>JBAIZL010000006.1:36552588-37752588 GCA_036971475.1 Prosapia bicincta | reverse complement strand
ATTTGATTGATTTTACATTTGATTTAGAATTCGTATATGTTAGAAAGTTTTGTTCATTAATTTTTTTTAACACAATTAAAAAATTAATTTCTTGAAAGGTGGTATTTTAAAAATTTTAATCAAATAATTTTATTATTTTATTTGTGTTATTAGAATTGGTTATGAAAAATCAGACAGTATTCAACTTTAGTTTAAAATTAAGATGAGTAATAATTTCAAATCAATTTTATATAAATTAGAGAAATGTAATGAAACAGAAAAAAGAGGGATAATGTGATAAAGGAACCGATACCGTTTATAGATACTGTATGTCAGCGGCGAATGGATCTGAAATTCTATTCCATTACATTTCAGGGAACTCTATCACATCTTTGCGTTACTGGAAATCAGAGACAGGAGTGGTAACTTAAAACTAACTATAAATATTTACTGAAGGGTGGGCTTCTCCGGGTCTGAAATTTAAAAAAAATACCTGAAAATTTAAAAAAAATAGCTGAAAACATAAAGGTACCTGAAAGAGAAAGTACATATAGGCCAAATGAGGCCTGTGATAAAACCACCCTGCTCTCTGAAGGCTTTAAATTATTTAAGATGAAACCTTTTTTGCTTTAGCCATTTAAAAAAGGAAAGAAAATCAAACAAAGATATGATGAATACACTGGTTAGCTGACATGAGCATTACTTGCTAACACGTACTTAAATTCCAGAGCGACAGCTAAACGCGAAATTATTTGTGTATCGAGTAAAATTTTTATAACGGACTCCGGCTTAAACTAACACTGACCTGCTGTCTGCAAGCTCTGGGCTTCAGACTACAAAAACCTGAAACAAAAGGAAAACATTTCTGAGTAAGATATGGTTTTTAAATCTAAGAGGGTTTTTTTTACCTCAGTCAACAATTTCATTCATCATTTACAAACAATAACAATATTGGAAACAACTCTAATACCACAAAAATAACTGATAATACAAGTTACCTAAGATTCCAATATTTTTATTTTACTTTGTTTTATTACTGTGCTCCTCACATTGTATATCATTTATGAAATTGAAAATTTTAAAAAATTAGCCTGTATTGACTATTCCCAGAATATATCTGGATAAAGGAACAGGAGTTGTGCTAGTTCCGGAAGCTTAGGTAGAAAGTGTTTTTATGAATTCTTTGACGAAAAGAAAGGCTAACCTGCAAATGTAATTAAGGAAGGCAAAAATGGAAAAAGTCTCTGTCATAATGTTGTCAGAGTTATATTTTATTGGCTGATATTTACAAAATCATGAAATACTTGCAAAAACATGAAAAACTCTATGAAAGATTCATTGTGAGTAAAAACTAAATGCATTTGACAAGAATAAGTTGCATAAGTAGCTGTGTGAAGTTGGAAGACATGAAGAAAGATCTAAACCTCTATAAAGAAAGAGCAGAAGAATATTTTGGGAGCATAATTCTCTGACATGACAATAAATGAAATGTTTTCAATTCTAAATTTGTGAGCTCTGGTGTTACCATTTATAATGAGGCTTCTTGAGAGAATATAAGCAGAATTTTTAGAACAAAAAAGAATAAAGTAGTCCCTTTTCTAAATGGTATTCCATATACAGTGTAATATTTGTCCAGACCTTCAGTGTTACTATAGAGGACTAATCCTCTCTGCAAATCCTAGGCTCTGTAATTAAGAGACACATTCCAAAGAAATAAATGCCAATACTAAGCATTGACATTATTTAGGTGCTACGATTCATCAACTTTTATTTCTGAAGGCCAAACTGTCAATTAAAAAAAATGTATGTGGAACTCTTTACATATCTGACTAAGAAATTTAATCAGATGGAAATAAGATAGGAAATAATTAGTTTTAGTGGCATGACAGTGCCCATCGGCCCCTGACAGTGAAACATCACCTTGCTAGGCAATAATGTTCTCCCGAACAACTCTCTTATTCTCCCAACTTAGGATTAACCAATTTCTATGGGTTTCATGACAAAAATTAAATTGAAGATGTGTTTTTCTAATGCAGAAAGATAGAAAATGTAATAAACCAATTTAAGGAAGGTAGTTATTTTGAGAGATGTTTCTCATATAAGTGAAAAACCTATATTACATATGAGTGTTACTTATTTTACACTTTTTTATATATCTTTTCTCCTTAAGTTTTTTCTTAACAAGAAAATTCATTATAATAAAAACATTGGCAAAAACAACTAATATTACAAGTTACCATAAAAGAGTCCTATTACAAAATTAAAATCTAGAATACAAAAATTTACAAACTAAACTAATTTATGAAGGTCAGTCCAGTTTGTAAATTATTCGTTTATAAATAAGGACGCAACAGACTATGGCTTTAGATGGTGAAACTAACCATACTCAGATTAGAAAATGTTCTGGTGTATAGATTTTGTTTTAGTGCAAATGCACAGCAGTGGTTTAAAGAACATTGGGAAATACTAGAGCCTAATATTTTTATTAAAATAGAAATCTATCAGTTGGAGCTATATTCTGGTTGCGTTAGGAATAATTTTTGGTGCAAACCAACTTATACTCACTATAGCGAGTAGAACAGGTTTAGCTAATCATAAACAAAAGTGTTTCAAGAGTATTTAAACATTGATTATTTTCCATAAATGTTGGAATTTAAAAAACTAAAATATTTGAGTTACCAAATTTGGGAAAAGTATATTGGATTTTCTACTATGCTCTTACTTTCTGTCATTTTTTTCACTATTTAATCAGGAAATAGATTGTAGGCTACCTCTTGGAGTTCTTTTAGAGAAACTTCAGCTTATGCTGGCAGTAAATTTTTTAGCTTTTTTGGTGTGTTGTAATGGACTTAAATTGAGAATTTAAGCATTACAATAGGAATTTTAAATATAAAAAATTTAAATTTAAATTTTTGATAAGAAAATATAAATACAAATACAGTGCCATAAGCAGCTATTTCAAAGAAAATTTATATATTTTTTTCCAGGCGAAAAACCTATCAAGTTTATTATTGCCTAACTAAAGTTTTATTTTAAAATAAATGTTACATAAATAAAACTAACCAAACTAAACAAAATAAAATAAAATAAATGTTTAATACTAATTGTAACTAAAACTAAAGAAACTAAATTATACAAAATTTAAATATTATTAAATAAATTGAGGCGGCGTAAGAAAGCGATGACATGGTCGATAGCCGTGACATCGTCCCTTAGAACCACCTGTAAACTACCTCGAAGATCGTAACGTATATACAAATCGCTTAACTCATCACAATCAAGCAGGATGTGCTTGATTGTAATATTACTTCTACAAAACGGACATAGTGGTGGATCCTCATGTTGCATCAACCATCCATGCGTTAACAAAGAAGTGACTACCACTTCCTCCCTACGATTCGAACGAACAAATGTCCTCCATGGTCGGACGGTATTTTTGATGTCCCTCAGCCTGTTTCTATTTACATTTTGCCATTCTTCATTCAAAACAGAGAATAGTATAGTTTTAACATTCCATACAAAATCTGATGCCATCACACGTTGTGTCGATGGCACCATACTTCTAACTAATTTTGCACCTTCATCTGCTTTAGTGTTTCCGAATATTCCGCAGTGACCAGGCACCAGAGAAAACGACACCTCGACACATCGTAATTGGAGCCTGTTTTAAAGGGGGAAGTTTTTTTTATCAATTTGAAGGAGAAAGAAACAAAAGAAAAACAGAAGATTAGTCAAAATTCACATAGAAAGTTCATTGACATTTGAAAGTGTGCAGAAAGAAAGATTATGAAAAACATCAAGAATAAGGAAATTGCCTAAATCCAAAATCTCAAAAGTTATGACCAAATATAAAATTATGTACTAAAATGAAGAAGCTACCAACCACCGGAAACTGTGACATTGAGGATCAGGTGATTTTAGGGGAGGAATCGAACCATATTACGTCACTTTTTACAGTATGTTGATTGGACCAGAGACAACAGGTGAGTATAGGGAGTATGGGGAGATAGAAGGAGAAAGGGGAGAAGGTGCAGTGGGTCTTGAAAAGTTGTAAACGCTGGATGGAGATTCAAACCACTCCGCTTTAATGATATAAAAGTGTTAAATTCCAACATCTTGTGCTAAGTACAGGAAATACGTGGCTGGAAAAATGTAATGGTGCGATTCCCAAGCCTTTTTTAGTGATTTCGGTCCCTAAAATTGGCTAAATTCAACAGATGTGGTGCCTTTCAAATAGATCAAAAGACAGAGGGTTCCAAAGTTTATAAACTGTAAATTATTTTTAGAAGATATTAACATTAAAATTCGCCAAAATAAATTTTAAAACTGTAGAAAGTGAAAACCATAAAAGAGTAAACATCAAGTTATTAGGAAATGAAATTAAAATCGGGACTAAAATATGTATATATATCAGTGGCACAGCCAAGCCAACATCTTGTGCTAAGTACAGGAAATACGTGGCTGGAAAAATGTAATGGTGCAATTCCCAAGCCTATTTTAGGGATTTCGGTCCCTAAAATTGGCTAAATTCAACAGATGTGGTGCCTTTCAAATAGATCAAAAGACAGAGGGTTTCAAAGTTTATAAACTGCAAATTGTTTTTAGAAGATATTAACATTAAAATTCGCCAAAATAAATTTTAAAACTGTAGAAAGTGAAAACCATAAAAAAGTAAACATCAAGTTATTAGGAAACGAAATTAAAATCGGGACTAAAATATGTATATATATCAGTGGCACAGCCAAGAGGGTCCGGAACCCCCTTACTATGAAAAAAATGAAAATTTATACAAAGATTAAAAATGACATGAAAAATATTGTATATTTAACTGGAATTTAGGCATAGGGTAATAAGAACAACAATAGAAAATAATATTTAGCCTACTTGTAAATTGAATTCTGTGAGTTAGTATTTCCTCTAGAGAACAGACTGTAATAGCCTATATTTATTCAAAACGCACCATCCACCGTTGGATAAAATACATGCTTTTATTTGTATCTGATGTATCCTGTTTTAAGAGGCTTTAAGTAGCATTAAAATGTTAGCAGTTTTTAAATGTATTATTAATTTTGAAAAATTTTAACATTTCGCTTTGTGGTAAAATACACAGTTTTTTAGTTGGTACCTTTAGGTATAACTAAATAAGCATTGAAGTTACTTGAGAATTGATAATTATGGGAAAATATTAAAATTGTCAAAAATAATAAACAGCCTACTTTACTATGGCATAAAAACACAGATTTAGTCTCAATTTGAGTCTTTTTTATGCTGCTTATGCCTTAAACAGTTTAAAGAGTTAGTTTTTGCTAATTCTGTTTCAAACTCTTTTCGTTTTCTATGACCAATTTGAGTGAACATTTGGCTGGGATATCTTGCTGTCTGTTAGGTGAAAATGCTGCTGAAACTGTTTAAATGTTGACAACAGCCTATAGAGGTGATGCTGAAATAAAACTCCCAGTATAATAGTGGTTTGTTTGATTTCTTAATTGTGACAAGTCAATTAATGACTAACCTCATAGCCCAAACAGAGGAGAATGTTCAGAAAATTTTTAAACATTTGCTCTCAGGGCATCGACACACCAAATTTCGGAGATAAGTGGGTTCTTAAAGCTTGGTTTAGCAAATTTTAACTAAAGATCTGGGAACAAAATGAGTAACTGCCAACTCTGTACCTTGAGTTCTGTTGCAATAAAAATAAATAGAAAAGTTAAAACATGCCTTGCCTTGAAAGAACAGCTTCAGACTGATTCAGATTTCCCGTCGAAGGTCATTACTAAAGATGACATGGTGATAAGATGTCATAGTCACCTTGTCCAAAAAGATATTGTCAAATCAAATATCGAGGCTTTTTGATGTTCATTCAGTTTGTTGCACCAGGCCAGAGCGTTGGTCGAGCTTTTCATTTGCAAGTTTTAAGAAGTTAAACAATGTTGTTAAAAAACCCCCGATTTGTGATAGACAAGCGTCTAGATTTTCGACTATGACAATGAACCTACATACAGCCATTTTGGCAAAAAATGGCATGGTTCTGTTATCACATGTATTACCTGACCTGGTTTTGTATCCTTTAATTTTATTTCTATGAATAAAAAGGTGTATGAGAGAAGTCAGATTCACCAATGTTGATTTCAAGGAAAACGAGAATATAGATATCAGCCATTCCTGAACAAGAGTACAAAAAATGTTTCGAACAGTGGAAACACTGATGAGAAAAATATATCAAGTGTAATGGAGAATACTACAAAGGAGATAGTTATGCAAAAAATTGAACATGGCTTTTAAAAAATAATTCTGTTTTTGCACCCCACTTGTGTGTGTGTGTATATATATATATATATATATATATATATATATATATATATATATATATATTTAGGTTAGTTTTGGTTGGTAAAGATTATTTAGTTAGTTATATTAGTTATATATATATATATATATATATATATATATATATATATATATATATATATATATATATATATATATATATATATATATATAGAGAGAGAGAGAGAGAGAGAGAGAGAGAGAGAGAGAGAGAGAGAGATTTGGACTAGATAGGAGACTGACAGACTTACCTAATGGCAATAGTCCAAAACTGCAATCTCTTAGAAATAAATAAATAAATAGACACTATAAAAACTTATCACACTATTGAAATATTTCGATCAACCTAATTATATATATACTGTTTCTGCTTAAGTTTGGGTCACAAAAAAAATAGACACACCTTTCAAAGTATTTTGGAAAATTTCGTTCGAAGATTGCCCAATGATTCTCAAAGCATCTAAACCGTTGAATTGTTTCCAACAATCTTCAACAGAGCTCATTCCGTCTCATAGCATGCAGATGGGCAATTGATCTTGTATAATAAATAAGCTTTAAATGTTTCGATGACTCCCTGATTCATCAGTTGTGTTTGGTGGCAAAAGTATCACTTTCACGAGTGTATCGAAATTAGGTAAAGTAGGAGGATGGCCAGGTGCATTGTCAATTAATAGAAATTACTTTAAAAGGAATTTGTTTAGACCAACAATAACATCCACCTTGAGGTATAACATGATGACCAAACCAGTCCTCAAAAAGGGAAGCTGTCACCTAAACCTTCCGATTCGATTTCCAAATGACAGGCAAGCTAGCTTTACAAATATTGTTTAATGCCCTTGGATTTTCTGAGCGATAAACTACGAGAGATTGAAACTTACAGTCACCAGCTCTATTTGCACCAACCTTTACTGTCAATCTCTCTTGGTGGCCTTAAAACCTGGAATCATTTTCTCTTCATGCACTGTAAAAGCTTAAGCATTTTCATCCAGAACAGGCCAGTTTCTGCGTAACTCTGACAGCATGATTTAAAACCGTGTAACTTGGGAGTCTTGTAAGAAGGGGGAAGTGTAAATCGAGGTATTACTGTATATATATAACGTCTTTTATTTTTCTATTGCATTGACTTTATAAAGTTATTATTGTTAATAGAAAAAATAATTCAGTGATTTTACAATGGTCAAGTGTCTGAAAGTGCCTCATCACACAAGGTAAAAATTAATTGCACTTAAGAGATCAAACAATTGTTTACAATTAGCAATAATTTTATATATATTGTAATTTTATTATGATTAGGTTTTTTTAAACTAATACTGTCTATTTATATGAGTTTCATATAAACATTTTTCTCTTAATACAATCATTTATTAATGATACAATTCATAATGGAGAATATTTATAAGAATAATGACTCAAAGCTTTTAATGAATTACTGGAAAATATTATTGACACAATCAAGAACTCTTCACTAGTCAACAGTTAAAATGAAGGGTCTTGGTTTAACTGTTGGCTAGTAAAGAGGCTCCTGATATCAAGAATAACAAAATTATGACAGACAAAGCTATTTTTGTCATGAATATCCTTTTTATGAAGTGTGTATTGGTTAATATATATATATAAAGTTTAAATTTTTTTATTTGCTTAAGAATACTTTTGTTTGCTACAACCCATTATGTAGGTCCAATGTATGTTACTGAAATGTAGATCTATAGCTTGTACATTCAGCATTTGGTTAGAGTTCAAACTTGTAACCCCAAATACCTTTGAAGTTTAGCACACCATTATTAAGCAGTGTCGCCACATAGGTACCTGCACAAGGCACTGTGTGTAAACACAAACTCTTACTAAATTTATTCATTTGTTTAAGCTTAGTGTTTTATTCTCTTTGAAGTCTTATAATAATAATAATAAAATAAATCTGATTTCTATGTAGCAATAAATTGACAAAGCTCTGAAAAATGTAATAATTTTTGTACAAGGAAAAATCAAATAATTATAGTTAAATATTTGTGTTGGCATCTTAGCTATTTACTTCACATTCTATTCTCAAAACTAAAACGATTACAAATTATATAGGTTATATATATACAACAATTATATAACCTATATAATTTGTAATCGTTTTAGTTTTGAGAATAGAATGTGAAGTAAATAGCTAAGATGCCAACACAAATATTTAACTATAATTATTTGATTTTTCCTTGTACAAAAATTATTACATTTTTCAGAGCTTTGTCAATTTATTGCTACATAGAAATCAGATTTATTTTATTATTATTATAAGACTTCAAAGAGAATAAAACACTAAGCTTAAACAAATGAATAAATTTAGTAAGAGTTTGTGTTTACACACAGTGCTTTGAGCAGGTACCTATGTGGCGACACTGTTTAATAATGGTGTGCTAAACTTCAAAGGTATTTGGGGATACAAGTTTGAACTCTAACCAAATGCTGAATGTACAAGCTATAGATCTACATTTCAGTAACATACATTGGACCTACATAATGGGTTGTAACAAACAAAAGTATTCTTAAGCAAATAAAAAAATTTTAACTCAATTTCTACTCAGGCCATCAAAAAAAAATTCATTTTATTAAATAAATACAAATAATATAAATGACTGAATCGCAATTTTAAGTGGTAAAATAGAAAGCAAAATTAATTAAAAAAAAAAAACTTTATTAACAAATGCCATCCACTACCAGGTTTACAAAAATGTATTTGAATTTCAAAGGATGAATAAAAGGTATTTTATTAATGATTGAAGATTTGAACAAGATATGTATAAGGAGAGTGTAAACTAATAGGAATTGAAAAACCTCACTTCAACGTACTCTTTAGTGAGAGACAACTTTCTTAAAGGATTAAAATCAATACTGATTACATTGTGTGCCTGAATGTATTTCTGGATATAAATTGTAACCAAGACTTTTTATTATTTACTTTTATACACACGAACTATAAATATTCATTTTTATATTCTATATAGTTTTAATATAATCACCCAGTTTCACTATTATCAGCTATAATATTTTGGAAAGCCTTAGAATTAAACCCCCAAGCACGTGAGTAGAGATGTAAGGGCAGCACAAGGGCAGAGTTATATACATGACACACAACTATTGTCTTTTAGGGCTATGAGAGATGTATTAGTGAAACCCAAGTAGGAAGGGAAAGTGAAACCCAAGTAGGAATTGGGATTTTTTGTAGTTAAAAGAAAATTTATACTTATACTTTAGGTACCAACTTGGCAAAAAAAACACTACTTTCTGATATTTTCAGCAGATGCATTTATCACTAGGTCAGCGCGTTATTAAATGATGTGAGTCACAGACAAGACTTACTCAGGTGTGTTACTGTTCAAAGGGTAGTTGTTAATTATGTCTTCAAATACAATATTTGATTCTGAGTGTATCTTATCGTTTAGAATATGTTGTGGATAGTATTAATGTTTTTTGTATAACTCATGGTTTTGTTATGCCAATTTTGTTGCTTTTTGTGATGTAGTGTAGGACTTTTAGATTGTTGTCTAAGTGTAGTTGTTTTCTATGTGTATGGCGAAATTTGATTTGGGTTGTATTTTTAAGCGTTTGTTGTATCTTGTGGTAAATGTTTTCCCTGTTTGTTCTATGTAAAAGCTGGGGCAGTTGTAGCATGTAATCATGTATACTCCTGCCCTGTTTATTCTGGTGTGTTTTTGAACTATGTAGGTATTTTTTAATTTTGTTGGATGTTTTAAATGCTACTTTGTATTCAAGTTTGCCGAACGAGATTATTTTTTGTGATATGTATTTTTGTGTTGTGTTATGTGTGGGTTTTTTTGCGCAATTATGTTGTCCAACAAGGTATGTTTGTATCCTCTTTAATATGCCATGTATTTTATTACGTTTAGTTTGTTTATTTTGCCTTCATTGTTCATGGGTATGTTGATTAGTCTTTGTATCATGGAGTGAAAGGCAGCATGTTTGTGTTGTATAGTGATTGAAGTGTTGTGTATAACTGTCAGTGGTGATCTGTTTCCTGTATATTTTGAATGTGTTTGTTTTCGTTAGATCTAAGAAGTTGATTTTGTTCTGTTTCTAGTGTGGGGTTTATGTTATTGTGTAATTTGTTTATGTAAATGTGGTAGGTGTTTATCTGTCTTATGTTGCTTTTAAATAGGATTAGGATGTCATCTATGTATCTGTACTATATATTATTATTGCGAGTGTATTTGTTGATGTTTATAATATATTTTTGTTCTAGATTTGTATGATTATTGTTTGAGATGGGGAATCCCATGTGTAGTGGGCATATTGGTACATCTTATTTGTATACCACTAATAAATAACACATCAGCATCTTCACACAAAATCGCAAAATACTTTGACAAAATAATAAGAAAAATATCACATTTCATAACCACACTAGCCTAAAAAACAACATAGATCTTACAAAAAAAAATAAAAAACAAAGCACATAACTCTACACTAGCAACATTCGACATCACCAACCTATACACAAACATACCAATTAAAGAAACAATAAACATACTCAAACAAATGTTAATAGAAAACAACATAACCAAAGATATATAATACCACAAACAGAAACAACCAATTCTCAAGAATTATTTCACATACAACAAATACTACACACAAAACAAAGGCCTACCCATGGATCCTCCATCTCAAGCTGACCTAGTGCAAAAAATGTCAGCTGAAAATATCAATTAGTAGTGATTTTTGTTTTTTTTGCCAAGTTAATACCAAAAGTGTAATTATAGAAAACTCTCAGGATTTACAACAAAAAAACTGCAAAAAATTATACTTTTGTAATTTTTTTATAACACAGTGTATTATAAAATCAAAAATAGATAAGTTCATATTTATTACATTAAGGTAAAAATAATTGAGAAATTTTACTATGTGAGCCCAGTTTTTTTTTATCTAGACAGACATATGTAATCGCTGGATTTCTCTTTGCTGTTCTCTGTTACTTGAACTTTATATAGGCCTATGAATGCAAATTGTCCCTTGTAATTTAATTAATAAACCACTAAAACATAAATAACCACCAGTTACACCAGTGACAAGTGCACAAATTGTAACTAAATTAGCTATGGCCTACAATTATGCTTGTTTTAGCATAAAAATGCCATTATCTTTATTGTAAAAAAACAAATAAAACTACACAATCAGTATTCGATTTACATTACACTATAATAAAAAAATAACTTTGCAGAAGAATTAATTTTGCCTTAAAATGTTTTAAAGCTCACAACAAATCTGAGCTATTTTAAATAGGTATTAATCCCACTATTTGAAATGATTTGTCAAAATATTTCAACGACAAATTACTTTTAGTTGTATAATCTTACAGCTTTATCAACTGAACATGAGAAAAATTTAATATTTAAAAATAATTGAGACATGGACAATAACATCATTAAAAGTTGAATATAAAAAAACTAAGAATAAATAACTTCTGATATAGACAATCAGATGATGAAAATGAAAACAAGATAGAAAGGGATTCCACAAGGATGGAAAGGCGAATCATTTGATATAAATGTCTTTTCTTTTATCTGAAACTAAAGTTTTATTTGTATAAAACAATAAAACTTTATTTTACACTGCCGCCACTCAAAGTTTTCCACAATGTTGAAAAATTATAGCAGCGAAGTACCTGTACAGCAATGCTGACAACCTGAAAAACAAATTTACTTCAGGTGAACACAAAGTTCAAACTAGATAAAAGATGGGATTTTGGTAACTGATTACTGGATGATGTGGATTCAAGGTGACGAGGAACAAAAAATAATAACTGGAAGTTAATTCAGTGCAGCATTAATATAAAAGAAAAAAATGAGATGGGATTTTGGTGTCTGATTACTGGAAGATGTGGATTCAATGTGAGGAGGAACCAAAAATTATAACTAATTTAGTTCAGTGCAGCATTAAGATAAAAGAAATGAACCAATGGTATATGACAAGGGTGTTGGAAAACAGACATCATAACTAAGAGAAGTTCATAATAATAGGTTCATTTAATACAGTAACAAAAATATTCAGGATTTGGAAAAAAGGGTAAGGAACAGTCTAGTGATCTGACAATAAAAATTCAAAGAATGGAAACAACTGTTTAATACAGAAAATATATTACAATACTCTTTATTAGGGTTTCTGGATAGAGCTAAACAGGTAACCTAGATTCTTTCAACTCTACTGAACAACTTATATATTTTGATAATTATATTTGAATTAGATCTATAAAATAGTATGAAATGCAACATTTTCAATTTCTCAATGGCCAACATTTGTAACATGATTTAAAATATATTCAACGACATCAACGGAACCAGAATATTAATAATTAAACTCATAAATAGATACTCTTCAAAATTTGCTTCCTAAGAACATAATGACGATTCTAGGAAAAGTAGAGGCAATACACATTCAGCCTCTTCATAATATTCTACACTTTATTGATCATATTATAAATTAAACTAATATATAAATATATGTATAAAATTATATATATAATTTAAAAAAATAGAAACTGAAAAAAAATTACCTGATTAATATGACAGACGCAGTGTGCAATTTGATGATGGAGGTGTAGGTGTTGATGGTGCTGATAGTGATGATATGTGTTGATGAAGTTGGTCATTGATGCTGCTAGTTTCTGATGCTGGTGGTTTTATAGACGGCAGTGGGTTCGATGATTAGGAAAGTTACCTAAAAACAGGAATTAAAACATTTATTAAATGAAAAAAATTATATATACATAGACACAGTAGTCTCGATAGTTCGAGATGAATGGGACACAGACCTCCTAGGATTACACAGAAATAAGTTCCTGTGCATTAGAAAAAATAGGACTTCTAATAAACCTAATTAATGTGGTGGCAGTCAGATCCAGATTTATTAATAGCGGCAATAAAGACCAGTCCAGCTAATCATGAGTGTCATCATTGTTTGATCGGTTTGTTTGCTTCAAGAGAATTTATTTTCTGATATGTTACACACAACAATAGACTTTTGTGCTTTCTAAAGGAATTTTGTCAACTGTCGAAACTTTCTGCAAAAATAAAGAAAGATATTTCTGATATATTGACCTTCTCCCAACATCTTTACATAACTGATAAGGACAATCAAACACAACTGATGAAGTTTTGTAATTCACCAATCTGTAAAACACTAGTGAACTGAATGATACATCAGAATGGGGAGGAAGAAAAATACCATATTGATATAAACATTTCTTGGACACGTAACTCATTTCCTTTCTAACAAAAAAAGGCAGAAGAAACTTTCTTTTCTAATTCAATGGAAGCTAAGTAAACCAGGACTCGGATTTTCGAGGCTCTACTGCATATACATATAATGTGTGTGTATGAGAGAGAAGACATTTTAGAAGGAGAATAACCTTGATAATCATTCAGCCTGTTTTCATAAATTGACCCGACCCCACATACATAACTGTAAATTAATTTCAATACAGAAATTTTTGTTAATTTTTATCATATAGCTACGTTGTTAACTACACCGATTGTGTAAGTTATCTGTGAAGTAAAGTTTTATTTTGTCCTGTAGTAATTACATGACATCCAAATATATAAATGAAAACAGATTCAATTTCAAGTAGTTTTTGATTTTGCCCCCCCCTAAAGGGTAAATAGTATAGTCAGATCACTAATTAGTAATGAATTAGTTGACACTGGACAACTGAATCCGAGTATATTTTGAAAGTAATACTACAATGAGGGATAATTCAAAAATCGAGATATACTGCATTGACAAGTACTTATTTCAAGTATGGTTAGGTCAAATAAATAACAACCCAATAGAACTAAACTCACTAGAAAAATACCACATTTATAAAAACATACACAACAATTTTATGAATCTAAAGCTATGTTGTGGAAGCTATAAACCGCAGTGCATTTGTTACATCTCCATACCCAGTAATCCTTTCTATAGAAAACCAATGTTCAATACAACAACAGGCTCGGATAGTTCTGATTTTTATGGTAATAAAATATTTTTGATAATAGATTAACATTAAGTTTCACTGAACGTAATTGAGTACAAAATTAAAGGGATTTTCCTAATTATTAAACAATTTTACATATTTTTTTTCCTTATTTGTATAACTTGTTTTAAATGTATAAATTTTATGTTTGTATAATATGGAAAAGTCGTTTAACCTGTTTAAATTAACTATTTTACTCAAAATGTTAAAAACATAAAATAAAATAATGAATTATTTTCAGTTTTCATACTTTTTAAAATATTAGCTATTTTTTATTAGTGTATGACAAATTGGGTGGTCTAGTTGCAGTGAGAGGGTTGTGGGTGTTGACACTCTAAAAAATATTATAAAGTTTGTGTTTTCTTCTTTTATTGTCTAAAATAACTTTTTCAAAGTGGCTTGTTTAGTTATAAATAAATTCTTATTAATTTCACACTCTCATTAGAAAATCAATCATTATAACTTGAAGATAGTTTTTTAAAGAAGTTTTTTGAAAGAAGTCTTCGAGCTTCATTAAATGAATCTTCGAGCTAACATGTTAGAAATAATAAGTTATTAAATAGTTTTGAAAGTTTAAAAATTAGTAAACATAAACCTGAGAATTTATTAAATCCTGATAGAGGTCCTATTCCTAATTCAATTTTACATTCATTTGTTAAATAGGATTATGATTTTTATATTAAATTTTGTGTTGGTTATAATTTCAAAAAACAATTTTAATTATGTTTTTATTGTATTTTTAATTTATATTTTAGTAAGTTGATGTTAGATATCTTGCTTTCACTCGATGGGCGTGGCTACGCCTTGTTTAACAGGTGGGGCCGCGGCGGTCGGAGTGGGAGTGACTAGTTCTGTAGATTATAAATAAGGTATTTTTCTAGCGTTAATCAGTCTTTGTATGTTATCCCTCTGAGGATGGTTACTTTGTAACTGAAATGTACATTAGGGTAAATTAAAGAAAGTTTGTGGTTAAGAGGTTTTTGTGTATTTATTATTAAATTCAACCACAGTATATTCCTAATAAATAGCACACAGTGGTCTTTGTCAATCAGAGAGAAAACACAAAAAGAAATATGGGAGAAATAAAATAAATATAAATTGTAATCACAGATTGTGTAGAGTAGAAATCAGATGTCACAGATGCACAGATTAAAGATATATATATTGTTTCCATGAGCATTTAAGTAATTATAATTTATATAAGTCTGTCAGGGGAAAAGAGAATGGAGACGTCTAAGGCTATAAGGAAAAAAAAAATAAATAAAAAAAAAAAAAAAATTTTGAATGGATTTATCTGATGTTGAGGTTAGGGGATTCTCTGGACTTGGTATACCACTGGTATGATAGTTCCCATCTTCTCAGTTCTGAGGGATTGCAATCAGGGGGGAGTGATTTATTTATTTTTGTGGTATAGCAGTCATCAAAAGTTGTGATGTTGTGACTCGCAGCATGTTGAGCTGTTGGCCTATAAACTATTAAAGATAGTTTATTTTGTTCTGTTTGTGGTTTATGGTGAACCGAGGATTGTGCTGAATGAATTTGGTTTTCAATGAGTCTTTTTGGGTATCCTCTTCTCTGGAAGGCTGTTGATATCTTTCTATTAAAATCTTCCAATTCCCTATCATTCGAACAGATTCTCTTACCCCTGATTGCTTGACTGTATGGAATGGATCGTTTTATGTTTATTGGGTGGTTGCTGTTGAAATGGAGATATTGTGGGTGATTTGTCGGTTTAATATGAATTCCTGTGTTGATATTTCCATTCTGGAGTGTTACCTCTACATCCAAAAAGGTGATGGCTGATGTAGATTTCTCCCAGGTAAATTGAAGTGTGGAGAATTGTGTCAGGCTGTCTAAAAATGCTTGAAGTGTTGAAGCACCCTGTGTCCAAATTAGGAAGATGTCATCTATATATCTATACCAACATAATGGCTGGTGTGTTTGTGTCTTTAGAAAACTTTCTTCCAACAATCCCATGTTTTTTTTCCCTAATAGCCTTAGACGTCTCCATTCTCTTTTCCCCTGACAGACGTATATAAACTATAATTACTTATATGCTCATGGAAACAATATATATATATATATATATATATATATATATATATATATATATATATATATATATATATATATATATATATCTTTAATCTGTGCATCTGTGACATCTGATTTCTACTCTACACAATCTGTGATTACAATTTATATTTATTTTATTTCTCCCATATTTCTTTTTGTGTTTTCTCTCTGATTGACAAAGACCACTGTGTGGTTGAAATATATCATAGTTTAAGTGCTTTTATGTGTTTCTATCTCAAGACTACAGTGTGGACTCTTACCAAGGTAAGTCTGTCAGTCTCCTAGTCCAAAAAATGTAAATAATCTTTACCAACCAAAACTAACCTAAATATATATATATATATATATATATATATATATATATATATATATATATATATATATATATATATATATATATATATATTGTGTGTGTCTGTGAAAGAGAGAAAACATTATAGAGCGGGTAAGGAGAATAACCTTGATCCAGCCTGTTTTCATAAATAGACCCTCCCCCACATACACAACTGTGTAAATTAATTTCAACAGAACTTGTTGTTAATTTTTATGATATAGCTACAGTGTTAACTACACCCATTCTGTAAGTTATCTGTGACGTAAAGTTGTTTTTTGTCCTGTAGCAGTTATATGACATTAATTATAAAGGCATAAAAAGATATGAACTAAAACAGGTTTAATTTTAAGTAGTTTTTTTTGCAGAATGAAACTCCACAAGCGCCCCCCCCCCATCTGAAAAAGTAAATTGTATAGTCAGATCATTAATTAGTAATGAATTTCTTGACAGCGAACAACTGAATCCAAGTATAATTTGGAAGTAATACTAGAATGAGGCATTATATTTCAAAAGGGGGATATACTGCATCAACAGCTTACAACTAGTGATAGCACATAATTGGTGAATATATAGAATGTCTTTATATTTATACTTCTAGATATAAGTAAAGCCTGTGTCGACAAATAAGTTAAGCGAGTTCCACTGCCCTAGTGCGTAGTCGTTAGGTTCAATGAACCGCCATCTAATGCCAAACCCGCATCCTCATTCTAGTTTATTACTAAATTTAATGAACCAATTTATAATTAAACAGAATTGAATTATTTTGTTGTTGAAATTATTAATATACTCATCTTCATCTCTGTTAAGAATATTTCTATAAGTTTCAATACATTTTTCTGCTATTCTTTATTATCTGCTATATTTATTGAATGAAAATTTTCCTTTGGGGTTTCTTGGATATGTAAGATTAGGAGTTTATTTGAAATCATCTTTAATTGGTTCATAAGGTTTGAACAAAAATTTTACAAATATTATTCAACACATTTCTTTATAAAACAGAATATTCTTATTTAACTTTTGCTATGACCAGGTGATGTTAGATCAGGTAAAATATTTTATTAAAGAGTTTGTTTTTAATGTATCACTGCCAGGTAGGATGGTATATTGTTCCTTCCTAACAATAATTTTTAGAAACACATTTTTAAAATGGATTCAACAATAACTCTCTTCAGGCCATATATGATGTGCACAGTTATGAATAAATTCAAATTTATTCAATTTAGATATAATTAGCATAAAAAGATTTATCTGGAGTTGACAGGATTGTGAGTCACGAGTGAAGCAACTTCTCATAGATATTATTTTAAATCATGTATACTTTAAGAGGCATATATGTATTGAAAAATTAACCTTCGACAGGAAAGCCTGTTCCTCATAAGTAACTTATTATAACAATGATAGAGCGTAAAAAAAGGCTTATTATTTGACAACAACAAAATAGGTTTGAGTATATTTTTCCGCCATTCCTAACTTTTCAATATTCTCTTCTGTTGATGCGTTTCGGATTAACTCCATTTTCAAAACTTTAATAGTACTGGTCGCCCAACTTTTGATCTCGTCTTTATATACCGTTAGCCACGCCCACCCCACTTCCAGATCTCAGTTCCTGTTGATCCACGCCTACTCTTGCTTCTTGTGTCCACCTACTTAATAATTTTAAACTTCTAAATATAACAATTCAATGTGTTGTTGGTTTTCATTCCAACTTCTATATTATATTTCTTGAACATTTTTTTCAATTTATAAACCTCTTCCCGTTTATGTAAATTTAGCCCATTTCTTTCTCTATTTCCTTTGTGGAACTTTTTATTTGTTTTCTTCTTACCCTAATTTTTCTAAATAGCTTTCTTATTGCTTCTTTGTTGTATCTATTATTTTCAGAAATTTGAAATATAATATTCAGTTCTTTGTATTCTTTTTTTAAGCGGTTTATCTAATAGACTGTTTAAAAAAAAGCCTAAATGCCGCTAATTTATGTTCTAGTGGGTGGTTCGATTTTGCATTATTAACGTTATCCGTGTATGTATCTTTCTGAAAATTCCAAATTCTTTATTTTTCCCTCTTCTTTTTAGTTTTAAATCTAGGAAATTTAAACTACCATTATTCTCTTTTTCTATCGTGAATTTTAAATTATGATGTATATTGTTGATTTCTTTCAATATAGAATCTCCTTTCTTTCCTTCAGTGTCTTTAACTATTAATAGCGAATCATCCACATATCTCATATATTCTAAACAATCAAATTTCTATAGTATTTCTCTTATTATTCTTTCTTCTAATTCTTGTATGAAAAACTTGCTTAATATTCCAGATAATGGAATACCCATCCCTGGGCCGTCTTTTGGTTTAAATAATTTATTGTTAAAGTTAAATTGGTTTTGGTTTAAAATTATCACCGGTGATTTGACAATTTCGTTATTGAAATCCTTATTTTTGCTCTGTTCTTGAAATTTTTCCTTAATAATTTTTAAAGTTTCTTTAATTAGTACTGATGGGTATAGATTTTCTATATCAAACGAAATCATCCTACAATCTTTAGTAATCTTTGCTTCTTCTAACAACCTCGGTTGCATTTTTCACAGTAAGTTTATTTTTTAGCAGATCCATTACCTTTAACAATTTTTCTAAATATTTTGCTAATTTATAGGCGGGTGCTGTTCTATAATTAATTATCGGCCTAATAGGGTATTCTTTTTTGTGAATTTTTACTTGGCCTCTCATTATTGGCACTCTTGGATTCATATTTATATTTTTCTTCTTGATCTATGTATTGAGAATTTTCAACTATTTCTTTAATTTTCTTTTGATATGCTTCAGTCCTATCTTTAACCTCCTTTTTACATGCCGTTGACAAAATAAAATCTTGTTTTATTTACATAGTCTTCTTTACGAATTAAAACAGTAGCATTTCCTTTATCCGCATTTGTATATATATTTAAAAGTTTAAAATTATTAAGTAGGTGGACGCAAGAAGCAAGAGTAGGCGTGAACCAACAGGAAGTGAGTTCTGGAAGTGGTGGGGGACGTGGCTAACGGTATATAAAGACGAGCTCAAAAGTTGGGCGACCAGTACTATTAAAGTTTTAAAAATGGAGTTAATCCAAAAGAGAGTATATTGAAAAGTTAGGAATATTGAAGAAGAGAATATTGAAAAGTTAGGAATAGCAGAAAAATGTACTCAAACATATAGAAATATTCCTAACAGAAATGAAGATGAGTATATTAATAATTTCAACTTAGTCAGCCGGAGTAAAAAGATTGGAGTTTAATATTAGGAAATTACACAAGACGATAGTCAATATATGGTTCAACAAACAATATATAATAAATAACGCAATTCCTTTATATGCAAGAATCAAGAATAGAGTAAACAGTTGTGCTTCCAGATATGTGATACTAAAAGCGGTGGTTAAAAGTGGAAATTAAAACATTATTTATAAAGAAAAATAAAATCAAGAATATTCTGGATTTAAACCTCATGTTAAATGAATTGGTATTTTTAGAAACTGCAAATGATATCATTGATTTTATCAAATATAAAATAAAGAAAGAGATTAAAGGAAAATATAAAAAGTTATACAAGAAACTAGAGATTTTACAGTGGAATAATAATTGTAAAAAAGAAGCTACCCGTTATGAACGCAAGATCTTTCATGAAAGAGTGATCAATTTAAGTAAGGTAGATTTGACAGAAGTAGAGTATGAGGTTCTAGCAAAAGGTTTAAAACATAATGTAAGAAATAATAATATAAAAAACAATGTAGAAGAAAATATAGTAGACACAGAAAATGCAATTGGTCTTATGCCTAAGGAAGAACAAGTTCAAGCTAGACATTTGATAACGGAAATTTTAAATAAAACTATTAAACAAAGATTGGAAGAGAAGAAGGATTTCAAAGAAGAAAGAATTGTTAAAAATTTAGAAAAAATGTTCAGAAAAGAAGAGGTTATGGTTACAGAAGCGGATAGAGGAAACGCTACTGTTTTAATTAGTAAAGCGCTACTGTTTTAATTAGTAAAGAAGACTATGTAAATAAAACTGAAAATTTTATTTTGAAAACGGCATGTAAAAAGGAGGTTAAAGATACGACTGAAACATATCGAAAGAAAATTTAAAAAATAGTTAAATATTCTCAATATATAGCTAAAGAAGAAAAATATAAATATAATTCCAAATGTGCCAATTATGAGAGGAGAAGTAAAAATTCACAAAAAAGAATACCCTATTTGGCCGATAATTAATTATATTACTTACAACTTTTTAAAAAAATGTTTTAGCTTGCCTATAGTAGCACTTACTTTTTATGTTGAGGACGTCATATCTAAATTGAATAAATTTGAATTTATTCATAACTGTGTACATCATATATGGCCTGAAGAGAGTTATTGTTGAATCTATATTAAAAATGTATTTCTAAAAATTATTGTTAGGAGGCAACAATATACCATCCTACCTGGCAGTGATACATAAAAATCAAACTCTTTAAAAAAATATTTTACCTGATTTAACATCACCTGGTCACAGCAAAAGTTAAATAAGAATGTTTAGCCTTACATGTGTACATTTGGTTATAAAATTATAATCAAATCTATCCTAACTGGATGCTTCATACGTATATAAAATTAACCTCCCATGGCAATAATAAACAATAATTATCAATATAGCTTCAGGACATGTATTTATATTCATTGTATTGGGGGTGGGCAATGTGGATTTTTACCAGCACTATTAGCACCAAGTAGGGGGGGGGGTGATTACAAATCTCCAAAGTTGTTAGGCGTAAGCGAGAACTATAATAATTTTTGTTGTATCTCTGATGCCTTACTGCATCGGCTGGTATAATTTTTTTCGCTAAAATCATACACGAGGGCATGGGAAATGAATACCACTTTAAGTATCACTTGCAAAAAAAACTAATACTTACTGATATTTATCAGCAGAAACGTTTCACACTAGATCAGTGCTTTGTTCAATGCTGTGAGTCCTGGACACAAGTGTTGTTGTCATGAACAGTCTTGTCTGTGAAACACATCATTAAACAATGCACTGAGCTAGTGCGAAATGTGTCTGCTGAAAAATATCAGTAAGTAGTGTTTTTTTCTACCAAGTGATATTAAAAGTAGTCATTTAAAAATTTCTTAAGATGTACAACACAAAAACTGCAAGTTCTAACTCTTTTGTTGCCTTTACGTTGATAAATTTAATTTTTTAAAAACAAAATACAAGTAAAACCCATCAATACTTGATTTTTAACAATATAAACAGGATGATAATACCAAATATGTGACAATTTATAACAACTTATTGAATATTATAGTCCATTACGTTCGGTGAAACTTCATTAAATCTAAAAGTGATTAAAAAACTTATGTTTACTACAATTTTGTATGACTTAATATTTGAGAAATAGTTTACAAAATGTATCGGTACCTTATTAATTAATCACTTTAACAATAGTTTATGACTATCCGAACTTTAAATTTTGTAAATTTGTGAAAACTTACTGAGGTAGAATGTTTTTGATCACTATGTGGGGATCTTCATCAGTGTCTTTCTGCTTGGAGATTTCGGGTCAAGCAGTGACGGTTTAAAGGCAGGTTATTGATAGTATCAAAGAGTATGTGTGATTTGTATTGTGTTTGTTCATTTAATATGTTTGTACTTTGCGTTTTTGTGTGTCTGTAAATTTCATATTGTTCTAGTGTGTTGAGATGGGGTTTTATTTTTTGTTGATAATGTAGGATTTCTGGCTTATGGTAAATGTCTGTGTATTTGTGTCCTGTTTCTTTTATGTGATTGTAAAATGCTGAGTTTGTGTTCCTTGACTCTTTGTTTGAAGCTGCGACCTGTTTGCCCAATGTAGAATTTGTTGCACTTGTTGTAGTTTAATTCTTATATGCCTGGTGCTTGTAGTTTATCTTGTGTAGTTGTTGTCGTATTGTATTTTGTATTGTAAATTGTTATTAGTTTTGTATGCTATTTTGTATCCTGTATTTTGAAATTTGTGGGATATTTTATTTGATGTTCTGTTTATGTATGGTATTGTGATGTATTTGTTTCCCCCCTCTGTGTAACATTATGTTAAGTAATATTACATATTACAGCAGCCCCAGAAAACAAAATGAGATATTTATTTTAAAATATAAAATTAAAAAAATTATAAATTATAAAATAAAATGATAATAATTTTATCTTATTCCAGTAGGCTGAAAAGATATCCACATAAAACCTGATGTCGAAAGATGCACAGTAACATTGCGCAGAAGTTGAAACACTCGCGTAGTTGCTGTAATTAACCCTCTCCTTGCTTAGACGTTGACGAGTACTGATGTCTCAAGATGCAGCGAGCAAAAAGGATTATTTTAATTTTAAAGTTTTAATTATGTGAAAATATCATATATCTTTTTATTTTGTTATAAGAAATGTTACTACACTAAGACTCTACACAGGGCGAGGTTCTAAAACTCAACCAATGGCAATCCAAAGTGCTGAATGTCGAGAACTGATAGATGAGCCATATTCTACCTCATGTTATAGTTCAGATAAGTTGTAATTTTAAACATAAAGTGATGGAAAATCCAAATTTAACTTTCAAACTTTAACTGGTCACGGCATAATAATACAAGTTTCTATATTTTTGAAATGCGGGAAGTGTTAATCAATTTATATGACTCAATAGCAATTTTTTTAAATGTCAAATAACTCAATTTTAATGTATTTTAATTTATGTAAAGGCAATCTCTTGTGGATCTTATGAGTCATGCCATAGTTTTAAAAAATAATGTAAGCTCTTATAAAATCATAATATGTAAAACAATTTAATGCCAAACATAGAGTAGTGCAAACATTTCAGATGTAATTTTGTTTTTGTATTATATTTTGTGCAGTAAAACTTGATATATTTAAATTTAATATTTTTTGGTTAAATTATTTATTGAATGCACCATTCTTGAATTGAATTTAATTCTTGACATTGCAGGTCAAATAACTAATTATGTAATGAATAACTGCAATATTAAACTTCCTAATTCCTTAAGAATTTATATCTGAAAATGATTTACATTACATCTGTAGTGTTAATTTTGGTGTTTTTTTTTTGTATATTGTGCCATAGTTTGTCTATTATTGTGGTGTTGTATCCATTTGTGTATGCTAAATATCAAATGGTGTCTAGTTTTTTGTTTATGTTTTCTGTGGTCATTGAAACTTCTTTAAGTCTATGGAGCATGGATCTGAAGGCAGCTTGTTTGTATTGGATAGGGTGGTTTGAGGTGTTGTGAATAAGTGTGTCTGTCGTTATGGGTTTCCTGTAAATGTTGAAGCTGTGTTTTTTTGTGTGTGGCTTTTTGTTATGGTTAAGTCGAGGTAGTTTAGGGATCGGTTAGTTTCAATCACTGAAGCAAAGTGGAGTTTTGGGTGTATTTTATTAGTGTAGGTGGAATTTACAGACACACAAAGACGCAAAGTACAAACATATTAAACGAACAAACACAATACAAATCACACATACTCTTTGATACTATCGAAAACCTGCCTTTAAAACCGTCACCACTTTTCCCGACATCTCCAAGCAGAAGACACTGATGAAGATCGTCACATAGTGATCGAAAACGTTCTGTCTCAGTAAGTTTTCACAAATTTACAAAATTAAAAATTCGGATAATCATAAACTATTCTTATAGTGATTAATTAAGATTCACAGAACGTAATGGACTACAAATATTTGATTATTTGAATTATTTCAGACTCACTTTGAATAATAGCTATTATATAAAGAGGTTGGTTGAATTAAAATAAGTAGTTTGATTTACCTCTGTCTATAAAGAGTGATTTGGTAAAATTGTGTATCATTTATTTCAAATAATATAGGATAAATTAACGTTTAATGTGACAAATTTAATTGAAATCTTTTATCTTAATGTATGGTAATACATAAGTTAGTTGTAAAAACAAGTAATATAAAAAACATTTTTTTGTAAATTCCTACTGAGGTTAACAAAGAAAAATTTTATTTTAGTTACCCTAGAGCACTATTTATGATATTATATGGTAACCATAGCAACAGTTTAAGGTTGTACAATTGAGGCTTTGAAGACAACCAGATGAGGGAAAAATTCATATATATCTTTCAGAATTATATCTAGGAATTGGAAAGTTGCCACAGTACCAAGGCGTGTTAGACTTCAAAAAAAAAAAAAAAAGATTCTCAGTTCAAATCCGGCTGGATCCCACAAATTTTATAAGTTAATTATTGCATAAATATTTGAAAAAAAGCTGTATTAACATCAATTGTCATCCAGTATAGGTTTAAAAAAAAAATATTTGAACTTAATTGGTTGAATAACAACGTATTTTATTAACAATAGAAAACTGGGAAGAGAGTGGAGGGTAGGTGCTCCGGTAGGTTCCCAAGATTCAAAACCCAACGTCCCAAGAAAAAACCAAGATACTCACAACCAATACACACACACACAAAATTATTTACTGTCACAGATACGTCGATGATATCATAACTTTATACAGAAGCAACTCCCGTCAATGGGAAAAACTCCTCACCTACATTAATAAAATACACCTAAAACTCCACTTCACTTCAGAAATTGAAACCTATCCTTAAGCTTCCTCAACCTAACCATAACAAAAAGCCACACACAAAAACACAGCTTTAACATTTAAAGGAAACCCATAACGACAGACACACATATCCACAACACCTCAAATCACCCTATCCAACACAAACACACTGCCTTCAGATCCATGCTCCATAGACTTATAGAAGTCCCAATGACCACAGAAAACATAAACAAAGAACTAGACACAATTAAATATTTAGCATACACAAATGGATACAACACCACAATACTATGGTACAAAATACAAAGAAACACTAAAATTAACACTACAGACAAGGAAAACAAACACATCACATTACCATTCATAAACAAAACAACAAGCAAAATAGCCCGCAAATTTCAAAAAATAAGATACAAAATAGCATACAAAACTAATAACAAGTTACAATACAAAATACAACACAACACCAACAACAAAGATAAACTACAAGCACCAGGCGTATACAAACTGAACTGTGACGAATGTAACAAATTCTACATTGGACAAACAGGTCACAGCTTTAAACAAAGAGTCGAGGAACACAAACAAAACACCAACTCAACATTTTACAATCACATAAAAGAAACAAATAAAGGATACAAATACAGACATTTACCATAACCTACACATCAACAAAAAAAGGAACATCTCAACACACTAGAACAATATGAAATTTACAGACACACAGAAATACAAAGTACAAATATATGAAACCAACAAACACAATACAAATCACACATACTCTTTGATACTATTGAAAATCTACCTTTAAAACCATCATTGCTTGACCCGAAATCTCTAAGCAGAAGACTTGATGAAGATCGCCACATAGCGATCAAAAACGTTCTGTCTCAGTAAGTTTTTACACATTTACTAAATTTAAAGTTTGGATAGTCATAAACAATTGTTTAAGTGATTAATAAGATTCACTGAACGTAATAGACTAGAAAGTTTAAGATTATACGCTATCATTTGCTCTTTAGGACAGTTTATTAACCTGAAAATTATCCTAAATGGTATTGGTGTTCAGCGGGTCTGTGAAAATTATGTGTTGCTTTTGCGTGGGAACAGAAAATCCGTTGTTTTCAAAATAGATTTTGGAGGTCAACTTTGCTCTTACAAAATTTAGATTATCATCATATTTTTCTTGGATTGTTACTGAACATGCCCCTCTTTAGACTTTTTTTTGCTGAAAGCATTATTTTTTTATTATATAGTGAAGGGGCTGTTACAAACTGTCAATTCACATGAAATTATGGTACGATAAAAAGTTTTATAAGTGACATTTCGTTTACTTTAATCTATATACATTTCTATCTTAAAATACACTGTCTTAAAATAAACTGTCTTTAATAACAGACTGCCATCCTGGTCTACATAGGTCTACATGGAGGTAAGTTGTTGTATGATAAGAACTCCGGTGTTCCCAGGAGGTGTATCCTGGTCAGGAGGGGGTTGAGTGCTTTTGTACCAACGGACTTCTGCTGCAGGGACTTGATAGCAGTGATGGTGGAGCTCCGGGCGGAGGGGAGGATGAGGAGCTGCTGGTGGGGATGGATGCTAACTCCCATCACACTTTGTGGGGAAGTACAGGTACCAACACTAGAGGTGAGGAACTTTTAGCTTATATTAGCTCTAAGAATTTACTAGTCTTAAATCAAGGGGAAGAGCCGACGTTTGTCACTAGGGTCAGACGGGAGGTCCTGGACATTACGATGGCATCGAACCAGATGGCTAGGTATGTACTAAATTGGCATGTGTCGGGTGAACCGTCTTCTTCTGACCACAGACATATTAGGTATGATATCTCCCTCAATCCAGCCATGCTTCAGCCAACCAGGGATCCAAGAAGAACAGACTGGGACTCCTACAGGAGGGACCTGGGTGTTCGGATTGAGGAGGCTGGATTGGAGTATGGTGGGAGGAGAGAGCTAGAAGACTCTGTCACACTGGTTGGCGAGGCTATAGTAGAATCCTTTACTGATAACTGCCCTCTCAGTGAGGGGAGAAAAGTAGGGGTATCCGTCATGGTGGAATAAGAAGCTAGCCAAACTTCGGAAGACCACCAGGAGACTCTTTAAGAGACCAAAAAAGAACGGGGAGTGGGACCAGTATAGGAAAACACTAACTGAATACAACAGGGCAATTAGAGAAGCACGCAGGAAGTCCTGGAAGGAGTTTTGTCAAGAGATTGACAAAACTCAGGAAGGGGCACGACTGCATAAAGTGCTCTCTAAGTACGCAGTTAACCCAGTGGGGATGCTAAGAACCCCATTGGGAAATATAACAAAAACTGCAGGGGAAACTGTGGAAGAACTAATCAGAACACATTTCCCTTGCGGTACTCTGAGGAAACTTGGGGGAGCAGACACTGAACCACTTGCCAAACCCTCCACAAGACGTGGTAAGAGGGAAGACTGGGAAGTGGCAAGGAGGATAGTAACTCCACAAAGGGTAAGATGGGCTATAGACACATTTAAACCCTACAAATCTCCAGGTCCAGATAGAATCTATCCTGTGCTGCTGCAGCAGGGAATGGATATGCTGGTGCTGGTACTTACTAAATTATACAGGCTAAGCTTTGCTCTAGGGCATATGCCGGCAGCCTGGAAATCTAGTAAGGTGGTCTTTATACCTAAGCCCACCGGTAACCAATCAGAAGGGAAGGGATACAGACCTATTACTCTCATGTCCTTTGTTCTTAAGGGACTTGAAAAACTGGTTGATAGGAATATCATTGGAGGGGAGTTGCTTTGGCCATAAAACCACTGCATTGGAACCGGTATGCTTATCATCCGGGGAAATCCTGCAAAGGAGCTCTCCATCAAGTGGTTGGTAGGAAAAGATCTGACGACCAGGATGCCTCGCTTGTTTGGTGAATACTTTGAGTTTGTGAGGGAGGTGAAGTACCTGGGAGTTACTCTGGACAGGAAATTTACCTGGAACCCACATCTTGAGAGGACAGTTAACAGGGCCAAAAGGGCCCCGGGAATACACGGGACCCGGATTGCTATTTTCTCTGACAGTCAGGCAGCAATTAAGGCACTAAACTGACATGGTCACCTCGGCCATAGTCAGGGAGTGCCTAAATAACCTAGAAGCCCTGGAAAGGTACAATAAAATCAAGATAGGTTGTGTGCCAGTGCATAGGGGAATATTTTGAAATGAAGCCGCAGATGCACTGGCCAAAGAGGGGTCTTTGACTCCCCTGATTGGACCGGAGCCTGCGGTAGGTATTTCCAAATCCATGGTCAAGATTCCATTTGTGTAAGATTTGTGTCAAGATTTATTGCTTCATAAATTCCCAAAGGATGAAAATATACACAAAATATGGGTGCATGCATGTAAAAGAAAAGATACTTTTAATTCCAGAACATTAAGAATATGTTCTGAGCACTTCGTATCATGTTTTAAAGGTAAATTCGTTTCCTAGGCTAAAAATACCCACTAAACACTTGTAAATATTTACAACTTGCCTATAGTAGCACTTATTTATGTTTGTTGAGGACGGCCGTTTCGGGAGATGTGTCCCATTGTCAACTCAGACCGTCACAGGTCTGGAGTTATGGTCTGAGTTGATAGTGGGACACATCTTCCGAAACGGCCAACCTCAACAAATATAAGTAAGTGCCACTATAGGCAAGTTGTAAATATTTACAAGTGTTTAGTGAAAACTGGTAGCTCATGTGAAGATGGAATCAACAATTATAAAACTACCCACATTATCAAACTTAAAAAATAAACAGACTAACAAAGATAGAAGCTGTAGAACAACAGTTCGGGAGGGCAAGAGATTGGTGCAGTCATTATTAGATCAATCTTGTACAACAAATATGAATGGAAACCGTGAAACTTACAACCATGAATTAACAAAGGAAATCGACGTAAACACTGTTTTACTTGAAAATAAAATGCTCCAAGAAAAAATGCTACTTTAACAAATTATCTTGAAATAGCTAATAGCTAAATTTTACAATTTTCCTGTTAAGGAAACCCACCAGCATTGATAGAGTTATACACAAGACGCCCAACCACCTGACACTACAGAAACATGCTGCCTTTAACTCCATCATACACAGACTAATGAACATATAAACAAAGTTCGTGGTTAAGAGGTTTTTGTGTATTTATTATTAAATTCAACCGTAGTATATTCCTGATATATTAATGAACATGCCCATGAACAATGAGGACAAAATAAATTAACTAAACACAATAAAACACATAGCCTATAAAAACGGATACAAACACACCTTGATAGAGAACATAATGCACAAAAAACAACACACACATTACACAATAATAACACACAAACCCAAAAATACATAACACCACAACAGACAAAAAAATACAAAATAGCTTCCTCGCTCCGCAAACTTGAATACAAAGTAGCATTCACAACATCTAACACAATTAAAAAACCCCTACACAGTTAAAAAACACATCAGGATAAATACGACGGGGCAGGTGTATAAAAGATTACATGCAATAACTGTTGCAGCTTTTACTTAGGATAAACAGGGAGAACATTTACCACAAGATACAATGAACACATAAAACAGATAAAAAGACACAACCTAAATCAAATTTCACCTGACTCATACAAAACACAATACACTCACAGTCTGGTATGGATACCAATCTAAAAACCCTACCCTACATCAGAAAAAGCAACAAACTTAACACAGTAGAAAACTACGAGATATACAAACACCATAAATAATATCCACAACACATTCTAAATGACAAAACTCACTCACAATCAAATACTATATTTGAGCACATAGTTAACAACTACTCTATGAACAATAACACACCACAGACTCACAGCAACACAACATACCTGAACAACAGTCTTGTCAGTGACTCACAGCATTGAGTAATGTGCTGACCTAGTATGAAACGTGTTTCCTGAATAAATCAGTAAGTAGTGTTTTTTTGCCAAGTTAATACAAAAAAGTGTATTTTATAAAAGTAAGGGCTACTATAGGCAAGAGTGATGTATTAATGTTTTGTAAATGTGGTGTTTAGCCCTTAAGTTTGACAGAAAAGAGACAGTAAGAATTAATAAAATATCCGGAGAACCACACAGATAAAGTTAGAGTCAAATCTGTGAGTTATCTTGAGTTTATCAAAATTGCTAAAAACATTGTCTTATGTCGAACAATAACTTATGTTGTTTACATGTGTAGTAAAAGATGTTTGGGTGTACACACCTCTTTCCACTAGAACTGTCCACTAAAACACTTTAAAGTGGCTGAGTTTAAATGTTCACTAAAGATTAAATTACATAAAAGTTTCACAAGTAGTTGACCACTTTCAACTATTTATTTGGTTGAATAACGTTAGTGAGAAATATAAAGTTAGTAATTAGTTTAATTTGATGAAACAAATAACTCTTTGATTTGAGATTGATCCCAACACTTATTTGAGGAAGTATTGAATAAAATGGTGTCCACGAATGAGCCAAAATGGCAGAGAGAAAACAAAGATAAGAAGAGAGACTTGTGCCTTGGCTGAGTAATTGTTTAACACTACCGGAAAATGGCAAGAGTTTGCGCAGTAGAGTGTGCACCATAGATCATTAGCAATAGATTTTACTCAGTAGTTTGACAGATAACCAAGCTATAAGGATTTTAAAACTTTTACCAAACATTATCATTAACTTGAGAATACTAAAACAAAATTAACTGGAATATCGTTAATATTTGGATATGTAACAAGATGGTGAACAAATCCTAATTCGGAAAGTTAAGATCAAACAAGACAATTTTGGGAAATTATCTATCTGCTTGTAGATAATTATCTATAATAGCAAGCAGCATGCCCCTCAACAATATAGCATACACTACAAACTAGGCAAACCAGGCGAGACATATGTTCCAACAACTATTAAATAGTTGCTTCAAATTTTATGTCAGATCCAAACAGACAAATGATTCAATGGCCATCTTGACATTTTATACAGTAAAATTAGTACATTAACTTAATAACCTCTAATACTGACCCTAATATTCAGTTAAACTTACACTGCCTATTGAATCAATCTTTTTGTAAACTTTCTACATAACGAGAATTGGGGTGAAAATTATTGAATCTCAGTTCGTAAAAAACAATTTTTTTCCTAACACTACTTAAATTTGTCAATGGGACACATCTCCCGAAATGGACATCCTCAACAAATACAAGTAAGGGCTACTATAAGCGAATTGTGGAATATTTACAAGTGTTTTAGTGGAAACTAGTAGCTCATGTGAAGATGGACTCAACAAATATGCTATTTAAAAACTATTTTTTTTTATAGATGTAGAAGAACCGATGCAAGTTTACATACTCTGTGGCAAAATGGGCTTCATTTTTCATTATTTTCTAATACTGCCTATTGCAATAACATACATTTTATATTTTAGTTTAACTATATTATTTGAATTCTTGAAGTTTGTAGTCCATTACGTTCGGTGAATCTTATTAATCACTTAAACAATAGTTTATGACTATCCAAACTTTATATTTAGTAAATTTGTTAAAACTTTCTGAGACAGAAGGTTTTCGATCGCTATGTGCCGATCTTGGAAGACACTGATGAAGATCGGGACATAGCGATCGAAAACGTTCTGTCTCAGTAAGTTTTAACAAATTTACTAAATATAAGGTTCGGATAGTCATAAACTATTGTTTAAGTGATTAATATATTATTTGACTCTATCTTAACATGAATCTAGAGTTTAGTTTTTAACTAAAACATTTATAGATATTAAAACTTTTTGTGTTGTACATATTGAGGATTTTTAAATTACTACTTTTGGTATGATGTTATACTTGTCTATACTAAGACATACGTTTTTGATTATCAAGGACAAAATTAAACAATTTTAATTGTATTGTGCTATTCACTAGTAGTTTTACTATTATATTTTATTAAAAGAGTTTGGTATCATATAATTATTAGTAATATAATTTCTTGTTTTGTACATATTTGTGTGCATGCGTGAGTGAGTGTGTGTTTAGCTGACTTTTTATTTTAGCATTTTTAGATTTATTTAAACTTATTTTGAATTATTTTATAAATATCTACTTGGATTGTTGTAAATGAAATATAAATAACACTTGCAACTAGAGTTTATTCTAAGGATATGCTAACCAACCATGTAGGGATTTCATTATACAGCTTTACATTAATTTAAATCAAATTGTAAAACTTGATTCTTTGTCATTCATAATTTTACATTACCCAATTATATTGAAATCTGTGTTAATTTAATATTAATCAACAAATGCCATTCTAAAATTGAGTTTATATACTTATTTTATTCTTAAAATTAAATATGTGTGTGTATGATGTGCTTGTGTGTGCGTGCATGTGTGCATGTGTGTGTGGTTGTGTGTTATATATTAAATATGGTGATATGTTTTCTTGTAATGTAGTTATGAAATTAAAAATATTTCAAAAACAAGAATACTTTTAATGAATATATTTATTCAAAGCTTTTCGCCGATAATTCATGAGATAATTATTTTCCTGAAGATGCTGGTACTATTTTATCGGCGAAAAGCCTTTGAATAAATATATAAATTAAAAGTAATCTTGTTTTTGAAATATTTTTAATTTCATATATATATATATTAAAAACAACATAGGTTATTCAAATACAAGAATATTTATTATTTTATATCCAAAGCTTTTCGTTGGCAAACAGTACCAACATCATCAGGAAATTGGTCTTGTTTGCCAACGAAAAGCTTTATATATAAAATGATAAATATTCTTGTATTTGAATAACCTATATTGTTTTAAATTATTAAACAAGAAAATGTATTATATATATATATATATATATATATATATATATATATATTTATATATATATATATATATATATATATATATATATATATATATATATATATATATATATATGAAGTTAATATATTACTATGTAAGTAATTTTATCCACCGACAATGGTAGGATTCGACAATGGTCAATTGACCGAAAGGTACCTCATCACTCAAGGTAAAATTATTGCACTTAATGGTGGATAAAATTACTTACATAGTAATATATTAACTTCATAAAGTCAGTGCAACGGAAAAACAATGGATAACGTTAAATATCAAGAATATATATATATATATATATATATATATATATATATATATATATATATATATATATAATAATATAAATATATACATATATATTTATATATATATATACATATTTATAAGGTTAGCATTTCTGGATCCAACTAAACAATTACTAGCATATATGTTAATTTTATGTCTATGTATGCAACCTACAAATTCTTCATAAACAACATAGAAATAACCAACGTTACACAACTGAACAATACGAAATATACAGACATTTCAAACCACACCCTACACACATACTCAACACACAATTACATTATAACTCACACACTCTTTGGCATCTTAACTCCTAATATGCATAAAGTACACTGACACTCCCACCATAATATCCTACCCCTGCCTTAGCACCGTAACCTATGAAAACCTTGAGATCAGTTACGGTCTGAGTTGACAATGGGACACATCTCCCGAAACAGCCGTTCTCAACAAATATAAGTAAGTGCTACTATAGGCAAGTTTGTAATATATTTACAAGTGTTAAGTATTACTAGCATATATATTTGACAGTTTAATCTGAATTTATTCTACAGAATAATAAGTATGGGGCATAACATTTAATGAACAATGGAAATGAATTACAGTTTCTTTACCCAATATTTGTAAAATTATGATAGAATGTATTCAACAAAAAAAAAAATAATAATAATTCATGTTCGTTTGAGCACTGGCAAACAGGTCGCAGCTTTAAACAAAGAGTCGAGGAACACAAACAGAAGACCAACTCAACATTTTACAATCGCATAAAAGAAACAGGATACAAATACACAGACATTTACCATAAACTAGAAATCCTACACATCAACAAAAAAGGACCACATCTCAACACACTAGAACAATATGAAATTTACAGACACACAGAAACACAAAGTACAAATATATTAAATGAACAAACACAATACAAATCACACATACTATTTGATACTATCAAAAACCTACCTTTAAAACCGTCACATCTTGACCCAAAATCTCCAATGAAGATCGGCACATAGTGATCGAAAATGTTCTGTCTCAGTAAGTTTTAATAAATTTACTAAATTTGAACTTCGGATAGTCATAAACTACTGTTTAAGTGATTAATAAATGGAAATAAGTATTAAATGAATGATAAATCTGTTTGTTGCCATTATCAAGCCTAAAAATAATATTATATGGTTTTTAATTATGTGTTTAAAATACAAGTACACTCTTTACAATAATTTAAATTCTTAAAAAACTCAATAAAATTTTAGTCCACATTTAACACAATATCCTACCAAAGTAGTGAGGGTCATTAAAATCATCTTAAAAAATTATTAAAAACAGTAACAACACTAAAAGAACAACAATTTTTACATATAAAACAGACTCAAAGATAACAAAATAAAACGAACCACAACAAAAAGACCAACCATAAAAATTAACACTAACTAATTCTTGGATGTTTTGAATTTATACAACAATACATTACCTTACAACATACTAAATACCCTATCGAAATAATTTTAAATGTTGATACCATTCTCTTGTAAGTTAATATGGATAACTTCAGAATAAATCTTCTTCCCCCAGTTAGACTCCAGTATAATAAAATATTCAAATTTATGCCCAGACATTTTACTATGTCCAAAGAAAACACGAGAGGAAGAGTGTCTATCATCCTTACTATTATTCATGTTCACGAAAATGAACACCAACCTGTCTCTTAGTCTTGCTCAAATAAGAGGCATCACACTCCAGAGAGTTCAATTTATATACCACATTATTATTATTTACACATAATCGACCAGTAATATCTATACCTCTTATGATAAGATTACTTAGATTATCTGAAATTACAGGAACTGTTTTAATGTATAATCGTCTTATATTATTAGCAATTTTCTCCCAAATACTTTTAATATAAGGTAAAAATAATATCCTTGCAATTATTAGTGCAATCAAATACCCTGGTAATTATTACTAATATTATATTTATAACTACTTGTAAATATTTATAACTACTTGAAAACACTTGTAATATTATACAACTTGTCTGCAGTAGCAAGTGCTACTTACGTAGTAGCACGTACTTACGTTTATTGAGGATGACTGTTTCGGTAGATGTGTCTCATTGTCCACTCAGACCGTAACTGTTATCAAGGTTTTTGTAGGTTAGGGTGGGGTGGAATATTATGGTGGGTAGTGTGGGTGTATTTTGGTGAGTATTAGATGTTACAATGTTGAAAAGTGTGTGTGAGTTATAATGTTATTGGGTGTTGAGTATGTGTGCAGGGTGTAGTTTGAAATGTTTGTGTATTTCGTATCGTTGATTATTTTTGTATTGTTTATGAAGATTTGTAGTTTCGATGTTACGTTTGTGTAGTCTTGTTTTGGGGATATGGGATGTTCGGCGAAGTTTGATTGGGTGTTTTTGTTTGTTGGTGCATTTGTATGTTCTTGGTAGCATGTGTAAAATGACTTCCCACTCTGGCTTATGTAAAAACTAGGGCACAAACTGCATGTTTCTTGAGAGTGTTATGTGTGGAGTTGGCTATTCTGTAATTGTATATTTGTAGTGTGTTGATTAGTTTGTAAATGCCAGTGGAGCTCTATATGTTGCTGGGTTTTAATTGTTTCTTGAGAGTGTTACGTGTGAAGTTGGCTATTCTCTAACTGTATATTTGTAGAGTGTTGGTTAGTTAGTAATTGTATATTTGTAGCGTGTTGGTTAGTTTGTAATTGTATATTTGTAATGTGTTGGTTAGTTTGTAATTGTATATTTGTAGTGTGTTGGTTAGTTTATAATTGTATATTTGTAGTGTGTTGGTTAGTTTGTAATTGTATATTTGTAGTGTGTTGGTTAGTTTGTAATTGTATATTTGTAGCGTGTTGGTTAGTTTGTAATTGTATATTTGTAATGTGTTGGTTAGTTTGTAATTGTATATTTGTAGCGTGTGGGTTAGTTTATAATTGTATATTTGTAGTGTGTTGGTTAGTTTGTAATTGTATATTTGTAGTCTGTTGGTTAGTTTGTAATTGTATATTTGTAGTGTGTTGGTTAGTTTGTAATTGCATATTATGTAGTGTGTTGGTTAGTTTCTAATTGTATATTTGTAGTGTGTTGGTTAGTTTTTAATTGTATATTTGTAGTGTGTTGGTTAGTTTGTAGTTTTGGAAGATCTTTATGGTTTTGTTAAGTATTTTATGGTTTTAACCGTGTTGTGTTTTGTATTTGGGTTATTGAGTTTGTTTTTTAGGTTGTTGTATGTTTATCGACCATTTTTGGGTTGTATCTATTGGTTTGTGCTTTATGTTTTTTAGTGTTTAATTCTTGTGCTCTTCTTTGTCTAATGATGTTTTAAGCAGGCGATATATCATGGAGTTGTAAACAGCTAGTTTATGTTGGTGTGGGTTGTTTGAAATGTTGTGAATGGTAATATTGGTGTGGGTGGGTTTTCGGTTTATGTTGAATTTTTGTGTTTGTTTTTTACAGTTAATAATAAAATCCAAGAAGTTGTGATACATAATTTACTGGTATAGATAAATCGACCATAATATAACATTATTCAAAGGCAATACACGCCGAGCACAAATATTTTTAAAACATCTTCATTTCATACATCCAAAACTTACATACACCACCAAAACAGAACAAAACAACTCTCTTAACTTCTAGGATCTTACAATTACACGTACAGACAAACAAACCCATTAATTAAACATAAACCGAAAACCCACCAGCACCAATACTACAATTCACAACTCTTCAAATCACCCAACACAAACAAAAAACTTGCCGCTTAGGACACCATTATATATCGCCTGCTTAAAACATACTTAAACAAAGAAGAACACTAACAAGAATTAAACACTAAAAAACATATAGCACAAACCAATGGATACAACCCAATAATGAAGGATAAATTATACGATCACCTAAAAAACAAACTCAATAACCCAAATACAAATACACAACATGACAAACCCATAAAATACTTAACAAAACCATACAGATCATCCAAAACCCACAATGTATCCAATACACTACAAATTACAATTACAAAATTGCCTATTCCAAACACAACAATCTCAATGAAGAATTTAAACCCAAAACATAATCAACAACATATACAACTCCGCTAGCATTTACAAATTAACATGTAGTTTAAGACCCAGTTTTTACATAGGTCAAACAGGGAGGTCATTTTACACACGCTACTAAGAACATATAAACGCATTAACAAACAAAAACACCCAATCAAACTTTGCTGAACATCTCATGTCCACAATACATGACTACACAAACATAACATCCAACCTACAAATTCTTCATAAACAATACAAAAATAATCAATGATACACAACTGAACAATACAAAATATACAAACATTTCAAACTATTCCCTACACATATACTCAACACCCAATTATTTTATAACTCACAGACTCTTTTCGACATAACTTTTAATACTCACCAAAATACACCCACAACACCACCATAATATCCACCCTGACCCTAACCTACAAAAACCTTGAGATCAGTCCAGTCTGAGTTGACAATGGGGCAAATCTTCCGAAACAGCCGTTTTCAACAAATATAAGTAAGTGCTACTATAGGCAGGTTGTAAAATATTTACAAGTAATTTTAGCAATAACCTTTACTACAAATATTTAAACACCCTTGATGTACATTTTGCTCACACTGTTAGCATCATCAGAAGGTTACAAATATACCTGGTATTTTTCATATTTATAGGAACCTGGTATTTGGTATATTTGTATCCTTCTGATAATGCTAACAGTGTTAGTGAAATGTACATTGAAAGAGTTTAAATATTTGTAGCAAGGGTTATTGTTGTTTATTTATTATAATATTCTACTGTTCCCTATATAGATTTTGTAGATGTTACAATCTTTATTTGCATAACATTTAAGCAACCTTTTGTTGACATTTATTGAAATTTTGACTCTCATAATTTTGTTTAGTATTCTCTATATGACTCATTTATTTGAAACATTTGCTTCACCAGTTCTTATTGTAGTGAAAAGAAAATAATTCTCAGAACAGAAGATTTCCTTGTTCAATTTTATTTAATATAACTAATATTGTAACACATTCCTCTGGAGATGATTGCTTTGCAATCAAAATGTACAATAGGGTTTATTTGAATAAAAATGTTTTATTTGTAACTAAAAACAATTGTAAATATGTTACAGTTGCCCATAGTAGCACTTACTGCTCAACTGTAACATATTTACAAGTGTTTTTAATTAAAAACTAGAAGCTCACATGAGGATGGAATCAATAAAAATGTTTATTTGTGATTAAAAACAATTACAACTAAAAAACAATAGACAAAGATGAACACTACCAGGAGTTAAACACCATAAAATATATAGCACAAACAAACGGATACAACCCAACAATGATTGACAAATTATACAACTGCCTAAAAAATAAACATAATAACCCAAATACAAACACACAAGATGACAATCCCATAAAATACTTATCAATACCATTCAGATCTTCCAAAACCAACAATCTAACCAACACATTACGAAAATACAACTACAAAACAGCTTACTCCACACACAACACTCTCAACAAACAATTTAAACCACAACAAAATCAACGACATTTACAACACTACTGGAGTTTACAAACTAACTTGCAGTTCATGCCCCAGTTTTTACATAGGCCAGACAGGGAGGTCATTCTACACACGTTACCAAGAACATATAAAAGCACTAAAAAACAATAACTACCAATCAAACTTCGCCGATCATCTCAACTCCACAAAATATGACTACATAGACATAACATCTAACCTACAAATTCTTCATAAAGAACACAGAAACAACCAACGCTACACAACCAAACAATACGAAATATATAGACACTTCAAACTACACCCTACACACATATTCAATACACAATTACATTACAATTCACACGCACTTTTTGACATCATAACTCCTAACACACAGAAAATACACCCACACCACCAAAATATCCCACCCCCACCCTAACCTACGTAAACCTTGAGATCAGTTACGGCCTGAGTTGACAAAGGGACACATCTCCCGAAACGGCCGTCCTCAACAAATAAAGTAAGTACTACTATAGGCAAGTTTAAAACATTAAAAGTGTAAGAGATTACTAGTAGTTCACGCGAAGATGGAATCAACAAATGTGGTAAAAACAATTGTAAATATGTTACAGTTGCCTATAGTAGCACTTACTCCACAACTGTAACATATTTACAAGTGTTTTTAATTAAAAACTAGAAGCTCACATGAGGATGGAATCAATAAAAATGTCCACATTTGTTGATTCCATCTTCGCGTGAGCTACTAGTAATCACTTACAACTTTTTTTTTAAAAAAATGTTAAGTGCTACTATAGGCAAGTTAAAACATTTTTTTAAAAAAAAAGATGTAAGTGGCAATAAAAATGTTTATTTGTGACTAAAGACACTTGTAAAGTATGTTACAGTTGCCTATATTAGCACTTACTTTAATGATTGTTGAGGACGGTCGTTTTGGGCGATGTATCCCATTATAAATTCAGACCGTAACTAGCCTTTTGGTTGTTATAGGTTAGGGTGGGGTGGGATACGGGGTAATGATGTAGGTGTATTTTAGAGAGTATTGGGGATTATGATGACAAAAAGTGCATGTGACTTATAATGTAATTGAGTTTGTGTGAGCCAATTATATTTTAACTCACACACACTTTTTAACATCATAGCCCCCAATACTCTCTAAAATACACCTACATCCCTACCCTATATTCCACCTCATCCTAACTTATAACAACCAAGAGGTCAGTTGCAGTCTGAGTTGACAGAGGGGCACATCTCCCGAAACAGCCGTCCTCAACAATCATTAAAGTAAGTGCTACTATAGGCAAGTGTAACATAGTTACAAGTGTTTTTAGTTAAAAACTAGTAGCTCACATGAAGATGGAATCAATTAATATGAATTTTTTAAAGTTTTATCTTATATATATATATATATATATATATATATATATATATATATATATATATATATATATAAATTTTTTAATCTCAGTGATTCAATGAACATTTAACACACATTCAAAATTTGTTCCTTATGTTGTATGGTAAAGGAGCTAGACATATTTAAAGTGAAAACAATTTTATTTCTATATTTTAATATAAATAAAAAAAGAATTTTAGATAAATATATGTAGAATATGTTATGTCATTACATTATTCTCTAGTTTATAAAAAACAATGATATATTATAATTTTTTATGGTGTTTTTTTATAACTTTTTAAAAATGTCTTGTGCACAACAGCAAAAAAGGATTATGACTGCCAGATTAATGGTTAAATACTTATGTTTTAAAAATCTAGAAATTTTAGATGCTGCTATCCTCGCCAAGCGAAAATTGTATAGAAAAAATTGCAAAAACGTTTATGTAGATAAACTTACCTAATATTCAGATCAAAGTCACTGCTTGTAGATAAACTATAGACGATAACCAGAGTTGCTGAAGAGTTGATAGTTGATGTTGTCTTGCTGAGTTTGCAGATGACGATGTTTTCATTCTAATGTTGGTCTTCAGTATCTCTTTTCTAGAAAAACAAAAAAAAAATAAAAATTTGTGATTAATGTTTTCTAACTAAATGCTTAAACCATTATAGTGAATCTTACAATATTCATCCAGAATGTAACACATGGCTGTGCTTTTTACAGTCTTAGCAGTGCGTCACAGTTCTGCACATGCATGTATTAACCTTGACTTTATATGAAGGAGTAGACAACATTTTTGGTACACTACTTGTTTATAGTTTATAGTATGTGTTTCTTTATGATTGCTTTATTGAAAATCCACATGTAAACCTATGTAATTCATTTTCTGAATGCAAGGAATGCACGTTAAACCACTTTAAATTCATCAACAGGTGTATGGACAAAATGTGATATATTGGTAAGAAGATAATTTAATCATAGATATGAAAATTACATAATGATGACTGAAATAGGGGTTTGTCTTTGGTTAAGGATGAATTTGCCGTCCATAGATGAAAAAATTCTTGAAATCCATAAGATTAAAATTGTTACAATAAAAATATTGGAAAAACCCCAACACCACAAAAATAGCTATTATTAAAAATTACCTAAGATTAAACCTTTTGATGGATAGATCAAATGATAAATTAATGAATATAGATAAAGGGCCTAACTCACCTCTATATTCTTTGCTTTAATAGTTTTATTACTAACATGGCTCAAGATGGCAGACCGTTGTTTGTTAGTCGAAGTCAGAGAAGGAGTGAAGAAAAGTTGGTGTCAGTCTAGTTTGTAAGTTATTGTATTCTAGATTGTAGTGTTGTAATAAGACCCTCTGTTGGTGATCACATGGTCATCAAAATATACATAAGAGTTTTTTGTAGGTAACTTGTAATATAAGTTGTTTTTGTAGTATTGGGTTTTTTCCAATATTTTATTCTAATATATAGCATCACTGTGCTCAGAATTTTGTATTTTCATATTCTTTCTCTTTTTATGGAATTTCTATAATTTTCAAGACATCTTCATGAAATATAGGGATTTCATAAATCAGAGTACAGTACTGTATATTGCAAAATTAAAATAAACAAACAAACTGGAATAACAGTATCGAACCTTGCTTCACAAACAAAAGGGAAGCGAAAAGAAACTACAACACAATGTAAGGGACAAAAAAAAGAAAGAGTATAAATAGTAACAAACTAAGAACTACAGGGAGGTAAGTGAAATGAATTTAATTTTCTATTGTATGCAATAATGTTAGAAAGAAAATGTGTGGGTAGTGCATCAGTGGTCTCAATCTTTTTTTTAAGAGAGCTATTATTAAATAAATAAACTACTGTACATGAACTCACAATGTTGGTTTTTGTGGTAATACCACTGATAATGATGACATAAATCATTGAAAAATGTATAGTAATAAAGTGTTTATAATTAATTGTGAACATTTATACACTGTACATTTATATATTTATTTATCACTTTCACTCACAAACCAGCTTAAACATTAATTTTGTAATATTTAATAAAATATAGAGCTATTATTGTCCACCTTGAACCTTGAACATCTATAGTATTGAGTTAATTTTATATATTCTACTTCAAAGTGGTATAAACTGAGCTGGTAATTACAAATCTTTTAATTACAGTGAATTATGTCAAGGCTTCTTGATGAGCTAGACTTAGGAGAACTAATGTACATTAAAACAAAGTAATTTAATAAAAGATACTAAGAATTATCAAGGATCAGGACAGATTACTCATATGCATGGTAACTTATGAACACATTTTCAATCTTCAGTCCCATTGCAAAAAATCATCTACTAAATCTTCCTCAACAACATACACTCTTAAATAGAGGCAGTATATTTGCTTGTTTTGTTAAAAAAATAAACACTTTTTCAATTTAACTTGTCACAAAACCATTACTTACTGATATTTGTCAGTAAGCGCTTTTCCCACAGAAACGCACTTGCATTGTTGAATGCGGCAAGTCATGGACAAGGCTGTCTGCTCAGGTATGTGGTCTATTAATGTCTGTAATGTGGGGTTGTTCTCTGAGTTGATTATTTTATTATTTATTCGTATATAGTGTTTGATTGTATTTTTTATTGTATTTTATATCATTAGCTATGTGTTCTCTTTTTGATGTTGTTTGTATGTGGTATTACAAAATTTTCTTGTGTTCTGTTTATTGCTGTTATTGGTGAAGTCTAGAATATCTAGGTTTATGTCTATGTTGGTGTATGTGAGTAAGATGTCTTGCATAATTGTGCTGAAATATGATTTAAGTTGTATGTTTTTAATGTATTCCTTGTATCTTGTGGTGAAGTTTCTTCCTGTTTATCCTATGTAAAAGCTTGAGAAATCTTTGCTTTTCAATGGATTTTAGTTGAGTACGAACAATGTTCGTTGGTTGGAAGTTTTGCTGTACTATAAACCTAAACTAAATCATTAGTAATTATTGCGATAACAGAAAGAATAATTATGAACTTACTCACTGACACGATCATTTCATTGGCTAAGCCCCGACCTGCTGATGTCGGGAACAGATCAAGGTTGCAGGACCTATTACTTATGAGGGTGGAGAGGGGGGTTTGGATTAAGCGGGTGGTTTACTATATAATGGAATAAGGTGTTAGATTCAAAGTGTGTGTGGTTGTTTAAGATATGTTGTTTTTGTGTAGTGTGATGTTTGAACATTAAAAACTTTTATGTTTTGGTTAGTCTTTTACTATGGTTTAATATGTAGAGAATATATAAATTAGTATAGATGAGTGTATTGGGTGTTGTGCAGCTGGATTTTGGATTTATGTTTCATCAACAACATAAAAACATATATATAAACCTAGGTAAAAAAACTAACCACTAGAAAAAAATTTGAAATATTTAAAAATCACACAACACAAAACCAACATATCTTATATGCTAACGAAGCCTTCAAATCAAACACCTTGTTTCTTTATATAGTAAAAAAACCCGCTTAACACAAACCCCTCCAATCTTCATAAATCATACGTCTGGGAACTTTGATCGATCACTGGCAGTAGCAGTGAAATAATTGTTACAAAGTGTTTCAGCAAATAAGTTCATAACTATTTACTCAGTTATGCAATAATTACTCAAGTTTACATTGTTGGATATGATATATTACAACAAAGCTATTGATAACATTTTATTAATAGCCTCTTTTGTTTTAGTCTGTAAACCTTAAAAACCTTTTACTAGTAATTAAAATTATAAACTTTCCTAAACGTAGCACTCTTTGATTTTATAGAAAAAGTTGCTATTGCTGGGAGATGTGTATCCGACCATAACTAATGTAGGCTTAGTATGAATTGTAGATAATGTTCTTAGTAAAACTATGTTAGACGGCTTAGATGTGGATCAGGGTATGAGAACTGTTGTGTAATTGGTTGCTGTTGCTGGGAGATGTGTATCAGACCATAACTAATGTAGGTTTAGTATGAATTGTAGATAATGTTCTTAGTAAAACTATGTTAGATGGCTTAGATGTGGATCAGGGTATAAAAGCTGTTGTGTAATTGGTTGCTGTTGCTGAGATATGTGTATCAGACCATAACTAATGCAGGCTTAGTATGAATTGTAGATAATGTTCTTAGTAAAACTATGTTAGATGGCTTAGATGTGGATCAGGGTATAAAATCTGTTGTGTAATTGTTGCTGTTGCTGGGAGATGTGTATCAGACCATAACTAATGCAGGCTTAGTACGAATTGTAGATAATGTTCTTAGTAAAACTATGTTAGATGGCTTAGATGTGGATCAGGGTATGAGAACTATTGTGTAATTGTTGCTGTTGCTGGGAGATGTGTATCAGACCATAACTAATGCAGGCTTAGTATGAATTGTAGATAATGTTCTTAGTAAAACTATATTAGATGGCTTAGATGTGGATCAGGGTATAAAAGCTGTTGTGTAATTGGTTGCTGTTGCTGGGAGATGTGTATCAGACCATAACTAATGCAGGCTTAGTACGAATTGTAGATAATGTTCTTAGTAAAACTATGTTAGATGGCTTAGATGTGGATCAGGGTATAAAAGCTGTTGTGTAATTGTTGCTGTTGCTGGGAGATGTGTATCAGACCATAACTAATGCAGGCTTAGTACGAATTGTAGATAATGTTCTTAGTAAAACTATGTTAGATGGCTTAGATGTGGATCAGGGTATAAAAGCTGTTGTGTAATTGGTTGCTGTTGCTGGGAGATGTGTATCAGACCATAACTAATGCAGGCTTAGTATGAATTGTAGATAATGTTCTTAGTAAAACTATATTAGATGGCTTAGAAGATGTGGATCAGGGTATAAAAGCTGTTGTGTAATTGAGAATAAGAGGTGTGAAAGAAATCAAGAAGAATTTACTCAAGCTGGAACTCTTTTAAAATGGCCAAAAGTAAGGCCAGTATATACAGTGCCATATAATAATATATTTCCAAGTTTTTACATGTGAATTAGGACCTATATAAGTTGAAAATTGAATATAAAATATAAAATTACCATTAATAATAAAAGTATGATGAAACAAAAAAAAGAATCTGTCAGATAAATTGAACCAAAGAATAGGATTGAAACTCTGAGCTACGGTCTGAGTTGACAAAGGGACACATCTCCCGAAACGGCCGTCCTCAACAATCAAAGTAAGTGCTACTATAGGCAAGTTTAAAACATTTAAAAGTGTTTAGTGATTACTAGTAGCTCACACGAAGATGGAATCAACAAATGTTAATAGGATTGAGTTCAATGATACCATTTTTATTGTGTCTAAAGAATAATAAATAAAAAGAAATACTTGTCCAATATTTGAAGAAAATATACAGATTGCTCTGTTTCATAATTAATAATATTAAACACAACAACAAGAAGACTAACTTTGCAAAAGTAGCACAGATAGGTATTTAATGTAATTGAAATATTTTGTTCTTACAAAAGTTGTGGACGGAAGCTACCTTAACTTATACACTTTAATATTTATTAATGTGTGACATTTGCCTGATAAACTATTTGTTTAGCTTAATCTGAAAAGTATTAGGTGTCAGAACAAATACCTTTAAATGTACAAACAATTTTTGTAAAATGTCTTATGGCTTTTCTTACATAGAGAATATTGGTTTCATCTTGAAAATGAGTTACTAAATTTTACACTTTAAGAAATATAAAGTACTGTTCTTGGAGTATAACTACATTTATGAGGCAACACTACCCATGTTTAGCCATAACATTTCCTACCACCAGAGGATTGTTCTTTACTTCTCTCTATTTCTCTTACCCTTATTACAAAGAAGAGTAGCAACCCTTTTATTATTATGACTTTTTCGTATTGTAATAGAGAATAGATTTACTTCAGCAAGATGACCTTGCAAAGGTGATGTTTTATACCAGGGGGTTGTATAACCCTGCCCTACTCCTATTATTCACAATCCTTTCTCACTCTTCATGGGTGACCATAATAGAAAAAGCCTGGAGGTCTTAAAACCAAATAAATAAAAATAACTATAGAATACAGATGGCAGTTTCAAGAGTTATTTTCTTCTTGAAATTTGTAGTTCATTACGTTCGATGAATCTTAATTAATCACTTTAACAATAGTTTATGACTACCCGAACTTTAAATTTTGTAAGTTTGTGAAAATTCACTGAGACAGAATGTTTTCAATTGCTATGTGTCGATCTTCATCAGTATCTTCTGCTTGGAGATGTCACCTCAAACGGTGACGGTTTTAAAGGCAGGTTTTTGATAGCATCAAAGAGTATGTATGATTAGTATTGTGTTTGATCGTTTAATATGTTTGTACTTTGTGTTTTTTGTGTCTGTAAATTTTATATTGTTTTAGTGTCTTGAGATAGTGTATTAAAAAAGGACCATATCTCAACACACTAGGATAATATGAAATTTACAGACACACAAAAACACGAAGTACAAACAAATTAAACGAACAAAAACAATTCAAATCACACATACTCTTTGATACTATCAAAAACCTGCCTTTAAAATCGTCACCCCTTGACCCATCATTTCCAAACAGAAGACACTGATGAAGGTCGTCACATAGCGATCAAAAACATTCTGTCTCAGTAAGTTTTCACATTTTACAAAAGTTAAAAGTTCGGATAGTCATACACTATTGTTAAAGTAATTAATTACGTTATTTTCTATTTAACCATATGACAGTTTTTTTAGAAAATGGGACAATTCTTAAATATCAGTGTAATTACTACATGTAAATATTTAGGGGATGATATATTTCTTGGCTATCTTTGTAACAACATATGTCTATACATACCTCTCATTATCTGGCCCTCCGCCTTTTGTAGATCATTCCAGGTTCATTTCCAGGTCTTCCAGCCCTTTCCAGGTCCATTTCCAATCATCTCACATTAAGCTGGTTTTCAGATGAAGCTCCTAGATTCTACTGAAACAAACTATATAAGTATTTCTTCTAAAAACAAAACAGAAGGAATAAGACGGTTCATTGATTTACTTACCGTTACTTTGTCTCTGATGAAAGTCATTTATTTTTCATCTTCTCAATGTCTCCATAAAAAAATCAACCAAAATTCAAAACAAACAGATTTTAACAATATTTGTGACATATATATTGTTGTCATAACAATATTTGTTATGATATATTATAATACATTTAAAGAAATTTTAGGAGAGTAATATTATCTCTCTCAAGAAGCAATATTTTATAAATATTTGAATATTTATGACCAGATAATCAGTGTTTACTGAAATATATAATGAAACAGAAGTTTGATTAATATTTTTGTGTAGAGTATGTATGGTTAAGTGGAGGACATAACCATGTTACATAATAGAACACGAAAAAGAGTTACTGAAATAAATAATATCAAACGGGAGGCCAACAAACTTCTATTCCATTATAAAGAACATATCACAATACCTTATTCATAACAGGGAACAGAGGCAAAGAGGGTAAATATCAACTAACTACATCATGAAATTACCAACATTATAAAATACCTACATCATGCAATTAACTACATCTTTCCATCTAAGACAAAGTAATTAGATTCACCCACTAACCCTTATAAAACATGCACAGGCAGAAAATAAGTAAGGTATAATTGGAGATATAATAAATTGAGCTGACATGTCAGACACTATCTAAGACTCACCCGGCTGCAACTTTCAAACCTGAAACATACAAACCAGTTGGACTCACCCGGCTGCAACTTTCAAACCTGAAACGGACAAACCAGTTGGACTCACCGGGCTGCGACTTTCAAACCTGAAATGGACAATCCGGTTGGACTCACCCGGCTGCGACTTTGAAACCTGAAACAGACAAATCAGCTGCTATAAGATTACTTTTATGCTGCATCACCAACATATAACATTCATTTATATATTTCTCTCAACTATAATTTTTGAGTTAATGGAGTCAATATGTTTGTATTTTTGTAGCTACTATGAAATTACTTCTCTTATAAATTTTTTGATATTCAAATTAGTAAAAAGTTCATTAATCTTTATTTAATTTTAATATTTTTTTCTTCCGCTTTACTTCATATTTTTGTCCTTATCATATATTGCTTACAGATGTTATACCAAATAAACAACAATAACCTTTATAATTGTTGATTCCATCTTCACATAAGCTACTAGATTTCACTGAAAACACTTGTAAATATTATACAACTTGTCTGTAGTAGCAAGTGCTACTTATGTAGTAGCACGTACTTACGTTTGTTGAGGATGGCTGTTTCGGTAGATGTGTCTCATTGTCCACTCAGACCGTAACTGTTATCAAGGTTTTTGTAGGTTAGGGTGGGGTGGAATATTATGGTGGGTAGTGTGGGTGTATTTTGGTGAGTATTAGATGTTACGATGTTGAAAAGTGTGTGTGAGTTATAATGTTATTGGGTGTTGAGTATGTGTGCAGGGTATAGTTTGAAATGTTTGTGTATTTCTTATCGTTGATTATTTTTGTATTGTTTATGACGATTTGTAGTTTCGATGTTACGTTTGTGTAGTCTTGTTTTGGGGATATGGGATGTTCGGCGAAGTTTGATTGGGTGTTTTTGTTTGTTGGTGCATTTGTATGTTCTTGGTAGCATGTGTAAAATGACTTCCCACTCTGGCTTATGTAAAAACTAGGGCACAAACTGCATGTTTCTTGAGAGTGTTATGTGTGGAGTTGGCTATTCTGTAATTCTATATTTGTAGTGTGTTGGTTAGTTTGTAAATGCCAGTGGAGCTCTATATGTTGCTGGGTTTTAATTGTTTCTTGAGAGTGTTACGTGTGGAGTTGGCTATTCTCTAACTGTATATTTGTAGTGTGTTGGTTAGTTTGTAATTGTATATTTGTAGTGTGTTGGTTAGTTTATAATTGTATATTTGTAGTGTGTTGGTTAGTTTGTAATTGTATATTTGTAGTGTGTTGGTTAGTTTGTAATTGTATATTTGTAGCGTGTTGGTTAATTTGTAATTGTATATTTGTAATGTTTTGGTTAGTTTGTAATTGTATATTTGTAGTGTGTTGGTTAGTTTATAATTGTATATTTGTAGTGTGTTGGTTAGTTTGTAATTGTATATTTGTAGTCTGTTGGTTAGTTTGTAATTGTATATTTGTAGTGTGTTGGTTAGTTTGTAATTGCATATTTGTAGTGTGTTGGTTAGTTTGTAATTGTATATTTGTAGTGTGTTGGTTAGTTTTTAATTGTATATTTGTAGTGTGCTGGTTAGTTTGTAGTTTTGGAAGATCTTTATGGTTTTGTTAAGTATTTTATGGTTTTAACCATGTTGTGTTTTGTATTTGGGTTATTGAGTTTGATTTTAGGTTGTTGTATGTATATCGACCATTTTTGGGTTGTATACATTGGTTTGTGCTTTATGTTTTTTAGTGTTCAATTCTTGTACTCTTCTTTGTCTAATGATGTTTTAAGCAGGCGATATATCATGGAGTTGTAAACAGCTAGTTTATGTTGGTGTGGGTTGTTTGAAATGTTGTGAATGGTAATATTGGTGTGGGTGGGTTTTCGGTTTATGTTGAATTTTTGTGTTTGTTTTTTACAGTTAATTGTAAAATCCAAGAAGTTGTGATACATAATTTACTGGTATAGATAAATCGACCATAATATAACATTATTCAAAGGCAATACACGCCGAGCACAAATATTTTTAAAACATCTTCATTTCATACATCCAAAACTTACATACACCACCAAAACAGAACAAAACAACTCTCTTAACTTCTTGGATCTTACAATTACACGTACAGACAAACAAACCCATTAATTAAACATAAACCGAAAACCCACCAGCACCAATACTACAATTCACAACTCTTCAAATCACCCACACAAACAAAAAACTTGCCGCTTAGGACACCATTATATATCGCCTGCTTAAAACATACTTAAACAAAGAAGAACACTAACAAGAATTAAACACTAAAAAACATATAGCACAAACCAATGGATACAACCCAATAATGAAGGATAAATTATACAATCACCTAAAAAACAAACTCAATAACCCAAATACAAATACACAACATGACAAACCCATAAAATACTTAACAAAACCATACAGATCATCCAAAACCCACAATGTATCCAATACACTACAAATTACAATTACAAAATTGCCTATTCCAAACACAACACTCTCAATGAAGAATTTAAACCCAAAACATAATCAACAACATATACAACTCCGCTAGCATTTACAAATTAACATGTAGTTTAAGACCCAGTTTTTACATAGGTCAAACAGGGAGGTCATTTTACACACGCTACTAAGAACATATAAACGCACTAACAAACAAAAACACCCAATCAAACTTTGCTGAACATCTCATGTCCACAATACATGACTACACAAACATAACATCCAACCTACAAATTCTTCATAAACAATACAAAAATAATCAATGATACACAACTGAACAATACAAAATATACAAACATTTCAAACTATTCCCTACACATATACTCAACACCCAATTATTTTATAACTCACAGACTCTTTTCGACATAACTTTTAATACTCACCAAAATACACCCACAACACCATCATAATATCCACCCTGACCCTAACCTACAAAAACCTTGAGATCAGTCCAGTCTGAGTTGACAATGGGGCAAATCTTCCGAAACAGCCGTTTTCAACAAATATAAGTAAGTGCTACTATAGGCAGGTTGTAAAATATTTACAAGTAATTTTAGCAATAACCTTTACTACAAATATTTAAACACCCTTGATGTACATTTTGCTCACACTGTTAGCATCATCAGAAGGTTACAAATATACCTGGTATTTTTCATATTTATAGGAACCTGGTATTTGGTATATTTGTATCCTTCTGATAATGCTAACAGTGTTAGTGAAATGTACATTGAAAGAGTTTAAATATTTGTAGCAAGGGTTATTGTTGTTTATTTATTATAATATTCTACTGTTCCCTATATAGATTTTGTAGATGTTACAATCTTTATTTGCATAACATTTAAGCAACCTTTTGTTGACATTTATTGAAATTTTGACTCTCATAATTTTGTTTAGTATTCTCTATATGACTCATTTATTTGAAACATTTGCTTCACAAGTCCTTATTGTAGTGAAAAGAAAATAATTCTCAGAACAGAAGATTTCCTTGTTCAATTTTATTTAATATAACTAATATTGTAACACATTCCTCTGGAGATGATTGCTTTGCAATCAAAATGTACAATAGGGTTTATTTGAATAAAAATGTTTTATTTGTAACTAAAAACAATTGTAAATATGTTACAGTTGCCCATAGTAGCACTTACTGCTCAACTGTAACATATTTACAAGTGTTTTTAATTAAAAACTAGAAGCTCACATGAGGATGGAATCAATAAAAATGTTTATTTGTGATTAAAAACAATTACAACTAAAAAACAATAGACAAAGATGAACACTACCAGGAGTTAAACACCATAAAATATATAGCACAAACAAACGGATACAACCCAACAATGATTGACAAATTATACAACTGCCTAAAAAATAAACATAATAACCCAAATACAAACACACAAGATGACAATCCCATAAAATACTTATCAATACCATTCAGATCTTCCAAAACCAACAATCTAACCAACACATTACGAAAATACAACTACAAAACAGCTTACTCCACACACAACACTCTCAACAAACAATTTAAACCACAACAAAATCAACGACATTTACAACACTACTGGAGTTTACAAACTAACTTGCAGTTCATGCCCCAGTTTTTACATAGGCCAGACAGGGAGGTCATTCTACACACGTTACCAAGAACATATAAAAGCACTAAAAAACAATAACTACCAATCAAACTTCGCCGATCATCTCAACTCCACAAAATATGACTACATAGACATAACATCTAACCTACAAATTCTTCATAAAGAACACAGAAACAACCAACGCTACACAACCAAACAATACGAAATATATAGACACTTCAAACTACACCCTACACACATATTCAATACACAATTACATTACAATTCACACGCACTTTTTGACATCATAACTCCTAACACACAGAAAATACACCCACACCACCAAAATATCCCACCCCCACCCTAACCTACGTAAACCTTGAGATCAGTTACGGCCTGAGTTGACAAAGGGACACATCTCCCGAAACGGCCGTCCTCAACAAATAAAGTAAGTACTACTATAGGCAAGTTTAAAACATTAAAAGTGTAAGAGATTACTAGTAGTTCACGCGAAGATGGAATCAACAAATGTGGTAAAAACAATTGTAAATATGTTACAGTTGCCTATAGTAGCATTTACTGCACAACTGTAACATATTTACAAGTGTTTTTAATTAAAAACTAGAAGCTCACATGAGGATGGAATCAATAAAAATGTTTATTTGTGACTAAAGACACTTGTAAAGTATGTTACAGTTGCCTATATTAGCACTTACTTTAATGATTGTTGAGGACGGTCGTTTTGGGTGATGTGTCCCATTATAAATTCAGACCGTAACTAGCCTTTTGGTTGTTATAGGTTAGGGTGGGGTGGGATATGGGGTAATGATGTAGGTGTATTTTAGAGAGTATTGGGGATTATGATGTCAAAAAGTGCATGTGACTTATAATGTAATTAAGTTTGTGAGCCAATTATATTTTAACTCACACACACTTTTTGACATCATAGCCCCCAATACTCTCTAAAATACCTACATCCCTACTCTCTCACCTACATCCCTACCCTATATTCCACCTCACCCTAACTTATAACAACCAAGAGGTCAGTTGCAGTCTGAGTTGACAGAGGGACACATCTCCCGAAACAGCCGTCCTCAACAATCATTAGAGTAAGTGCTACTATAGGCAAGTGTAACATAGTTACAAGTGTTTTTAGTTAAAAACTAGTAGCTCACATGAAGATGGAATCAATTAATATGAATTTTTTAAAGTTTTATCTTATATATATATATATATATATATATATATATATATATATATATATTTTAATCTCAGTGATTCAATGAACATTTAACACACATTCAAAATTTGTTCCTTATGTTGTATGGTAAAGGAGCTAGACATATTTAAAGTGAAAACAATTTTATTTCTATATTTTAATATAAATAAAAAAAGAATTTTAGATAAATATATGTAGAATATGTTATGTCATTACATTATTCTCTAGTTTATAAAAAACAATGATATATTATAATTTTTTATGGTGTTTTTTTATAACTTTTTAAAAATGTCTTGTGCACAACAGCAAAAAAGCCAGACCTGTGCATAGTTTTTTTATTTTATGTATAACCCTTGTTTTTCATTTGATCATATACACAAAGAACAATTTTTTTTCCAGTGAACCAATGAACATTTTATATATTTATCATTTGGGAGTAAGGTATTCAAGCGATATAAGCAATTAAAGTGAAGTAACAAATATTGTTAAAAAAAAAATCTTGGAAAAGTTAAGTGCCAAATATTATATCATTATATAATTCCATAATTAATAAAAAATGATAATTTTTGTAAACATTCAGAAAATACGTCCCATTTTAGGATTATGACTGCCAGATTAATGGTTAAATACTTATGTTTTAAAAATCTAGAAATTTTAGATGCTGCTATCCTCGCCAAGCGAAAATTGTATAGAAAAAATTGCAAAAACGTTTATGTAGATAAACTTACCTAATATTCAGATCAAAGTCACTGCTTGTAGATAAACTATAGAGGATAACCAGAGTTGCTGAAGAGTTGATAGTTGATGTTGCCTTGCTGAGTTTGCAGAAGACGATGTTTTCATTCTAATGTTGGTCTTCAGTATCTCTTTTCTAGAAAAACAAAAAAAATAAAAATTTGTGATTAATGTTTTCTAACTAAATGCTTAAACCATTATAGTGAATCTAGGAAACACGTAAAAGACATAAGAAACACAACAAAAATCAAACTTTGCTATTTACATAGTCCTTCACTACATTCAAAAAGCAACAAAATAAACACAATAGAAACCTACAAAATATACAAACAACACAAAAAAACCATCCACAATACATTCTAAACACACTCACAATCAAATACTATATTTGCACATATGATTAACAACTACTCTATGAACAATAAGACACCGCAGGACAACAATACACAACAGACGCACTAATACAGCACTACTGAGGAAAAGTTTTGTCCATGACTCACGGCATTGAACTGTGCACTGATCTAGCGTGAAACACGTCTGCTGAAAAATGTCAGTAAGTAGTGGTTTTTTGCCAAATCATACCAATAATGGTATAAATACAAGTGAGCTACAGTGTATACAGTATAATAACCAAGCCTATACAGTATTGCCATACCTATAACTTGTATTCAACAGACACCTGTTCACAATGAGAATTAGATATGTTGCTGTGCGCTTCTGATATGAATAGGTATTCTTACTGTATTCAGGTATGTTTTACTCTACCATACTGAAACTACAGTATGTTGAGTATGTTCAACTATTACAGTATGTACTGAACCCTATTCCCGTCAAGTGACAAATATTATTAATTTAAAACAAAATCCACTATTATTTATATATTACATCATTTCCTATTTTCTAATCATGGTATTTGAACTTTTTAATTCAAAATGTGATGTTTTTGTAAATTTTTTATAATGTTTTAAAATTTCCAACAAACAAAACTGAATATAATTATAAATATTAACAAATTGTTTTAAAAGGCGCAGAAATATTTTGAATAGGAATATATTGGAAAGAACCCCAATACCACAAAAATAATTTTAAAAAAACAAATAAAACAAGTTATTTAAGATTAAACCCTTATGTACATTTCGATGACCATGTCATCATCATCATCATTATCAGAGGGTCTTATTACAAAATTACAATCTAGCAAACAAGATGTTACAAACTAGAGTGATACCAATCGTTCTCTACGGTCGCTATATATAGGCGTGAGGTAAGCTGTTTTTAACAATATTTTTAAAAAGCTGTTGACTTATATTATTGATATTATGACAAGGATAGATTTATGGATGGTCAGATTTTAGTCTACAGTCTAACTACCACCAAAATAAAAGTACCCTGAGGCTTTTACTTATGATCCGGAAATGAAGCGTTATTCATTGGAAGCATTGGAATAGCCCAACTTTACCAAGAGCCAAAAAACTCGAATGAGCAAGTCAAAATTTAAAGCAATGATGATTGTTTTTTTAATATCCATGGGATTGTGTATCTTCACTTGGTTCCTGAAGGTCAAACAATTCATCAAAATTACTACCTTGAGGTATTTTCTAAGTTACGTAAAAAAATATGGAAAAACACCCAAAATATAGAAGGACTCATCATGGGTTCTGCACCAAGACAATGCACCAGCTCACTCCACGTTATCTGTCAAGAGGTTCCTAGCCAAGTACAGGATCCCAGTGTTAGAAAATCCCAGCTTATTCACCAGATCTTGCACCATGTGACTTCTATCTGTTTCCTAAGGTGAAATCTAAAAGGGAAAGATTGAGTTTGTGAAAGCTGTAAAAGAGAAAGCAGGACGTGTTCTGAAGCATTTGACAGAAAATTACTTCTAGCACCGTTTTAAACAATGGAAAATTTGCATGGAGCATTGTAGGAATAGAGAAGTAGTGTATATTGAAGCTGATAATAAGTAATTATGTATAAAATAAAAATACAACTTTTTACGTCAGTCTTGTTATTTAATAGCCACACCTTGTATATGTATAGGTTTATGACTATTTATAGGTTTGATAGGTTACAAAAATTTACTATTACATGTCTCATGTCGTATAGTAGACATATATTTTTATATTTCTGCGCCTAGACCTGATTAAAATGGCAAGCTAGTTGTTGAAATGTTGCCGTTATTGAGTCATACATCAACCTCCTTTTATAATAACAATATAGCCATAAGCCTCAAGTTGAACATGTGTTGCTGAATTGCTTACCTTTTTCATTGTAAAAAGTGTTTTGTCGTGTTCATATAAGTGTCATATGAGTAAGAACATTTTACAAAAAAATATGGTCCTGTCATTGAGTTACCATTTTCAACTTAGTCCCTAAAGGAACATATTAAAGACAGAAGTTGATTTAGAGATAATTAATATACATTATCCCTAATAAATATTTTAAGGTTTTAATGAAGTTCGTCCCATTTTCAAAGTATAAACTTCTAACACGATAGTTCAATCTATTGAAGTAAACAAATATACTAAACATTCAGTATTGTTAAGATATCTCCTCAGGAAATTGAGTTGGAAAATTAATTTAACATAGCTTTTGTTGTATGAGAAGATACAACGAACTTGTGTGCATAAGTTTCCAATAGCTTTTGTGGGAACTGATAATATCAGTTTGCAACAAGACTGTCACTGTTTTAAAAGAATTTAATGGCCGTAGACATTATGAAACAAAACACAAGAGCTAGTATTTCAATGAAAAGCCAAACTACGAGAGAACAAAATTACTTCTTTGGAAAATTTGCTTTCAATTCAGAGACAAATTTTTACCAAGCAATATCAACAAAACGATGTTGCTGTAAAAGCCAGTGTCAAAATCCCTCATATTCTGGGTAAAGCTGGTAAGCCTTTTGCCGACAGCCAACGTTGTGTGTTGTAAAGTAGCTGAAATAATGAATGTAGTTGTAAAAACAGTTAACAAAGTTCCCTCAAACACCGCCAGTTCAAAAATTTGTTTGCTGAAATTGACAGTGCTTACCAAGATGTTCCCTACCACTGTGAAGTTCACTGGTTGAGCAGAGGTAAAGTATTTCAGCGGGTTTTTGAACTTCGTGAAGTGATTGACATTTTCATGACTGAACAATGTCGTCCTGTTTCTGAACTTTCTGACAGTATGCAAATTGACTTTTCTTGTTCAACTCACGGCACATATTAACTTTTTGAACTTGAAACTGCAAGGAGAAAACTCTTCAGTTTTGTGACTTATTCTGGCATGTCAAAGCTTTTAGAAAAATAACTCATACTTTTCCAGAAGTATCTGGGATCTATGAACTTTGAAACTTGTCAGAACGTAAGTGCACTAAGCACTGCTACCTTCCCCAAGGATTACGTTTTAGAAATCTTGTCTAAGCTATATCAAGAGTTCGAAAACCACTTTGAAGACTTTGACCGTTCAGCAGACGACGTTCAGATGTTTCAAAACCCTTTTAAGTATGACAGTGACAAAGGGCCTGCAGAAATGGAGCTTGAAGTCATCAAGCTAACAACCAATGACTCACTCAAGACCGATTTCTAGGAATGCTACAAAGAAGGTAACCTACTTACATTTCTCTCCCAGAAAAAGACTTTGAAAACATACAAAACTATGCTCAAGCTATGTTTTCTCTTTTTGGATCTACCTACAAGTGTGAGCAGACTTTTTCAAAAATGATGTTTATTGAAGCTAAATACACATCTTCCTTGTCAGATGAGCATTTGAAGTCAATACTATTGCTCAGAACTACAAAGTTTGACCCTAAATGGGCTGAAAAAGTGGGAAACAAAATGCAATCACATCACTAAAAAATAATTACTCTTCTTAAGCTTTACACATGTCGTAAACTCATATATTGCCAGGTTTTCTTTAAAATTCAATAAAGTACAGTTGGTAATAAATTGAAAAGATTTGTTTTTGTACCATCCTGTGTTTTCATTAAGCCTACTTGAAAACTCCTTCTACAGAACAACTGTATTTCCACTGAAATTTCCAAACAGGCACTAAATTTCTTTCATTAAATGTGAGCTAAAGCAGTCTGTAATAAGGGTCAATGTGTAGCCTAGTTAACTGTGCTAACTCTGAGTCTCATATTTAATGTTAACAAAAACAATATTTAGCTTCTTCATTATGAATGCATAAAAATCCCAAATAATAATCCAAATTGAAAAATTGCCTCAAGATGTTACAGCTAATACAGACTTGGGATTCTAAGTGATTTTTCTTCATCAAAGAAGTTTGAGAAAAACTAATATAACCATGATCTATAAAACTTTATTTTTAATGAAAATCAAAAGTTATGTGCAAAACATTTTATGAATCAATAAATATCAAAATTTATCCAGATAGACTGGATAGACCAGAGGTGATTTAAAACAAAAAATCATAAAGGACTCAATAGCATAAACATACCAATTTAACTTACCCTCCTCTTATTCTTTCATTGGTTTGAATCCAGTTCTGGCCCTAGGTACTGCCAAATCTGAATATCTACTAAGCGCCTCCAACTCCAATTTACCCAATGTCTCTCCATGTAACACTCTGTTTTCTAAAAGAATTGTGGCACTGTCCAAACAGGAATTCTGAGACTGTTTTGAAAAATTTAAAATAAACATTAACTTCACTGGTGTCAATAAAAATGCCTCAACAGACACACACAAATATCACACCACACATACATACAACCATTACATCAAAGACATTATTAGAGGTAAATTGTGTTTCATATAAATAACTTCAAATCAGTGAACCGACCTTGTATCAATCTCTTATGTAATGGTATTTTATCAGAATCACACATTAATGTTAACAACGGATAGTAACATAATTTACTCACATAAATTATTTTCTGCAGGATATGTCTTCACTATCTGCTCAAATCACAGATCTTCTTTTCTTCTTTTGTTGTCATAAAAATCAACCAAAACAAGTTTCTTATTTCATAAATGAGAATCAGATCTTCTTTTCTTCTTTTGATGTCATAAAAACCAACCAAAAACGTTTCCCGTTCATAAGAGCACAATTTAAAACTAAAATTGCATAGAACTAAAAGAGCCCATTCGATGACGAAGAAGATGCTGAATCGCTCAAAACTCTTCTATTATATTGAAGATTTAGAAGAAAACTTATGGAAAGACCTAAAAACCTGAAACAGATGCATAATAACACAAAACATCCTACACTAAAAATCCTAAAATAAGACATCCTAACAATCCTATCAAAATGTCATGAAATGACAAAGGGACCGCGGTATCTAAATTCAACCCCCCAAAGTCTATAGAGCTTACCTCAGATGTGACCTCTACTAATGGAGGTATTTCTCTGCAGCATCTTGATAGTGTAAAGTGTAACACTTGGCTATTTGTCAAGTGTGTGTATATGTTAGTGGTGCTAGACGTCACAGAAGTAACTTCTGCTTATTCTAGTATGTGTCTGATGATAGCTCAGAGAAGATTATACCCACCCTTCTCTGAGCTCTAAGAGTAGGTGGACTGAAAGAGAAAGTACAAGTTAGGTAAATAAAACTTTAAAACTATCTTGATCCATTTCAAATACAACAAAGCCAATAGATTTTAAAAGTATTTTAACTTGATCTCAAAAAACTTTGTCTTTGCAAACTCATGAAAAATTATACTATATGATATTTGTCAAAAGTGAATGGAAAACTAGTAAAATTTATTGTTAAAAGGTCCTGAATTTAAATTCTTTAATGATATACATATTTTCTCAAAAACTGAACAATAAACATAAAACAACGAATTTCTTTAGTCTAGTAAATTAGATATGTATTTGTAATCAAATTTTTTTCAAATAAAATATTAAATTTAATAGTTTATAATTAATATTTTATTCAAAACATTTGTATGTTCAAAGTGAAATAATATGATATTTTTTAAAAGTATTTTTGATTTGTGTTGATTTATATTAGTGATATTATAATTAGTGATGTATTTTATTTCTAAGTGTTTTAAGTGTACAGAAAAAACCTACACCTAATACTTTCATTCTCTGATATTATTCTTATTTTTTTAAATGTATTTAATATTATATTACTGAATCCTGGTACAAAACACACTATTTTGTTTCCCTGACACTACCTAATACAATAATATTACTTTTCTAAACATACTCTAACATTATAGGAATGAATCCTGATGCAGATCCCAGTTTTTGTTTCCCTAACACTACCTAATACAAAAATATTACTTTTCTAAACATACTCTAACATCATAGTAGTTGATCATGATATTTCCCCCGCGACCAAAATGATTGAATAATGCACTGATGTAGTACAAAACGTTTGTGCTGAAAAATGTCAGTAAGTAGTGTTTTTTGCCAAGTGATATTAATAAATATATATTGATTAAAAGCTTCAAAATGTGCAACAAAAACACTGTAAGTTCCACTATTTTTTTGTTTCTGACACTATCAAATATATTTATTTTATTTCTGCAAACATACTCTACAATTATAATAGTGAAACCTGATACAGAGCCCACTTTTTCCCATGATACTCCTTAATACAATAATCTTACTTGTGTAAATATATTCTAAGCTTATAGGAGTGAACCTTGGTAAAGAACAAATTATTTTATTCCCTTGGCCCAACCTAAAGCAAACTGCTTGTATATAATTATCTATAAATATAAACAGCATGCATCTGAACAATGTAGCATACACTACATGGGAAGCAAATCACGAGTAAAAAATGTTCTGACAACTATCTGTGTCACCTTATTTCTCATCATATCTAAACAAACAAATGGTTCAAATGCCATCTTGACATTTCATAGGGTTATATAATTACCTAATACAGTGTACACTGATCTAATACAGAATACACTATTTATTTTCACTTTAAATATGACATTTTTTTTGTAAATGTTCAAAACTAAAATCATCGAAATGTAAGGTCTAAGCAGTCAATGCTATTTATATAGTTTATGACTCATTACCCTTAAAGGTAGAACAAATCCTTTAACTGTTCATAACACTGAACCATTACAAGTTCTAAGGTTGAATTGTCTTAACACTTTTTCATAAATAATTCTGTTGCACTAGATAGTCCCAAGCTGAGTAGAATCGTCACTTCATTTGTCCAAAACGCTGCTGCACTAGATGCTCCTAAGCTGAGTAAACTTGATGCTCCATTAGTCCCGCCTATTCTATCTCCAACTTCTGGGAGAAGTGCATCTGGATTGTGTAGTGTAGGTGTCCAGAGATAACCGACTCCTACTCCTTCCAGAATGTCACTGCACTAGACGTTCCCCAGTTTAAAATACTTGGTGCTCCATTAGTCCAGAATGTCACTACACTAGAATTTCCCAAGTTGAGTAGACTTGATGCACCATTAGTCCAGAATGTCACTGCACTAAAAATTCCCAAGTTGAGAAGACTTGAAGCTTCACAGTCCGGAATGTCACTGCACTAGAAGTTCCCAAGTTGAGTAGATTTGATGCTCCATTAGACCATAATGTCACTGCACTAAAAGTTCCCAAGTTGAAAAGACTTGATGCTTCATTAGTCCTGAATGTCACTGCACTAAAAGTTCTCAAGTTGAGTAGATTTGAAGCTTCATAGTCTGGAATAGCACTACACTAGAAGTTCCCAAGTTGAGTAGACTTGATGCTCCATTAGTCCTGAATGTCACTGCACTAGAAGTTCCCAAGTTGAGTAGATTTGATGCTCCATTAGTCATGAATATCATTGCACTAAAAGTTCCCAAGTTGAGAAGACTTGAAGCTTCACAGTCCGGAATGTCACTGCACTAGAAATTCCCAAGTTGAGTAGATTTGATGCTCCATTAGTCCATAATGTCACTGCACTAAAAGTTCCCAAGTTGAGTAGACTTGAAGCTTCATTAGTCCAGAATGTCACTGCACTAAAATTTCCCAAGTTGAGAAGACTTGAAGCTTCACAGTCCAGAATGTCACTGCACTAAAAGTTCCCAAGTTGAGTAGACTTGAAGCTTCATTAGTCCAGAATGTCACTGCACTAAAATTTCCCAAGTTGAGTAAACTTGAAGCTTCACAGTCCAGAATCTCAATGCACTAAATGTTGCCAAGTTGAGTAGACTTGAAGCTTCATTAGTCCAGAATGTCACTGCACTAGAAGTTCCCAATTTGAGTAGACTTGAAGCTTCATAGTCCGGAATATCACTATACTACAAGTTCCCAAGTTGAGTAGATTTGAAGGTTCATAGTCTGGAATGTCACTACGCTAGAAGTTCCAGAGTTGAGTAGATTTGATGCTCTATTAGTCCGGAATGTCACTATACTATAAGTTCCCAAGTTGAGAAGACTTGAAGCTTCACAGTCCGGAATGTCACTGCACTAGAAGTTCCCAAGTTGAGTAGACTTGATGCACCATTAGTCCTGAATGTCACTTTACTAGAAGTTCCCAAGTTGAGTAAACTTGAAGCTTCATAGTCCGGAATGTCACTGCACTACAAGTTCCCAAATTGAGTAGACTTGATGCTCTATTAGTCCAGAATGTCACTGCACTAGAAGTTCCCAAGTTAAATAGACTTGAAGCTTCATTAGTCCTGAATGTCACTGCACTAAAAGTTCTCAAGTTGAGTAGATTTGAAGCTTCATAGTCTGGAATATCACTACACTAGAAGTTCCCAAGATGAGTAGACTTGATGCTCCATTAGTCCTTAATATCATTGCACTCAATGTTCCCAAGTTGAGTAGATTTGATGCTATATTAGTCTATAATGTCACTGCACTAGAAGTTCCCAAGTAAAGTAGACTCGATGCTTATTAGTCCGGAATGTCACTGCACTAAAAGTTCCCAAGTTGAGTAGACTTGAAGCTTCATTAGTCCAGAATGTCACTGCACTAAAAGTTCCCAAGTTGAGATTTGAAGCTTCACAGTCCGGAATGTCACTGCACTAGAAGGTCCCAAGTTGAGAAGACTTTAAGTTTCACAGTCCGGAATGTCACTGCACTAAAAGTTCCCAAGTTGAGTAGACTTGAAGCTTCATTAGTCCAGAATGTCACTGCACTAAAATTTCCTAAGTTGAGTAGACTTGAAGCCTCATTAGTCCAGAATGTCACTGCACTAGAAGTACCCAAGTTGAGTAGACTTGATGCTCCATTAGTCCGGAATGTCACTGCACTAGAAGTTCCCAATTTGAGTAGACTTGAAGCTTCATTAGTCCTGAATGTCACTGCACTAGAAGTTCCCAATTTGAGTAGACTTGAAGCTTCATAGTCCGGAATGTCACTATACTACAAGTTCCCAAGTTGAGTAGATTTGAAGCTTCATAGTCTGGAATGTCACTACGCTAGAAGTTCCAGAGTTGAGTAGATTTGATGCACCATTAGTCCTGAATGTCACTTTACTAGAAGTTCCCAAGTTGAGTAGACTTGATGCTCTATTAGTCCAGAATGTCACTGCACTACAAGTTCCCAAATTGAGTAGACTTGATGCTTTATTAGTCCAGAATGTCACTGCACAAGAAGTTCCCAACTTGAGTAGACTTGACATTCCATTAGTCCAGAATGCCACCCCACCAGATGCTCCCAAGTTGAGTATACTTAACACTTAACTAGTTTACCATGTCACTAAACTAGATGCTACACTAATAGTACACCACTATTTTCTTTCTCTAAAACTACCTAATATAATGATGTTTTTTGTTATAAATGTACTATTATATTATTCTAATTAAACCTGATGTAGAACTAATGTTATTGTCCTAAAACTACCTAATCTAATTATTTTTTTATTTATAAGTGTACTCTAACTGTATACTAGATAATTCTGATGCAGAATCCACTGTCTTCTTTCCCTAATACTACCTAATGTAATAAAATAGATTTTGTATCCTTTGTGTAACATATTCGTCTCAAACTGTCTGTACTAAAAGTTTCTTATTAAATTTTGCAGAAATTGTTATTCATAATGTTCAACTAAATGCTAGAACATGTTTAATTATATGTGCACATGTTTAATTATATACTATTTTTTTTTTATGAATAATAATTACTGAACATAATTGTATAAACTTCAGGCTTCTCAAAGACTACTGTAATTTATTATGTATCTGTTATTTTTAACTGATTATTTTTTGTATGTAATCGTTTTAGATTTATTAAAACTTATTTTTGAATTGTTATATAAAATTCTGTTTGGATTGTTGTACATGAAATGTGAGCAAGACTTACAACTAGAGTTTATTCTAAAAGTACATGCCAGCCAACCATGTAGGGACTTCCTTATACATCTTCGCATTAATTTAAATCTAATTATAGAAATTTTTTTACTTGTCATTCATAATTTTACATCACCCAATAAATTTGACAACAATTGTTATTTTTAATATTAATCAGAGCATGCCAGTCTAAAGTTGAGTTTATATACTTGTTCTGTTTATTTAAATAACATTTTTTTATGTAAAGAAATAAATAATTACTTTTATGTCTAATTGAATATTTGTTTTCTATGCATAAGTTTCTTTATTTGTTGGTTTTTTATTTCATATTATAATTTCAATAGAATATTTTAGTCTCATTCTTAACACAAGTTTTTTATAACTACTGATACATATATATTATTATTTTTTTTTTGTTTTTTAAAATTATTTATTAATCCTTATATTTAAGTTTTTTAATGTTATTTCTTTTAATACAAGAGTGAACTAACTTAAAATTTTTAATAAGTTTTGTGAATTAAATTTTTAACATAATAAAAATATTACTATTTATTCCTTTGAAAACTATTATATTTTAAATTTTACATAAATAATTATATTGTTTTATTTGTATTATAAAATTGGTTATGATAAATCAGGTGATATTAAACTTTAGTGTAAAATTAAGATGAGAAACAATTTGAAATAAATGAGAGAAATGTAATGAAACAGAAAAAGAAGGGATGGTGGGATAAAGGAACCGATACCGTTTATAGATACTGTGCGTCAGTGGCAAACCGATCTAAGCTTCTATTCCATTACATTTCAGGAAACTCCATCACATCTTTGCATTACTGGGAAGCAGAGACAGGAGTGGTAACTTAAAACTAACTTAACATTAACTGAGGGGTGGGCTTCTCCGGATCTGAAATTTAAAAGAAATACCTGGAAATTAAAAAAAGAAACAGCTGAAAACATAAAGGTACCTGAAAGAGAAAGTACATATAGGCCAAATGAGGCCCATGATAAAACCACCCTGTTATTTGCAGTGTTTAAATTGTTTAAGATGAAACCTTTTTGGTTTTACCCATCTTTAAAAAAGGAAACAAAATCAAACAAAGATAGTGATGGATATACTGGTTAGCTGACATGACCACTACTTGCTAACATGCACGTAAATTTCACGACAGCGGAACACGCAATTATTTCTTTTTATAACGGACTCGGGCTTAAACTAACACTGACCTGCTGTCTGCAAGCTCTGGGCTTCAGACTACAAAAACCTGAAACAAAAGAAAAACATTTCCAAGTAAGATTTGGTTTTTAAAAACTAAAAATAAATTATAAAATTCTTTATGATGTTTATTTAAATAAAACAATACTATATACTGTTGCATTCCTCAGTTTTTAAAATTTTATGTAGATAAAGATACATAATTCTTACCTATTTATAAGTATTAAACTGATATGTTATTGAAATAACACTAGATTATTAATAAAGTGTTGTTAAAATAACTGATAAAATAATTAATATACTATATTTGACACTATATTGCTACAATGGCAATATTGGAATAAACAGTTTCATTAAAAAACCTTTTCCTCCAAAACATCGTTTTTAAACTGTAGAAAACTTTTAAAGCTTTGGTCTGTAAAGAAACAATGTTTAATGGGAAAAGTTAAGTGATCTCAATATTCTAAAAAATTAAAGTGCAGTTAATTATCCCTATCAACTAAGCCTCATTTTATTTTGTGAATAAAGTCAGGAGAAATGCGGTTTAAGCTACTACTACTACTTAACTAATACCCACAGTTCATTCCCTTAAAAGTTTTGACTTTAGAAGCTCTAAAGTTGTTATCATTGTTATTATTATTTAATTAGTGATTTTAATTTTTTTATCCGGGAAAGGCCATCAAAAAAGAGAAGTTATTAACATTTGTTGATTCCATCTTCGTGTGAGCTACTAGTAATCACTAAACACTTTTAAATGTTTTAAACTTGCATATAGTAGCATTTACTTTGATTGTTGAGGACGGCCGTTTCAGGAGATTTGTCCCTTTGTCAACTTAGACCGTAACTGATCTCAAGGTTTACGTAGGTTAGGGTGGGGTCGGATATTTTGGTGATGTGGGTGTATTTTGTGTGTATTAGGAGTTATGATGTCAAAAAGTGCATGTGAGTTGTAATGTAATTGTGTATTGAGTATGTGTGTAGGGTGTAGTTTGAAGTGTCTGTAAATTTCGTATTGTTCGGTTATGTAGAGTTGGTTATTTCTGTGTTGTTTATGAAGAATTTGTAGGTTAGATGTTATGTCTATGTAGTCATGTTTTGTGGAGTTGAGATGATCAGCGAAGTTTGATTGGTAGTTATTGTTTTTTAATGCTTTTATATGTTCTTGGTAACGTGTGTAGAACAACCTCCCTGTCTGGCCTATGTAAAAACTGGGGCATGAACTGCAAGTTAGTTTGTAAACTCCAGTGTTGTTGTAAATGTCGTCGATATTGTTGTTGGGTTTAAATTGTTTGTTGAGAGTGTTGTGTGTGGAGTAAGCTATTTTGTAGTTGTTTTCTCGTAGTGTGTTAGTTAGATTGTGGGTTGTGGATGATCTATATGGTATTGATAAATATTTTATGGGATTGTCATCTTGTGTGTTTGTATTTGGGTTATTATGTTTATTTTTTAGGCAGTTAGATAATTTGTCAATCATTGTTGGGTTGTATCCATTAGTTTGTGTTTATGTTGGTGTGGGTGGTTTGAGGAACTGTGTATGGTCGTATTAGTACAAGTGGGTTTTCGGTATATGTTGAATTTATGTGTTTGTTTGTCTGTTCGTTTAATTGTAAGGTCTAAGAAGTTAAGGGAGTTTTGTTGTTCTGTTTCAATGGTGTATGTTAGTTTTGGGTGTATTGAATTAAGGTGTTTTAGAAATATGTGTGCTCTGCGTGTGTTGCCTTTATATAATGCTATGATGTCGTCGATGTATCTGTACCATTAAATTATTCCCACATTTTACACAACAATAAATACTCAGATAACATAATTTACATAGTAATGTAAACAAATGTCAGATAATCACTGCTATAAGTAGATCAGGATTTGACATAGGCATTGTCAGCGTTTACATTATATACTTATGTTTACATTACCAATCAGTATTGTGTTGTGAAACACATAACACAAGAAAATAAGTAGCCTAATATAAATATAAAATAAAAACAATATGCATTTCACAAGAATAAGTTGGATAAGAAGCTGTGGGTAGTTGGAAGACATGAAGGGAGATTTAAACCTCTTTAAACAACAAGCAGAAAAATATTTTGGAAGCATAATACTCTGACATGGAAAGAAATGTAATGTTTCCAATTATGAATTTGTGAGCTTTGGTGTTACCATTCATAATAGGGCTTCTTGAGAGGATACAAGTAGAATTTTCAGAATAAAAAAAATAAAGTAGTTCCATTACTAAATGGTATTCTATATACTTTGTATAATACTTGTCCAGACCTTCCGTGCTACCCTAGAGGACTGATCCTGTCTGCAATTCCTAGGCTCTGTAATTAAGTTACTACTTCCAAAGAAGGAGAGTCCAATATTAAGCAATGGCAGCTTCTTTAAAAAAATTATGACAGATGATGAAACATAGAGGTATATTTATGACACTCAGACAAAATGATGGCTAGCAGAATAGAAATAGAAAAATATCACCAAGAAGTAAAATTTAGCTTCGGCCAAAGCCAGAAGAAATCATGTTTTTTTATTTATGTGGTGTGAATCATCAACATTTATGCCTGAAAACCAACCTGTCAGTAACAAAATGTATGTGGAGCTCTTTACATATCTATGAGTTTCAATCAGATAGAAATTAGATAGGGAATAATTAGTTTTTGTAGCATGACAATGCTCATTGGTCCCTAACAGTGAAACTTCACCTTGCAAGGCAATAATGTTCTATGGAACAACTTTTTCTCTCAACTTAGCATCAGCCAATTTCTAAGGGTTTTCATGATGAAAAATTAGATATAAAGTTTTCCTAATGCATTACGTTAAAAAAATGTAACAAACCAATTTAAGAAACTTTCTAAAAATATGTTTCTTTGAAAATCCATATTTTTAGATGGTAATATTATATATATATATATGTATATGAAGTTATTATTATTACTTGTAAATAATATTTTTCACCACTAAGTGGTGAAAAAAAATTATTTACAAGTAATTTTAATAACTACATAAAGTCATTGCAATGGAAAAATAATGGACGACGTGAAATATCACTATATATATATATATATATATATATATATATATGAGTAGGAATTTTTGACAAATAGGAGACTGACAGACATACCTAGTGGCAATAGTCCAAAACTGCAATCTCTTAGAAATAAATAGACACATATAAAAACATATCACACTATTAAAATATTTCGATCATATAATGATCTTTATAAATCAAAAAAGAAAAACAAACAACTGAAGACTTTTTTTTTTTGATTGATAAAGATCATTTTATGATCGAAATATTTCAATAGTATGTAATGTTTTTATATGTGTCTATTTATTTATTTCCAAGAGATTGCAGTTTTGGACTATTGATAGTAGGTAAGTCGTCTCCTATCTAGTCCAAAAATTCCTAAAACAAGCTTCAAGCAACTAACCTCTATATATATATATATATATATATATATATATATATATATATATATATATATATATATATATATAGGTTATGTAACTAAGAATTGTAGATTTAGCTACTATTAAGATTACCTAGTCATAATTTTGTTGTTGCAGGTTATCTGTATTGTGCACCTGTGGACAATAGTCAAGTTAGTGTGTAGCGAACTTTAGAAGAGAACAGTTGTTTCCACTCCAACTGAATGTACATCAGTTGTTATTTGTTAAGCCTAATTTTGTAATAATTTCAACTTCAAGTTATTCTAAATTTAAGAAATGGTTTGTAAAAATAAAATCATTTTTATAACCTTTGGTGCTTAATAAAACACGTAACTAGCGCAATCGGTATAACACCTCGGGAAAATTAATGAATATAATAAATATAATTTTTTTTATAAACCGTTTACCGAGATACTTCAACCACGATAACATTGTAGAGTGTATATCTGCAACGATGTCGGAAAAAACCGTAGACCAAATATCTACAAGAAGAAAAAAGCATCACTTAAAATGTAAAGTGAAAGTGCTATTTGTTCAGTGAAAAATAAGCGTTATTTTGGATTATACTATAAGTAAATCCTAGAAAATATTATTGAGTAAAAGATTGTTATATTTTCACTGTATATTTTAATTTTAAATTTTTTGTTTTGAAATTAAATATAAAAGAAATATGGCTACTCCAACTTTAAAGAAGGAATTCTTAGATATGATACCAGAATTTTCTGGAGAGCATATAATGCTAAACAGATTTGTCACAATTTGTAATAAAATAATAACTAAATTCTTTGTTGCTAATAATCCAGATGACTTTCAAAATGAATATTTGATGTCCTTAATTTTAGTAAAACTAAAGTGACAAGCTTTAGAGTTAGTTGTAAGTTCAAACAGTAATAACTGGTTAGATGTTAAGAAAATTCTTTTAACTAGTTTCCTAGATAAAAGAGATTGTTTTACATACAATCTTGAAATGACAGAGCTAAAACAAGAAGTAAGTGAATCTCCTTTTAAATTTTATGAAAGGATACAACAATTATTAAATTTACAAATAGCATATTTTATCAATAAAGAACCAGTTAATGCTGTTGATACAATGTGTGATTATGTTCAAAAATTAGCATTAGGAGTTTTGTTAAGAGGTCTTCAAGAACCACTAGGGTCTTTAATGAGAACTAAAAACTCCACAACACTAGCAGAAGCTTTAAATATACTAACTAATGATTTTCAGTTTTAAAATAATAAAATTTTTACACAACGGAAAAAACAATCAAAGGTCAAAGTAATACTGTGAGAAAACCAATACACCCAGAAACTAACTATCACCAACTACCTAAACTAACTTACCAACAGCCAAATCCTTTCTATAAATCATCTTTTGCTAGCCATGGCCAATCTCAAAGAGGACAATTAATGAATAATAGTAAACCTTATTATTCTCAGAATAAGAGTTATCAACCTACCCCTATCCACTAGACAGACAGACAAACCTTCTAGACAAAGTACTAAACTTGATCAAATGATGGGGCAAGGAACAGAAGACGGCGAATATTCAATGTACCAAATTAACGAACAAGAAACATTCGCTTCTGACAAAAATTCCGAAACGACGAGTATTTCGCTGAGCACCAAAACTTACCTGAAGACTGTGATGAAAATGAAGAGACCATCAAAACCGATCAAAATATTTTTTTAGGGTGTACAAGGCTCAGAGCCAATTTTCCATAATGAATTTGCAGAGTAAAAATAATGAATTACCTTGGTACTCATATATGATGCAAATCCTAAATTAAAAATATTAATTGATACAGGTAGTGCTCGGATCGTTTATACAAAAATCACTAGGTTGGAAAAATTTTAAAACATGTGTAAGAAAAGAGCCGTTTGAAGTAACCACTGCACTTCAAAGGAAGATTTTTGCTGCAAAATACCCCTGTTTTCTAAAAAGGCAATTAAATTTTTCTTATTTGATTTACATCAGTGTTTCGACCTATTATTGGATCTGGATAACATGAAAGATTTAGGAATAAAATTAGATTTTATAAACAATAAACTACTACTTTGTGGTAAAGAAATCTCTATACATTATTTTAACACAGAAGAACCAAACAATAATAATACAACTGCTGTTGAAAATAAAACTACATGTTGTTTAATTAAAGCCCGTACTAAACAAACCATTAAGGTAAACATTCTTAATATGAGCAATGGGAGAGGAATGTTACTCTATAAAATACAAGTCGGAATAGAAATACCACAATGTATAGTCAAAGTCGAAAATGAAGTAAGTTATTGCCCAGTAGTATATAACACAACGTCTGATAAACGTATAGAGATCAAACAAATGAACGTAGAATCGCTAAGTGATTTTAAAATTTATAATTTAAACAGTAATCCAGTAATTGCTACAAATTTTAACATGTTAAATCACAAATATAATGAATTGAACTTTACGAAAATTAGAACAGATCACATGAATAACGAAGAGAGACAAGAAATATTAAAATTAATTTATGAATATTCTGATTTAATCCTCCAAAAAAATAATTGTTTGACATTTACTAATCAAGTTAAACACGTAATTAGGATAACTGACAAAATCCCTGTTTATACCAGAAACTATAGACATCCAGAAATTTATCGAAAGGAAGTAGATAAACAGATTCAAGAAATGCTTGCTCAAAAAATTATTCAACCCTTTTTCTCATCTTGAAATTCACCTGATGGATTGTTCCCAAAAAAGCAGATACTTCAAATAAACAAAATTTCAGGTTAGTGATTGACTTTAGAGGATTAAATGTGAAAACTATTGAAGATAAATTTCCGCTTCCAAACATAACCAACATATTGGACAAATTAGGAAGATCCCAATATTTTAGTACACTTGATCTTGCTTCAGGCTTTCACCAGGTGGAGATGCACCCGAACAGTATAGATAAAACAGCCTTTTCAACAGAAACTGGACACTAAGAATTTCTGAGAATGCCGTTTGGACTAAAAAACAGCCCACCTACATTCCAAAGGATAATTAACAATGTGTTATGAGGCATACAGAATGAAACATGTTTAGTTTATCTTGATGACATCATCACATTTTCCACCAGTTTGCAAGAGCACCTGCTAAGATTAGAAGAAGTTTTTGATAGACTAAGAAAATCTAACTTTAAGCTACAGTTGGAAAAATGGAATTTTTGAGAAAGGAAATTGCTTATTTAGGACACATAGTTATGCCGAACGGAATAAAACCCTATGCCGAAAAAATAAGAGCAATCAAGAACTATCCAATACCAAAGACTACTAAAGAAATTAAAGGATTTTTAGGACTATTAGGATATTACCGAAAATTCCTTAAAAACTTCACAAAAATAACAAAACCTTTTACTAACTGTTTGAAAAAAAATGCAAAAATTAATATTAATAACCCCGACTCTATAGACTGTTTTGAAACAAAAATATTTTGACTAACAAACCACTTTTGTAATACCCGGACTTTGAAGAAGAATTATTCTAACAACAGGCAAGCAATTATGCAATATAAGCAATTTTAAGTCAAGATAAAAACAGAAACGACCATCCCATAGCTTATGCCAGAACTTTGAATGACAGTGAAATTAGATATTCTGCAATTAAGAAAGAACTATTAGCAATTGTATGCGCAACAAAACATTTCAGGCCTTATTTAATTGGAAGAAAATTCAAAATTTATTCAGATCATAAATTTTTACAATAATTATTTTCTGTTAAAGAACCAAATTCCAAGCTTCTGAGAGGGAGATTAAAGCTAGAAGAATATGATTATGAATTAAAATATAAAAAAAGTAAATTAAACCAAAACCCAGATGCCCTTTCAAGAATACAATTAAATATCACCGACAAAAGGTCAATAAACTCTCAACATTCTGTAGATGACGAGTTGCAAATGCCTTCGGCTGACTTAGTTCGATGTTACTTCTCGGAATTGGATGATAGCCAGTCTATGATAGTCAACATTGATGTGGAAGAAGGTGACGCCACCAATCAGGAAGATATCAATGAAGAAAGCAACCAAACAGTTCACTCCAATTTTGAAGGAAACACTCAGATAGAAATATCAATTTCCGACGAGCCTGTAAACTTTGGCAAAAATCAAATATTTTTATCTCTAGTAAAGTATCAACCTAAAAAAGTGAAAATAATAACATTATTTGGAATTTCAAAAATGGTATTAATAGTTGAAACATCAGAAAATAATCTAAATACTGACATAGTTAACTTCATAAAATCATATTTGGCACCTAAAGTAAAATATAACTTATATTTTGAAGATGACTTTTATGAGAGATTGAGACTTTTATGAGACTTTCATGCATAGCCATAAACTTTGAACAATCTGAACTCAATTTAGTTAAATGTAACAATAAATTATTGGATTTAACTTCTGAAGATGAAATGCTGGAAGTAATAAATAACTATCATATTAGCAAAACTAATCATCGCGGAATACAAGAAACTTATTAACAAATTAAACATAGATATTACTGGCACAACATAAAAGGACACATTCAAAATTTTATCAACAAATGTGAAATATGCCGAAAAAATTAATACGGCAGAACCCCTTTAAAACTAGAAATGAATCTTACACCCCCACCAACAAAGCCTTTGCAAGAAGTGCACGTTGATAGCATATCACTAGAAAAAATGCTTTGTAAGTATAGTAGATGCCTTCTCGCGTTATGCACAGATGTATCGTGTGGGCGGTGCACAAACAACAGAGGTTGCTTATAAGCTACTAGATTACTTCGGATGCTATGGTGTACCTGCAGGTATTATATCAGACAATGGCACGGAATTTAACAATAGAGTGGTAAAAGAAATATTGGATCTGCATAAAATTAAAATACATTTTATATAAGTACACAAAACCCCCAATCAAATGGATTATGTGAAAGATTTCATTCCACGATAGTAGAACATATAAGACTTAAATAATCAAAACGAGTTCAAAAAGTACAATATAATTAAGAAAGTAAAATATGCGATAATAGCATATAATAATAACATACATTCAGTTACTAAATTAACACCATATGAAGTTTTATTTGGTTACATAAACTCGAACGCCCTACGGGATGTAGATGTAGAAAACCAATTTTCAAATGATTACGTTTTAAGCCATAGAGAAAAAACATAAACACTGTACAAAAACATTGGAAATGCTAATAAAAAAATTTTAAAATATATTTTGGAAAAAAGGAATATAAACAAGGAATTACTTTCAGAAATACCAACTGAAGTTTATGTAAAGAAAATTCAAAAACAGGGCAAGAAGAAATATGTTCTGTTAATAGGGAAAGGAAAACAGGTAGAATAAAGCCTAGACACCATTACACAGAGAAAAAATACATTTATCAAAAATTAAAAGACCTAGGAAGATAAGAAACATAACTAATGATCAAAATTCTTTTCCAGTTCGTCCTTAGCACAACCAAATTAGAATCTTTGTACCATAACTTTGCCAATTTTACGTAGGAAAACACTTTTATTTCAGCGTAGGAAAGCTCATTATACATTTAAATGACATTCATTCCTATTATTATGATGTACTACAAAATTTTGAAATTAACTGTGGCAATTGTAACGGTAGCCAAGATGGTAATGAATATGTAACAGATAATGGTCATAAAATTAGAGAATATGATTAAAGTTAATTGTAAATTAATTCTGACAAAATTGTATAGTTTATAAACTTACCTATTGTTGAAAATACCTATTTTAAATTGTATAAATTAAACCCTACAAAATATGAAGAAGTTTATGTAACAATAATACCAACAGTAAGGTACATGTTAGTAACTAATTCTGTAATTTTATGTTTAGACAGTGATTGTAATGGTAGAATGAATTCCAAATACTTTTGCTCATTTGGCCTTTTAACGCACCACCAAATAGAATGTGAAACGTCCATCATTAGAAAAATTAACGCCAACTGCGAGTATACTGCATTGGAAGTCAGGACAACATAATCAACTGGATCCCAGAAATCAACCATTACCTGGCGACCTTTCCCAATAAAGAGGACTAAACTTCGCCACCTCCCGAAGTTTTATTTAGAGATAAAGTAGTTATGTAACTGAGTATTGTAGATTTAGCTGATATTAAGACGACCTAGTCATAATTTTGTTGATGCAGATTATCTGTATTGTGCACCTGTGGACAATAGTCAAGTTAGTGTGTAGCGAACTTTAGAGGAGAACAGTTGTCTCCACTCCAACTTAATGTACATCAGTTGTTATTTGTTAGGCCTAATTTTGTAATAATTTCAACTTCAAGTTATTCTAAATTTAAGAAATGGTTTGTAAAAATAAAATCATTTTTAAAAACCTTTGGTGCTTAATAAAACATGTAACTTATATATACATATATATATATATATATATATATATATATATATATATATATATAATGAACTAAGTCAAAAGACAAATACAAGAATTATAATTGCGAATTTATATATATATATATATATATATATATATATATATAAATCTGTTAGTGAGATGCTTGAGACTGCATTTAGAACATTGTGAAATATTAAAACCTAATATTTTGCTAAATAATTTTTAAATGTTTTAAACTTGCCTATAGTAGCACTTACTTTGCTTGTTGAGGACGGCCGTTTCGGGAGATGTGTCCCTTTGTCAACTCAGACCGCAACAGTTACGGTCTGAGTTGACAAAGGGACACATCTCCCGAAACGGCCGTCCTCAACAAGCAAAGTAAGTGCTACTATAGGCAAGTTTAAAACATTTAAAAAGTGTTTAGTGATTACTAGTAGCTCACGCGAAGATGGAATCAACAAATGCTAATAATTTTATTAAAACAGAAATGTACCAGTTGGAGCTATATTCTGGTAGCGTTAAAGTTAAGTTTTGATATAGGCTGATATATACTCTGTGTAGAGAGTATTACAAGTTTATTTAATCATAAACAAAAGTATTTCAATTTAAATAAATGAAACCTCTATACCCCTAAACGTTTTTCTTTATTTAAAACCTTATGTACATTTCAACTGTATAGCAATCATCCTCAGAAATAATTTACAATAAAAATACACTGAAGCAACATTTTTCATGAAATATATAAACCGGCAACTACTTTGTCGGTCCATTCTATTGTCTAACCAATCACGTTGCAGTAAATTCCCCCTTCTACAACTAGGTCTGATCTCTTAACTTCTGTGATGAAGAGTTACCGTTACACATATTTTAATTTTAACCAAAATACAATTATATATGAGTTTTAACTTTATAAAATATGACTAAAACCATCTTCTAAATAATGAATTTAATTGAGAGATCGAGATATGCCCTTTATCACAATTTATTAATTAATTTTTGTCTTATTATGTATATGGAAAAAGTTATTTGTGGTATAGAGGTTTCATTTATTTAAATTAAACATTACGCCACAGTTGCTTTATACAGTTAAAGGTATTTCCAAGTGTATTTAGGAATTGATTTTTCCTTATAAATGTTGGTACTAAAAATGTGAAATATTTGAGTTTTCAAACTTGGTTAAAGTATATTGGATTTTCTACTTTGCTCTTCGTTTCTGTCGTTTTTTTTCACTATTTAATCAGGAAGTGGAAAGTATAGCTGTTCACTCTTAAGCTGGTGCACATAGATAGATAGAAAACAAAAAACTAGCCCTACTCAAAAACATTGGTTTTTGTAGTACATGTTGCATCAAAGCCCATTGCTAAGAAGGGGTTGCGTTTGTTTAGAAAACTGATATAACTAAATCTGTTCAAAGCTTAATGTAAGTGATCTAGTTATTACGACAAAACAAATAAAATAATATTTATATCGGTCTTTCAGCCTTGTAATTCTATACCACATGTTACAATGTCTGTGGAACGCTCTTTTGCTTCCTCTACCCTTACCCTCACATATGATCGCCCTTCGAGGTCACCAGCTTACGTGTGAATAGCTACACCTCCTAGAGTTCTTTTGTAGAAACTTCAGCTTAAGTGGGTAGGGAATTCTTTAACTTCATTGGTGTGTGGTTTTCAAGTTAAACAGAATTGACATTTTAGTTATCAGTGTGTGGAACATGAGTTAGTAAATGGAAATCAAATATTGAAGATAAATACATTTCAGTTTTTACCGCTTAAAAACTTACAAGTTTAATGCTAATCCCTACCAGTGTTGAGACAAAGAAGGGCCATCGGAGGGATAGTGTTTACTAAAAATAACATAACTAAATAAATATCGCATCAAAAGAATTTGTCAAAAACTAAATTAAGGTTAATAATCTGTAATTGTTACAAATGAATGTAGGTTATAATTTAACAATTCACATTTTTTTAAAATTTCTCCTTCACCTTTAGCTACTAGTTTACACTTAAACATATAATAATATGTGACACTTGCTCTTCTTGAATAGTACTTATTCATTGTCTACAAAGAGGGCAACAGTTCCAATATGTGATCAGCTATAGCTATTATCAATAAACAATTACAATCCATTATGATGCTAACTGTGTATGTGATGGTTGTGTAACTATTTTGTAGCAAGGGTATATAATTGTTTGTTTATTAATTATAAATACGCTGTTTTTAATTACTTTTGTAATGTGCCCATTCTAACCCCTCCTCCACCCCAATCTAAAGAAGACATCAGGTACTGCCTGAGTTGACAATGGTATAGATACTCAAAACTGTGAAACTCATTAAAAAAAAGTAAGTGCCCCTATAGATATCACAAAATATTATATGTTTTAAGTGTTGACAATTTGAATGCATTGTTCAATTCATGCTTAATTATTTAGTTTTTGACAAATTTTGTATGATGCAATGTTAATGAATTTTCAATTTATTCTTTTATGTTAGTTTATCATATTTAGAAAACAATTTAATTTGTTCCAACTGTACGGTGATAAAATTCTTTATATAAATACATAGTACACACACATATATACAGTAGAACCTCGATAAGTTGTATCCTGATAACACAGATCTCTGGATAACCCGGTATGATTTTGTAGTACAATAAATAAGAAAAATCAAAAAAGTACAGTGTATACATAAAAAGTCTATTAACAGTAAAATTTTTAAGGACCTACAGATAAACAAAATAATGGAATGACTACAGGGTCACTTCACACGAAAGTGGATCAAATATTTTAACAGCTAAAATTGACAATTTGTTTGCTAAGAAATTAATTGCAGTGGAGTTTATCTGTATATACACTATGTACATTCATATACTGTACTGTTTGATAAATATATAAGTTTTTCTGTAAGAACAATGTTTTTTTAAAATTTTCCTTTAGTTTCCGGTTGGACCGTGTTCCCAATTGATCTTTTAATTTCTTTTTTGTTTGGCCGGTGTATAATTTGTTAACAGTCTGGGTATTCAATTCTATATATTCTGTTATTAAGTGTGGGACATATTTTTTTCCGATTGGTTTATTTTATTGATTTTGCTTCCTTACTTGGTTTGTAAGTTATGTTAATATGGTTCTTTTTTACTATTTTGCTTATTCTTTTAATGTTGTGTCCTGTGTATGTGAATATGGCCCATTTTGTTGTTTGTGGTTCGTGTTTAGGTTGTTTTATTTGTTTAACATTTTAAATTCTAATTTATCTATAGTTTTTTATTGTATCTAGTTTTTATGCTGTACATCTTGAGGTTTTTTGTAGAAATTACACTTTTTGTGAACTAACACTAAAAAATGAAGGAAAAGCAAAAGAAAAACAAGTAATATATCAAATAGCCCCAAAAAATGGATACAATAAAAAAACTATAGATAAATTAGATTTAAAAATATTAAACAAATTAAAAGAACCTGAAAACCTGACCCACAAACAACAAAATGGGCCACATTCACATACACAGGATACAATATAAAAGGAATAACTAAAATACTAAAAAACAACCATATTAATATAACTTACAAAAATACAGGAAGCATAATAAATAAAATAAACTAATCGGAAAAAATATGTCCCACGCTTATTAGTGGAATACAGTAGTGTCAAAAATCCGGATCAAATGGAACCAGGGCCTATCCGGACTACAGATTTTTAAACATTCTCTAAACTACTGTGTATAACAGATATTTCATTAACTACAATCTATTTTAATGATTACAGTATCATGAAGGTTTAAATTATACCAGGAATTATTACAAAATAGATGTCAGAGGGCTTGAAAAGTACAAAATATTTTAGTGAAAGAACATATAATGTACATTCTAATACACAGCCCACAATGCCAAAAAAATATGCCGGTAAAAACTTGAGTGAAAAACATTTTTATTGTTCTTTCAACAAAAGTGTATTATATGACAAATTAGCTAAATATTAAGTTTAACAATAAATTTTATTATTTTGCTAATTGGATACAATACACATTAATGCATATAAAACATACAAATCTAAAACATTCTAAACAAATGATTAAATATAATGTATGTTGCGCTTTAAATCAAGTTATGATACATTTTTCAGAATTGATGTATCTTCTTTGCATTTATAATTCAAGATAACACTGTTTAGATATCTATTGTAGTGGCACTGAGCGCCACACTCTGCACGCAGAGTTCCATGCGCGCTGAAACCACTATCTGGATTTGCGACGCTTTATTGTATATAAAATCAATGCCAAGACAATAACAAATTATACATTGGCCAAACAAAACAGAAATTAAGACAGATATAAAGAGCATCTCAAGGCATACATTAACAATTCAAACTAAGTCACGCATACTATCAAAAACAACCATACATTCCCCACATTAGAAAACACACATCTAATAAAAAAAAGTACAAAAATGTCTCAAAATGACAATCTGAAACAGCTACAAATTTACAAACAGAAAAATAATATCATTAATGAACAAATAAAATAAAAAAAAAGGTTAATTAATCTACTGACTAGACAAAATTAACCCCAAGACACTCTAAAAACTTTCCCACAGTGTGTGAATTCGAAATAAGAACATTAACAGTATACCATGTGACAACGGAAATCCCACACACTTGGCAACCTGCAGAAGCACTGTCTCAGTTGATGCTTAAAAATGAGGATACGTAATTAAAGTAATCGAAAGTTAACTCTCATATATACCAAGTAAGATTCTTGTTTAAGTACATTATAATGTGAGTGATATATATATGTGTGTGTGTGTATGTAATTAATTAAAGCGGATACCAAAATGTTTCTGAAATAAAACTTGCTGTGGGTGGGTTTATGCAGGATGAATTTCTCCTGTTGGGTGTATGTATTAAAACTTATTCCTAGTTCACTAGTATCTGGGTTGTTTTTTTATTTAAAGTGTTAGATTTTGCTAATTCTGTTTCAAACTCTTCTATGACAAGTTTGAGTGAACATGTGGCTGGGAAATTTGTCTCTCTGCTAGGTGAAAACCCTGCTGAAACTGTTTTAATGTTGACAACAGCCTATAGTGCTGATGCTATAATAAAACTAGTGGTTTGTTTGTTTTCTCAATGGTGACAAGTCAATGAATGACTAGTCTCATTGCCCGATCAGAGGAGAATATTCAGATAATTTTAAAACATTTGATCTCAGGCCATCGACAGTCCAAAGTCTAAATTTTGGAGATAAGTGAATTATCTTGAAGCTTGGTTTAGCAAATTTTAACTAAAGATTTGGGGACGAAATGAGTCACTACCGACTCTTAAAAAAAAGCATGTCAAGTTAAAATACGCAAGTCAAATATCTAGGCAACAATCATTTGCTTTTTTGATGTTCATTCAGTTTGTTCCACCAGGCCAGAGTGTTTGTCAAGCTTTTTATTTGAAGTTTTAAGAAGTTACACAATGTCCAAAAACCCAGATTTTTGTTAGATAGGCATCTAGTTTTTCCACTATGATAACACACCAACATGCAGCCATTTTGGCAAAAAATGGCATGGTCCTGTTATCACATGTATTCCAGTTACCTGATCTGGTTTCAGAAGATTTTATTTTATTTCTATGAATAAAAAAGGGGTATGAAAGAAGTTGGATTCGCCAACATTGATATCAAGGAAAAACGAGGATGCAGCTGTCAGCCATTTCTGAACAAGAGTACAAAAAATGTTTCGGAACAGTGGAAGTACTGATGGGACAAATTTATCAAGTGTAATGGAGAATAATTCAAAGGAGGGGAATAATTCGAATAAAAAATTGAAATTTATAGCTTTTCAAAACTAATTTTGTTTTTGCTCCCCTCTCATGTGTCCGTACACATATATTGTAATTGTATTGTGTTTAGGTTTTTTAAAACTAATACTATCATTTATGAGTTTCAGATAAACATTATTCTCATAGTATAACCATACATTTCATAAAAGAGAATACTTGTATTTATAAAAATAAAGGCTCAAAGCTTTTAATGACCAGTAAATATTATTGACATAATCAAGAACCTCTTCACTAGTCAACAGTTGAAATGAAGGGTCTTGGTTTAACTGTTGGTTAGTAAAGAGGCTCTTGATATCAAGAATAGCAAAATTATGACAGACTTAGAACCTTTTTTATCATGAATATCCTTGTTTATGAAGTGTGTACGAAAAATAAATAATCCGTAGCCTATGTGATGACACTGTTTACATGTCGGTAAGCTAAACTTCAAAGGTATTTGGGGCTTTCAAGTTAGGGCTCTAAGCAAGTTCTGAGTGTACAAGCCAAGGATCTACGTTTCAGTGCTAAATGTAGGCAATATACATTGGACTTACATAATGGGTTGTAGCAAACAAAGTATTCTTAAACAATAAAGTAAATAAAAAATTTTAAACTCAATTTCTACTTAGGTCAACAAATAAAAATTCATTTAACTAAGTAATTACAATGAATATAAATATGTATATATATATATATGACAGAATCACAATTTTAAGAGGTAAAATAGAAAGCAAAATTAATTATTAAAATGGATTAATTAATATTTGAAAATTTTTATTAATAAGTGTCATCCACTACGAGTTTAAGAAAATTTAATTGATAAATAAAAACATGGTTGATGCACTAGTTAAAGAAATCTGATTTATTAAAAATTTGGCAATGTTTCGACGACTAAATTGTCGCCCCTATTCAGGCCTACAAGTATAATAGACAGAATTAACATCTACATCATAAAAATTCACAACAAAATTAACATAAAATCAAATACATTACAATAATTAAAAAAACACTATAAAACGTGATAATCCATGACAATAAAAACTATAAACTACAATTAAATGTTTTCTGTAAGGTTTCTTTGATTCACGCTTCAACCGTGTTTTTATTAAACAAAATCTTGTGAGTGTACACCTCATCAAAATCTATTTAAGTTTGAGAGGATGGATACAAAGTATTTAATTAAAGATTGAAAATTTGAACAAGATATGTACAAGGAGAGTGTGAACTAATAGAAGGAATTGAAAAACCTCACTCCACAGTACTCTTTAGTAAGAAAAAACTTTCAAGTTAAAGGATTAAAATCAATACCGCATTAAAATGTGTGCCTGAATTTATTTCTAGTTATAATTTGTCAACCTAGTCCTTTTACTATTCTGTTGCACTTATACTTTTAACTTTTATACAGACCGACAACAAAATATTCATTCAAATATTTCGTATTGTTTTAATATAATCACCCAGTATTACTATTATCAGTTATAAAATTTTGGGAAGTCTTTTGAACTAAACCCCCAAGTACGTTTATAGAGATGGAAGGGATGGCCATGGCAGCACATGGACAGAGTTATATACATGACACACATTTGTCTATAGAGCCATAAGAGATATATGAGTTAAAAATAGAAAGGAAATAGGCAATTATAAAATGAGATATTATGGAATTTAATGAAATTATACTTGTCATTTTTTATTTTATAATGGTGTGTTATAAAATTAAACATAGTTAAATTAATATTTATTACATTAAAGATAAAAATAATTGAGAAATTTAAATAAATACAAAATATCTAAAGGCTAAAAACCCACAATTCCAAAACAAAAAAAATCATGTCTCGAATAGATATTTTCATCTGATAAAGTTGTAGCTGTAGCAACTAAATTACACACAGAATAAAAAATTTGAAAATTATGAAAGAAAGTTTAGGTCAGTTACAACAAAAACACAGAAACCATAAAAAAAAGAATTTTATTGTAAAACACCAACTACAATATATTGCTTACATATCTCTATTATAGTTTAAATGAACACTCTCCAAAAACCTCTTGAAAGGGAAAACTGGTGAAATTAAAAAAAAAAACTATTACCACAATGATAAAACGGGTCGAGCAATTTTATTAACCAACAAACTGCATATCTATAAGATTGTATTATGTGAGCCAAGTTCTTTTTTTAGATGGTGACATATGTAATCGCCGGCTTTCTTTTTGCTGTTTTCTGATACTTGAATTTTATATAGGCCTATGTATGAAGGAAAAAGGTCTCTACTAATTAATCAACCACTAAAAAATAAATAGCCACCAGTTCTGACAAGTGCACAAATTGCAACTAACATCGCTTTGCATATAAATACCATTATCTTTATTATAAAAATATACGATCAGTGATTTGATTTACATTACACTAAAATTAAAAATTACCTATTCAGAGGAATTAATTTTGCCTTAAAAATGTTCCAGAGTTCACAACAAATCTGAGCTATTTGAAATAGTTATGAATGCCACTATTTGAAATGATTTAAGTCAAAATTGAAAATATTTTGTAATCCTACAGCAATATCAACTAAACATGACAAAAACTCAATATTTTTAAATAATTGAGACATGGATAATGTCAATAAAAGTTAGATATAAAAAAGACTAAGAATATATAACTCCTGATATCAACAACCAGATGATAAAAATGAAAACAAGACGGAAAGGAATTCCACAAGGATGGAAAGGCAAAGCATTTGATATGTATGAAACTAAAGTTTTATTTGTATAAACCAATAAAACTTTATTTTACACTGCCGCCACTCAAAGTTTTCCACAATGTTGAAAAATTATAGCAGCGAAGTACCTGTACAGCAATGCTGACAACCTGAAAAACAAATTTACTTCAGGTGAACACAAAGTTCAAACTAGATAAAAGATGGGATTTTGGTATCTGATTACTGGAAGATATGGTTTCAAGGTGACGAGGAACCAATAATAATAACTGCAAGTTAATTCAGTGCATCATTAATATAAAAGAAAAAAATGAGATGGGATTTTGGTGTCTGATTACTGGAAGATGTGGATTCAATGTGAGGAGGAACCAAAAATTATAACTAATTTAGTTCAGTGTAGCCTTAACATTAAAAAAATGAAGCAATGGTATATGACAAGGGTGTTGGAGAACAGACATTACAACTAAGAGAAGTTCATAATAATAGGTTTTTTTAATACAGCAACAAAAATATTTAGGATTTGCAAAAAAGGTAAGGAGCAGTCTAGTGATCTGACAATAAAAATTTTAAAAATGTAAAAACAATACTTTAAATTATACAACAATATTATAATACTGTTTATTATGATTTCTGGATGGAACTAAACCAGTAACAACTATTTCTTTCATCTCTGTTGAACAACATATATTTTTTGACAATTATATTTGAATTATATCTACAAAACAATAAGTATGAAATTCAACAATTAATGAACAACTGAAATGAATTTAAATTTCTATATAGCCAACATTTGTAGCATGATGTCCCAATATATTCATGGAAACCAGCACATTAATAACTAAACTCATTAATAGAAACTCTTCAAAATTTGCTTCTTAAGAACATAGTGACAATTCTAGGAAAGGTAGAACAACTGAAATGAATTTAAATTTCTATATAGCCAACATTTGTAGCATGATGTCCCAATATATTCATGGAAACCAGCACATTAACAACTAAACTCATTAATAGAAACTCTTCAAAATTTGCTTCTTAAGAACATAGTGACAATTCTAGGAAAGGTAGAGGCTGGCAATACACATTCAGCAGGTTTATAATATCCTACACTTTATTGACCATATTGTAAATTACTAACCTTGTTTTTTGCGAAAGATATATATATAAGATTTTTTGGATTAGGAGACTGACAGACTTACCTTGGTAAGAGTCTACTCTGTAGTCTTGAAATAGGAACACATAAAAGCACTTAACGAATGATATATTTCAACCACACAGTGGTCTTTGTCAATCAAAGAGAAAACACAAAAAGAAATATGAGAGAATGAAGTAAAATAAATATAAGTTGTAATCACAGATTGTGTAGAGTAGAAATCGGATGTCACAGATTAAATATATATATATATATATATATATATATATATATATATATATATATTTATGAAGTTAATATATTACTATTGCAAGTAAAATATCAAGAATATATATTTATATTAATGAAGTTAATATATTACTATTGTAAGTAATTTTATCTACCATTAAGTGCAATAATTTTACCTTGAGTGATGAGGCACCTTTCGGTCAATTGACCATTGTCGAATCACACTATTGCCATTAGGTAAGTCTGTCAGTCTTCTATCTAGTCCAACAATTCCTAAATAAGCTTTAACCTCTACTACAACTAATCTAAATATATATATACAGTCGGCGCCGCTTATTGTGATCACGGTTAATGTTATCATTCGGTTATTGTTATCGTTTCATTGAAAAACAAACACGGACGTATATTAATACATTGTAATTAGGCCGCTTATTGTAATCATCTGTTCGCTTATTATTATCATTTAATTTGCCATTCAAAATCATATGCGTCAACGTATACTAGCATGGACCAAGTAAAAATGTCTACAAAGTAGTGTAAACAGCACGTGCAACACACAATGACGCCCAATTCATAGAATGTTTATTTTTAGAATGACAGAAATACTTTATAACGGTTTCAGCACTTAGCACAGTTCTCAGAATGTCTCCCTTACTCTTTGTTTACGCAAACACCCCAGCCTCGCTTGAGTCGTCTTTAGTTGTTTGTTAACATTAGTTGATGTTACTACTGAGCCATTTACAGTACAGTCCTACTGTATTTTTTAACAGTGAATTTTTATGAACGTTTATTACAGTATTTCAGTGTGATTTTACATAACTTAATTTTTAAAGATCTTTTTCGTTTGTTTTGTAGAGTTTAGTGTCACTTGAAGATACAAAGGACAGTATAGCAAGATGTCCGAATCTCAAAAGAAACGACGCGATTTTAGTGTTAAACAAAAACTTGATATTCTAGATAGGTACAGTAAATTACCAAAAATGAGTCAAAAAAATGCTGCTTCTCAACTTGGCGTTTCTCAACCTCTCTTATGTAAAATATTGAACAACAAAGAAAAAATCTTGTCATTATCAAAGTGTAATGCAAATGTTGACAACAAAAAACATCGTTCTGGGAAGGATCCGCAAGTGGAATCAGCTTTGAAATTGTGGTTTAAAAATGTTCACGAAAAAGATGCTCGAGTTGACGGCCCACTAATGCGTCTAAAAGCTGAGGATCTTGCCAAACAAATAGGAAAAAAGGATTTTAAAGCCACAGATGGATGGTTCAATCGATGGAAGAAAAGGGAAAACATTGTTTACAAGAAAACGTGTGGTGAAAAAAGAAATGCTGATTTTGTTGGAGCTGAGGACTGGTTACAATACAAATGGCCAAAGATTTTGGCCGAGTATTCTCCTAGCTGCATATACAATGCAGATGAAACAGGACTTTATTATCGTGCTTTACCCGAACATACTTATTTAAAAATGATATTGCTAACGGCTGTAAAATATGTAAACAAAGAATAACTGTTTTGTGTTGTGTTAACATGGTCGGTCATAAAGAAAAACTCTTAATTATCGGTAAACCTAAAAATCCACGTTGTTTTCAAAGTATCAAAAAGCTACCGGTTGAATATCATTCAAACTCCAATGCTTGGATGACATCAAAAATTTTTAATGAATGGCTGACTAATTGGGATACCAGCCTCAAACGCAACATTGTCCTTCTACTAGACAACTGCACTGCACATAATGACATAAGCACTACGCTAAAACGCATCAAAGTGATTTACCTTCCGGCCAATACTACATCAATTATTCAGTCATGTGACCAAGGCATAATTAAAAATCTCAAAAGTTTTTATCGACGAGAGATGCGTGCTAGAATTATAGAAAATATGGATGAATTTCAATCCCTTACCTCAAATGAATTGGCTAAAAAAAATTCTTTACTCGATGCTATTCATCTAATAGCAAAATCTTGGAATGAAGTTTCTGAAAAAACTGTGAAAAATTGCTTTAGAAAAGGTGGTTTTTTTGTTGAAGAAAATCGAGAGCAAGCTACATCTGAGGAAGACTCTGAAGAGAACTTGAAGCCTTTCGATTTGTCCTTAAAAGAATATACTGAGTGGATGGAAGTTGACGATAGTATTGAAACAGCAGCGGAAATGACTGAAGACGATATTTGTGAGGTAGTTGCTTCAACATCAAAAGTTACTGAAGAAGAAGAAGGCACCAATGATGACGAAAATGATAAATGTGTACCGCAAAGATCTAAGCAGGAAGTTCACCAAGCTCTTGAGATTCTAAGGCAGTTTGTTCAACAAAAAGCAGAAAATTTCAACAAACATTATGAATATGAACAATTTATAAACAATATTTTACGAGAAGACTACAGTCACATATAGAGGAATTCTTCGAGAAAAAGTAAATGTAAATTTGAAGTGTAAATAAGATTGAAGTATTTTATAATGAAGTTTTATGTGTTAAAATGTTTTGATCAAGTGTTTTACGTAGTTCTATATACTGTATTTTTTTCAATTATGCTAGATTCAGTGTTTAAAAAAAAATCTACAGTCGAATAAAATAAACTGACATGAAATATACCCACTAATTTTAACAAGTAGAAAACTAAATTACAGATATTCTACTACTGTACATAAAACTGTCCGGAGTAGCATCAAAATTTGGTAAGTACAGTTTAATTAGTGTTACAGAATTAGAATTACTTGATGTAATGATAGGCTTAAAGGTAGGATCGTTCAGAACAAACAGTTGTGGCAATAATACAGCGAGTACAACGCAGTACGGCTGTAGACTACATCGTGATTAAGCATTCGGTTATTGTTATCGTTCGGTTATTGTTATCAAATATGCTTATGACAAATATGATCACAATAAGCGGCGCCGACTGTATAATTTTAAAATAGAAATGGAAAAAATTACCTGATTAATATAACAAGGACACAGTCTGAAATTTGATGATGATGAAGGCGTTGATAGTGCTGAGATAGGTGTTGCTGGTGCTGATGTAGGTAGGTGTTGAATGGTGCTGATGTAGGTGCTGGTCATTGATGATGGTGGTTTTACAGATAGGAGTGGTCTTGATGAATGTTACCTAAAAACAGGAATTAAAATATTTATTAGATAAATATATATATATATATTCTTGATATTTAACGTTATCCATTGTTTTTCCGTTGCACTGACTTTATGAAGTTATATATTACTATTGTAAGTAATTTTATCCACCATTAAGTGCAATAATTTTACCTTGAGTGATGAGGCACCTTTCGGTCAATTGCCCATTGTCGAATCACTGATGTTTTTCTGTTGTAGATGTTCGGTCTGTGATATTGGTATTTGTTGACGTTACACGCACTTTCTCTTGATCTGTGTGTATGACGTTTTTATATAGTATGTCTTCTGTATATGTTGTTTGTAGATTCATTAAATTGTTGTGTATGTTTTTGTAAATGTGGTATTTTTCTAGTGAGTTTGTTCTATTGGGTTGTTATTTATTTCAAGTATAGTTAGGTTATTTTCGTAATTTGTTATTTCATGTTTATGAGATATTAGGTGTGCTGCAACATTTGATACTTTTTAATTTTTGTTTTTGAATGCTCTATAATGTTCTTCAAATCTTATTTTAAATGTTCTGGTTGTTTTTCCTATGTAAAAAGCGTTACAGTTGTTGCATGTGATTTTGTAAATTCCTGATAGGTTATGTTTTTCTGAATTTGTTTTGTGGTTTGTGTTATTAAGATATTTTATTATTTTGTTGTTTGGTTTGTATGTTGGAGTGTAGTATTCTTTGTTGTATATATTTGTTATTTTTTCTATTTTGTTATTGGTGTATTTATATTTTAGGTAGATTTTTTTATTTTCATTATTTTCGTGTTCCGGTTGTAGTGTTGTATTGAGGTTAGGTTTTTTTGTGAATTTATTGTATATATTTTTTATAATGTGTTTGTTGTACCCATTTTCTATTGCTATTTTTGTAATGTTATCTAATTCTTCATTTAATTTTTGTTTGTTATCCTGTGTGTATTTTATTGCTTTATTTATCATGTTACTGTAAGTGTTAATTTTGTGTGTCCACTCACTAGAAAAATACCACATTTACAAAAACATACACAACAATTTAATGAATCTACAAACAACATATACAGAAGACATACTATATAAAAACGTCATACACACAGATCAAGAGAAAGTGCGTGTAACGTCAACAAATACCAATATCACAGACCGAACATCTACAACAGAAAAACATCAGTAATTCGACAATGGTCAATTGACCGAAAGGTGCCTCATCACTCAAGGTAAAATTATTGCACTTAATGGTGGATAAAATTACTTACAATAGTAATAAATTAACTTCATAAAGTCAGTGCAACGGAAAAACAATGGATAACGTTAAATATCAAGAATATATATATATATATATATATATATATAAAGAACTTAGTCAAAATACAAATACAAGAATTATAATTGAATTTACAATTCAAAGCTTTTCGTTGGTTAACAGTACCAATATCATCAGGAATATTAAACAATTAAAATTAACATATGTGCAAATTAGATCAAATAAATAGCTATGCCAAATCAATTACAATGTTGTTAAAATTTTTTTTTATTATTTTATTTTGCTGCCCTAACATTACAAACACTGAATATATATAATCAAATTTAGATTTTACTTGTATTTGTTCATTTATCAACTCATTATTAGTATTATATTTATGTATTTCTAAAGCTTCAAAAATATTCATTCTCAGGCCTTTGTTAATTTTTTCTACAAGTATCATATTATAAATGTTAGGAAATATGTGATTATTATTAATACAATGACTAGCAAAATTTGATTTATAAATTTCTGGCTTTTTATATGCATTAAAATGCTCTTTATATCTATCTTTTAGTTTTTTCTTAGTTTGTCCTATATAAACTTTATTACAATAATCACATTCTAATTTATATACACCGTTTTTTCATGCATATTAATAATATTATTATTATTTATTAATTTATTGTTAGTATTATATGCGAATTTTATGTTGCTACCTTTAACAATTTTCAGATATTTTTTACTTCATTACCAAAAAATGTAAATGAAGTCCATATGACATTTTCATCATTATTTTTGTAAATTAGATTATTATTTTGTTTCTTTAAAATATTATAATTAAGTTTATCAACAGTTTTCTTTTTATAGCCATTCTCAATTGCAATGTGATAGATGTTTTTCTCTCTTATTTTGTTTTCATTATTCATAGGTATTTTATGTAATCTATATAATAAATTGTATAATGCAGCCATTTTTTGATTATACGGATGGTTAGAATTATTACAGGGTGTCTAGTAAAATAGCTTGAAGAAATTCCCTGAGTTTTGCCTGACTTTTCCTCGTTTAGATGTCTATAGAAAGCCCAGTTTACATTGGGCCCATCCATTGATATCTGAAGGATCTTGGATAAATCCAGACTTTGAACACCTTTTAAGAACGAATTGAGTAACTCTTTTGCTTTTGTGTCTGTAAGGAACACAGAACCAAAATATCGAGCTTTCACTTCATCCGTCTCTGCATCCCAATACCTAACACTCAAATCTATTTGGGCTCTTTGTGATATTTTGTTTAAACTTTCATCAAAGCCAATTACATAGTTAGAATTTGATTTTAATTATGTCAGTAACAGGTCTTTAATATAATTTGATAAACCGAATACAACACTATAGGAAATTTTATCTTTCTGCAATCTCGTGTTCTGTGCACCGGTGCTATCAGGGAACATCCTTGGAAAGAGGCACACACTATTTTCTGCATTGCGTAAAGAAGTGTTGCATTACTAAATTCACGCACCATATAATCTCTGCTTCGGTCACTTCATCTTTTAGTTTATATTTATCCTAAGGAAGGAGGGGAGGTAATGACGACATCTGCATGACGCGATTGCCCGCTACGGCAATGAAAACCGGAACCTTCCATGTTGAAATAAACAGTGTAAAAATAATCACCGTCAAATAGAACACATACTATCACGAGTCTAGACAAATAGCTGACTACAAATGTTTACACAGCGTTCTGTGTAGTCAGAAACAGACTGAGTTATCTGTTATCCCCTCCCGTCCATATGATAACAGAACCACTGCGCACCCCAAGGCCACGGTCCAGGCTAAAACTTCCCACCTGTACCAACTCGACACATTTATTATTTATTGACATAAGTCCTGAGTCATAGCAACGGGCTTATCAAATAAATAATGGGCATCTAAATAAAGAAGTGTTATTTCCTGACTGCCCTGCCCCTAAACCAGCCCGCTGGCTTACAATACCAAATATTCGAGAGGAATGGCCACTAGTTTTATTTCTAATCAAAATAAATATTTCCCGATTTTTTAAAATTTTCCCTGACTTTTCCCTGAATTTGCCAGAATCTTAAAATGCCCTGACTTTTCCAGGTTTTCCCTGTCGCTAGACACCCTGTTGTTGTTTTCTTAAACTAAAAATGTTACAACACTATTATATTTAAAAACACATATAACAAACAATATTATATTTAAAAACATGGCTGGTAACAAAAGAGGAATGCATACATTCTCTGTAGTACAACAAACTATAAATAATTATACTTTATAATTCTCTTCGTACATTATTTTCAACATAGAAGTCGTAAGACAAAAACATTTCCTCCAAGTGTAAGTTGACAATTTAACAACTTTTAGTTAACAAAAAGTCTGGTCACAAGTAATAGCAAAAGTGTAATAAGAATTAACAACCAGCTCGTCATGAACAGCAACAAGACTTCGATATTGAAAAATTGTCTCTAAACATAACTTAAGATGGTATCTTAAATGCTACTTTGTATTTAAGTTTGTGGAACGAGAAAGCTATGTTTTGTTATCATGATATGTATGTGTTATGTATTTTCTTTGTGTTTGTGTGTTGTTGTTCTTTTTTGTTGGGTTATGTGTGTGTTGTTTTTTGGGCATTATGTTGTCTATCAATGTGAGTTTGTATCCGTTTTTATACATAAAAAGATACGTAAAAACCATAGAAAGACTACGGGCCGATAAATCGGCTAGGCATTTTAAACTGTTCTAGATCTCTTAAAACTCAGTGAATTGCATTACTATTATTACCATAAGAAAGCCTATTTCATGTAGAACAGAATGGTTCTTTTTACACACTTTTAGAGCCATGAACAAGGACAAGAGTTTGCGCTTGTTTATGTTTTCTTTTCAAGTCGTCTATTTTGTCATATATTACGGTGATCACATGCACATTTTCTTTAAGCATATAATTATTTACTATAAGAATATGTTTTAACGTATTTAGTATCATTTCCCCCAAACACCAATTTTTTTTCTAATTTTGTTTTCAATGCGAGTTATTTTTTCTGAAGTAGAAAACTATCACAGATTGTATGAGTATGATAAGGGACTTCATGGGCAAAAGATCTCAAAATATACTTGTTGGAGTTTTATCTTACATATATTATATGACACTTATAGATTGTAGGAAGTAATATTGATAGATTGTAAATAGGGCTTTAGTGTAAGAAATGAACGATGTACACATAGGGAAACTCAGACTCATATGGTAGCAAATGTAGACTAAAATTTGAAAATGTACAGTTTTCATAAGTGCAAAAGGTTCAAATTCTCAGCACACCTAGTGAACCTCCTGTGTGCAAGTTTCAAGGTCACAGAATTTTTTTAAAAAGAGTTTTTATGCTTGGAAACATGGAAAATCAAGAAAACTTATAATAATAACAAGTAGGAAATATTGACAATGAATGAAAATTTGTGAAAATGAATAATTTATAACATAAATAATTATTAAACTAGGTAATTGTGAAACAATTAACAAAAAAACCACATTTCTTTCTATATTTATATGGAATCTACACAACATTTAAACACATAATGCAAAAACCAAGAAAATAGAGTGGTCTTTCTTGTGTGCAATTTGACAAAAATGAATGGTCTGAAAAGGGTTTAAAAATGTGTTTTTAAAATTTACCGTGGTTTATTATTATTATTATTAATATTATTATTATTGTTATTATTATTTTATTTGTATCCAGTGTGGAAACATAAATAAAAAAATTAAAAGTAAAAAATAAAATTAATGTAAAATTTTAGAATGTTATCAATCCCCTTTTGTAAATTTTGTAAAAACTATCTACTAAAGTAATAACTAACCTCCTATACATCATGTGTGTCCTGTCTCGCATCACAGGTGGTTTTGGCACATAGCCACATCTTCCATTTTGTTCAAACATTGCTGCATTTAGATGTGAGGCTGAATCATCAGTCTGATAGTTGAGAGCAACCATTTGTATACCAAATGCCCAGAATATCACAGGATTGAAATTTGAAGAGTCGATTCGCATTCCGGCTGGATATGTTCTCACCTATAAATATTATACAATATAAGTCACTAAAAATAAGGTTATAAAAAATTTAAGGCTAATTACATACAGACATTGCATTAATTAGAATAATACATATAGTTTTGTCCATCTTTTTTATGTGCTTTTGATTAGTATATTAAAATAATATATATATATATATATATATATATATATATATATATATATATATATATATATATATATATATATAAAGGTTAGTTCTAGTAGAGCTTAAAGCTTATTTATGAATTTTTGGACTTGATAGGAGACTGACAGACTTACCTAAAGGCAATAGTCCAAAACTGCAATCTCTTGGAAATAAGCACATATAAAACACTTAATACACTATTATGTGAAATATTTCGATCAACATGATCTTCTTCAGTCAAGAAAGAGAAAAACAAAACAAAAACAAAACAAACCTTCAAATAGTGCTGTCTCATATATATATATATGAGACAGCACTATTTGAAGGTTCGTCATTCCAGGAAAAGTCAAATATAAAAATGTTATTAGATAATAAAAAATACAGAACTAAGAAAATCCAATTGTTATAATAGAAAAACCACAAAGTATAGTTATACCTGGGATAGTATATAAATACTTACTACATAGTGAGATAAGGCAGCTAACTAATGCCTGCGTGTGACATAATTAAACCTTGAAGAATCCATTTGCGTTATTTCTAATTACCAAATTAGTTTCTTCTTAGTAGAAAAGATTAATAATATATATTTTATATTATAAAAATATAAATATAAAAACTACAAAAGATTTCTGTTTTTTATACATACTTTGTACAAAAGAAAATGGATTTTTGTTCTGGCACATTTAATGAAAATCTGTTTTAAAGCAAAAATTTCCTATAAAGTGACTAATATAGAAATGAAATGGATATAAAAATGTAAACAAAAAGTAATAATATTTCAAACATGTATATTTTATTTATAATGATAAAAAATCATTTCACACATTCCTTGCTGCAATGTAAAATTCAATGACAGTGTTGAAAAATATTTGTTCTCTTACATGAAAAACTTCAAATTGTGGTTGAAAGGATTTAGAGGTTTTATGCAACCAAAGTCGTATTCCGGGCCAATGTGGTATGTATGTAGGGGAGTATTTGTTATTTAACCAATTGTCAACATTTGATAAATTAGTATTATAAACAGTACTGATATGTGTACATTACTTATAATTGTTTCCAATATTTGAGCAAGTTTTAACTCATTCTGGATTAAATGATTCACATTCCAAACGATCCCAAAGTGGGCAAAAAATAATATTGAATTAAGTGGTCATGGCAACTGAATTGTTTTGAATACAAACTTTAATAATTTATTATTATTATTGTAAATATTTGTATTAAAAACTATTTAAAGTTGTTATTATTATTTACTAACAATTTTATAATTAAAGGATAAGTATTATTTGATTATTTATAATCATTAGTAAAAAAATAATTATGAATAAAAATATTTAAATTAATAAAAAGGTTTTAAAAAAGTAATTATTAAAAAACTTATAATATTAGTTTGATGCCTAGAGTTGAATGTAGGTTCTTCCTTCTACTGACACAACTAACTGTTCACCTGTTCACTTTACAATTGTAAAAAAGCTAAAATAATCTTGATTTTAAAATATATTTGCATTAATTTTATTTGTAAAAATATGTGGACACAATGGTACTCAGCCGTCATTGTCACCAATAATATCACAAAGATCACTATAACTATTGAGTAACATGCGATCTAACTCGGATGATCTCAAATTAGCAATCGCAACACAACCAGGTCCTAACTAATAAATAAAGACTAGACTAAGAGTTTAGCCTAAATGGCAGGTGTTAAGTTTGTTATAAGACACCATTAAAACTGCAATATGTCCTGCTTTATTTTTTCTGTCATTCCGAAGATTAATATAAATATCTTTTTTCAAGGTAACAGTTTTGAGAAGCAAAAATAGTTACCAGCTCATGAAAAATGTGTGGCACATGCTTATCTGAAGCATGGAGATGATAATACATTAACCAAGGTAAACCAGTAAACATTCAACAATTGACTTTCAATGATGCATATCCCTCAACAGTCTGGAACATATAATCGATGATGTATATCTCACAACAGTAATCCGCAATGGGTTAACAAACAGATATGATATATAAAGCCAGTGATCTTTTGTGTATCACACATTGGAACCCGTGAGCTGGAATGTTTTTGTTCAATAAAATGTTTATAAATATTCAGTAAATTAGTATTTTAATTAGTAGTAATATTTCTACACTATATTGATACCAATTAAAATTCTATTGCATCATTTTTAGAGAGAATGCCACTTTAGAAAATATGAGCGACCGTTTCAGCAGCTGTTTAGGCATTACGCCAGCAAGGACAATGTAATGCTTGTTTATGTGGTTTGCAGTTCGGGTGTGATTTATCTTCAAAATAAAGTCCTTTATAAGCAACATCCAGTTTAATAGGGTCTATTGTAATGAGGTTCTACTTTATTACTAAATCAAAAACCAAATCAGTCATTTCCATTATCAAAACTACTAATTTCAAAGTTTCAACTTTATTCGCACATTTATTTAGGTTTACTGTAGAAGCAAAATACTTATTCATTGTATAGTATGCAATTTCATCAAAAGTATATTGCACTGCATTTTTATATAGTATATATATGACTGAAGATGAATTTACCTTTAGAATAAGAAGCCATTTCAGGAAATGAAACACATTGTCAACTTGAACTGAAATTCTGCTCTATATTTTAATCATTTTAGTTGTCCATGACCATTGTTCTTGAGTGATTCATTTTAATTAAAAATTATGATTATTATGTACTTCTTTTAATATATTTTAACATTTTGAGGTAATTCTAATAATTTTCGTACAATGAACTAACATGTAATACATTGTGGGTCCCACCTGAATAAAGGCAAGTCATTTGTGTTGCAGTTGGAACCACATTCTCAACCATTAGGTTTGTAACTATAAAACACATAAAATATCTAAATATGTTACTTTTATTTCAATTTTATTATTTATTTTACATAACGAACCTAAGGTAATCAATGTGGAAGTGTTCAGTGTAAGAGTATCAATTAAATCTCAGAAGAATTATGAAAAGTTTGTAATAATAAAATAATAATTATAAATGTTTTTGTTTTATTATTAATATCAAGAAGACATAAATAAAGTACAACAATTTCTGTATGAAATAAGATATACACATAATTATAACTGTTTTAAAACACTAAAACCTAGCATCCCGTGTTAAAAAAGCTTTAGAACTCAAAGGGTGATATGATGAGAGAGATATTGAGAAGAGGTTGAAACTTTTTTGTAATTAAGCAGGATAATAATATGGGGTTGTTATATATGTCTAAAACATATAAGAAATCAAGAACTGTTAAAGTTTATAGTGACGTGATTAATTTTATTTTTTAATTTGGGTCTTAATTAAGTCTTATAATGGCTGTGAAAATTGTATAGAAACACTTAAAACTATATTAACATGTACCATAACTCTATAAACAGTACAATGGTATACAAGTGGAAGAGAAAATAATTATTCAAAGCAGCATAAAAGTTTAAATTATTGTAACAATAATGCTTTCAAACTTAATTCTGAATTAAAAATTAAACTTGTGTTTTTTAATATTTTCATGAATATTATTGATTAATAATTTTAAATTCAGTATCAAGATTTTTATTAATAGATATTTAATGGTAGGATATTATTAGAAAATATCTAATGGTAGAATGGATATTTTATTAATTATTTCCACTTACCAGTTGTGTTTCCGTATGTGCAACTAAAGCATGAGGTTGTTTTCGACACAGTTTCTTTGCAGAATTTTCATTTAGGGAAGAACACTGATAGCAACGGTGATTACAATTTGGCCTTTGCTTTGAATAGCTGGAATGACTTTCAACAATACTTGAACTTGGACTTCCAGACCCTCCAGTCAAAGCCACACTGCTTCCACTTCCTTTCTTTAGCATAACTGAAGAAGTTCCTGCTGCAACTACTACAGCCCGTTTACATTGAACTGAACTGTTAGGGCTAATCGTGTTTAAGCCACGAAACTTTATTGCCTGAAAATTAAATGGAGGATAAATTCTTTAAAAAGATATTGAAATGCTACTTAAAAATTAACACTTATAATATTATGTTGTGGATGGCTGATTCAAACAAGAACAAACTTGTCAACTGATGTCTATCCTTGTCTGATACACACAAAATCTGTCATTTTTAATTGTTTCTGTGATGATAATTAATTTTTTTCTAACAATAGACAATACAAAATTTCTTGATTGCACATATTATCGTTTCCATAAAATAAGTAAATTGTCAATCCTTGCACAATATCATCGTCACATGCAAGTCTCTTTTCAGGGACATTTTCATCTACTTTAACACATTGCATTCTAGGGATGAAAAAAGCTCGTTAGAGGTAGAGATCATACAGAAGTAATTTTTGTGTCATTTTTAATTCTATACAGAATTGCATATTGTTGGATTGGTTTAAGAGAGACTATTTTTTGAACTGTCACATACAAGTCTAGATACTGATACTGTTTAGGGTATATTTATCATCTCTTGAAACTTGCATCTTAGATAAGGATAGATATTTGTACCCCATAAGTTATCCTTTTATTAGACCTTCTAGACATGTTAGACTCGTCATTACTTATTTTGCCAAGTGGACATTCTGGCTCAGTATAGTTGTTACTGGGGTCTTTGTTGTGTGTTGTACTTTGTGAACATGAAAAATCTGTGGTCATCTGCAGAATTCCGTGAAATTCTAAATTTAAAAACTAGTCCTACTTAATGTAAATATTTTTAAAATGAGTATATTTTTTTACATATGAAGTAACACTAACGCAAGCTTCAAACCATAAGTCAATTTTAATTTGTTTTTACTATTAAAATTATTACAAATAATAAACTAACTAAGGTACAAAACAATGAATAAATAATTCCACCTACATAAAATATATAATATTTAGTGGTTTATAAGTTAGAATATTTTCGTAGTGGAAAAGAATTCAACTGATGTGAAGAATTAATTTGTATCTGGTGAGTTGTTCAAAACAGAATCATTTGACCCAGAACGGGTTAAAATATTAAAAATATATTATTTTACATTCCTACTACTTTTGAGTTTTTTAAATGTGTGATTATTAAAATTGCCATTCAAAAAAGCCATATGCATTTCAACCACATTATTTTTGGCTTTGTAAATTATGTCATTTTTTTAAGACAGTAAGGTTTTGCTCTTCAGATATAAGAGGTGTCTACAATCATGGAAGAATTTCAACCGCCCCATTATCCGAACATTTTTTCAAAATATGAAGAAAATCAATTAAACTGTACAAGTATTTTGTCGAAGCTATATTTTTATCAAATATTGTTCAAAATATTCTGTGGCTCAGAAGTGAAACTTTGCAATTTCATTTTACTATTACAACAATATCTTAGCCCATTGTCTGAACTAATGATGGGAGAAATATAGTGTAGATAAATTTTAGTATACAATATCCTAAATATTGTGATATTATTACTTTTTACCTGTACATAAACAACGAGATCAGAAAGTTCTTTTGCTATTTGGCTGCTTTGTTTCTTGACTTTATGGGTATTAGGTTCATCCTCAATAAGACTCCAGTCCAGATCAGCCTGTGGGATTGCCGAAGACTTCCCTGTACTTCTAGATGGTGTCTTCTGTTGTGAACTCTCATGGCTTGACATAGAGTCTGTCCTAGGACACACACTTGCCCCACCTGTTAAATAAACATTATTATGTCATTAGGTTAAAAAAAAAACAAAATGTTGCAAAATCTTTAATAATGTAATGTGGGCTATGATTGTAACATACTTATGACTAAAAGCTATTTCTTGTGCTACCACATGAGGTATGTAAAAAAATCTTTTAATATTAATACAGAAAGCCAGACACAATTTAACTTCACTAGAAGTTAAAAAAGAAATGTTTGTGATAAAAGTATTTTCTTCTCGAACAGTAATCTCTAGTTTATATAGGTTGTATAAATAATATAAGTTATTGTTAACCTTCGAGAGGGCGCATGGAGTTGAAAACAGGAGAGGGCGCATGCAGAGGTTTATTCCACACAAATAGCCTTTAACATTTCAACGGTTTACGATTTTATATTTGGGTGACTTCACAATCAAATACTATAAAAATGCATTGTAAATAATTTTAGACATTATTATTGTATAATTTTAATTTTCTAAATGTCATATTTCTAAAAATATTTTGATTTGTTAAAACGTGTAAGCAATGTATACTAGCTAGACCACTGTTTTCATTACTTATTATTAGTCCTCCCTTGCCTTTCTGGTTCATTGTACCAGAGCATTTTTCATTTCTTACTAAAAAAAGCTTCTCTTCTATTGCAAAACTGTGCGGTAACAGCTTCCTAGCAAATGTTTAGCGGGATTTTCTCTATAACGTCAAAATCTGGAAACATTTCAACAAATTGGTCATTTTCAGATTAATCTATTATGTCTTCATTTGTTTCATTTACAATTTCATTGATTTCTTCGTCAGGTTCATAGTCTGGCAAAGAGATTTGTTTTCATCAGAATCATCAAAGAGCTGTCTAACAAAATTTCCGGTAGAAAGTACTTATTGATTTTCGTCTTTTTCAACACCAAATAGCATTTTACAAATTCTCTCGTTATTAAATTGAACAACAGTAAAATGTAAAACTTAGATACTAAAAATATATACAAGACTAAAATAATAATAACAACAAAAAAAGGATAACTTTAAATCCACAAAGTCTTTTGTAATGTAAATAACTGCACGAGGATTTCCGCACAAATAGCTTACACAAAAGGGCGCTTGGGGACAAAACCTACGCAATCTGATCGCGATTGACAAAGGTTAAATTCACAATAATGCTACTTGGAAAAAATTAACAAAAATATGTTAAGGTCTTTCCTAGTATCCAGGTTATAGAGTAATGAGCTGGAAATAAACATTTGACAACTGAAAAGGTATTTTCTTAACAAATAATGATATGTGCTGAGAAAAACTTTGCATGCGCTCTCTCAAGGTTTAAAACAGGAAATCATTCATATTAAATGTTCTTATTTCCAAACATACAAATTAACAAAACCAGTTTATTAATCCATGTTTCCCTTTAATTTAATACTACTTGTACAAACAAGACCATTGGTACACAAGTTATTAGCTGACTTTTTAATTTTGTTGCATTTGTCAGGATCGGTAACAATATGTTAAAGATTATGAAATATTTCTTTTTTTTTAAGATTAAAACATTTTATAAAGAATTGTTTTATGACATTAGGCTATAGAAAGTGTGTCTGTTGAATTTTAATTTGATCTGCAAGTAAAATCACAGTTTATATGTGTATGAATATTTTTTCAGAAAGTATTGGAGCAACAGGTGTAACTTGAAAAGTACAAACAAAAGTATAATGATCTTTGAAAATCTGAGGTAATAAAGGACAGTTGAAGTAATATACTGCCTACATTACTTTAAGAGAAAAAATGGCTCTAGAAGACAGCTCTTCTAATCTGTCATTCACCTAAACTACACCTTATGCTAAAGGTAAAAATGAATTGTTATTATTATTAATATATTTAACCTATTGCCTTTTATGAATGAGCTTAGTCTGCTTGTCATAAAAATATTTTGCTTGTCATGGATTTTTGGAATTTTGTCGTTTCAAGAGAGCAGTTGTTTGTTGCAAAACAGTTTATCTACAGTGATATATCGCATACAAGTTTAGGCATCTGTGCTATGTAAGGGATGTTTATCACTTGTAAGCATAAAGATATTTACAGCCAATGGAAAGATATATTTCCCGATATCTTTCTCTTTCTTTATGATATCTTTCTGAAACTATATTTGACCTTATGTCAGGCATCCTAAACTTGAAAGAAATTTTTACATAACAGTTTTTATGTGAACTGGTATTTATCGCTCAGTATGGTTTTAACTCATGACTGTCAGGAGCTTGTGTGTTGTGTTGTATTACTATGTATAAATGGAAAATCTGCTCTGAGTTCTGAGATGAACCTATTATTGTGAGAGAGTGAAAGTAGCGTAGTAAAGTGTATATAAAGCAAATATTATGTAAAGTGTCATGTTGTAAAGTTCCAAAACATATTCACCAAGAATCCTTCAAATTCTATCAGAAATATAAATTGTTTTTTTTTAATTAGTGAATTTTTTTGTATATGGGAAGTGAACAATGTTTGCAGGAACCTGTAAGTTAACAGAAACTTCAAACTGGCAGTAACATTTTATTGCTTTCACTAATAATCATTACAAATAATAATAATAAACTAAATAAGGTTCAAAATAATTGAAATAAAATGAACAATAAAATTGCACCTATATAATATAATAATATTTATTTCTTTATAAGAGAGAATATTTTCATGGCAAAGTACAAATCAGTTGACTGCGACAAATTAAACCTTACCCTCCGAGTACCAAAAACCATATTAATCCAATTTAGAACCTTAATGGGTTAATACATATTTACACAACAAATATTTAACACTTCAGTAGTCGCGTGGGGTCGCCTGGGACCCCAGACGTTTTGTTTTGTGTTTGTTTTTGTTTTGCATCACTGCATGACCTTCACAGTCTCAGTAGCTTCTCCCTCACTATTTCTGAGTATGCGAGTGTCACTTCAGCTTCCCTTGTCTCCAGCCAGTTGAGTTAGAAACATTTGAACGTAAAGCTGCATTGCTTAGGGGACTGAAGGACCCCACGCGACTACTCGCGCTACTGATTGTTTCAACAAGTTATTTTGTTAGTTCTATATTTTAACCTGTGCAATGTCGGGACGTGATCGGGAACGATTACAATTATGTACAGAACGCCATCAAAAACAATTACACATTTGGTTGGACAAAACTATGAGTGACAATTAGGAGATATTGGGATCTAGGAGGGATGGGCTGGATGATGGTGATAATTATAACGAGAATGATAGTAACAACAACGAATGAGAGGAAACCTATTATAGTAACAGACTATAATAACACGAAATTCGGGGTTGATATACTTGATAAGATGTGTCACCAACATGATGTTAGTAAGAATTCCAGAAGATGGCAATTGATATTTTTTTTTCACCTGATAAACATCGGAGGTGTGAATGCAATAAACATTTTCTGTGCAAACACCTTTTTCAATAATATTGTCAGACAGGAATACCTCACCACACTAGCAATCGAGTTACTGAAGCCAGCTGTTCACCATCGGGCGAGTATGGACAATATTCCTAGAATACTACAGCTAAAATGCAAGTGCCCCAGTCATCTCAAAACTGTTTGCGAGAGATGTTTTTGAACAATCAATATTAATCTGTTTTTGGTTTTTATTAGTGAAATTGTTTGATCTGGAAACAATTTATAAGGATATGATTTGAATAAATGAAACTATTTTATTCAAAAAGACTAATTGTATTTCAAAAACGATCCCTACCTTGTTCCCTAGTTATCCATTATATTGATACTAGTCGATAGTACTGACCGAATAATTATCACATTTCGTCGTGTTTTCAACGACTGTATGAATTTATTGCCCACCACGGTGGTTCAGGAGCAGAGACTCTGGCTAGTAAGTTAAGGCGAGCGTAGCAAGCCTGGTGTATGGTAATAACTATAAAATTTCACCAAGCCATTGCAATACCATGTTGGGAGATATTAATCTCATAAATGATGAACCAGTTCCAATTATATTGGCGAGAAGATCGGAATGGGTCGAAAAAGACCCCACGCGAGCACTCACGTCACGATAATAGGCGCGGGTACTGGAGTGTTAAGGAATGAGTCAATTATTATGTACTAAAACTCATCACAATCAAGAACTAGAAATCTGTTTCAATAAAATACAAAAGTGGTTGCAAATATGTGTTTTGACCATGACACAAATGCTTGCAGAGAAATTGTTTTTTTGTAGGTTCATTTCTGAAACATCGAGCATACTGATTTTATATATGAGAATTTGCTAAAAATAGATTCTTCAAGGTTTTGTAAAAATGTACCTAACCCATGAAAAAAATTGAAAGTCACACAAAAAAACACATATACAGACCGATTTTCCTAGACTAACCAAACTCTATAGAGTTAGTTTAAGAAATTCATTTTAAACAATAAACTGCCAATCTTGACAAACCACAAAATGTATTTCCTATTATATTTGGTTGGAAAAATTATACTTTTTACTTTATAGCAAGAGACTTAACAATATCAAATTAATTGTAATAGACTGAAATAATTGCCAAGATCATACTGACATAGGTTTTACAGTAAAGATATTACTATGGGATAGATACATTGTAAGCAAACACTACACTTTAAAAAGCTTGACACTTTAATTTATTGACTGCTACCTCCATAATATACGAGGGCTATTCAGAAAGTAAGGAACGTTTTTGAATAAAAAAAAAATAAGTACAATAAAAATTTTTTATTATATACATCTAAAAGAGCAACTAAAATACCACTTTTCTACATAGTCACCAAACAAATTGAGACATTTATTGTGGTGCGATGTCAGCCACTCAGTGACGCGCGCCTTGAGCTCCGCATCGTCGTCAAAGCGCTGTGTTGCTAGCCAGGTCTTCACTCTTGGAAACAAGTGAAAATCGCTTGGTGCAAGGTCAGGACTATAGGGTGGATGAGGAAAAACCTCCCATTTGAATGACTCAAGGAGTTCTTTGGTGCGGTTTGCTGTGTGAGGTCGGGTATTGTCATGCACAAACAAAATTTTTGACATCAATTTCCGTCGGCGTTTGTTTTGAACTGCTCTCCTAAGGTTGCGCAAAGTTTCACAGTAAGGTTCAGAGTTTATTGTTGCACCACGTTCAAGAAAGTCAATAAGAAGCACACCTTGCCTGTCCCAAAAAACCGTCACCATAATCTTCCTTGCTGAAAATGTTTGCAAACATTTTCTTGGTTTTTTGAGGGATCTTGTGTGCCCCCATTCCATCGACTGTAATTTCGTTTCTCAATTAACTTGTTTTACCCATGTCTCATCACCAGTTACAATGCGATCCAGTAGTGAATCACCATGTCTGTTGTAGGCATCCAGATATGTCAAACTTGCCTCCATTCGCTGACTTTTATGGCGGCCATTGAGCATTTTCGGCACCCATCTTGCACAAAATTTGTGGTAGCATAACCTTTGTGTGACAATTTCAAACAACAAAGTCCGTGAAACTTGTGGGAAACAAAACGAAAGCTTCGTTATCGTGAATCGGCGGTTTTCACAAACCTTTTCATCAGCTTTAGCGACTAGCGACCAGTTCATCAGTCACAATGCTTGGGCGCCCACTCTTTGCTTCGTCATGAACGTCAGTTCGGCCATTTTTAAACTGAATGGGCCATTTTCTCACAGAACTTTCATTCATTACGTTGTTTCCGTAAACTTCACATACTTGACGATAAATGTCCATCAGTTTCAAGTTTTTTGCCAACAAAAACCGTATCACTGACCGCACCTCACAACTGGCGGGATTTTCAATCGCAGCGCACATATTCAGTTGAAATTGCGAAAAAACGGGCATCGCGGAAATGTTCCCGTTGTCACTGCTGGACGCCGAGTGCGTGCACACCAAAATGTACGAGACAGCTAGCGGCGTCAGACAGAAACATTCCTTATTTTCTGAATAGCCCTCGTATATTCTCATTTAATACATTAGCTAAATTTAAACAATTCAAGCTCTATATTTGCTCTAGATAATAGTTGTAATTTTATATACTGAAAATGGCAAGGATTTAACACAATTAAAACATCTAAAATAGCAAGAATAAATTCACAAATTTTATCCAAACAAATTAAAATTCTAGAACTTCCAAAAAACTCTCAATCATATTCCACTTGAAACATGTCATGTCTGCTATAGCAGAAACTCTATGCTGAGTTTACTATTTGAGATTTCAGTAGTAAATTAAATATTTATGTTCTAAACAACAGATATGATTATTTTTCCAACAGGTATTACTTTTATCAGAACTCAAATATTTACCATCCATATTTTCATCATCATCGTCGTCATCATCATCATCATCGCTGAAATCATCATTTACAGACCCCCCACTGGTATTTGATATAATGGATGAGGCACGTCTAGCTCCTGATACTCCTTGCTGTACTGGCCGTGCACTACCTCTTCCTCCACCTCCGCGTTGTGTCGGCCATGCTGGTATTTCTGCAGTTAATTTTTTGTTTTTTACTAAAATACGGTACTTCAATTGCGCTGGTGAAGGCAGCTGCGGCTCATCTCCAAAATCCGCTTCAAATAGGAACTTTGTCACAAGCTTTTCTCCAAAAACATTCTGAAAAATTTTAGACAAAAGCTTAGTTTATTAAAAAGTTGGTGGGCAAAAGTAGAACTTAAAAATAGCATTAACAATGAACACTGCATATTTTTTTAGCAATGCTTTGTGTTTCACCATTCATCTGTTTTCAATATGGTATTCATTCTGTTTTTATTTTGATGATTTTTGTACCATCCTTCAGTATGTGAGTCAAAATATGTTTGGAGAATGGGGTTGGAAATTAATCTTCTAATGAAACTGAGAGCTAAATTATATCTCCAAGGAAACATTTTGAAAATAAAACCCCTTTTTAAGCCATTCTAATACTTAAAATTAGACATATTTATGACACAAAAATAAGTCATATTTTAGGAAGAGTGTCTATAGAAGTATTTAACAATTCATAGAGTGTCCATAATTGATATATTTCTCAATTATGCAATCATCACAAAGTTATGCACATTGAAATATTTTATGGGCATTGTATAGGATACTTCTAGAGCAGCATGAATATAAATTTAATTGGTGTGTTGACCTCTGCTCTACTTTAATAATGAATGGTTACAAGTGCTACAGTAGAACATCTCTAATTTGCCACGTTTGGGATCGAGGGGTGACGAGTTAAAAAAAACGACGAATTATGGAAGTCGTGAAATTAACATGTAACTGTGAGTAAACATAGCACATAAATACATAAATAGATATGTAATGTAATTAGTGTTGTATTTAGATGATTTATGTCTGCCAAAAAACTCAGCATCACTATTACACAGCACTATAAAAGAACTAGTAGCCGGCAGTATAGTTCATAGTTACAACGTTCATCGGATCATCAAGTTGAACGTGAATGGGTATTGTCATTCTTTTTCGTTTGTTAACTTCTTCATCAAGAACTTTGATTTATGCCATGAACTCCTCAATTTTATTGCCATATTTTAATGTCATTCACGGTCATTTTAAGAATTACGAATTCTAACGATACCTTAACCACACTTTCGCCTTTTCATAACAGTTGTAGAATGTCATACTTATTAACCAATGTTAAAGTTTTATAATTACCATGCTTAGACATTTTCCTTTATACAACCACTGTTGGAAAAAATTATACAATAAAAAAGGGAAACAAAAACTGAACTGTAGGGCCCAATTTCTTTTAACTACATGGTAACTTTTATTGCAACTCAACGCTGTCTACTATCCTGTTAATTACTGAAGAATTTTTACTACATTTCATCATACCTACAAGGTGTGTGAGAACAAAGAATGTGATGAGATTTTCTCAGTAATTAAAAAACTCATGTCTAGTATCGACCTTATCTTTGCTGGTGCCAATACTACAGACTTGCAATGTGTGTTATTATTGTGACGAATTACAGGAGATGACAAATTAAAGAGAGACGAATTAGAGAGGTTCTACTGTACATTTATGCAGTTGAGGTGGGCGGAAGATTCCTGACTGCTAATTCTTTTAATCATTTTTTAAAGAACTAATTATAGGCAGAAGGAAAATCAGTTACTTTTTAAAGAAAGCTTCAAAAATTGTTGAGAAGTCTTTATTTATCGCAGGACCGGCCCTGGGACCAAGTAAGAAGAGAGTTGTGGTCACACAAATGATTTTTAAGCCTCCATGTCTAGTGTCTATTCCGGAACTGAATCTTGGTAAAGTCCATAGATTACTACACTCAACTACAATTAAAGATTTATTCTGGACAGTTATGAATTCATTCATAGAAAGTAGAAACTAAATGTATGACTAGGAAGTATTTTCAACCCTCAATTAAATTCCTCTTCTTGGCAGTGAATCTGACTATAAGACTACCTAGGGGATCTTTCTATTGACCCGTGTACAAACGAGTGGCTTCATCATAAGTGTTTTCTACTCCTACAGCTCGAAGACTTCTTTCAAAAAACTTCTTTAAAAAACTATCTTCAAGTTATAATGATTGATTTTCTAATGAGAGTGTGAAATTAATAAGAATTTATAACTAAACTAGCCACTTTGAAAAAGTTATTTTAGACAATAAAAGAAGAAAACACAAACTTTATAATATTTTTTAGAGTGTCAACACCCACAACCCTCTCACTGCAACTAGACCACCCAATTTGTCATACACTAATAAAAAATAGCTAATATTTTAAAAAGTATGAAAACTGAAAATAATTCATTATTTTATATTATGTTTTTAACATTTTGAGTAAAATAGTTAATTTAAACAGGTTAAACGACTTTTCCATATTATACAAACATAAAATTTATACATTTAAAACAAGTTATACAAATAAGGAAAAAAAATATGTAAAATTGTATAATAATAGGAAAATCCCTTTAATTTTGTACTCCCTTACGTTCAGTGAAACTTAATGTTAATCTATTATCAAAAATATTTTATTACCAGAAAAATCTGAGACATCCGAGCCTGTTGTTGTATTGAACATTGGTTTTTTATAGAAAGGATTACTGGGTATGGAGATGTAACAAATGCACTGCGGTTTATAGCTTCCACAACATAGCGAAAGTTTATTTTTGTTGTAAATGTATGGCCATGATATATTAAAGGTGTGCCTTCATCGCCATCCCAACAGTCCAATTCCACACACCTACAACCGGTCGGTTGTAAAAGATTTAAATTTTTGTTGAAGTTGAGCAATAATATAGATTTCTTCTTTTGCTTTTATTTCCTATTTGTTTCAAAATTCATTGTACACATTGTCAGACAACTTCGTTCAGTAAAGTGGCAAAAAAAGAACCATACAATTATTAATTTTCAATGTTTAAGAGATGTGAAAGTCACATTTAGACCATCATTATAATAAACATTAAAAATTATAAGGCATAAAATATAATTTTCAGTATCACAAACATTAATAATAGGTAACTAAAATGTTTTATTCAATATGTGAAATACCATGCAATAGTTATTTCAGTTGACCTAAATCCAATATTAAAAATAAATTCTAGTTTATTACGGCCATATTAACCCATTGTACTTCATGGATTAGCTCAGCATGTCCTAACATTTTTTCCCCAGAAGAAAAACAAATTATGGTTATCATCCCGTAACTAAAATGTTATTTAAAAAAGTAAATTTAGAATAAGACGAATAACTATAAATGATGCTTGTAGGTAGGATAACACTCTTTGCTCATCATGGATTTTTGTTGTTGCCTAAAAAGAGCATTTGTTTGATACAAGAGAGTTTCTACAGTGATATGTCATGTACATGCCTAGATATCAATGCTGTATAAGGGATATTTATGGCTTCTCGAGGCTAAGAGAGTAAATAAAGAAAGATATTTATAGACCATTATTTGGTCTTCTGTCTGATGTTGTACACATAACAGAGACCTTCATCAGTTTTTATGTCAACTGGAGTTGTTCACTTAGTATGGTTTTTACTCCATGTCATTTAGGGAGCTTATTTTGTTGTGTCAATTTACTGTATAAAAATGGAATTTCTGAAGTAAAAGATAGATATTGTATTGTGTGAGAGTGAAAGTAAGTGTAGTGATATTGTAAAGTAGTAAATTTTCAATATATGAACCCAAAGAGTGATTCAAGTTCCATCATAGTTAAAAATTTTAATTAAAAATTCATAAAAATATATAATTTTTTTTTCTACTGAATTTTTGTGTACATATGAAGTAAACCATGTTAGTAAAGGCTAACACAAACTTGAAACGCTAAATAACATTTTATTGTTTTTACTATTAATTATTACAGATAAAAATCAAAAACTAAATAAGGTTCAAAATAATGAATAAAAAATTGCACTCATATAAATTATTTAATTTTATTTTCTTCATAAATGAAAATATTGTCATGGAAAAGTAAAACTCAGTTGAAGTCGTGTGTTATTTTCAAGCATTAGACGATTTATGCTCTCTTGGGCTAGTGACTAAATTGATGTAGATGGAAAAAAAGATAATACAAATTTTATACCTGAATTAATTCTCGTACTTGATCCTCTGTTCGTTGTTCCATCGCTTTGTCTCTAAAAATTTAGTAAAGCTGGCCAATGTTATTACTTGGGATTTTGATGTATCCACGCCTGTACAATTTGAAATTATACTGGAAACAGTGATTGGATCAAAAATCTGTTTCTTGTGTTGGGCTGGGGTGTTCTTGTAGTCCATTAGATCTGATGAACTGTTTCTTGTTAACAGACCTTAGAAATATAAAAAAAAGATCAGCCTAAAATAATCGACAAAACAATACAGAAATGTGAGTTGTACTTAACAGTTTACAGCTAACAAAGTAACTATCCAATCATTATTCAGCCTCATTCGTGTTTTAAGTCTATACTATAATTTTATCAAAAAATAAATTTCTTTCACAAATGATAGGTTCTCTTAACATTGGAGTAGTCATGCAGATTACTATTGCAATCCAAGTGTAAATTTTTACTGTAACTTGGGGTTGGCTGTTCCTTTCACTTATAAATCACCACTGTTCTCACTCAGGGTGTCTAGTAAAATAGCTTGAAGAAATTCCCTAAGTTTTCCCTGACTTTTCCTCTTTTAGATGTCTATAGAAAGCCCAGTTTACATTGGGCCCATCCATTGATATCTGAAGGATCTTGGATAAATCCAGACTTTGAACACCTTTTAAGAATGAATTGAGTAACTATTTTGCTTTTATGTCTGTAAGGAACACAGAACCAAAATATCGAGCTTTCACTTCATCCGTCTCTGCATCCCAATACCTAACACTCAAATCCATTTGGGCTCTTTGTGATATTTTGTTTAAACTTTCATCAAAGCCAATTTTGTTTAAACTTTCATCAAAGCCAATTATATAGTTAGAATTTGAATTTAATGATGTCAGTAACAGGTCTTTAAAATAATTTGATAAACCGAATACAACACTATAGGAAATTTTATCTTTCCGCAATCTCATGTTCTGTGCAATGGTGCTATCAGGGAACATCCTTGGAAAGAGGCACACACTACCTTCTGCATTGCGTAAAGAAGTGTTGCATTACTAAATTCACGCACCATATAATCTCTGCTTCAGTCACTTCATCTTTTAGTTTATATTTATCCTAAGGAAGGAGGGGGAGGTAATGACGACATCTGCATGACGCAATTGCCCACTACGGCAATGAAAACCGGAACCTTCCATGTTGAAATAAACAGTGTAAAAATAATCACCGTCAAATAGAACACATACTATCACGAGTCTAGACAAATAGCTGGCTACGAATGTTTACACAGCGTTCTGTGTGGTCAGAAACAGACTGAGTTATCTGTTATACCCACCCGTCCATATGATAACAGAACCACTGCGCAGCCCAAGGCCACGGACCAGGCTAAAACTTCCCAGCTGTACCAACTCGACACATTTAATATTTATTGACATAAGTCCTGAAGTCATAGCAATGGGCTTATCAAATAAATAATGGGCATCTAAATAAAGAAGTGTTATTTCCTGACTGCCCTGCCCCTAAACCAGCCCGCTGGCTTACAATACCAAATATTCGAGAGCAATGGCCACTAGTTTTATTTCTAATCAAAATAAATATTTCCCCGATCTTTTAAAATTTTCCCTGACTTTTCCCTGAATTTTCCAGAATCTTAAAATTCCCTGACTTTTCCAGGTTTTCCCTGTCACTAGACACCCTGTATTAGGAATAATTTGGTTAGTTTGTGTCGGTTTACGATATATGTTAAATTCAAATTCATTATTATGTCTTATAATTGTTATATCTAGAAAGTTGATCTTATTATTTTTCTCCATTTCATAAGTAAAATTAATATTTTTATTTACCACATTTATTTTATCTAAAATAGTTATTAAGTTTATACCATTATTATTAGATACATATAAACCATCATCTACATATCTAAACCAATAACAGTTTTTATCAAATGTCTGTATAATTTTATTTATTTTATCATCTATATATTGTAAAAATATTTCAGATATTATATTCGATAAGGGAGAACCCATGGCAAGACCATCTTCCTGTTTGTAAATTTTATTATTATACGAAAAATAATTTTCATTTAATATTATTTTTAATGTATTTATAATTTCTAATATTAATTTTCTATCTTTTTCATTTTGCTCTAATCTAGATTTTATAATATTGAGTCTCTTTTATAGGAATATTTGTGTACATATTTTTTATATCTAATGATATTAATTTTGTTTTATTATCAATATTAATTATTTTTAATTTTTCAATAAGGTTAACAGAATTATTTATGGTTTGATTATTATTTAGTTTCATTTTATCTTTAAGAATAGATGTTATGATTTTAGATATTTTATAAGAAGGGGCATTTATAAAATTTACTAATGGTCTAATTGGTTTCTCAATTTTGTGTAATTTAATAAGTCCATTCATTATTGGAATTTTTGGATTATCGTTCATATAATTACTAATATTATTTTTATTAAATAATTTATAAAAAGATTTTATTAAATTTTTCATTTCATTTTGGTATTTCTTTGTAGGATCCTTATATATTTCACTAAATTGATTTTCATTTATATATTTTTCTGTTTTATTTATGTCTTCGTCCTTATCAATAATTACAATAGCATTACTTTTATCAGCCTTTACTGTAATTAGATTGTTATTTTGTAGTTTATCTTTTAAATCTTTAACTCCTAAATATGTTTGTCTATGGGTTTTATTAATTTTATTAGTTTTAATTAATTTTTTTATTTCATGAGCTGCTTCGATTCTAGTACTATCTTGTATATTTTCATTTAATTTATATATATATATATATATATATATAATACGTTTTCTTGTTTAATAATTTAAAACAACATAGGATATTCAAATACAAGAATATTTATTAATTTATATTCAAAGCTTTTCGTTGGTAAACAGTACCAACATCATCAGGAATGAAAATTTTCTTGTATTTGAATAACCTATGTTGTTTAAAATATATATAAATAGATTTTTTGGACTAGGAGACTGACAGACTCACCTTGGTAAGAGTCCACTCTGTAGTCTTGAAATAGAAACACATAAAAGCGTTTCAAGCGTCTTCAAGACTACAGAGTGGACTCTTACAAAGTAGAGTCTGTCAGTCTCCTAGTCCAAAAAATCTAAATAATCTTTACCAACCAAAACTAACCTATATATATATATATATATATATATATATATATATATAGAAGAAAAAGTAATCAGTGATTCGACAATGGTCAAGTGACCGAAAGGCGCCTCATCACTCGGTAAAATCATTGCACTTAATGGTGGATAAAATTATTTACAATAGTAATATATTAACTTCATATATATATATATATATATATATATATATATATATATATATACATTTTTTGGACTAGGAGACTGACAGACTTACCTTGGTAAGAGTCCACACTGTAGTCTTGAGATAGAAACACATAAAAGCACTTAAACAATGATATATTTCAACCACACAGTGGTCTTTGTCAATCAGAGAGAAAACACAAAAAGAAATATGGGAGAAATAAAATAAATATAAATTGTAATCACAGATTGTGTAGAGTAGAAATCAGATGTCACAGATGCACAGATTAAAGATATATATATATATATTGTTTCCATGAGCATATAAGTAATTATAATTTATATAAGTCTGTCAGGGGAAAAGAGAATGGAGACGTCTAAGGCTATTAGGAAAAAAAAAAAAAGAAAAAAAAATGAATGGATTTATCTGATGTTGAGGTTAGGGGATTCTCTGGACTTGGTATACCACTGGTATGATAGTTCAGTTCTGAGGGATATACCACCCATCTTCTCAGTTCTGAGGGATTGCAATCAGGGGGGAGTGATTTAATTATTTTTGTGGTATAGCAGTCATCAAAACTTGTGATGTTGCGACTCGCAGCATGTTGAGCTGTTGGCCTATAAACTATTAAAAATAGTTTATTTTGTTCTGTTTGTGGTTTATGGTGAACCGAGGATTGTGCTGAATGAATTTGGTTTTCAATGAGTCTTTTTGGGTATCCTCTTCTCTGGAAGGCTGTTGATATCTTTCTATTAAAATCTTCCAATTCCCTATCATTCGAACAGATTCTCTTACCCCTGATTGCTTGACTGTATGGAATGGATCGTTTTATGTTTATTGGGTGGTTTCTGTTGAAATGGAGATATTGTGGGTGGTTTGTCGGTTTGATATGAATTCCTGTGTTGATATTTCCATTCTGGAGTGTTACCTCTACATCCAAAAAGGTGATGGCTGATGTAGATTTCTCCCAGGTAAATTGAAGTGTGGAAAATTGTGTCAGGCTGTCTAAAAATGCTTCAAGTGTTGAAGCACCCTGTGTCCAAATTAGGAAGATGTCATCTATACCAACATAATGGCTGGTGTGTTTGTGTCTTTAAAAAACTTTCTTCCAACAATCCCATGTTTTTTTTCCTAATAGCCTTAGACGTCTCCATTCTCTTTTCCCCTGACAGACTTATATAAACTATAATTACTTATATGCTCATGGAAACAATATATATATCTTTAATCTGTGCATCTGTGACATCTGATTTCTACTCTACACAATCTGTGATTGCAATTTATATTTATTTTATTTCTCCCATATTTTTTTTGTGTTTTCTCTCTGATTGACAAAGACCACTGTGTGGTTGAAATATATCATTGTTTAAGTGCTTTTATGTGTTTCTATCTCAAGACTACAGTGTGGACTCTTACCAAGGTAAGTCTGTCAGTCTCCTAGTCCAAAAAATGTAAATAATCTTTACCAACCAAAACTAACCTAAATATATATATATATGAAGTTAATATATTACTGTGTGAGTAATTTTATCCACCATTAAGTGCAATAATTTTACCTTGAGTGATGAGGCACCTTTCGGTCGTTGACCATTGTCGAATCACTGATTTTTCTCTGGTGTGGATGCTCGGTCCGTGAAGCCGGTGTTTGTTGACGTTACGCGCACTTTTTCTTGATCTGTGTGTATGATATTTCTGTATAGTATGTCTTCTGTATATGTTGTTTGTAGATTCATTAAGTTGTTGTGTATGTTTTTATAAATGTGGTATTTTTCTAGTGAGTTTAGTTCTATTGGGTTGTTATTTATTTCCAGTATGGTTAGGTTATTTTCGTAATTTGTTATTTCGTGTTTATGGGATATTAGGTGTGCTGCAACATTTGATACTTTAGAATTTTTGTTTTTGAATGCTCTATAATGTTCTTCAAATCTTATTTTAAATGTTCTATATATATATAAATGTATATATATATATATATATATATATATATATATATATATATATATATTGTGTGTGTGTCTGTGAAAGAGAGAAAACATTATAGAGCTCATAAATAGACCCTCCCCCACATACACAACTGTGTAAATTAATTTCAACAGAACTTGTTGTTAATTTTTATGATATAGCTACAGTGTTAACTACACCCATTCTGTATGTTATCTGTGATGTAAAGTTGTTTTTTGTCCTGTAGCAGTTATATGACATTAATTATAAAGACATAAAAAGATATGAACTAAAACAGGTTTAATTTTAAGTATTTTTTTTTTGCAGAATGAAACTCCACAAGCGCCCCCCCCCCCCATCTGAAAAAGTAAATTGTATAGTCAGATCATTAATTAGTAATGAATTTCTTGACAGCGAACAACTGAATCCCAGTATAATTTGGAAGTAATACTACAATGAGGCATTATATTTCAAAAGGGGGATATACTGCATCAACAGCTTACAACTAGTGATAGCACATAATTGGTGAATATATAGAATGTCTTTGTATTTATACTTCTAGATATAAGTAAAGCCTGTGTCGACAAATAAGTTAAGCGAGTTCCACTGCCCTAGTGCGTAGTCGTAAGGTTCAATGAACCTCCATCTAATGCCAAACCCGCATCCTCATTCTAGTTTATTACTAAATTTAATGAACCAATTTATAATTAAACAGAATTAAATTATTTTGTTGTTGAAATTATTAATATACTCATCTTCATCTCTGTTAAGAATATTTCTATATGTTTCAATACATTTTTCTGCTATTCTTTATTATCTGCTATATTTATTGAATGAAAATTTTCCTTTGGGGTTTCTTGGATATGTAAGATTAGGAGTTTATTTGAAAGCATCTTTAATTGGTTCATAAGGTTTGAACAAAAATTTTACAAATATTATTCAACACAATTTCTTTATAAAACAGAATATTCTTATTTAACTTTTGCTATGACCAGGTGATGTTAGATCAGGTCAAATATTTTATTAAAGAGTTTGCTTTTAACAATAATTTTTAGAAACACATTTTTAAAATGGATTCAACAATAACTCTCTTCAGGCCATATATGATGTACACAGTTATGAATAAATTCAAATTTATTCAATTTAGATATAATTAGCATAAAAAGATTTATCTGGAGTTGACAGGATTGTGAGTCAGGAGTGAAGCAACTTCTCATAGATATTATTTTAAATCATGTATACTTTAAGAGGCATATGTGTATTGAAAAATTAACCTTTGACAGGAAAGCCTGTTCCTCATAAATAACTTATTATAACAATGATAGAGCGTAAAAAAAGGCTTATTATTTGACAACAACAAAATAGGTTTGAGTATATTTTTCCGCCATTCCTAACTTTTCAATATTCTCTTCTGTTGACGAGTTTCGGATTAACTCCATTTTCAAAACTTTAATAATACTGGTCGCCCAACTTTTGATCTCGTCTTTATATACCGTTAGCCACGCCCACCCCACTTCCAGATCTCAGTTCCTGTTGATCCACGCCTACTCTTGCTTCTTGTGTCCACCTACTTAATAATTTTAAACTTTTAAATATAACAATTCAATGTGTTGTTGGTTTTCATTCCAACTTCTATATTATACTTCTTGAACATTTTTTTCAATTTATAAACCTCTTCCTGTTTATGTAAATTTAGCCCATTTCTTTCTCTATTTCCTTTGTGGAACTTTTTATTTGATTTCTTCTAACCCTAATTTTTCTAAATAGCTTTCTTATTGCTTCTTTGTTGTATCTATTATTTTCAGAAATTTGAAATATAATATTCAGTTCTTTGTATTCTTTTTTTAAGCGGTTTATCTAATAGACTGTTTAAAAAAAAGCCTAAATGCCGCTAATTTATGTTCTAGTGGGTGGTTCGATTTTGCATTATTAACGTTATCCGTGTATGTATCTTTCTGAAAATTCCAAATTCTATATTTTTCCCTCTTCTTTTTAGTTTTAAATCTAGGAAATTTAAACTACCATTATTCTCTTTTTCTATCGTGAATTTTAAATTATGATGTATATTGTTGATTTCTTTCAATATAGAATCTCCTTTCTTTCCTTCAGTGTCTTTAACTATTAATAGCAAATCATCCACATATCTCATATATTCTAAACAATCAAATTTCTATAGTATTTCTCTTATTATTCTTTCTTCTAATTCTTGTATGAAAAACTTGCTTAATATTCCAGATAATGGAATACCCATCCCTGGGCCGTCTTTTGGTTTAAATAATTTATTGTTAAAGTTAAATTGGTTTTGGTTTAAAATTATCACCGGTGATTTGACAATTTCGTTATTGAAATCCTTATTTTTGCTCTGTTCTTGAAATTTTTCCTTATTAATTTTTATAGTTTCTTTAATTAGTACTGATGGGTATAGATTTTCTATATCAAACGAAATCATCCTACAATCTTTAGTAATCTTTGCTTCTTCTAACAACCTCGGTTGAATTTTTCACAGTAAGTTTATTTTTTAGCAGATCCATTCCCTTTAACAATTTTTCTAAATATTTTGCTAATTTATAGACGGGTGCTGTTCTACAATTAATTATCGGCCTAATAGGGTATTCTTTTTTGTGAATTTTTACTTCGCCTCTCATTATTGGCACACTTGGATTCATATTTATATTTTTCTTCTTGATCTATGTATTGAGAATTTTCAACTATTTCTTTAATTTTCTTTTGATATGCTTCAGTCCTATCTTTAACCTCCTTTTTACATGCCGTTTACAAAATAACATCTTGTTTTATTTACATAGTCTTCTTTACTAATTAAAACAGTGGCATTTCCTTTATCCGCATTTGTATATATATTTAAAAGTTTAAAATTATTAAGTAGGTGGACGCAAGAAGCAAGAGTAGGCGTGAACCAACAGGAAGTGGTGGGGGACGTGGCTAACGGTATATAAAGACGAGCTCAAAAGTTGGGTGACCAGTACTATTAAAGTTTTAAAAATGGAATTAATCCAAAAGAGAGTATATTGAAAAGTTAGGAATATTGAAGAAGAGAATATTGAAAAGTTAGGAATGGCAGAAAAATGTACTCAAACATATAGAAATATTCCTAACAGAAATGAAGATGAGTATATTAATAATTTCAACTTAGTCAGCCGGAGTAAAAAGGTTGGAGTTTAATATTAGGAAATTACACAAGGCGATAGTCAATATATGGTTCAACAAACAATGTATAATAAATAACGCAATTCCTTTATATGCAAGAATCAAGAATAGAGTAAACAGTTGTGCTTCCAGATATGTGATACTAAAAGCGGTGGTTAAAAGTGGAAATTAAAACATTATTTATAAAGAAAAATAAAATCAAGAATATTCTGGATTTAAACCTCATGTTAAATTAATTGGTATTGTTAGAAACTGCAAATGATATCATTGATTTTATCAAAAATAAAATAAAGAAAGAGATTAAAGGAAAATATGAAAAGTTATACAAGAAACTAGAGATTTTACAGTGGAATAATAATTGTAAAAAAGAAGCTACCCGTTATGAACGCAAGATCTTTCATGAAAGAGTGATCAATTTAAGTAAGGTAGATTTGACAGAAGTAGAGTATGAGGTTCTAGCAAAAGGTTTAAAACATAATGTAAGAAATAATAATATAAAAAACAATGTAGAAGAAAATATAGTAGACACAGAAAATGCAATTGGTCTTATACCTAAGGAAGAACAAGATCAAGCTAGACATTTGGTAAAGGAAATTTTAAATAAAACTATTAAACAAAGATTGGAAGAGAAGAGGGATTTCAAAGAAGAAAGAATTGTTAAAAATTTAGAAAAAATGTTCAGAAAAGAAGAGGTTATGGTTACAGAAGCGGATAGAGGAAACGCTACTGTTTTAATTAGTAAAGCGCTACTGTTTTAATTAGTAAAGAAGACTATGTAAATAAAACTGAAAATTTTATTTTGAAAACGGCATGTAAAATGGAGGTTAAAGATGGGACTGAAACATATCAAAAGAAAATTAAAAAAATAGTTAAATATTCTCAATATATAGCTAAAGAAGAAAAATATAAATATAATTCCAAATGTGCCAATTATGAGAGGAGAAGTAAAAATTCACAAAAAAGAATACCCTATTAGGCCGATAATTAATTATAGAACAGCACCCGCCTATAAATTAGCAAAATATTTAGAACATTTGTTAAAAGGAATGGATCAGCTAAAAAATAAATTTACTGTGTAAAATTCAACCGGGGTTGTTAGAATACAAGAGGCAAAGATTACTAAAGATTGTAGGATGATTTCATTTGATACAGAAAATCTATACCCATCAGTACCAATTGAAGAAACTATAAAAATTATTAAGGACAAGTTACAAGAACAGAGCAAAAATAAGGATTTCAATCGTTACGATATTGTCAAATCACATGAGGATAATTTTAAACGAAAACCAATTTTTAATTTAACAATGAATAATAACAAAAATACTAGAGAAAATTGATTGTTTAGAATATATGAGATATGTGGATGATTCGCTATTAATAGTTAAAGACACTGAAGGAAAGGAAGGAGATTCTATATCAAAAGAAATCAACAATATACATCATAATATAAAATTCACGATGGAAAAAGAGAATAATGGTAGTTTAAATTTCCTACATTTAAAACTAAAAAGAAGAGGGAAAAATATAGAATTTGGAATTTTCAGAAAGATACATACACAGATAACGTTATTAATGCAAAATCGAACCACCCACTAGAACATAAATTAGTGGCATTTAGGCATATTTTTTTAACAGACTATTAGATAAACCGCTAAAAAAAAGAATACAAAGAACTGAATATTATATTTCAAATTTCTGAAAATAATGGATAAAACAAAGAAGCAATAAGAAAGTTATTTCGAAAAATTAGAGTAAGAAGAAATCAAATAAAAAGTTCCACAAAGGAAATAGAGAAAGAAATGGGCTAAATTTACATAAACGGGAAGAGGTTTATAAATTGAAAAAAATGTTCAAGAAACATATTATAGGAGTTGGAATGAAAACCAGAGTTTTATTAAAAACCGAGTTTATAAAATGCAAAATAATTCCAAAGCAACATACATAAGACAAACAGGACGAAAATTTGAAACCAGATATAAAGAGCATATTAGATCGTTTGAATATGAGAAAAATTATTTGAATTATGCTACACATTTGACTGAAGAGGGCCATACACCATAAGAAATGAGAAAAACAATGAAAATTTTGCATTATGTTAATAAAGGAAGACGTTTAAACATTTTAGAAAATTTAGAAATTTATGAAGCTAAGTTAAAAAAAGAAAATGTAATAAACGAGCAAATGAATACACAGTTTAACGTTATATTTAAAAGTTTAAAATTATTAAGTAGGGGGACGCAAGAAGCAAGAGTAGGCGTCGACCAACAGGAACTGGAAGTGGTGGGGGGCGTGGCTAACGGTATATAATGACCAGCTCAAAAGTTGGGCGACCAATATTATTAAAGTTTTGAAAATGGAGTTAATCCGAAACTAAAGAGAATATTGGAAAGTTAGGAATGGCAAAAAAATGTACTCAAACATATATTTTGTTGTCAAATAATAAGCCTTTTTACGTTCCATCATTGTTATAATAAGTTACTTATGAGAATCAGGGTTTCCTGTCGAAGGTTAATTTTTCAATACGTATATGCCTCTTAAAGTATACATGATTTAAAATAATATCTATGAGAAGTTGCTTCACTCCTGACTCACAATCCTGTCAACTCCAGATAAATCTGTTTATGCTAATCATATCTAAATTCAATAAATTTGAATTTATTCATAACTGTGTACATCATATATGGCCTGAAGAGAGTTATTGTTGAATCTATATTAAAAATGTATTTCTAAAAATTATTGGTAGGAGGCAACAATATACCATCCTACCTGGCAGTGATACATAAAAAACAAACTCTTTATAAAAATATTTTACCTGATTTAACATCACCTGGTCATAGCAAAAGTTAAATAAGAATGTTCTGTTTTATAAAGAAATGTGTTAAATAATATTTGTAAAATTTTTATTTAAATCATATAAACTAACTAAAGATGATTTCAAATAAACTCCTAATCTTACATATCCAAGAAACCAAAAAGGAAAATTTTCTTTCAATAAATAAACCTATATACAACAAACAACTAAAAACGTCAACCATGAAATAAAATATATAAACTTGACTTGCAAACCGATCACTTTTTTAATGTACCTTAAAAGTTGTATTCTTTACAACCCTTTTGGTTACCCTTTTGGGTAACCTCGATATTAGTAATTTCAAAAAGTTGTTCAGGAATATGCTCTGAACAAGGCTGTGTTAATGGGAATCTGCGTGTTTGGTAAAGTCTCTAAATATCCACTCATAAAGTAACAAGCTAAAGTAGTTATTCCATTTTTAAAAAACCGCATTCTTTAAACTGACAACATAGCACTTGTAAATCTGTGAATTTACAAATGAACTATCCATCAAGTCTGGCTGTTTGAAAAATCAATCCATGTAACATTATTGAAAGCGTAGAATATTTATAAGTTCTCACTTCTGAGGGACAAGGATGGGCTCGATCCCACTTGCTCTTAAGGTTATTGAAACGTTTTTAAGGTTCAATTGTCCTAGTTGACTTCTAAATTTATCTGAATGGAATATATTGGTCAAGGAAAAAAATTTACAAATAAGCAGCTTTGGGATAAGTTAACCATGTAATTTTATGTTCACAAGATGTGCTTTTGTTCTTGTTCTTTAAATTTTGGTCCAAACAGCTGGTTAGTTAAACCAATGGTACCATTAAACGGAATCCACAGTATTGAAAACAACTAATGTTAGACAATAAAATACAATATAATTTAATAACATGTCATCTATTGCCAAGGTTATCTCTTTGGAGAATTTAATGAAACAATTCTAAGGTTTCACAGAACTAACCTAAAATTAACCCTTAACTACTATACTGACGTCTCACAGACGGCCCGGATGTTTTAGTTCGGTTCTCTCCCCATCCCCCACCCCCTAGAAACCAGTCTGGCCACCTAGCTGCCAGTTGATTAACGGTCTTTAACGAGTGAAAGTCGCATCGCGTATCTTTTCTTTGTTTATAGGTTAGGGTCAATTTAACGTCTGACAGACGTATTATAGTAGTTGTGTTACTTTTCTCCCGTAACAGTGACGTCTGGTTGACGTGGTATAGTGGTTGTGTGATTTTTGTGTATGTATATAATAGCATTGTATATATATATATATATATATATATATATATATATATATATATATATATATATATATATATATATATATATATATATATCTTTATGAACCTTTAGAACATAAATTTATATTATGGATATTCCAACAACATCTACTGAGGAGCCACCTGCTTACCAAGCAGGATTGAAAAGCCAATATGCTTGGAGTGTGCTAGGAAAGTGTGCGCAAGTTGCTTGGAATAGGCTAGAAGTCCTAGACTTGTAGTTCAAAGACTTGGAATTGACTACATGGTAAATTAATTTTGTTGAGTTTACTGTTTTGTAACTAAATAAAGTAAGTTTTGTTCATAATTGAAGTGAAATATTAATTATTTTCCTGATTTATAGAAATCTCTAGAAAAAAAATATTTACATAACTTTGGAATTTTTTTTCAATATAATAATAAACAATACAATGCCAAAATTGTGCATATATGCAATGCAACTTATATTCTTTAAATAAACAAATATTTTAGATTAATATTTTAACAAAATTTACATAAAACGTTTTTTTTGTAATCTAACACAAACATTTGTACTTTTTTTGTTACAGAGCCGTGATGGGCTATTTTTATGTCGAACAACACAGTTTATAATTTTTTAGTTTATTTACATCTTATAATTTAACACAAATAGGGTTAAATTTTTTCCCCCAAAGAAATGTGAACGTAAAAATTTTCAAAAAAGTACGTCTGACAGACGTATAGTAGTTAAGTAAGTTTTTGAGGGTATAGCAGCTAAGGGTTAATAAGCAATTTAACATTAACTAATAAAATATTATTGCATTTGTCTACTTACAACAAAGCTTCTACAGCCATTCCTAGGAAGTGTTTCTACACTCTACAAATCTAAGAGTGTTTACAGTCTCTTTGTAGTCTTTACATCTTGTCAGCTTGTTTCACCAACCTTTAAAGGTTCTGAAACTGAAAAAAGAAACTTTGCCGATCGTCAAGGACAATAAACCCACAACTTAATATATGAAAAGGACATTAATAAATATGCAACATGAATTACAATATTTACACTACAAACATTCACTCCCAAACAAGCTCCATTTATCTTAGGTACCTAACCTCCTGCATTAACACCATCAGAGAATCTTAATATTGGCTCAGAGTTGCAGTTATGAATTTGTAGTAGTGTCACTGATAATGATGACATATAGCAATAAAGTATATTGTTTTATGAGTTAATATGCAGTTATTAATTCATTCAAGACATTCCTGTAAGAAATCTATTGAAAACAAAAACTACAATGAAATATATGTTGAATGTATACTCAAAAGACCATATAACAAAAAATAATACAATCATGGATGAAATCTCACAATTTAAAGTTTCTTATTGGTTTCATGATTTACTGTGTTAAAACATCCAACACTAAAAAAATTCTCAATAATTTCTATTAATAGTCTAAGGGTAAATAAAATACATAAAAAATCGGTTATAATCAATAAAATGAATAATAAGAAAAACTATTTATTCAGACATATAACTTACCATTTTTAATTTTCTTTCAAGTGTTGGACTGTGTTTGTCTGTAGCCCATGCCTATGCATTGAGCTTGCATGGCAATGTTTCAAATTCGCGGCCATGGCTGCACTCTGCAAAATACAATATTTATTGAACAAAAAGTATTTACTAAAAACTGTAATAATTATTTCCTTTTAATAGATACTGGCAGAAAAATTAGGTATTCATTTCCTTAAGCCACATAATCAATCTTTGCATTAAAGTTATAGCAGGCAATACAGAAAGTTATTACAAATACAAAAAAAAATAAAACTTGAGCTCTCGCCCCAAAATTTTCAAATTTTAGAAAAAAGCCAATTCTACGCAACCCACAAAAATCAAAATTCAATGTTTTGCCTATTTTTTATTGAGGTAGAAACTACCAAAATACTTCTAAAAGTAATTGTATGTGCTGGTGACGCTCAATAATTACAAATTTTTAATACAATTTAGCTTTACCGAGCCACCATCAACCCCACATGCAAAATTTATAAAACACTCACAAATGTTTTTTGATGAAGTCGCCAAACGGACAAAACATTTACACACCTTTCTTGTCTAACTTTGCCTTAAAAACTATTCAACTTAACACACGTAGCATGAAGGTTAAGAGTTCAAATAAGATATATTCCTGTACTTATAATTGCTATAATGAACATTATTTTCAAATAAACTTTAGAATCTTTAGAAAAGCAAAATGTCTTCTTTACTGGACACAATTTTGTCTATCTAATATCGCTTATTTGCAATTAGTATTATTAACAACAAAACCAACCCTAATGCAAAATGAGAGGCCTAACATTGAACACCTCTTGTAACGTAAAAACTTTAAACTACATTATTACTTTATTAGCTTCATATAATTATGCTAATAATTAAATTATTTTTCTCCAGGGGAAAAACCAATTATGGTTATCATCCCCTAACCAACAACCAATTAAAAAATAATAATAAAAAATTAAATTTAAAGAACTTTTACTTTTAATTTGCATTTAAAATATTTGTAAAAATGTTACACTTGCCTGTAATAGCACTTACTTTTATAATTGTAGAGGACTGCCATTTCGGGACGTGTGTCCTATTGTCAACTTAAGACTGTAACTCTTACAGTTTGGATCTGAGTTGACAATGGGACACATCTCCAACAAAAGCTGTCCTCATCAATTATAAAAGTAAGTGCTGCTATGGGCAAGTGAAACATTTTAAATAAGTGTTTTTAAATTTAAAAAATATTTTTTACTAAAACACTTGTAAATATTTTAGAGTTTTAGTGCAAACTAGTAGCTCACATGAAGATGGAATCAACAAATATAAAAACTAGCTCACATGAAGGTGGAATCAACAAATATAAAAACTAGTAGCTCACGTGAGGATGGAATCAACTAATATATTTTAATTTGTATTACAGAACTACTTTTAAATTTTAAAACCTAAAACAATTGAATAGTTCTACCATAATACGGTTTGACTTTTGAGGGAATTTTGTAGATTCGAGCCCTGGAGCTCATACGAACATTGTAGAGTATGGTTGGAGGGAGTACCAAGGTATAATCCAGATTTGGGAAAAGCAGCATTTTGCAGAGTATTTAGCAAAATTTCAGCTTCAACTACCCTACCCCAACAAACATGTACAAATATTTAATTTTTTAAAAGCAGCTGCTGATTTATATTCCACAAAATATTATTATAAATACATCTATACGTCATTATATTTAGCTATTACAATATAATATCACAGTTAAAATGTATCATTATTTTCTTGTTAAGAAGCACATATCCCCTACAGACCTAAACCCATCCAAATCCAAGGCCTCTCTTTATTTTTAGAGACTGTAAGAAATTATTTTTAACCTCATCTTCACAATGTACACAAAGTATTATAAACTCAAGAAAGGTTCTATTTATCCAGCACAACTATACCTCTAATCAAGCTAATATTGAGCAAATATAAGAACACTGCATTAACTAATGCTATGAAATATTTTGTTAGGATAGATTTGATTTTTAACAAACTTAGAAATTAAATTACCATAATATTTAAAGGAATTAAAGTAGCGGTTGAAATGCAGTACTCCGGCACTATACGATATTTTGGGAAATTGTTCAAAACCATCAAATTGGACGATATCCACAAGAATTTTTTTTAAATTGAAGTAGAAAAGTTACTTTTTTTCAATTTAAAGTAGGGTAATGAATTCAGCGTGGATGTAGAAGTTGTGAATAGGTGCGGAGTGATACTTACGTCACAGTGCTGCGCATAAGGTTGTACGCATTGTCCGCGGTACGTCACGCGACCTTACGTGTGTAGATATTTGAGAAACAACTTCTACAGTTAGGATAGATTTGGGTTGAAATGCAGTACTCCGGCACTATACAATATTTTGGGAAATTGTTCAAAACCATCAAATTGGACGATATCCACAAGAATTTTTTTAAAATTGAAGTAGGAAAGTTACTTTTTTTCAATTTAAAGTAGGGTACTAAATTCAGCGCGGATGTAGAAGTTGTGAATAGGCGCGGCGTGATACTTACGTCACAGTGCTGCGCATAAGGTTGTACGCATTGTCCGCGGTACGTCACGCAACCTTACGTGTGTAGATATTTGAGAAACAACTTCTACAGTTAGTATAGATTGGTTTTAAATTTATAAAATACTGTATACCTATATTAAAATATACCGAAAAAGTGTAAAGTCAGGTTAGGTTTGGTTTTAATTTTATACATTGAAATTCAGTTGTAAAATCACGAAGCATTTGCATAACTCTGCGTCTATTCACAACTTCGCGTAATTTTTATACATATATTTAAATATACTTATAAAGTCTCCAGTTAGGATAGATTTGGTTTTAAATTTATACAATACTGTATACCTATATTAAAATATACCTAAAAAGTGTCAAGTCAGGTTAGATTTGGTTTTAATTTTATACATTGAAATACAGTTGTATCACGAAGCATTTGTATCACTCCGCGCCTATTCACAACTTCTACATCCGCGCTGAATTTTTTTTCGCTACTTTAAATTGAAAAAAAAGTAACTTTCCGAGGTCAATTTTTAAAAAATTCTTGTAGATATCGTCCTATTTAATGATGTTAAACCATTTCCCAAAATATCGTATAGCGCCGGGCTTCTGCATTTTTACCTAGATTTGGTTTTCAATTTATAAAATACTGTATAACTATATTAAAATATACCGAAAAAGTGTCAGGTTAGGTTTGGTTTTAATTTTATACATTGAAATTCAGTTGTAAAATCGCGAAGCATTTGTACAACTCTGCGCCTATTCACAACTTCGCTTAATTTTTATACATATATTTAAATATACTTATAAAGTCTCTTTTTACGCTACTTTAAATTGAAAAAAAAAAGTAACTTTCCGAGGTCAATTTTAAAAAAATTCTTGTAGATATCGTCCTATTTAATGATGTTAAACCATTTCCCAAAATATCGTATGGCGCTGAGCTTTTGCATTTTTACCAAAATGGCTTACATTATGGGCCAAACATTCTAGGAGTGTGTAAAAACCATAAGGAACGAAATTATTGTCAATGTTCCGTATGCATTAAAATTACTTACAATTATTACATTATTCAACTTACTTTTATATTGTCGTGCAGTAAACTGGCTGACAAAGACGATTACAAACGTTCTTGCATTGGAAGAAATGAAGTAAATGTATTAGGCTTCAGTTAACAATGCAAAGTTTTTACCTATTACATGGTTTATACGCTTAAAGAATCAAAATTTGGTCCATATATTGAGAAGGGCTACCCTCCCAAATACTTGCAAATTTACGACAACTCTTTAAAGATACGAACGCCTACGATATTTGTGGAAACAAATTCCAATATCTACAAACACTTCAAAACGTAGCCATTTTTTCTTCAGAAAGAAAGAAATAAAGCACAACAATTGAGATGAGTGAGTGGTGGGGGTAATGGCTGTGGAAATAACGTACACGGCCAGTAAATATTAAAGTAATAATAAGTTATGCTTTGAAATATAATAGATAAAAAATGACATAATATGTATTTACGTTACATCTTAATGTTAAATCAATTAAACAATTTTACAGAAGAAATATTTCTATAAATTGAAGTTGGATTAATAAATAGATAACTCTGACAAAATATGTAAACACAACACCACTTAAAACATGTATGAATATATGACACTCAGCTCTAGTAGTATTTGCTTTGTTTAATAAGGAATTTATCTTGGGAGATGTATGGCATTTTCAAATCAGACCTTAACTCCTTGAAAAAATTCTGCAAAAACAACGATATAAATATATTGCAGCATTTACACGAAACTATGAATATATCTTTTTAAAAAAATAAAACGGATACTACTTAGAAAATACGTTTCTTAGACTAATTTTCTTTGTTTTTAATAAAGAGTTTTTAATAAATCAAAAGCGATCAAGTTTATTTATTTGATAAATAGAAGAAAAACTGTCGGATTTGAAGGAGACAATAAATTAGCTGTCGAAAAGGATGTAATCGACTCATATACAAATTGTAATTTTTCTCAATATAAAAATTTGTGAGTGTATAGAGATGTTAACAAAACTGTATATGAAAGCATAGTACAATGTTATATATGATGCAAAGCTTCTTTGCTGCAATGTTTATATCGCTCTTGTAAAACACACGGAACAGCACTGCACTTGATTAGATATTGAATTTATAAAAATCAGATGAGATACAAACTTGTGTGAATATAGGTTAAAAACTATTTATTTTAAATAACATGTAAAAATATTAATGAATTTCTTTCTTTCTCTTAATAAAAACATTATTGGTGGAAGAACTATTCCCACTTCCATGGCCAATTTTAAATTAAACACGTTTATTGCAATACTTTCCAAAACAATTAATTGTGAAGTTAGGCTATTAACGGCTCTTAGCCAAACTATTTACATTTTAGTAGACTCATTTGTTTAGCAAGATGAATAATGTAAAAATAATAATAAATAAAGTATTTATAGTTATAGTATTTATAGTATTTATAAACGTCTGTGTATTTGTGTCCTGTTTCTTTTATGTGATTGTAAAATGCTGAGTTTGTGTTCCTTGACTCTTTGTTTGAAGCTGCGACCTGTTTGCCCAATGTAGAATTTGTTGCACTTGTAGTTTAATTCTTATATGCCTGGTGCTTGTAGTTTATCTTGTGTTGTTGTTGTCGTATTGTATTTTGTATTGTAAATTGTTATTAGTTTTGTATGCTATTTTGTATCCTGTATTTTGAAATTTGTGGGATATTTTATTTGATGTTCTGTTTATGTATGGTATTGTGATGTATTTGTTTCCCCCCTCTGTGTAACATTATGTTAAGTAATATTACATATTACAGCAGCCCCAGAAAACAAAATGAGATATTTATTTTAAAATATAAAATTAAAAAAATTATAAAATAAAATGATAACAATTTTATCTTATCCCAGTAGGCTGAGAAGATATCCACATAAAACCTGATGTCGAAAGATGCACAGTAACATTGCACAGAAGTTGAAACACTCGCGTAGTTGCTGTAATTAACACTCTCCTTGCTTAGACGTTGACGAGTACAGATGTCTCAAGATGCAGCGAGCAAAAAGGAATATTTTAACATTTGTTGATTCCATCTTCGCGTGAGCTACTAGTAATCACTTACAACTTTTTTTTATTTAAAAAAATGTTTTAACTTGCCTATAGTAGCACTTACTTTTTTGTGTTGAGGACGGCCGTTTCGGGAGATGTGTCCCTTTTTCAACTCAGACCGTAACTGATCTCAAGGTTTACGTAGGTTAGGGTGGGGGTGGGATATTTTGGTGGTGTGGGTGTATATTGTGTATATTAACCATCGAAACAGAACAACAAAACTCCCTTAACTTCTTAGACCTCACAATTAAACGAACAGACAAACAAACACATAAATTCAACATATACCGAAAACCCACCAGCACTAACACGACCATACACAGTTCCTCAAACCACCCACACCAACACAAACTAGCTGCTTACAATACCATGATATACCGCCTCCTTAAAACACCATTAGACAAAGATGAACACTACCAGGAGCTAAACACCATAAAATATATAGCACAAACAAACGGATACAACCCAACAATGATAGACAAATTATACAACCGCCTAAAAAACAAACATAATAACCCAAATACAAACACACAAGATGACAATCCCATAAAATACTTATCAATACCTTACAGATCATCCAAAACCCACAATCTAACCAACACATTACGAAAATTCAACTACAAAATAGCTTACTCCACACACAACACTCTCAACAAACAATTTAAACCACAACAAAATCAACGACATTTACAACACTACTGGAGTTTACAAACTAACTTGCAGTTCATGCCCCAGTTTTTACATAGGCCAGACAGGGAGGTCATTCTACACACGTTACCAAGAACATATAAAAGCACTAAAAAACAATAACTACCAATCAAACTTCGCCGATCATCTCAACTCCACAAAATATGACTACATAGACATAACATCTAACCTACAAATTCTTCATAAAGAACACAGAAACAACCAACGCTACACAACCAAACAATACGAAATTATAGACACTTCAAACTACACCCTACACACATATTCAATACACAATTACATTACAATTCACACGCACTTTTTGACATCATAACTCCTAATACACACAATATACACCCACACCACCAAAATATCCCACCCCCACCCTAACCTACGTAAACCTTGAGATCAGTTACGGTCTGAGTTGAAAAAGGGACACATCTCCCGAAACGGCCGTCCTCAACACAAAAAAGTAAGTGCTACTATAGGCAAGTTAAAACATTTTTTTAAATAAAAAAAAGTTGTAAGTGAATATTTTAATTTTAAAGTTTTAATTATGTGAAAATATCATATATCTTTTTATTTTGTTATAAGAAATGTTACTACACTAAGACTCTACACAGGGTGAGGTTCTAAAACTCAACCAATGGCAATCCAAAATGCTGAATGTCGAGAACTGATAGAAGAGCCATATTCTACCTCATGTTATAGTTCAGATAAGTTGTAATTTTAAACATAAAGTGATGGAAAATCCAAATTTAACTTTCAAACTTTAACTGGCCATGGCATAATAATACAAGTTTCTATATTTTTGAAATTCGGGAAGTGTTAATTAATTTATATGACTCAATAGCAATTTTTTTAAATGTCAAATAACTAAATTTTAATTTATGTAAAGGCAATCTCTTGTGGATCTTATGTGTCATGCCATAGTTTTAAAAAGTAATGTAAGCTCTTATAAAATCATAATATGTAAAACAATTTAATGCCAAACATAGAGTAGTGCAAACATTTCAGAATGTCTAATTCCTTAAGAATTTATATCTAAAAATGATTTACATTACATCTGTAGTGTTAATTTTGGTGTGTTTTTTGTATATTGTGCCATAGTTTGTCTATTATTGTGGTGGTGTATCCATTTGTGTATGCTAAATATCAAATGGTGTCTAGTTTTTTGTTTATGTTTTATGTAGTCATTGAAACTTCTTTAAGTCTATGGAGCATGGATCAGCTTTAAGTCTATGGATCTGAAGGCAGCTTGTTTGTGTTGGATAGGGTGGTTTGAGGTGTTGTGAATAAGTGTGTCTGTCATTATGGGTTTCCTGTAAATGTTGAAGCTGTGTTTTTTTGTATGTGGCTTTTTGTTATGGTTAAGTCGAGGTAGTTTAGGGATCGGTTAGTTTCAATCACTGAAGCAAAGTGGAGTTTTGGGTGTATTTTATTAGTGTAGGTGGAATTTACAGACACACAAAGACGCAAAGTACAAACATATTAAACGAACAAACACAATACAAATCACACATACTCTTTGATACTATCGAAAACCTGCCTTTAAAACCGTCACCACTTTTCCCGACATCTCCAAGCAGAAGACACTGATGAAGATCGCCACATAGTGATCGAAAACGTTCTGTCTCAGTAAGTTTTCACAAATTTACAAAATTAAAAGTTCGGATAATCATAAACTATTCTTATAGTGATTAATTAAGATTCACAGAACGTAATGGACTACAAATATTTGATTATTTGAATTATTTCAGACTAACTTTGAATAATAGCTATTATATAAAGAGGTTGGTTGAATTAAAATAAGTAGTTTGATTTACCTCTGTCTATAAAGAGTGATTTGGTAAAATTGTGTATCATTTATTTCAAATAATATAGGACAAATTAACGTTTATAAATCTTTTATCTTAATGTATGATAATACATAAGTTAGTTGTAAAAACAAGTAATATAACAAAACATTTTTTTGTAAATTCCTACTGAGGTTAACAAAGAAAAATTTTATTTTAGTTACCTTAGAGCACTATTTATGATATTATATAGTAACCATAGCAACAGTTTAAGGTTGTACAATTGAGGCTTTGAAGACAACCAGATGAGGGAAAAATTCATATATATCTTTCAGAATTGTATCTAGGAATTGGAAAGTTGCCACAGTACCAAGGCATGTTAGACTTCAAAAAAAAAAAAAAAAAGATTCTCAGTTCAAATCCAGCTGGATCCCACAAATTTTATAAGTTAATTATTGCATAAATATTTGAAAAAAAACTGTTTTAACATCAATTGTCATCCAGTATAGGTTTAAAAAAAAATATTTGAACTTAATTGGTTGAATAACAACTTATTTTAATAACAATAGAAAATTGGAAAGAGAGTGGAGGGTAGGTGCTCCGGTAGGTTCCCAAGATTCAAAACCCAACGTCCCAAGAAAAAACCAAGATACTCACAACCAATACACACACACACAAAATTAGTTACTGTCACAGATACGTCGATGATATCATAACTTTATACAGAAGCAACTCCCGTCAATGGGAAAAACTCCTCACCTACACTAATAAAATACACCTAAAACTCCACTTCACTTCAGAAATTGAAACCTATCCCTAAGCTTCCTCAACCTAACCATAACAAAAAGCCACACACAAAAACACAGCTTTAACATTTAAAGGAAACCCATAACGACACACACACTTATCCACAACACCTCAAATCACCCTATCCAACACAAACACGCTGCCTTCAGATCCATGCTCCATAAACTTATAGAAGTCCCAATGACCACAGAAAACATAAACAAAGAACTAGACACAATTAAATATTTAGCATACACAAATGGATACAACACCACAATAATAGACAAACTATGGTACAAAATACAAAGAAACACTAAAATTAACACTACAGACAAGGAAAACAAACACATCACATTACCATTCATAAACATATGAAAAAATATATGAACATCTGGTGGAGTCAAGAAATCCAAGAATTGAGAAAAAATAGAATTTCAGCCAGGAAGAAATGGAAAAAATCCAGGTCATCACACGACAGGATTTTATACAATAAATGTAACGCTACACTACGCAAAGCCATGATCGAAGCGAAGCGAAAATCATGGAAACATTTTGTTTGTTCAATGAACACGAACACACCATCAAGCGCAGTCTGGAAATGCTTCCGTGCAACAAAGGATCAATGCTCTCAGAAAATTATTTCTATTAGAAAATCAAATGGAGACTTATTTGAAAGACAAATTAAAAGCCGAAGAATTTGCTAAACATTAGTCAGAAAAAGCAGGGGGAAGAATTGCCTGGCCGAAGGCTCTTACTCCTATCGAACAATTTCTAACATGTAGAACTGAGCTGCTGTTTCGTTGTTCCGATCCAGACGACTCCCCTTTTGCATTAGCCGAACTGGAAGATAGTATATCTCTCTTAAATAGAGCCGCTCCCGGAGAAGATAATATTCACAAGAAGATGCTATCGCACTGTTCAAAGGAAATGAAAGTAAAGACACTTCAGCTTTTCAACTCTATCTGGAGAACTGGGAAGATCCCTCAAGAATGGAAAACAGTGAAAATCATCCCCCTCTTAAAACCGGGGAAGGATGGGAAAAATATTACCTCTTATCGGCCGATAGCGTTAACATCTTGCTTGGGGAAGTTGATGGAGAGGTTGGTCAACAAGAGATTATCCTGGAGGCTGGAACATGATGAAATGCAAGGGAACCAACAATTTGGCTTCAGACAGCACAGGAGCACAACTGACTCACTCTTATATTTCACTAATAAAATTTACAAAGGGTTCGACCACAAAATGAGCACAGTGGCCACTATGGTGGACTTAGAGGCAGCATTCGATAAAGTTCCACATTAAACCATCATCTTACAGTGCATGAAGCTCGGAATACAGGGTAAAATGTTGCAATTTCCACCTGATGTAGATAGTATGAGTTTTGCCAACGATATAACGATCTGGGTCACATCCACTGATCATTTAAAAGCATGTGAAATCCTTCAGTCCTCATTGGATAAATTCACTAATTGGTGCTCTAAATGGTCTCTAACTATATCGGCGGAGAAGACCGATTGCACCTTTTTCACTCATCGAAATAAATTGGGATCTTTCACTCCCGAACTCAAAATACTTGGCAAGCGATTGAAATATAATTAATAGATCCCCTAAACTACTAGGGATCCTTTTGGATCCGAAACTGCGATGGGGTAGTCATATGGAGTATGTTATGGAAAAATGTGTATCAAGACTTAATGCTCTCAAAGCCGTGGCCAACCGCAATTGGGGCGCTGATACAAATGATGTTTTATATTGCCTTCTTGAGATCTAAGGCAACCTATGCATGTGAAGTGTGGGGTTCGATGGCGAGGTCTCACCTGAAAAGACTGTAAACTCTACAATCTGCTGCAATCTGGTTATGACTAGGGTGCACCAAACCCACCTCTATAAAACCATGGAGATTGAATTGGGAGTTGAACCTATTGGACTCTATATCGATAAAAAAATATGGACCAAATACTTGTCAATAAAGGCTCTCACGCCAATTCACCCATTAAGTAACATGGTGTCATATGATTCCAACATAAAGCAGTCATTCAGCTATAAAATTAATTAACTGTCCACCAAAATGCCTTGTTTTGTCCCTGTGAAAATTCCGACTTACTATATGGAGCCCCCAAGTAGATGGCCCGAGATAAACATTGCTCTTAACCTGCCATATGAGGTGAGCAAGAAAGATCATGTACAACTATTAAAAACAATAACATTAAACATGATTCAATCTCAATACAAAAGCCACATAAAAATATTCACAGATTGCTCGCTCGACCGGGAGAAGAGCTTATCGGGGGCAGGCTACTATAATGAATCGAACGGAGACTGTTTTTACATCCCAACCAATTCCAATTCCAGCATGGATACTGAGCTTTTGGCTATAAGTGCAGCCTTGACTAGCTGTGTGCATTTAAAGGGCAATTCAAAAATATGCATCCTATCGGATTCGAAAGCTGCCCTTCAGTCATTGTTAAATAGCTCTACAAGTTCATACTCGTTTCGAATATCAGAAATAAGAAAAACCATCCTAGTACTAGTGAACTGCGGGAAGGAATTAACTCTTCAATGGGTACCTGCCCATTGCGGAGTACCCGAAAACGAAAAGGCTGACGAAATTGAGAAAATAGCCTCAACCATGGGACCTACAGATGAAGGCAAACACTCCCTGCTACATTGCAAAAGTGAAGGCCGGGAAGTTTTCCAAAAACTTTGGTATGAAAATTGGGAAAAAGAGTGGTGACACAGGAGTACTTATTTTGTTTTAATCTCACAGAGTCTCCAGGTATAAAGGTGACAAGCTGTGGCGATAATGACAGAACTAATGTGATTAGACAAATTACAGGAACTGTTTTAATGTATAATCTTTTTATATTATTAGCAATTTTCTCCCAAATACTTTTTATATAAGGTAAAAATAAAAAATTAATATCCTTGCAACTATTAGTAGTCAAATACCCAGAATTATTATTACCAATATTATATTTATAAGTATTCAGCCCTAGTTTAAAATAAACCACTTTTTAATATTGAAACCCGAAATGTTGCAATATTAAAATAAATATCTTTGACTCTATATTTAACCATGACTCTATATATTTATAATTTATTTGAAAAAAAACATAATAAATCAACTGATTATTGAAAACCTTTTGAAACCTGCCTGCTAACACCATAATAACAATTCTAGGGAAAATAGAGCTAAAATACAGATAATATTCTACAATTGAGATAAAGTGTTTTTAATATTCTACATTATATTAGCCGATTCTGTAAATTAAACTAATCTTGTTTCTTGCGAGACTAATATGTACTTTTAAAAACTTGAAATGCAAAAATAAATTCACCTGGTTGAAAGACTTAGTTTGCAATTGGTGGTGATGATTTAGGTGTTGGTGGTTCTGGTCGTTAATGCTGGTGGTTTATTAGATGGCAGCGGTCTTGATGAAAAGAAAGTATGTATCTAAAAACAGGAATTTAAATATGTATTAAACAAATCTGTGTGTGTGTGTGTGTGAAATAGCAAAGATATAAAAATATTATAGTCAAGACATATTTTAAATATAGTATAATTACCTTCATATGTATTGATAGAAAACAGGTTGTTGAACGTTTAGCTTAACCCAGGGTGCACCACGGGGAGGCGCCCAACTTCACACCCCCTTAAACAGAAAAAACAGGTTAACAATGAATTTATATCACATATTTATACTATTAAAATAATTGTTATTATTAACAAAAATGCAGTTTATGTAATATTGTAAATATTATGTGGTTTTAATTTAGAATATCTGTGCATTTCTTATAATGAACAATGTTTTCTATAAATTATAGTACCAAATACAAATTTTATATCAAGTTATAATTTTTATAATGATATTGATTAGGTTTGCTCAATGATTTGTCTAACTTGGAAAAAACCTGATATTCAAATAAGAAGAAATTTATACAAACTAAAACAGCCTCACACTTTTAGTTTTAGTTACAAAATGTTTCAGTGTTCCTTACTAAAACAAAAATAGTATTTTATCATTTTCAGATCAATTCAAAATAAAAGTGTGTTGTTGAACAGTTAAATAAAAAAATTTATTCTTATTTGCATCTATCCTGTTTAGTATTTTTAATGTTACATAATTTTCTTATTTAAAATAATTTTTTAGGCTGTTGAAGCAATAAAGTAACTATTTTGGAAAAATACTAAATTATGTTTATAAATTTCAATACTTACGGAGGGTCAGGCAGAGGAGGAAAGCTGCAGCTGCAGATTCTAGAAACAATACAAGCACTTAGAACAACTTGCAGACAAAACATATTATATCCCTTAAGCTAAGTAGTACAGCCAAACCTCTTCTTATTGACACTCCCATTTTACAAAATGACTCTAACTTAATTTGACTCTAACTCTTGATAACATTTTCAATCCTCAGTCCCATTACGAAAAAATCATCTATCAAATCTCTCTCAACATTACACACTCTGAAGTATGAGCAGGTGCATTTACGCTTTTTATTCAAAGGAATAAACTCATTTGAATTTAACTTGTAATAAAAACATTACTTAGTGATATTTGTCAGGAGACATGTTTCCACTTAGTCAATAGAATGCCTTTAATACACTTGCATTGTAGAATGTTGCAAGTCATGGACAAGATTGTCTGATCAGATTAGTGGTATTTTGGTGTTCTGTAATGTGGGGTTGTTCTGGGTTGATTATTTATTTGTATATAGTGTTTTATTGTATTTTTAATCGTGTATTCTGTCACTAGCTATGTAGTCTCTTTGATTTTTGTGGTGTTTGTATACATTATTTCATAATTTTCTGTTATGTTCAGTTTACTGCTTTTATTGGTAAAGTATAGAACTTTTAGGTTTGTGCCAATGTTGGTGTATGTGTGTAATGTGTTTTGCATAAGTATGCTGCAATTAGGATTAGGTTGTGTGTGTTTATGTACTCCTTGTATTTTGTGGTGAAATTTCTTCCCATTTACCCTACTTAAAAGCATGAGAAATTGTTACTTTTGCAATGGACTTTTGATCAGATACGAACAATATTTGTTGGTTGGAAGTTTTACTGTACTATAATTTTATAATAAATCATAAGTAAATATTGTGAATAATTATGAACTTACTTGCTGGCGAGTTTCAAAACTATCATTTTATTGACAAGGCTGACCTGCTACTCCTGGTGATCACTCAAGGTTGCAAAACCTATGATTTATGTTTACTATAAAATGGAATAAAGTGTTAGATTCGAAATGTGTGTGGTCATTTGTATGCTGTTTTGTGTTGTGTAATGTTTGAATAGTTAATTTATTTACTATGGTTTAATATGTGGAGAATATTTAAATTAGTATGGATGCTTTTGTATATGTGTTGGGAGTTTTGTATATGTGTTGTGTAGCTGGATTTTTAATTAATGTTTTATCAACAACATAAAAAAAGTATTAAACCATAATAACAAAACTAACCACTACAGTAAAATTTTAAACATTCACACATCACGCAACAAAGAAAACAACCTATCTTAAATGTTCGCACACACTTCAAATGTAACACCTTATCCCATTACACAGTAAACAACCTGCTTAACCCAAACCCTCTCCAACCTTATAAATCATATGTCCAGCAAACCACTGGCAGTAGGGTTGGCTTCTTCAATGAAACAAACGTTTTGAAACGCGCCAGCAAATAAGTTCATAAGTATTCACACAGCTATGCAATAATTACTCATAATCTTATAAGTTTACATTGTTGGGAATGGTATTTCAGAACAAAACCATTGTTATTATTTTATTAATAGCTTCTATTGTTTTAGTGTATAAACTTTAAAAACCCAACACATACATATAGTACAAAAATTTCTAGAATTACGAAGGATACATTAGTCTTTGAAATAATAATTCAAAAGAACTGATTTTTGGTTTAGCTTTGAACTTGAACAACAAAGTAATGTGCTTTTGCTAGCAATTAAAATACAAACTTGTCTAAATGTAGGATTCTGTGTTTATTGTAGGAGTTGATGTTGTTGGGAGATGTGTATCAGACGAATGTAGGTTAAGTACTAATTGATGATAATGTTCTTAGTAAAACTTTCCAAGATGACTTAGATGTTGATCATGTTCTGAGAAATGTTGTGTGATTGGGTAAAAGAGGTGAAAAAGAAATCAAGAAGAATATATTCAGGCTGTAACTCTTCTTCTAAAACAACCAAAAGTAAACTCAAGGACAAAACTTTTGTTGTGTCTAAAGAAAAATAAACACTAATCCAATATTTAAAGAAAATATTTAGGTTACTGTGTTTCATAATTAATAATATTAAACACAATGACAGGAAGACTAACTTCGCAAAAGTTTCAATAGTACAGATAAATTTGTAAGTACTTTAATTAAAATACAGTATTTTGCTTTTACAAACAGTGAGGGTGGAAACTACCTTTATCTATACACTTTAACATTCAGGATGGCACACATAAAAGTAACTTAGCCGAGATTGTATAATGTTTATACCCATGTCTACATGGAGATTTTCTATCAAATTATTAATTAACTAATACCACACGAAATTACATGTTGATTTTATCCACACGCCTAGTGGATTTTATCCACTGACTTATGTGTGATGTGTTTTTACCTATGAGAGGACTTTCTCCTAGGGTTTATGGCCATTGCAATCACCGGATTTGTCTCCTTCTGATTATTACTCATGGGAAAATTTAAAAAATAAAATATATGCCAGCAATCCAAAAACCATTGAAGATGAAAAGGTCTCAATCACAAACTGCATACAGACTATTACGACTATTGAATAAAATATTAAATGATATTTGTAAATTGTTACAACAAATCCAGGATATGTCATAAATAAACAAATACAGTTTTAATTGTTACATTTTATTTATGGGGCTACTTTTACATGCGGCAACCTGTATGTTTATGTAACACTTGCTGATAAAAACTGTTTTATTAGCTTAATCCGAAAAAAATTATGCGACAGAAGAAACATCTTTAAATACATGTAAGGAGGTAGAAACGATTTTTTAAAAAATACACAATAAAAAGCTATGTTATGACTTTTTTTACACACATAATATTTGTTTCCATCTTTGAAATGAGATACTAACTTTTACTCTGTAAGAAATTTAAAATGCTTTTCTATGAGTAGTACAATAGTTATGAGGTGACACTGCCTCTTAGAGTTTTACCATAACTTTCTCCTTTTCCCAGTATCAAGGGATTGTCCCTTACTTCACTTTATTTCTCTTACCCTTCTTACACAGAAGTATAGGAACCCTTTTCTTATTACGACTATTTTCACAATTATAATAGAGAATAGATTTACTTTAGCTAGAAGCCCTTCCTCAGGTGATGTTTTATACCAGGGAGTTGTATAACCCTACCCTAATCCTATTATTCACAATCCTTTCTTACTCTTCATAGGTGACCATAATGAAAAAAGCCTGGACATCTTAAAATGAAATAAATTTAAAGAACTATGGCTTAATGATGGTAGTTTCAATAGTTATTTTTAATTTAACTATTTGACTGTTTTATTAGAAAATGGGTCGATTCTTAAACATCACAAGTGTAATTACTACATTTAAATATTTAGGTGATGATAACATTTCTTGGCTGTCTTTTAACAACATATTCTTGTACACACCTCTCATTTTCTGGCCCTCCACCTTCTGTTGATCGTCCAGCGTTTCAGGTCGATTTCCAGTCATGTCATATTGAGGTATTGTTCAGATGAAGTGCCTAGATCCTACTGAAACAAACTTTATAAGTATTTCTTCTAAAAACAAAGCAGCAGGGATAAATGTGCATTGATTTACTTACCATTATTTTGTTCCTGATGAAAGTCATTTGTTTTTCATCTTCTCAACATGTTCCAAAAAATTCAGAAAAAATTGATTTTAACAATATTTGTTAATTACCTCCTATCAATATAACAATATTTGTTATGATATATAATACTTCATACTTAAAATATTAAAACTGAAACAAAAATACAAACATCTTAATATAAGTATATTTAATCAAATCTAACAACAAAATCTAACATACAACACCCTAAAAGAGGGCCCTCGATTCCAACCATGAACAATTTCATATTTTAATGTTTAGTATTTACTGAAATATATAATGAAATAGAAGTTTGTTAGTTATTTTTGTTTAGAGTATTATGGATAACCATGTTGCATAATTGAACACAAAAAGAGAAGTTGCTTGATGTAATCATCTTGAATTCACTGATTAAACTAATTTTAAAAATACTTAAATACTCGAGTAGAGGGTTAGCTTTGTAAAAGGAACAAATGTTTTGAAACGCATCAGCAAGTAAGCAATTACGTATTCACTTAGTTAAGTATTTTTAAAATTAGACAAAAAGAGAGTTACTAAAAACAATAATACAGAATGGGAGGCCAACAAACTTCTATTCCATTATAAAGGACTTATCACAATATCTTATTTATAACAGGGAACAGGGGCAAAGAGGGTAAATATCAACTAACTACATCATGCAATTACCTACATCATGCAATTACCTATATCGTCCATTTACCAACATCATGCAATCAAGTACATCATGCAATTAACTACATCTTCCCATCTAAGACAAAGTAATTAAGTTCCCCCACTAACCCAAATAAAACATGCACATGCAGAAAATAAGTAAGGTATCATGGCAATGTAAGTTGAGCTGACATGTCAAACACTATCTAAGACTCGCTCGGCTGCGACTTTAAAACCTGAAACGGACAAATTAGTTGGACTCCCCCAGCTGTGACTTTCAAACCTGAAACAGACAAATCAGCTGGTATAAGATTATTTTTATGCTGCATCATAAATATACATTATTCATTCAATATTATATAACAACTTATTTCTTTTAACTACCATTCTTGAGTTAATATACTCAATATGTTTGTATATTTGCAGCTTCTATGAAATTTCGCTTATAAATTTCTTGATATTCAAATTAGTAAAAAGCTCACTAAAACATATGTAAATATTTTACAAGCTTGTCTATAGTAGCACTTACTTATATTTTTTGAGAACGGCCGTTTTGAGAGATGTGTCCCATTGTTGAGAAACAGCCGTCCTCAACAAATATAAGTACGTGCTACTAGAGGCAAGTTTGTAAAATATTTACAAGTGTTTTAGTGAAAACTAGTAACTTGTGTGAAAATGGAATCAACAAATATAAAAGGCTCAGTTATCTTTAATTTAGTTATAATATTTTTCCTTCTAATAGCCATTATTTTCATGTTTTTGCCCTTAGTTTATCACATATTGTTTACAGATGTTAAAATCTTTACTTGCATAATATTTAATCAACTTTTTGTTTACATTTACTGAAATTTTGTCCGTCATAATCTTGTTTAGTATTCTCAATATGACTCATTTATAGGTTAAAAATTTTTATGATTCTTGAATTTTGTAGTCCATTACATTCGGGAATCTTAATCACTTTAACTATAGTTTATGACTATCCGAACTTTAAATTTTGTAAATTTGTCAAAATTTACTGAGACAGAACGTTTTCGATCGCCATGTGGCGATCTTTATCAGTGTCTTCTGCTTGGAGATGTTGGGTCAAGCGGTGACGGTTTTAAAGGTAGGTTTTCAATAGTATCAAAGAGTATGTATGATTTGTATTGCGTTTGTTAAGATGCTGAGTTGGTGATCTGTATATGTTCCTCGACTCTCTGTTTAAAGCTGCGACCTGTTTGTTGAATGTAGAATTTGTTACATTTGTTGCAGTTTAGTTTGTATACGCATGGTGCTTGTAGTTTATCTTTGTTCTTGGTGCCATGTTGTATTTTGTATTGTAACTTGTTATTAGTTTTGTATGCTATTTTGTATCCTGATTTTTGAAATTTGTGGGTTACTTTATTTGTTGTTTAATTGTTTAATTAAATATTTAATTGTGTCTAGTTCTTTGTTTATGTTTTCTGTGGTCATTTGAACTTCTTTAAGTCTATGGAGCATGAATCTGAAGGCGGCGTGTTTGTGTTGGATAGGGTGGTATGAGGTGTTGTGGAAAAGTGTGTCTTTTGTTATGGATTTCCTGTAAATGTTGAAGCTGTGTTTTCGTGTCTGGCTTTATGTTATGGTTAGGTCGAGGAAGTTTAGGGATCGGTTGGTTTCAATTTCCGAAGTGAAGTGGAACCACCACTGTGCATTCGGCAGAGGTGAATTGATGGGTTGCTTATGCTTGCCTAAGTAAAGAATTTTAATGAAAAGTTACAACTAAGTCAGATAGTTTCTAACCCAAGGAGGAGGTTTTATTTTGACATACAATGTTTTTTTAAATCACTTTACCGCAGCTTTAAACAAAGAGTCGAAGAACAAAAACAGAACACCAACGCGACACTTTACAATCACATAAAAGAAACAGGATACAAATACACAAACATTTACCATAACCTAGAAAACTTATACTTCGACTAAAAAGAACCACATCTCAGCACACTAGAACAAGTTTATAGATTGTCTGATTATTTTGTCCATTTATTTTGCTAGTTTATGTGCAGGGGCATTATGGTAGTTGATGATAGCTCGGATGCGGACATTGGATTTGTGAATTTTAGAGAGAGCACTGAGGGCAGGTACAGTTACTAAACAAAAAGTAGAAATAGTTTACATTAAACAAAGTTTACATTAAACCTTATAAAAAAATTAAGATTTTCTAAAATATAGAATATACCAACTTCACCTAAACCTCGCCAACATGATCGGACACAAACTCACAATACAAATGGTAACAGACACTAATAATTGGGCAACAAATAGTATATAAACATCAAAATTAAACACAAGAAAAAAATTAATCAACTATTATGTAAAACAAAAAACAACATACTCTCAACCTATACAAAAATTCTACCCCTAAACAGTTAACCTCACTAATACCAAATTCACACAACACAAAATGAATTTAATAAACAAAGGCCTAAAATACAACCTAGTGTCTGTTACCATTTGTAATGTGAGTTCGTGTCCGATCATGTTAACGAGATTTATGTGAAGTTTGTATAACCTATATTTTAGAAAGGTTTTATTTTTGCATAAGGTTTTAATACTATGTTTAATGTAAACTATTTCTGCTTTTTGTTTAGTAATTGTACCTACCCCTCGCGCTCTCCCTAAAATTCACAAATCCAATGTCCCCATCTGAGCCATCATCAACTACCAGAATGCCCCTGCACATAAACTAGCAAAATATGTGAACAAAATAATCAGACAATCTATAAACTTAAACACAGAAACACCCATAAAAAACAGAACAAACCTCATAAATAAAATAAAAGACAAACATACCACACAATTCAACACTACTATCACTTGACATAACAAATATGTACATCAACATAGCCATACCCGAAACTCTCAACATCCTACAAACCCAATTAATGCAAAACAACATACCTAAAACTCAGGTTACCGAAATACTAACCATCCTCCAAACCATCACCAAAAAAAACTATTTCACCCACAACTCAAACTTCACAACCAGATGGCCTACCCATGGGAAGTCCTATCAGTAGTGTCCTGAGTGAAATTTTCCTACAACACATAGAAAACACCAAGATACTCACAAATAATACACACGCACACAAACTCATTTACTGGTACAGATCCATCGATGATGTCATAACACTATACAGAGGCAACTCCCGTCAATGCGAAAAACTCCTCACCTACACTAATAAAATACACCCAAAACTCCACTTCACCTCAGAGATTGAAACCAACTGATCCCTAAACTTCCTCAACCTAACCATAACAAAAATCCACACACAAAAATACAGATTCAACATTTACAGGAAATCCATAACAACAGACACACTTATCCATAACACCTCAAACCACCCTATCCAACACAAACACGCCGCCTTCAGATTCATGCTCCATTGACTTAAAGAATTTCCAATGACCACAGAATACATAAACAAAGAACTAGACACAATTAAATATTTAGCATACACAAATAGATACAACATCACAATAATAGACAAACTATGGTACAAAATAAAAAAAAACACTAAAAGTACCATTACAAACAGGGAAAACAAATACATCACATTACCATACATAAACAAAACAACAACAAAAAAACGCAAATTTCAAAAAACAGGATACAAAACTAATAACAAGTTACAATACAAAATACAACATGGCACCAAGAACAAAGATGAACTACAAGCACCAGGCGTATACAAACTAAACTGCAACAAATTCTACATTGAACAAACAGATCGCAGCTTTGAATAAAGAGTCGAGGAACACAAACAGAACATCAACTCAGCATCTTACAATCACTTAAATGAAACACGACACAAATACACAGACATTCACTATATCCTTGAAATCCTACACATCAACAAAAAAGGACCACATCTCAACACACTAGAACAATATGAAATTTACAGACACTCAAAAAACTCAAAGTACAAAGATATTAAACGAAGAAACACAATACAAATCACATATACTCTTTAATACTATTGATAAACTGATTTTAAAACCATCGCTGCTTGACCCGAAATCTCCAAGTAGAAGACACTGATGAAGATCGCAGTTAATAGAGATCAAAAACATTCTGTCTCAGTAAGTTTAACCAAATTTACAAAATTTAAAGTTCGGATAGTCATAAACTATTGTTACAGTGATTAATATTTATGATATCTCAAATGTATTGAAACATTTGCTTCACCAGTTCACATTGTCAAGAAAAACAATAATCTTCAGAACAAATGATTTCCTTGCTCAGTTTTATTTAATGTAACTAATATTGTACATTTATCTGGAGATAATTGCTTTGCAAAAAAAATTGTACAATAGGATTTATTTGAATAAAAAAGGTTTTGTTGTGACTAAAACACTTGTAAATATGTTACAGTTGCCTATATTAGCCCTTACTTTTATGATTGTTGAGGAGGGTCGTTTTGGGCAATCTGTCCCATTGTCAACTAACATTGTAACTGCCCTCTTGGTTATTACAGGTTAGGGTGGGGTGGGAGATAGGGTAGGGATGTAGGTGTATTTAGAGAGTATTACGTTGTCAACAAATGTATGTGACTGAGTGGGTGTAACTGAGTATGTGTGAGTCAATAAGTTACATTATAACTCACATACACTTTTTGATATCATAACCAATGCTCTCTAAAATACACCAACATCCCTACCCTATATTCGACCCCACCCTAACCTATAACAAGAAAGAGGTCAGTTACAGTCTGAGTTCCAATGGGACACATCGACCAAAACGTCTGACCTCAACAATCATAAAAGTAGGTGCCACTATATGCAAGTGTAACATATTTACATGTGTTTTAAGTTAAACACTAGTAGCTCACATGAAGATGGAATCAATTGAAATGAATTTTGTTTTTAGTTTTATCTTATATAAAATGTAAATAATAATTTTATAATCTCAGTGATTCAATGAAGATTTAACATACATTTCAAATTTGTTCCTTATGTTGTATGGTTCAGGAGCTAAAAGTATTTAAAGTGAAAACCATTTTATTTCTATATTTTTTTTGTACAAATGAAAAAAAGAATTTCAGATAAACATATGTAGAATATGTTATGTCATATTATTATTTTCTAGTTTATAACAAAAACAAAGATATATTAAATTTGTATTGTATTTTTTTATAACTAAAAAAAAATTCTTTTCCACAATAGCAAAAAAGCCAGACCTGTGCATCGTTTTATTTTTATGTAAAAACTTTGTTTTTCATTTGATCATATACGTATAAAACATTTTTTTATCCCAGTAAATCAATGAGCATTTCATATACTTTTCATTCATACGTAAGGCATATGGTACAAGGAATATAAGCAATTAAAGTAAAGGAACAAATTTTGTAAATGAAAAAATCTTTTGGTAAAGTTATGTACCAAATATTATTTCATTATATTATTCTATAGTTGATATAAAATAATAACTTTTTACACAGTCAGAAAAGAAGTCCCATTTTAGGATAGTGACTGTCAGATTAATGACTACACTTATGTTTTAAGAAACTAGACATTTTAGATGCTGCTATCGTCGCCAAGAGAAAATTGAATTGAAAACATTACAAAAACGTTTATATAGATAAACTTACCTAAAATTCAGATCAAAGTCACTGATTGTAGCAGTAAATATAGAGGATAACCATAGTTGCTGAAGAGTTGACAGTTGTTGCCTTGATGAGTTTGAAGAGATGGTGTTTTCATTCTAATGTTGGTCTTTATGTATCTCTTTTCTAAAAAATACAAAAGAATACAAATTTGTGATACATGTTTTTCTAACTAAATGTTTAAAGCATTATAGTGAATCATACAAAATTCCTCCAGAATATAAGACATGCCTGTGATTCTTGCAGTCTTAGCTCTGCAGTCACAGTTCTGCATATGCATGGTATTAACCTTGACTTTATATGAAGGAGCAGACAACATTTTTGGTGCACTACTTATTTTTTAGAATGTATTTCATTATGTTTACTTTATTGAAAATCCACATGTGAACTATAGATTTGTAATTAATTTCCTCAATGTTAAGGAATGCAAGTTAAACTCCCTAAATTCATCAACAGATTTGTAAGGTGTATGGACAAAATGCAATATATTGGTAAGAAGAAAATTCATTCATAGATATGTAAATAGTATAACAACTGAAATAGTAGTCCGTCTTTAGTTAAGGATGAATTTGCCCTTGCCATAGATGAAAAAATTCTTGGCTTAAAATTATTACTAGAATGAAAATGTTGGAAAGAACCCCAATACCACAAAAATAACAAATAAAAGAAGTTACTTAAGATTAAAACCTTATATACATTTCGATGACTATGTCATCATCATCAGAGAGTCTTATTACAAAATTACAATCTAGCAAATAAGAAGTTACAAACTAGAATTATCATCGCTCTAGTCTGTAACTTCTTGTTTGCTAGATTGTAATTTTGTAATAAGACCCTCTGATGATGATGATGATGACATGGTCATCGAAATGTTTAAAAGGGTTTAATCTTGAGGACCATGTTTTATTTCTTATTTTTGATTAATTTTATGGTATTGGGGTTCTTTCCAATATGTTCATTGTAATATATTGTACCACTGTGCTGTTGATATTGTATATTAAATTATTACAATAAAAATATTGGAAAAACCCAATATCACAAAAGCAACTAAACACTTGTAAATATTTACAAACTTGCCTATTGTAGCACTTACTTATATTTGTTGAGGACGGGCGTTTCGGGAGATGTGTCCCATTGTCAACTCAGACCATAACTATGCTATGTTTTATGGTTATTAACTCCTGGTAGTGTTCTTCTTTGTCTAACGGTGTTTCAAGCAGGCGATATATCATGGTGTTGTAAGCGGCTAGTTTAGCACAAAGTAACAGATACAACACAACAATGATTGACAAATTATACAACCGCGTAAAAAATAAACCTATTAATCCAAATACAAACACACAACACAAAAATCCCATAAAATACTCACCAATACCATACAGATCTGCCAAAACCCACAATCTAACCAACACACTACGGAAATACAACTACAAAATAGCCTACTCCACACACAACACTTTCAATAAACAATTAAATCCCAACAACAAAATTAACGACATTTACAACACCACTGGAGTTTACAAACTAACTTGTAGTTCGTGCCTCAGTTTTTTCATAAGCCAGACAGGGAGGTTCTTCTACACATGTTACCAAGAACATATAAAAGCACTAACAAACAATAGCGACCAATCAAACTTCACCGATCATCTCAACTCCACAAAGCATGACTACATAGACATAACATCTTACCTACAAATTCTTCATAAACAACACAGAAATAACCAACGCTACACAACCAAACAATACGAAATATACAGACACTTCAAACTACACCCTACACACATACTCAATACACAATTACATTACAACTCACACAAACTTTTTGACATTATAACTCCTATAATAATCACAAAATACACCCACATCACCATGATATCCCACCCCCACACTAATAAACTAACCTACGTAAACCTTGAAATCAGTTACGGTCAGAGTTGACAATGGGACACATCTCCCATAACAGCTATCCTCAACAAATATAAGTAAGTGCTACTATAGGCAAGTTTGTAAATACTGTATTTACAAGTGTTTAGTAAAAACTAGTACCTCACGTGAAGTTGGAATCAACAAATAAAAAAGCAACTAATATTAAAAGTTACCTAAACATTAAACCTTTGATGGCTAGCTCAAATGATAAATTAATGAATATAGATAAAGGGCCTAACTTACCTCTATATTCTTTGCTTCACTAGTTTTATTTTAAATATATATGTTGCATTATTTTCATTAGTTTTTATTCTATATATTCTTATAGCCTATAGTTTTTATTACTGACATGGCTCAAGATGGCAGACCGTTGTTTGTTAGTCAAAGGCAGAGAGGAGGTGGAGAAGGGTTGGAGTCAGTCTTGTTTGTAAATTATTGTATTCTAAATTGTAATTTTGTAATAAGACTCTCTGTTGATGATCACATGGTAATGGAAATATACATAAAAGTTTATTCTTAGGTACCTTGTAATATTAGCTATTTTTTATTATTTTTGTAGTATTGGGGGTTTCACCAACATTTTATTCTAAAACATTGCACCACTGAACTCTTGATGTTGTATTTTATAACTCTTGCTCTTTTTATGGAATTTCTACAATTTTCAAGATGACTTCTTCATGAAATACAGAGATTTCATAAACCAGAGTACAGTACTTTATATTGCAATAATTAAGGACCACAGGAACAATATGTAAGTAAAATGAATTTTGTATTCTATAGTATGCAAAAGGTTAGAAAGAAAATCTGTAGGTAGTTCATCAGTGGTCCCAATCTTTTTTTTAATAGGGCTATTATTAAATAAATACACAGCTGTATATGAACTCACAATGTTGGGATTTTGTAGTAATACCACTAAAATTATGACATAAATCATTGAAACATTATATATCATCTCTTATTTTTTTTATCATGGTATTTGAATTGTCTAATTCATAATGTAATGTTTTTTTGTAATTTTTTTAATTTTCACAGCTAACAAAACTGAATATAATTATAAGTCTTAAAAAATCTGAGGATAAGGTTTGTCATTTAAACAACAATATAGTATTAATTTGTATATATACACTCACAAGTCTTGATATTAAAAACTTTTTTTTCTCCAGATGAAAAATCAATCAAGGTTAACATCAAGTGTTATTTGAAATGAAATTTCCATAAATGAAACTAATCAAAATAAAATAAATAATTAAAACTAATTTTAATTATCTAAAGTTAAAGAAATTTAAATTTTACAAAATTTAAATAGATTTAGCTGGCATAAGAAAACGATGACACGGTTGATAGCCATGGCATCGTCCCTTAAAACCACCTTTAAACTACCTCAAAGATCGTAACGTATTTACTAATCAGTCAACTCAACACAATCAAGCGGAATGTGCTTGACTGTGATGGTACTTCCACAAAACTAAATAGTGGTGGATCATCTTGTCGCATCAAGAGTGTCAACCATCCATGCATTAACAAAGAGTGGCCATTGCAAAGGCAAGTAACCACTTCTGGCCTTACCTCAAAATGGTAAACTAGCTTTTGAAATGTCGCAGTTATTTTGAAAATAAATATTATTGACTCATATATCAACCGTCTTTTATTAATAAAAATTTAGTCTTAAGCCCCAAGTTGAACATGTGATGCTTAATTGCTTGCCTCTTTTCACTATAAAAAGTGTTTTGTCATGTCCATATTTGTGTCATATAAGTAAAAACGTTTTACAAAAAAGTATGCTCCTGTCATTGACTTACCATTTTCAACTTAGTCCCTCATGGGACATGTTAAAGATGGAAGTTGGTTTAGAGATAATTAAAATAGGCTCTTCCTGATAAATATTTAAAAGTTTAAATGAATTTTATCCCTTTTCAAAGTATAAAATTGTAACAGGATAGCTCGATCTATTGAAGTAAACAAATATAATAAACAATCACTATTGTTAAGATATCTTTGCAGGAAATTGAATGGGAAAATTATTATAATATAGCTTTGGTTGTATGAGAAGACACAACCAACTTGTATGGATAAGTTTCATAGCTTTTGTGGAAACAGATAATAATATTAAATATCATTCTTTTAAAACACTCTCTAAAGATATACAAGGTATATTCTATTACTCCTCAATGTCAGGTAGGTCACTGTATAAAAGTGTGACGTAATAAATGACTGCTGCGTTTAACCCTAGGAATATAGTTGACTGTATTAAAAGTTTTCTCTAATTTTAAAATCCTTCTGATAATATAAATTGTGAACCATTAGTGCACAGCCTTTAAATATGTAATGTAGGGATGAAGTCCATACTGTCAGACTGGACTTACACTACTTAATGATAATGTAAGTTGCATTTATAGGGATTTGTATACTTCCCCTGCATTTGTAGCGTGTTATCCTTCAAATAAATTTCCTTTTCATTGTAAATGAATGTAAATTTGATAGCATTATTAATTACATTGTTTTTTTTTTTTTTAGGAACATATGAAACAAAAATTGTTTGATAATGATTGGCCCCAAAACCAAACGTACTGCTAAAAACTGTGACACAAAATGTCACGCTGTTAGGACAGCCCTAAATGAACAGTGGCACAACATTTTACCCCCACCCCACATCGTTGCAGATCCCATAGTCATGGGATTAACACCAAAAAAGGTGTCAGATAAGGTCAACAATACCTAGCTAGCTCATCAAAACTGTAGTGCAAAAGAATAAACAATTACCTTTACACTAACTATTTTTGTTAGGGCTCCCCTAATGGTGATATGGATCGCAAGGTAAATGTGAGCTGTAGCAGTCTGTAATAAGCGTGAATAAGTTAACTGTGCTAACTCTGAGTTTCATAGGTATGTCATGTGTACAAAAACAATTTTTAACTTCTTCATTATGAATGCATAAAAATCCCAAATAGTATTCCATATCAAAAAATTACTCAAGACGTTACAGACTTGGAATTCTAGGTGATTTTACTTCATCACAGAAGTTTGGGAAAACTAATATAGGCATGGCCTATAAAACTTTAATTTTAATGATAAGCAGAAGAGATCTGGAAGAAATTTTATTCATCCATAAATATCAAAATTTATCAAGATGGACCAGAGGTGATTTAAAACTAAAAATTATATAAAAGACTCAATATCATAAACATACCTATTTAACCTTCTGTTATTCTTTCATTGGTCTGTATCCAGTTCTGACTCTAGGTACTACCAAATCTGAATATCTACTAAGCTCCTCTAACTCCAATTTCCCTATTGTCTCTTCACGTAACACTCCGTTTTCTAAAAGAATTGTGGCACTTTCCAAACAAGAACTCTGAGACTGTTTTGGAAAAATTAAAATGAACATTAACTTTACTAGTGTCAATAAAAATGCCTCAACATTCACACACAAACATCATACCACACATACACACAACCATTACATCAGAGACATTATTAGAGGTAAATTGTGTTTCATACAAATAGCTCAACCCCAGTGAACCGACCCTGTATCAATCTCTTATGTAATGGTATTTTATCAGAATCACACATAAATGTTAACAACAGATAGTAACATAATTTACTCACATAATTTATTTTCTGCAGGACATTTCTTCACTATCTGCTCGAATCACAGATCTTCTTTTCTTCTTTTGATGTCATAAAAATCAACCAAAACAAGTTCATTGTTTCATAATGAGAATCAGATCTTCTTTTCTTCTTTTGATATCATAAAAACCAACTAAAATGTTTCCTGTTTCATAATAAGAGAAAAATTTAAAACTAAAATTGCTTAGAACTAAAAGAGCCCATTCGATGATGTAGAAAATGCTGAATCTGTCAAAACTCTTCTATTATTGAAGATTTTGAAAAAAACATTCATGTTTCCTGTTGACTTATGAAAAGACCTAAAAACCTGAAACAGATGCATAATAACACAAAACATCCTACACAAAAAATCCTAAAATAAGACATCCTATCAATCCTAACAAAATGTCATAAAATGACAAAGGGACCGCGGTATCTAAATTCAACCCCCCAAAGTCTATAGAGCTTACCTCAGATGTGACCTCTACTAATGGAGGTATTTCTCTGCAGCATCTTGATAGTGTGAAGTGTAACACTTGGCTATTTGTCAAGTGTGTGTATATGTTAGTGGTGCTAGACGTCACAGAAGTAACTTCTGCTTATTCTAGTGTGTGTCTGATGATAGCTCAGAGAAGATTATACTCACCCTTCTCTGAGCTCTAAGAGTAGGTGGACTGAAAGAGAAAATACAAGTTAAGTAAATAAAGCTTAAAAACTATCTCGATCCATTTCAAATACAACAAACCCAATCGATTTTAAAAGTATTTTAACTTGATCTAAAATAATATTGTCAATGAAAAATTATACTAAATAATGTTTGTCAAAAATTGAGTAATAATTAGTAAAATTTATTGTTAAAAGGTCCTGAATTTAAATTCTGTAATGGTATACTATATATTTTCTCAAAAACTGAACAATAAACATATAACAATGAATATCTTTAGTCTAGTACATTAGGTATGACATTGTAATCAAAGTTTTATCAAATAAAACGTTTAGTTTTATAGTTTATAATAAATATTTTATATAAAAGGTTTGTATGTTCAACCTGAAATAATATGATATTTTGAAAAGTATTTTTGATTTGTGTAGATTTATATGGTTAAAAAATTACCTTTAGCTGTAATTGTAATTTAAACAGTATCTGCATTGTATTTTTATTTGTACTTTCTATCTTTACTGAATCTTTGAAATATGTAATTAGTGAAGTGTTATATTTGTATAGATTTTAAGTGTAGCAGTACAATAAAAACCATACAAAAAAAGACTAGGTAAAAAAGATCCTTAGGCTGAACCAAATACTTTAATTCCCTAACATTATTCTTATTTTTCGAATGCACTTTATATCATAATAGTAATTCCTGGTACAAAACACATTATTTTATTTCCCTGACCCCTAACACTACATAATACAATATTATTACTTCTCCAAACATACGCTAACATTATAGGAGTGAATCCTGATGCAGAACCCACTTCTTTGTTTCCCTGACACTACCTAATACAATAATATTACTTTTCCAAACATACTCTAACATTATAGGAGTGAATCCTGAGGCAGAACCAACTTCTTTGTTTCCCTGACAATACCTAATACAATAATATTACTTTTCCAAACATACTCTAACATTATAGGAGTGAATCCTGATGCAGAACCCACTTCTTTGTTTCCCTGACACTACCTAATACAATAATATTACTTTTGTAAACATACTCTAACATTATAGGGGTGAATCCTGATGCAGTACCCACTTCTTTGTTTCCCTGACACTACCTAATACAATAATATTACTTTTCCAAACATACTCTAACATTATAGGAGTGAATCCTGATGCAGAACCCACTTCTTTGTTTCCCTGAAAATACCTAATACAATAATATTACTTTTTAAACATACTCTAACATTATAGGAGTGAATCCTGATGCAGAACCCACTTCTTTGTTTCCCTGGCACTACCTAATACAATAATATTACTTTTCCAAACATAATCTAACATTATAGGAGTGAATCCTGATGCAGAACCCACTTCTTTGTTTCCCTGACACTACTTAATATAATAATATTACATTTCCAAACATACTCTAACATTATAGGAGTGAATCCTGATGCAGAACCCACTTCTTTGTTTCCCTGACACTACCTAATACAATAATATTACTTTTCCAAACATACTCTAACATTATAGGAGTGAATCCTGAGGCAGAACCAACTTCTTTGTTTCCCTGACAATACCTAATACAATAATATTACTTTTCCAAACATACTCTAACATTATAGGAGTGAATCCTGATGCAGAACCCACTTCTTTGTTTCCCTGACACTACCTAATACAATAATATTACTTTTGTAAACATACTCTAACATTATAGGGGTGAATCCTGATGCAGTACCCACTTCTTTGTTTCCCTGACACTACCTAATACAATAATATTACTTTTCCAAACATACTCTAACATTATAGGAGTGAATCCTGATGCAGAACCCACTTCTTTGTTTCCCTGAAAATACCTAATACAATAATATTACTTTTTAAACATACTCTAACATTATAGGAGTGAATCCTGATGCAGAACCCACTTCTTTGTTTCCCTGGCACTACCTAATACAATAATATTACTTTTCCAAACATAATCTAACATTATAGGAGTGAATCCTGATGCAGAACCCACTTCTTTGTTTCCCTGACACTACTTAATATAATAATATTACATTTCCAAACATACTCTAACATTATAGGAGTGAATCCTGATGCAGAACCCACTTCTTTGTTTCCCTGACAATACCTATTACAATAATATTACTTTTCCAAACATAATCTAACATTATAGGAGTGAATCCTGATCCAGAACCCACTTCTTTGTTTCCCTGACACTACCTAATACAATAATATTACTTCTTCAAACATACCCTAACAATATAGAAGTGAATCCTGATGCAGAACCCACTTCTTTGTTTCCCTGACACTACCTATTACAATAATATTACTTCTCCAAACATACCCTAACATTATAGGAGTGAAACCTGATGCAGAACCCACTTCTTTGTTTCCCTGACACTACTTAATACAATAATATTACTTTTCCAAACATACTCTAACATTATAGGAGTGAATCCTGATCCAGAACCCACTTCATTGTTTCCCTGACACTACCTAATACAATAATATTACATTTCCAAATATAATCTAACATTATAAGAGTGAATCCTGATGCAGAACCCACTTCTTTGTTTCCCTGACACTACCTAATACAATAATACTTTTGTAAACAATCTAACATTATAGGAGTGAATCCTGATGCAGAACCCACTTCTTTGTTTCCCTGATACTATCTAATACAATAATATTACTTTTCCAAACATACTCCAACATTATAGGAGTGAATCCTGATGCAGAACCCACTTCTTTGTTTCCCTGAAAATACCTAATACAATAATATTACTTTTCCAAACATACTGCAACATTATAGGAGTGAATCCTGATGCAGAACCCACTTCTCTGTTTCCCTGACACTACCTAATACAATAATATTACTTTTCCAAACATACTGCAACATTATAGGAGTGAATCCTGATGCAGAACCCACTTCTTTGTTTCCCTGACACTACTTATGCAATAGTATTACTTTTGTAAATATATTCTAACATCATTGTACCATGATATCTTGTCCGTGACCTATTTTTTTTTTTTTTTTTTAATTAACTTGGCAGCGGGTTTAAACTGCCCGAAGCACTGCTACCTTAGGTATATTGTACTGTCCGTGACCTACATCATCGAACAATGCACTGATCTAGTACAAAACGTGTCTGCTGAAAAATGTCAGTAAGTGATATCAATAAGCATATATTGAATAAAAGCTTCAAAATGTACAATACAAACACTGCAATGAACTTGCAGTTCGTGTTATATTACAAAAATAAAACAAAAATTTTATATTGTTTGTTTGACAAGATCTAAATCAAACCATCTATATCAAAAGTTACTAATTTTTTTTAGAAATGGTTCTTGATATTTTTCTAGTATATACTAGAACATGTTTATATATATATATATATATATATATATATATATATATATATATAGTATACGCATGTTTAATTACATAGTATATTTATTTCTATAGTATCAATAACTGAAAATATTTTTTTATTGTAGGATAAATTTAAAATTCTTTTAGTTTAATTTATTAGATGGGAAGTTAAAACTTCATTTTTTCAATGTATATTATGTTTTTTGTGTCTGTTATACTTGAAAGATTATTTTTCTTAGTACTAAAACCATTCTACAAAAATCTATTTAGATTGTTGTTTATGAAATGAGATCAAGACTTACAACTAGAGTATATTCTAAACACATGCCAGCTGACCATATAGGGACTTCCTTACATCTGTACATTAATTTAGATCTTTTTACAAAAATTGATTCCTTGTCTTCGTATTTTTCATTACCTAACTCTACTGATAAGTGTAATACTTTTAATAAAAATTATTCCAATTTTAAGTCTATTTACTTATTTGATTCTTAAAATTAATTATTTTATATTAAATTAAATATTTTCTTCTTCATTTTTTATTTGTATTCAAATTTAATAAATTTTTATTTTAATAAATTGTTTTTAAAAAAGCTATAAAAATATTGGAAAAAGCCATATTATGGAAAAAATGTATATATTGATTTCATTTAACTTTGTGTTAGTAAGATATTTTTAAGATATAAATGAATATTATATATTGAAACAAAATAAATATTTATAGTTAAACATTTATAGCTAACATTTTTTTAAAGTTAAGAATTAAATTACTGTTATGTGTAATGTGTAAATTTGTTCTCTTCGCATGATTTTTTCTTTGTTTTTCTATTTCATATTATTACCTCAATAAATTATTTTAATTATTTTAGTCTCTCTTTTAATATAAGTTGTTTATAAGTATACATTATTTTTTTAATGTTTTTTTTTTTTAATTATTTAATAATTTGTGTTTTTAATGTTTTTTCTTTTAATTTAAGAATGGCTAATCTGAGTCAAATACTGAAAGCAATTTAAGTATAAAACATAAATACTAGGACTTGTTGTTGTAGAAGGTATATAGAATACAGTAGGTTAAAACAATCCCTGACCTACTAAACTAAACCTAACAGATGACTTATAAATGGACAAAAACTGAGATACCCTACATGACAAATATAAAAGCATCCCAACACTGCCATGCTTTACTGTACAACAAGAGCAATATTCAAGCTTGCTTTTAACCAAAGGCGAAAATCTCAAGAAATTATAACCTACAGACAAAAAAATCTACAAATCCTACAAACATAAAACCCTCCCATGCTATAGAACAAGAGCAATATATATTACCTAGATTTATTATTGCTCTCCTTCTTTATCCTGAATACCACGTTTTTAACAGAGTGTTAAAGTCATGACCCAGTCTGTCCAGTTAGTCTTCATGTTCAGTCTGGACCCAAAGTATTCCCAAAAAAATAACCCAGAATTGCAAAATGTTTTAACCAATTATCTTCTATATATTTCTACTGAACATTGCACAGTGTATTACACAATTTACTTTTAGCATTAGACACACAACTTTAAGTCATCATATAATGACAAGTAAATTAACAGTGAATACAAACATGTATTGGTTAAAATTATAAACTTATGTAGCTTTGAATTAAAATTGTTAATTATTTCAATATTTGCTTAAAAATTATTAGAAATAATAAATTTGATTGATTTTACATTTGATTTAGAAATCGTATATGTTAGAAAGTTTTGTTCATTAATTTTTTTTAACACAATTAAAAAATTAATTTCTTGAAAAGTGGTATTTTACAAATTTTAATCAAATAATTTTATTATTTTATTTGTGTTATTAGAATTGGTTATGAAAAATCAGACAGTATTCAACTTTAGTTTAAAATTAAGATGAGTAATAATTTCAAATCAATTTTATATAAATTAGAGAAATGTAATGAAACAGAAAAAAGAGGGATAATGTGATAAAGGAACCGATACCGTTTATAGATACTGTATGTCAGCGGCGAACGGATCTGAAATTCTATTCCATTACATTTCAGGGAACTCTATCACATCTTTGCGTTACTGGAAATCAGAGACAGGAGTGGTAACTTAAAACTAACTATAAATATTTACTGAAGGGTGGGCTTCTCCGGGTCTGAAATTTAAAAAAAATACCTGAAAATTTAAAAAAAATAGCTGAAAACATAAAGGTACCTGAAAGAGAAAGTACATATAGGCCAAATGAGGCCTGTGATAAAACCACCCTGCTCTCTGAAGGCTTTAAATTATTTAAGATGAAACCATTTTGGCTTTAGCCATTTAAAAAAGGAAAGAAAATCAAACAAAGATATGATGAATACACTGGTTAGCTGACATGAGCACTACTTGCTAACACGTACTTAAATTCCAGCGCGACAGCTAAACGCGAAATTATTTGTGTATCGAGTAAAATTTTTATAACGGACTCTGGCTTAAACTAACACTGACCTGCTGTCTGCAAGCTCTGGGCTTCAGACTACAAAAACCTGAAACAAAAGGAAAACATTTCTGAGTAAGATATGGTTTTTAAATCTAAAAATAAATTATAAAAATCTGTATGAAGTTTATTTAAGTAAAATATTACACAATATACTGTTTCATTCCACAATTTCAAAAACATAATGTAGATAATGATACCTACCTTCCTATTAGTACTAAACTGATGTTATTTCAAAAACATTAGAATAATAATATAGTGTTATTAAAATAACTGCTAAACACTTTTAAATTTTTTAAACTTGCCTATAGTAGCACTTACTTTGCTTGTTGAGGATGGCCGTTTCGGGAAATGTGTCCCTTTGTCAACTCAGACCGTAACTAATCTCAAGGTTTACCTAGGTTAGGGTGGGTTCCCGAAACGGCTGTCCTCAATAAACAAAGTAAGTGCTACTATAGGCAAGTTTATAACATTTAAAAGTGTTTAGTGATTACTAGTAGCTGACGTGAAGATGTAATCAACAAATGTTAAAATAACTGATTAAATAATACACTATTTTTGACATAATATTGCTACTATGGTGATATTGGAAGAAACTGTTTAATGAAATAGTCTTTTCCTTCACACTTAATTTTTAAATTGCAGAAAAATTATAAAATTTTGGTCTGAAAAGAAACCATTTTTAATTTGAAAACTAGTGACCTCAATATTCTAAAAAAAGATAAAATAACAAACAGTTAAAGTGCAGTTAATTACTACTATCAAATAACGTTTGGTTCATTTTATGAATAAGGTCAGATAAAATGCAGTTTAAGCTATTGCTGCTCAACTCCTATCCACAATTCCTTTCCCTTAAAAATTTTGACTTGAGAAGCTCTAAAGTTTTTATCATTATTATTATTTAAATTAGTGATTTTAAGTTTTTTTATCCTGGAAAGGACATTAAAAGAAAAACGTTATTGATTGGAGTAGTACACTAAAATTTTTGAACACATCATGAAAATTAACTAGCTGGGAGTTTTTGTGTTTGAGTCTCGCCCATGACTCACAGCATTGAACAATGCACTAATCTAGTGCAAAACATGCCTGCTGAAAAACATCAGTAAGTAGTGTAGTTTTGCCAAGTGATGCAAATAGTAGTAACTAGCTGGACTAAGAGGGTTTTTTCTACCTCAGTCAACAATTTCATTCATCATTTACAAACAATAACAATATTGGAAACAACTCTAATACCACAAAAATAACTGATAATACAAGTTACCTAAGATTCCAATATTTTTATTCTACTTTGTTTTACTACTGTGCTCCTCACATTGTATATCATTTATGAAATTGAAGATTTTAAAAAATTAGCCTGTATTGACTATTCTCAGAATATATCTGGATAAAGGAACAGAAGTTGTGCTAGTTCCGGAAGCTTAGGTAGAAAGTGTTTTTATGAATTCTTTGACGAAAAGAAAGGCTAACCTGCAAATGTAATTAAGGAAGGCAAAAATGGAAAAAGTCTCTATCATAATGTTGTCAGAGTTATATTTTATTGGCTGATATTTACAAAATCATGAAATACTTGCAAAAACATGAAAAACTCTATGAAAGATTCATTGTGAGTAAAAACTAAATGCATTTGACAAGAATAAGTTGCATAAGTAGCTGTGTGAAGTTGGAAGACATGAAGAAAGATCTAAACCTCTATAAAGAAAGAGCAGAAGAATATTTTGGGAGCATAATTCTCTGACATGACAATAAATGTAATGTTTTCAATTCTAAATTTGTGAGCTCTGGTGTTACCATTTATAATGAGGCTTCTTGAGAGAATATAAGCAGAATTTTTAGAACAAAAAAGAATAAAGTAGTCCCTTTTCTAAATGGTATTCCATATACAGTGTAATATTTGTCCAGACCTTCAGTGTTACTATAGAGGACTAATCCTCTCTGCAAATCCTAGGCTCTGTAATTAAGAGACACATTCCAAAGAAATAAATGCCAATACTAAGCATTGACATTATTTAGGTGCTACGATTCATCAACTTTTATTTCTGAAGGCCAAACTGTCAATTAAAAAAAATGTATGTGGAACTCTTTACATATCTGACTGTAAGAAATTTAATCAGATGGAAATAAGATAGGAAATAATTAGTTTTAGTGGCATGACAGTGCCCATCGGCCCCTGACAGTGAAACATCACCTTGCTAGGCAATAATGTTCTCCCGAACAACTCTCTTATTCTCCCAACTTAGGATTAACCAATTTCTATGGGTTTCATGACAAAAATTAAATTGAAGATGTGTTTTTCTAATGCAGAAAGATAGAAAATGTAATAAACCAATTTAAGGAACTTCCTAAAAATATCTTTCTTTTAAAATCCATCTTTTTGGATAGCATTTTGGAAACTATCAAAAATACTCTGTTTTTTGACAGCTATAGAAATGATGAAATAAGTGTGTAAATGCAGAACATACTTTGAAGGTAAATAATGTAGAATATTCTGAATTATATTAAATTTTATTTTAAACAATCCAGGAACTTCTTGACCCTTTCTGATACAATTGCAATTTTTACAGAATTATTATATACTGTAAAGTTTCATGTTGTTTTGATAAGTGAAATGAAGGTAGTTATTTTGAGAGATGTTTCTCATATAAGTGAAAAACCTATATTACATATGAGTGTTACTTATTTTACACTTTTTTATATATCTTTTCTCCTTAAGTTTTTTCTTAACAAGAAAATCCATTATAATAAAAACATTGGCAAAAACAACTAATATTACAAGTTACCATAAAAGAGTCCTATTACAAAATTAAAATCTAGAATACAAAAATTTACAAACTAAACTAATTTATGAAGGTCAGTCCAGTTTGTAAATTATTCATTTATAAATAAGGACGCAACAGACTATGGCTTTAGATGGTGAAACTAACCATACTCAGATTAGAAAATGTTCTGGTGTATAGATTTTGTTTTAGTGCAAATGCACAGCAGTGGTTTAAAGAACATTGGGAAATACTAGAGCCTAATATTTTTATTAAAATAGAAATATATCAGTTGGAGCTATATTCTGGTTGCGTTAGGAATAATTTTTGGTGCAAACCAACTTATACTCAGTATAGCGAGTAGAACAGGTTTAGCTAATCATAAACAAAAGTGTTTCAAGAGTATTTAAACATTGATTATTTTCCATAAATGTTGGAATTTAAAAAACTAAAATATTTGAGTTACCAAATTTGGGAAAAGTATATTGGATTTTCTACTATGCTCTTACTTTCTGTCATTTTTTTCACTATTTAATCAGGAAATAGATTGTAGGCTACCTCTTGGAGTTCTTTTAGAGAAACTTCAGCTTATGCTGGCAGTAAATTTTTTAGCTTTTTTGGTGTGTTGTAATGGACTTAAATTGAGAATTTAAGCATTACAATTGGAATTTTAAATATAAAAAATTTAAATTTAAATTTTTGATAAGAAAATATAAATACAAATACAGTGCCATAAGCAGCTATTTCAAAGAAAATTTATATATTTTTTTCCAGGCGAAAAACCTATCAAGTTTATTATAGCCTAACTAAAGTTTTATTTTAAAATAAATGTTACATAAATAAAACTAACCAAACTAAACAAAATAAAATAAAATAAATGTTTAATACTAATTGTAACTAAAACTAAAGAAACTAAATTATACAAAATTTAAATATTATTAAATAAATTGAGGCGGCGTAAGAAAGCGATGACATGGTCGATAGCCGTGACATCGTCCCTTAGAACCACCTGTAAACTACCTCGAAGATCGTAACGTATATACAAATCGCTTAACTCATCACAATCAAGCAGGATGTGCTTGATTGTAATATTACTTCTACAAAACGGACATAGTGGTGGATCCTCATGTCGCATCAACCATCCATGCGTTAACAAAGAAGTGACTACCACTTCCTCCCTACGATTCGAACGAACAGATGTCCTCCATGGTCGGACGGTATTTTTGATGTCCCTCAGCTTGTTTCTATTTACATTTTGCCATTCTTCATTCAAAACAGAGAATAGTATAGTTTTAACATTCCATACAAAATCTGATGCCATCACACGTTGTGTCGATGGCACCATACTTCTAACTAATTTTGCACCTTCATCTGCTTTAGTGTTTCCGAATATTCCGCAGTGACCAGGCACCAGAGAAAACGACACCTCGACACATCGTAATTGGAGCCTGTTTTAAAGGGGGGAGTTTTTTTTATCAATTTGAAGGAGAAAGAAACAAAAGAAAAACAGAAGATTAGTCAAAATTCACATAGAAAGTTCATTGACATTTGAAAGTGTGCAGAAAGAAAGATTATGAAAAACATCAAGAATAAGGAAATTGCCTAAATCCAAAATCTCAAAAGTTATGACCAAATATAAAATTTTGTACTAAAATGAAGAAGCTACCAACCACCGGAAACTGTGACATTGAGGATCAGGTGATTTTAAGGGGAGGAATCGAACCATATTACGTCACTTTTTACAGTATGTTGATTGGACCAGAGACAACAGGTGAGTATAGGGAGTATGGGGAGATAGAAGGAGAAAGGGGAGAAGGTGCAGTGGGTCTTGAAAAGTTGTAAACGCTGGATGGAGATTCAAACCACTCCGCTTTAATGATATAAAAGTGTTAAATTCCAACATCTTGTGCTAAGTACAGGAAATACGTGGCTGGAAAAATGTAATGGTGCGATTCCCAAGCCTTTTTTAGTGATTTCGGTCCCTAAAATTGGCTAAATTCAACAGATGTGGTGCCTTTCAAATAGATCAAAAGACAGAGGGTGCCAAAGTTTATAAACTGTAAATTATTTTTAGAAGATATTAACATTAAAATTCGCCAAAATAAATTTTAAAACTGTAGAAAGTGAAAACCATAAAAAAGTAAACATCAAGTTATTAGGAAACGAAATTAAAATTGGGACTAAAATATGTATATATATCAGTGGCACAGCCAAGCCAACATCTTGTGCTAAGTACAGGAAATACGTGGCTGGAAAAATGTAATCGTGCAATTCCCAAGCCTTTTTTAGGGATTTCGATCCCTAAAATTGGCTAAATTCAACAGATGTGGTGCCTTTCAAATAGATCAAAAGACAGAGGGTTCCAAAGTTTATAAACTGTAAATTGTTTTTAGAAGATATTAACATTAAAATTCGCCAAAATAAATTTTAAAACTGTAGAAAGTGAAAACCATAAAAAAGTAAACATCAAGTTATTAGGAAACGAAATTAAAATCGGGACTAAAATATGTATATATATCAGTGGCACAGCCAAGAGGGTCCGGAACCCCCTTACTATGAAAAAAATGAAAATTTATACAAAGATTAAAAATGACATGAAAAATATTATATATTTAACTGGAATTTAGGCATAGGGTAATAAGAACAACAATAGAAAATAATATTTAGCCTACTTGTAAATTGAATTCTGTGAGTTAGTATTTCCTCTAGAGAACAGACTGTAATAGCCTATATTTATTCAAAACGCACCATCCACCGTTGGATAAAATACATGCTTTTATTTGTATCTGATGTATCCTGTTTTAAGAGGCTTTAAGTAGCATTAAAACGTTAGCAGTTTTTAAATGTATTATTAATTTTGAAAAATTTTAACATTTCGCTTTGTGGTAAAATACACAGTTTTTTAGTTGGTACCTTTAGGTATAACTAAATAAGCATTGAAGTTACTTGAGAATTGATAATTATGGGAAAATATTAAAATTGTCAAAAATAATAAACAGCCTACTTTACTATGGCATAAAAACACAGATTTAGTCTCAATTTGAGTCTTTTTTATGCTGCTTATGCCTTAAACAGTTTAAAGAGTTAGTTTTTGCTAATTCTGTTTCAAACTCTTTTCGTTTTCTATGACCAATTTGAGTGAACATTTGGCTGGGATATCTTGCTGTCTGTTAGGTGAAAATGCTGCTGAAACTGTTTAAATGTTGACAACAGCCTATAGAGGTGATGCTGAAATAAAACTCCCAGTATAATAGTGGTTTGTTTGATTTCTTAATTGTGACAAGTCAATTAATGACTAACCTCATAGCCCAAACAGAGGAGAATGTTCAGAAAATTTTTAAACATTTGCTCTCAGGGCATCGACACACCAAATTTCGGAGATAAGTGGGTTCTTAAAGCTTGGTTTAGCAAATTTTAACTAAAGATCTGGGAACAAAATGAGTAACTGCCAACTCTGTACCTTGAGTTCTGATGCAATAAAAATAAATAGAAAAGTTAAAACATGCCTTGCCTTGAAAGAACAGCTTCAGACTGATTCAGATTTCCTGTCGAAGGTCATTACTAAAGATAAGACATGGTGATAAGATGTCATAGTCACCTTGTCCAAAAAGATATTGTCAAATCAAATATCGAGGCTTTTTGATGTTCATTCAGTTTGTTGCACCAGGCCAGAGCGTCGGTCGAGCTTTTCATTTGCAAGTTTTAAGAAGTTAAACAATGTTGTTAAAAAACCCCCGATTTGTGATAGACAAGCGTCTAGATTTTCGACTATGACAATAAACCTACATACAGCCATTTTGGCAAAAAATGGCATGGTTCTGTTATCACATGTATTACCTGACCTGGTTTTGTATCCTTTAATTTTATTTCTATGAATAAAAAGGTGTATGAGAGAAGTCAGATTCACCAATGTTGATTTCAAGGAAAACGAGAATATAGATATCAGCCATTCCTGAACAAGAGTACAAAAAATGTTTCGAACAGTGGAAACACTGATGAGAAAAATGTATCAAGTGTAATGGAGAATACTACAAAGGAGATAGTTATGCAAAAAATTGAACATGGCTTTTAAAAAATAATTCTGTTTTTGCACCCCACTTGTGTGTGTGTGTGTATATATATATATATATATATATATATATATATATATATATATATATATATATATATATATATTTTTAGGTTAGTTTTGGTTGGTAAAGATTATTTAGTTAGTTATATTAGTTATATATATATATATATATATATATATATATATAGAGAGAGAGAGAGAGAGAGAGAGAGAGAGATTTGGACTAGATAGGAGACTGACAGACTTACCTAATGGCAATAGTCCAAAACTGCAATCTCTTAGAAATAAATAAATAAATAGACACATATAAAAACTTATCACACTATTGAAATATTTCGATCAACCTAATTATATATATACTGTTTCTGCTTAAGTTTGGGTCACAAAAAAAATAGACACACCTTTCAAAGTATTTTGGAAAATTTCGTTCGAAGATTGCCCAATGATTCTCAAAGCATCTAAACCGTTGAATTGTTTCCAACAATCTTCAACAGAGCTCATTCCGTCTCATAGCATGCAGATGGGCAATTGATCTTCTTGTATAATAAATAAGCTTTAAATGTTTCGATGACTCCCTGATTCATCAGTTGTGTTTGGTGGCAAAAGTATCACTTTCACGAGTGTATCGAAATTAGGTAAAGTAGGAGGATGGCCAGGTGCATTGTCAATTAATAGAAATTACTTTAAAAGGAATTTGTTGAGACCAACAATAACATCCACCTTGAGGTATAACATGATGACCAAACCAGTCCTCAAAAAGGGAAGCTGTCACCTAAACCTTCCGATTCGATTTCCAAATGACAGGCAAGCTAGCTTTACAAATATTGTTTAATGCCCTTGGATTTTCTGAGCGATAAACTACGAGAGATTGAAACTTACAGTCACCAGCTCTACTTGCACCAACCTTTACTGTCAATCTCTTTTGGTGGCCTTAAAACCTGGAATCATTTTCTCTTCATGCACTGTAAAAGCTTAAGCATTTTCATCCAGAACAGGCCAGTTTCTGCGTAACTCTGACAGCATGATTTAAAACCGTGTAACTTGGGAGTCTTGTAAGAAGGGGGAAGTGTAAATCGAGGTATTACTGTATATATATAACGTCTTTTATTTTTCTATTGCATTGACTTTATAAAGTTATTATTGTTAATAGAAAAAATAATTCAGTGATTTTACAATGGTCAAGTGTCTGAAAGTGCCTCATCACACAAGGTAAAAATTAATTGCACTTAGAGATCAAACAATTGTTTACAATTAGCAATAATAACTTTATATATATTGTAATTTTATTATGATTAGGTTTTTTTAAACTAATACTGTCTATTTATATGAGTTTCATATAAACATTTTTCTCTTAATACAATCATTTATTAATGATACATTTCATAATGGAGAATATTTATAAGAATAATGACGCAAAGCTTTTAATGAATTACTGGAAAATATTATTGACACAATCAAGAACTCTTCACTAAACAACAGTTAAAATGAAGGGTCTTGGTTTAACTGTTGGCTAGTAAAGAGGCTCCTGATATCAAGAATAACAAAATTATGACAGACAAAGCTATTTTTGTCATGAATATCCTTTTTATGAAGTGTGTATTGGTTAATATATATATATATATATATATATATATATATATATATATATATATATATAAAGTTTAAATTTTTTAATTTGCTTAAGAATACTTTTGTTTGCTACAACCCATTATGTAGGTCCAATGTATGTTACTGAAATGTAGATCTATAGCTTGTACATTCAGCATTTGGTTAGAGTTCAAACTTGTAACCCCAAATACCTTTGAAGTTTAGCACACCATTATTAAGCAGTGTCGCCACATAGGTACCTGCACAAGGCACTGTGTGTAAACACAAACTCTTACTAAATTTATTCATTTGTTTAAGCTTAGTGTTTTATTCTCTTTGAAGTCTTATAATAATAATAATAAAATAAATATGATTTCTATGTAGCAATAAATTGACAAAGCTCTGAAAAATGTAATAATTTTTGTACAAGGAAAAATCAAATAATTATAGTTAAATATTTGTGTTGGCATCTTAGCTATTTACTTCACATTCTATTCTCAAAACTAAAACGATTACAAATTATATAGGTTATATATATACAACAATTATATAACCTATATAATTTGTAATCGTTTTAGTTTTGAGAATAGAATGTGAAGTAAATAGCTAAGATGCCAACACAAATATTTAACTATAATTATTTGATTTTTCCTTGTACAAAAATTATTACATATTTCAGAGCTTTGTCAATTTATTGCTACATAGAAATCAGATTTATTTTATTATTATTGTAAGACTTCAAAGAGAATAAAACACTAAGCTTAAACAACTGAATAAATTTAGTAAGAGTTTGTGTTTACACACAGTGCCTTGTGCAGGTACCTATGTGGCGACACTGTTTAATAATGGTGCGCTAAACTTCAAAGGTATTTGGGGATACAAGTTTGAACTCTAACCAAATGCTGAATGTACAAGCTATAGATCTACATTTCAATAACATACATTGGACCTACATAATGGGTTGTAGCAAACAAAAGCATTCTTAAGCAAATAACAAAAATTTAAACTCAATTTCTACTCAGGCCAACAACAAAAAAATTCATTTTATTAAATAAATACAAATAATATAAATGACTGAATCGCAATTTTAAGTGGTAAAATAGAAAGCAAAATTAATTTTTTAAAAAAACTTTATTAACAAATGCCATCCACTACCAGGTTTACAAAAATGTATTTGAATTTCAAAGGATGAATAAAAGGTATTTTATTAATGATTGAAGATTTGAACAAGATATGTATAAGGAGAGTGTAAACTAATAGGAATTGAAAAACCTCACTTCAACGTACTCTTTAGTGAGAGACAACTTTCTTAAAGGATTAAAATCAATACTGATTACATTGTGTGCCTGAATGTATTTCTGGATATAAATTGTAACCAAGACTTTTTATTATTTACTTTTATACACACGAACTATAAATATTCATTTTTATATTCTATATAGTTTTAATATAATCACCCAGTTTCACTATTATCAGCTATAATATTTTGGAAAGCCTTAGAATTAAACCCCCAAGCACGTGAGTAGAGATGCAAGGGCAGCACAAGGGCAGAGTTATATACATGACACACAACTATTGTCTTTTAGGGCTATGAGAGATGTATTAGTGAAACCCAAGTAGGAAGGGAAAGTGAAACCCAAGTAGGAATTGGGATTTTTTGTAGTTAAAAGAAAATTTATACTTATACTTTAGGTACCAACTTGGCAAAAAAAACACTACTTTCTGATATTTTCAGCAGATGCATTTATCACTAGGTCAGCGCGTTATTAAATGATGTGAGTCACAGACAAGACTTACTCAGGTGTGTTACTGTTCAAAGGGTAGTTGTTAATTATGTCTTCAAATACAATATTTGATTCTGAGTGTATCTTATCGTTTAGAATGTGTTGTGGATAGTATTAATGTTTTTTGTATAACTCATGGTTTTGTTATGCCAATTTTGTTGCTTTTTGTGATGTAGTGTAGGACTTTTAGATTGTTGTCTAAGTGTAGTTGTTTTCTATGTGTATGGCGAAATTTGATTTGGGTTGTATTTTTAAGCGTTTGTTGTATCTTGTGGTAAATGTTTTCCCTGTTTGTTCTATGTAAACGCTGGGGCAGTTGTAGCATGTAATCATGTTTACTCCTGCCCTGTTTATTCTGGTGTGTTTTTGAACTATGTAGGTATTTTTTAATTTTGTTGGATGTTTTAAATGCTACTTTGTACTCAAGTTTGCCGAATGAGATTATTTTTTGTGATATGTATTTTTGTGTTGTGTTATGTGTGGGTTTTTTTGCGCAATTATGTTGTCCAACAAGGTATGTTTGTATCCTCTTTAATATGCCATGTATTTTATTACGTTTAGTTTGTTTATTTTGCCTTCATTGTTCATGGGTATGTTGATTAGTCTTTGTATCATGGAATGAAAGGCAGCATGTTTGTGTTGTATGGTGATTGAAGTGTTGTGTATAACTGTCAGTGGTGATCTGTTTCCTGTATATTTTGAATGTGTTTGTTTTCGTTAGATCTAAGAAGTTGATTTTGTTCTGTTTCTAGTGTGGGGTTTATGTTATTGTGTAATTTGTTTATGTAAATGTGGTAGGTGTTTATCTGTCTTATGTTGCTTTTATATAGGATTAGGATGTCATCTATGTATCTGTACTATATATTATTATTGCGAGTGTATTTGTTGATGTTTATAATATATTTTTGTTCTAGATTTGTATGATTATTGCTTGAGATGGGGAATCCCATGTGTAGTGGGCATATTGGTACATCTTATTTGTATACCACTAATAAATAACACATCAGCATCTTCACACAAAATCGCAAAATACTTTGACAAAATAATAAGAAAAAATATCACATTTCATAACCACACTAGCCTAAAAAACAACATAGATCTTACAAAAAAAAAATAAAAAACAAAGCACATAACTCTACACTAGCAACATTCGACATCACCAACCTATACACAAACATACCAATTAAAGAAACAATAAACATACTCAAACAAATGTTAATAGAAAACAACATAACCAAAGATATATAATACCACAAACAGAAACAACCAATTCTCAGAATTATTTCACATACAACAAATACTACACACAAAACAAAGGCATACCCATGGATCCTCCATCTCAAGCTGACCTAGTGCAAAAAATGTCAGCTGAAAATATCAATTAGTAGTGATTTTTGTTTTTTTTGCCAAGTTAATACCAAAAGTGTAATTATAGAAAACTCTCAGGATTTACAACAAAAAAACTGCAAAAAATTATACTTTTGTAATTTTTTTATAACACAGTGTATTATAAAATCAAAAATAGATAATTTTAGAGAATTTTTACTATGTGAGCCCAGTTTTTTTTTTTATCTAGACAGACATATGTAATCGCTGGATTTCTCTTTGATGTTCTCTGTTACTTGAACTTTATATAGGCCTATGAATGCAAATTGTCCCTTGTAATTTAATTAATAAACCACTAAAACATAAATAACCACCAGTTACACCAGTGACAAGTGCACAAATTGTAACTAAATTAGCTATGGCCTACAATTATGCTTGTTTTAGCATAAAAATGCCATTATCTTTATTGTAAAAAAACAAATAAAACTACACAATCAGTATTCGATTTACATTACACTATAATAAAAAAATAACTTTGCAGAAGAATTAATTTTGCCTTAAAAATGATTTAAAGCTCACAACAAATCTGAGCTATTTTAAATAGGTATTAATCCCACTATTTGAAATGATTTGTCAAAATATTTCAACGACAAATTACTTTTAGTTGTATAATCTTACAGCTTTATCAACTGAACATGAGAAAAATTTAATATTTAAAAATAATTGAGACATGGACAATAACATCATTAAAAGTTGAATATAAAAAAACTAAGAATAAATAACTTCTGATATAGACAATCAGATGATGAAAATGAAAACAAGATAGAAAGGGATTCCACAAGGATGGAAAGGCGAATCATTTGATATAAATGTCTTTTCTTTTATCTGAAACTAAAGTTTTATTTGTGTAAAACAATAAAACTTTATTTTACACTGCCGCCACTCAAAGTTTTCCACAATGTTGAAAAATTATAGCAGCGAAGTACCTGTACAGCAATGCTGACAACCTGAAAAACAAATTTACTTCAGGTGAACACAAAGTTCAAACTAGATAAAAGATGGGATTTTGGTAACTGATTACTGGATGATGTGGATTCAAGGTGACGAGGAACAAAAAATAATAACTGGAAGTTAATTCAGTGCAGCATTAATATAAAAGAAAAAAATGAGATGGGATTTTGGTGTCTGATTACTGGAAGATGTGGATTCAATGTGAGGAGGAACAAAAAATTATAACTAATTTAGTTCAGTGCAGCATTAAGATAAAAGAAATGAACCAATGGTATATGACAAGGGTGTTGGAAAACAGACATCATAACTAAGAGAAGTTCATAATAATAGGTTCATTTAATACAGTAACAAAAATATTCAGGATTTGGAAAAAAGGGTAAGGAACAGTCTAGTGATCTGACAATAAAAATTCAAAGAATGGAAACAACTGTTTAATACAGAACAATATATTACAATACTCTTTATTCGGGTTTCTGGATAGAGCTAAACAGGTAACCTAGATTCTTTCAACTCTACTGAACAACTTATATATTTTGATAATTATATTTGAATTAGATCTATAAAATAGTATGAAATGCAAGATTTTCAATTTCTCAATGGCCAACATTTGTAACATGATTTAAAATATATTCAACGACATCAACGGAACCAGAATATTAATAATTAAACTCATAAATAGATACTCTTCAAAATTTGCTTCCTAAGAACATAATGACGATTCTAGGAAAAGCAGAGGCAATACACATTCAGCCTCTTCATAATATTCTACACTTTATTGATCATATTATAAATTAAACTAATATATAAATATATGTATAAAATTATATATATAATTTTAAAAAATAGAAACTGCAAAAAAATTACCTGATTAATATGACAGACGCAGTGTGCAATTTGATGATGGAGGTGTAGGTGTTGATGGTGCTGATAGTGATGATATGTGTTGATGAAGTTGGTCATTGATGCTGCTAGTTTCTGATGCTGGTGGTTTTATAGACGGCAGTGGGTTCGATGATTAGGAAAGTTACCTAAAAACAGGAATTAAAACATTTATTAAATGAAAAAAATTATATATACATAGACACAGTAGTCTCGATAGTTCGAGATGAATGGGACACAGACCTCCTAGGATTACACAGAAATAAGTTCCTGTGCATTAGAAAAAATAGGACTTCTAATAAACCTAATTAATGTGGTGGCAGTCAGATCCAGATTTATTAATAGCGGCAATAAAGACCAGTCCAGCTAATCATGAGTGTCATCATTGTTTGATCGGTTTGTTTGCTTCAAGAGAATTTATTTTCTGATATGTTACACACAACAATAGACTTTTGTGCTTTCTAAAGGAATTTTGTCAACTGTCGAAACTTTCTGCAAAAATAAAGAAAGATATTTCTGATATATTGACCTTCTCCCAACATCTTTACATAACTGATAAGGACAATCAAACACAACTGATGAAGTTTTGTAATTCACCAATCTGTAAAACACTAGTGAACTGAATGATACATCAGAATGGGGAGGAAGAAAAATACCATATTGATATAAACATTTCTTGGACACGTAACTCATTTCCTTTCTAACAAAAAAAGGCAGAAGAAACTTTCTTTTCTAATTCAATGGAAGCTAAGTAAACCAGGACTCGGATTTTCGAGGCTCTACTGTATATACATATAATGTGTGTGTATGAGAGAGAAGACATTTTAGAAGGAGAATAACCTTGATAATCATTCAGCCTGTTTTCATAAATTGACCCGACCCCACATACATAACTGTAAATTAATTTCAATACAGAAATTTTTGTTAATTTTTATCATATAGCTACGTTGTTAACTACACCGATTGTGTAAGTTATCTGTGAAGTAAAGTTTTATTTTGTCCTGTAGCAATTACATGACATCCAAATATATAAATGAAAACATTCAATTTCAAGTAGTTTTTGATTTTGCCCCCCCCCCCCCTAAAGGGTAAATAGTATAGTCAGATCACTAATTAGTAATGAATTAGTTGACACTGGACAACTGAATCCGAGTATATTTTGAAAGTAATACTACAATGAGGGATAATTCAAAAATCGAGATATACTGCATTGACAGCTTACAACTAGTGAAAACACATAATTGCTAAATATATAGAATGTCTTCATGTATATATAATTCTAGATATAAGTGAAGTGACTTCAATAAATAAGTTATCTGAGTACCATTGGCTAAATTCGTAGTCGTAAGGTTGTAAACCGCAATCTATTCCCTACATCCTTATTCTAGTTTATTACTACATTTAATGAACCAAGTTGTAATCACAATACTTTGTTGTTATCAAGTAATAAGCCTTTATTTACGTTGTATCTTTGTTATAACGAGTTACTTATGAGAAACCGGCTTTCCTGTCAAAAAAGGTTATTTTTCAACACACATATGCCAGTTAAGGTATACAGGATTTAAAGTGATATCTGTGAGAAGTTGTTTCATTCGTGACACACAATCCTAACCTCTAGGTAAATCTTTTTATGTTGATCATATTTAAATTCAATAAATTTTAACCTATTCATGTACAGTGCCGGCAAAAAGTTTAGGGACAGGCGAAAAAAGTACAACTTTTAGCTTTAAGTCAATTCATTTATACAAAAAATGAAAGTCAAATTGAAAATTTGAGAAAAAAAAGAAACTATGAACTTAATAGTCTATTGGCCCGCCTTTGGCCTTGTAGCAGCTTTTTACACGGTCTGGCATCGTGTCAATGAGCTTTCTGCACTCTTCCTTGCTGATGTCTTTCCAGAGTTGAGCGATCATTAGCTTGAGCTCGTTCTTGTTGGTAGGCTTCTTTTTGGCCAACCGCATACCCATAGTATTCCATATGTTTTCAATGGTATTTAAATCAGGGCTTCGGGCTGGCCAAGGGAGAATTTCTAATCTTGAACGCGAAACCATTCCATGGTTTAACGGGATTTATGGCAGGGGGCATTGTCTTGCTGAAAAATGAAATTTTCACCAAGCGACCTTGTAGCTGAGGGAAGCATTACTTCTTCCATGATCTTGCAGTAAGATGTGCTGTTGACTGAGCCTTCAACAGCTGCTATTAACCAGCTTGCAATCTTGGCGAGGTGTCGTCTTACGGGGACGTCCGCTTCTAGGCGTATCGATGACAGTACCCGTCTTCTTAAATTTATTCACAGTGTTCTCAACAGAAGTCTTAGAAACGTTCAATGCATGTCCAATTGCTCTGTACGTCATGCCGGTTTTATGCATACCAACAATTTGCCACCTAACTTCAACAGTCACAGATGAACGAACCATGTTTTTGGGAATCAACCCTAGAAAAGCGCACTGAACAAGTAGGGTTATGTCAGCACAACTGAGGAACGTCTGAACAACAACAGATTCACGCGCACATGTCCCCCCGCCCGCCATGACGCGAGGAACACAACGGTACAGTCAGTTCCGCTCCAAGTGGCTCCGTTCACTAGATATTCACTATTGAAATGTGAGAATTTTATTATACTGAAAAATCTGAAAATCTAAAGCAAAGTTAACCTGGTACCAAATGAAAGGTGATTTTTTGTAAATAATAAATAAATGCATATTTACATTCTAAATGCTATGCTAAACATGTGTACAAAGTATCATTTGAATCAGATGTGTATTTTTTTTATTATACATTTTTAATTGGAAAAAAACAGAGGTTTCCTCAAAAATTTAAAAATGGGAAAAACATTTATAATTTGCCAACCCTTACTTATAAATGAATGAAAATTTCAGGAAAATCGTAACTTTTAATGCCCAATTCATTGATAAGTTACTAATATATGATTGGCAGAAAGTTTTAGGACAATAGCAAAAACATATAAATGTAGGGGTGTCCCTAAACTTTTTGCCTGCACTGTAGAGGGCTATTGCTGAATCCATTTAGAAAGGGCATTTCTAAAAATTACTGTTTGGGAGGGACAGCATACCATCCTACCTAGCAGTGATAAATAAAACAAACTCTTTAAAACTTTTGGATAACCTCGATTTTAGTAATTTCACAAATAGTTATTCAGAAGTACGCTCTAAACACAACAGTGTTAATTGCAAGCTACGTGTTGGGTAAACAGTCCTGAAATATGCTCTCGCAAAGTTACAAGCTAAAGTAGTTATTGTATTTCTAAAATACAGCATTCTCTATATTGACAATATCGCACTTGTAAATCTAACTAAATTTACAAATGAACTAGCCAACAAGCCTGACTAGATCAATCTACGTAACATTAATGAAAGGGTAGAATATTTATTAGTTATCACTTTTAAGTGACAAGGGTGACCTTGATCCCACTTTCTCTGAAGGTTATTGAAACATTTTTAAGGTTCAGTTTTCTTAGTTGACTTCTAAATTTATCTCAACAGAATAAATTGGTCCCAAAAAAATTAACAATGAAGCAGCTTTTTAAATCAATTAACCAGTGTAAATTTGTGTTCACAACACGCTTTTGCTAGTATTTTTAAATTTTGGTTCAAACATCTAGTTACATAAACCAATGGTATAATTAAAAGGTATTCTCAGTATTGAAAACATAACTAACATTAGACAATAAAATAATTGTGAGTATTGTGACCACCTGAGATCAAAATCGAAAATTGTTCAATAACATGTCCTATATGAAGATATGTACAAGATTTTTTTTTTATTTAACACAAAAAGTTAATTTTATCAAATTAAAGTTGGGTACAAAATTCAGTGCAGAGTAATAAGTTGTACATCATCCATGGAGTGATAACAACTAAAGTTGATGTTTTAGGGATCTAAACTTTGGTAAATACTCAGATTGCCCACCCCCAATAAAATGCATATAAAATTAATCAAAAACATGTCCTGAAGCTACATTATCAACAATTATTTTTGTTATTTGCAAGGAATGTTTATTTTATGTGTCTATATTGAAATATACCAATTAAGTATCCAGTCAGGATAGATTTGGTTGTAATTTTATACATTTAACCAACATTACTTATACAGTCACGCTTATTGTGATCATGCTTAATGTTATCATTCGGTTATTGTTATCGTTTCATTGAAAAACAAACACGGACGTATATACATTGTAATTAGGTCGCTTATTGTAATCATCTGTTCGCTTATTATTATCATTTAATTTGCCATGCAAAATCATATGCGTCAACGTATACTAGCATAGACCAAGTAAAAATGTCTACAAAGTAGTGTAAACAGCACGTGCAACACACAATTACGCCCAATTCATAGAATGTTTATTTTTAGAATGACAGAAATACTTTATAACGGTTTCAGCACTTAGCAAGCACAGTTCTCAGAATGTCTCCCCTAATCTTTGTTTACGCAAACACCCTCGCTGAGTCGACTTTAGTTGTTTGTTAACATTAGTTGATGTTACTACTGAACCATTTACAGTACAGTCCTACTGTATTTTTTAACAGTGAATTTTTATGAACGTTTATTACAGTATTTTAGTGTGATTTTACATAATTTAATTTTTAAAGATCTTTTTTGTTTGTTTTGTAGAGTTTAGTGTCACTTGAAGTTTCAAAGGACAGTATAGCAAGATGTCCAAATCTCAAAAGTCCAACGACGCGATTTAAGTCTTAAACAAAAACTTAATATTCTAGATAGGTACAGTAAATTACCAAAAATGATTCAAAGAAACGCTGCTTCTCAACTTGGCGTTTCTCAACCTCTCTTATGTAAAATATTGAACAACAAAGAAAAAAATAATGTCGTTATCAAAGTGTAATGAAAATGTTGACAACAAAAGACATCGTTCTGGGAAGGATCCGCAAGTGGAATCAGCTTTGAAATTGTGGTTTAAAAATGTTCGCGAAAAAGATGCTCGAGTTGACGGCCCACTAATGCGTCTAAAAGCTGAGGATCTTGCCAAAAAAATAGGAAAACAGGATTTTAAAGCCACAGATGGATGGTTCAATCGATGGAAGAAAATGGAAAACATTGTTTACAAGAAAACGTGTGGTGAAAAATAAATGCTGATTTTATTGGAGCTGAGTACTGGTTACAATACGAATGGCCAAAGATTTTGGCCGAGTATTCTCCTAGCTGCAAAAACAATGCAGATGAAACAGGACTTTATTATCGTGCTTTACCCGACCATACTTACTTATTTAAAAATGAAAGTGCTAACGGCTGTAAAATATGTAAACAAAGAATAACTGTTTTGTGTTGTGTTAACATGGTTGGTCATAAAGAAAAACTCTTAATTATCGGTAAATCTAAAAATCCACGGTGTTTTCAAGGTATCAAAAAAACCTACCAGTTGAATATCATTCAAACTCCAATGCTTAGATGACATCAAAAATTTTTAATGAATGGCTGACTAAATGGGATACCAGCCTCAAACGCAACATTGTCCTTCTACTAGACAACTGCACTGCACATAATGACATAAGCACTACGCTAAAACACATCAAAGTGATTTACCTTCCGGCCAATACTACATCAATTATTCAGCCATGTGACCGAGGCACAATTAAAAATCTCAAAAGTTTTTATCGACGAGAGATGCGTGCTAGAATTATAGAAAATATGGATGAATTTCAAACCCTTACCTCAAATGAATTGGGTAAAAAAACTTCTTTACTCGATGCTATTCGTCTGATAGCAAAATCTTGGAATGAAGTTTCTGAAAAAACTGAAAAATTGCTTTAGAAAAGGTGGGTTTTTTGTTGAAGAAAATCAAGAGCAAGTTACATCTGAGGAAGACTCTGAAGAGAACTTGAAGCCTTTCGATTTGTCCTTAAAAGAATATACTGAGTGGAAGTTGACGATAGTATTGAAACAGCAGCGGAAATGACTCAAGACGATATTTGTAAGGTAGTTGCTTCAACATCAAAAGTTACTGAAGAAGGCACCGATGATGACGAAAATGATAAATGTGTACCGCAAAGATCTAAGCAGGAAGTTCGCCAAGCTCTTGAGATTCTAAGGCAGCTTGTTCAACAAAAAGCAGAAAATTTCAACAAACATTATGAATATGAACGATTTATAAACAATATTTTACGAGAAGACTACAGACAGTCGCATATAGAGGAATTCTTTGAGAAAAAGTAAATGTAAATTTGAAGTGTAAATAAGATTGAAGTGTTTTATAATGAAGTTTTATGTGTTAAAATGTTTTACGTAGTTCTATATATTTTTTTTCAATTATGCTATTTTCAGTGTTTTAAAAAAATCTACAGTGGAATAAAATAAACTGACATGAAATATGACCACTAATTTTAACAAGTAGAAAACTAAGTTACAGAAATTCTATTACTGTACATAAAACTGTCCGGAATAGCATCAAAATTTGGTAAGTACAGTTTAATTATAGTGTTACAGAATTAGAATTATCTAACGTAATGATAGGCTTACATATCGTTCAGAACAAACAGTTGTGGCCATAATACAGTGAGTTCAATGCAGTACGGCTGTAGACTACATCGTGATTAAGCGTTCGGTTATTGTTATCAAATATACTGACTGTATTACCATTGCCATTGGTGGTAATATATAAAATTACTACCAAATCTATCTTGACTGGACACTTTATAGGTATATTTTAATATAAGTACATAATAACGTATAAAATTACTACCAAATCTATCCTAACTGGAGACTTTATAAGTATATTTAAATTCCTATGCAAAAAACAATAAAATTTCAGCGAAAACGTTGTTTCTTAAATATTTACATACATAAGGTATGAATAGAGATAACGCGACGTCACTATATCACTCCGCGGATGTTGCACAAAACTTACTAATAGGCACTGAATTTTTTACCCAATTCTAAATTGATAAAAAATAATTTTCTAAGTAAATTGGAAAATAAATTCTTGTCCATATCGTCCTGTTTTTGAAGAATTTTCTATTTTAATCTCAAGTGGTCCGAAATTCTCACAATTACCGACAACAAAATATAATATAGTTTTACAACATATAATCTATTACCAAGGTTATCTCGATAATTTAATAAAAAAATTCTATTGACAATTTAATGCAAAAATTCTAAGCTTTCCCAAAACTAATTTAGAAGTACCAAATCCAGTAATAAGTAATTTAACATTAACTAATAAAATATTAATGCATTTGTCTACTTACAACAAACTGCTTCTACAGCATTTCCCTAGGAAGTGTTTTCACACTCTATAAAGCTAAGAGTGTTAACAGTCTCTTTGTAGTCTTTACATCTTGTCAGTGTGTTTCATGAACCTTTAAAGATTCTGAAACTGAAAAAACAGGTTTTATTTACAAAATCATTTTCTATAGCTTCTGCTTTTATGTATATAGAATTTTATTATGAAAAAAAAGTAAAATTATGCCATGTATTAATAAATGTTTTTATATAAAATACCAATTGTATACAAGTTTTAACATTCATTAAACTTTAACATTTGCCAATCGTCATGGAGAATAAAACCTACAATTTAATTTATGAAAACCACAATATTAAATTTTCAACATGGAAATGCAATATTTAAACTACAAAACATTTAGTCCTATACACGTCCCTAGGCACCTAACCTCTTGCATGAACACTATGTCAATTTTATTATTGGCTTTAAGTTGCAGGTTGTAAATTTTGAGTAGTGTCAGTGACGATGATGGTATAAGCCAATGAAATGTGTATGGTAATAAAGTATATTGTTTTGTGAGTTAATATGCAGTTATTTAAACATTCAAGACATTCATATAAGAAATTTATTGAAAACAAAAACTATGATATATATGTTGAACTTATACTCAAGGGATTTTTAAAATGGTGAGTTTATTGATAAAATTATCATTTCTATTTAATTCTGTTATCATATCCTTAGTACAACAGTTTTCGCTAGCAACACAACCATATAACAAAAAAATTAATATAATCATAGACAAGATTTTAAAATTGAAAGTTTCTTATTTACTGTGTTAAAACATCAAACACTAAAAATTCATAATTTAAGTTTAATAAAATACATACAAAATCGGCAATAATCAAGAAACTGTAAAAAAAGAACCATTTTTGTTCGGAAAATATAACTTACCATTTCTTATTTACTTTTCAAGTGTTGGACTGAGTCAGTGGGCTCTGTTTGTCTGTAGGCCTAGCCTATGCATTGAACTTGCATAGCAATGTTTCCAATTCGCGGCAACGGCTGCACTCTACAAAATACAAAATTCATTGAACAAAAAATCCTTACTAAAAACTGTAATAATTATTTCCTATTTGCATTTAATTGATACTGACAGAAAATTAGGTATTTCTTTCCTTTAGCCACATAATAGAACTTTGCATTAAAGTTATACTAGGCGATACAGAAAGTTATCACAAAAGAAAAATAAAAACTTCTACTTTCCTAAAAAATTTCAAATTTTAGAAAAAAGCACGTGACCCACAAAAATCAAATTTTAATGTTTTGCTTATACTTTCTTGAGGTAGAAACTATAGAAATGGCTTACCAAACCGCCATCAACAACACATATGCAAATTTTATAGAATTTATAAACACCAACACATCTTTTTTTGATAAAGTTGCAAAAGGACAAAACAAACAATTACAGATACTATTCCACAGTCACAACACACAAACCAGAAAAAGTTGCATTGAACATTTACAAAACTTTCTTTTTCAACTTCGGCCCAATAACAATTCAACTTAAAGAGCAATAGCAGCATGAAAATTAAGCATTTAAATACGATATATTCCTGTACTTTCAACTACTATAATGAACATTATTTTCAATTAAACTTTATAATCTTATGAAAAGTAAATTGATTTCTTTACTGTAAACAATCTTGTCTATTTAATATCGCTTATTGCAATTAATATTATTACCAACAAAACCGACCAAAATTGTCAACTTAGATGGTAACGCTGAGCAGACACATCTCCCGAAACAGTCATCCTCAAATTTTATAAAAGAAAGTGCTGCTATAGACAAGTGTAACATTTTCACAAGTGTTTTTAATTAAAAAAACTAGTATCTCAGGTGAAGATGGAATTAACTAGTATACTTTAATTTGTATTAGACTACTTTCAAATTGTAAAACCTAAGTACTGACTTCTACTATAATACAGTTTATCTTTATAACTTTTGACTTGAGCGCAGGAGCTGATGCAAACATTGTACAGCATGCTTGGAAGGAGTGAAAAGGTATAATCCACAGATTTAGCATCGAAGGAAGCATGTATAACATAAACGAGTCTTATTGACACTGTTTAAAAAAAAATTAAATTACTTGTTCAATGTGTAGAGCACAAATAATAACTTTTATCTGCGGAAAATACAAAAAAAAAGTTTATTTTTTTGCACATTTTTAATGTTAGTCTGTAATACCATGTATCAATCAACAAGTGCACTGCGTCGAAGTGAATTTATTTTATTACTCAAGTTAAAATCTAAATATTTAACTTTTAGTTATAATTTTATACAATATTACTATATACCTACATTAAAATATACCTATGAAGTATCCAGTAAGGATAGATTTGGCTATAATTATATTCAACATTACCATCTACCTATATTTTGGTAATTATTTAGATCAGCGCCTACCACTACGATCGGCAACATTTTTTTTGTGTGTTCAATTTGAATTGCTGAACACGAATCTGAAGTTTTTTTTTACTACAAACACATTTAAATAAATAAATAAATATATATATATATATATATATATATATATATATATATATATATATAGTGCGTTGTAGTTACTGCGCGGCCAGTTCAAACACAACTTTCTGGTAGTTTGGCCATCTACAATATTTTAGAAAATTGTTCAAAACCACCAAAAAAAGATGATATCCACAAGAAATAATGGTTGAAATGCAGTACTCCGGCACTATACGATATTTTGGGAAATTGTTCAACACCACCAAATTGGACGATATCCACAAGAATTTTTTTAAAAATTGAAGTAGGAAAGTTACTTTTTTTCAATTTAAAGTAGGGTGATAAATTCAGCGCGGATGTAGAAGTTGTGAATAGGCGCGGAGTGATACTTACATCACAGTGCTGCGCATAAGGTTGTACGCATTGTCCGCGGTACGTCACGCAACCTTACGTGTGTAGATATTTGGGAAACAACTTCTCCAGTTAGGATAGATTTGGTTTTAAATTTATACATTACTGTATACCTATATTAAAATTTACCGAAAAAGTGTCAAGTCAGGTTAGGTTTGGTTTTAATTTTATACATTGAAATTCAGTTGTAAAATCACGAAGCATTTTTATAACTCTGCGCCTATTCACAACTTCGCCTAATTTTTATACATATATTTAAATATACTTATAAAGTCTCCAGTTAGGATAGATTTGGTTTTAAATTTATACAATACTGTATACCTGTATTAATATTTACCGAAAAAGTGTCGTCAGGTTAGATTTGGTTTTAATTTTATACATTGAAATGCAGTTGTAACATCACGAAGCATTTGTATCACTCCGCACCTATTCACAACTTCTACATCCGCGCTGAATATTTTACGCTACATTAAATTGAAAAAAAAGTAACTTTCCGAGGTCAATTTTAAATAAATTCTTGTGGATATCGTCCTATTTGGTGGTGTTAAACCATTTCCCAAAATATCGTATGGCGCCGAGCTTCTGCATTTTTACCGAAATAATATTTCAAAACATAAAAATGTTTTTTCTTGGAGCCACAAAGGTGTGAATGTAGAATTGGCATGAAACTGTTTGATCACTACGAGCCCATTCACAACTTATGCGTCCGCTGAGAATTTTTTACCCTACTTTAAAATAAAAAGTAATTTTCTCTAAAAAAAAAATAACTTTTGAATATCGTTCTTTTTCGTGGTTTTGAACAATTTTCCAAAATATCGTAGGTGTCCGCGATTGTAAATTTTTACCAAAATTTCATCCTCAAGAAATATTTCATTTATCAGGACAATACCTCTTATCAGGCTAATATTGAGATAATAAATAAGAGCACTGCATTAACTACAGCTAAGAAACACTTTCTTAGAATAGTTTTGATTTTTAACAAACAGGGATTATAATAACTTACTAAGGTCCATACATTCTGGGCATAGTGTATGTAAAACCAGTAGAAAGGAAATTATTGCATACATTCCGTATGCATTGAAATTACTTACAAATATTACTTTATTCAACTTACTTGTATATTGACGTGCAGTAAACTGGCTGACAAAGACGAATTCAAACGTTCTTGCATTGAAAGAAATAAAGAAATTATACTTTGTAATAGGCTAGAAACACCGATTGGTTTCCGACTATTACAAGGTCTATACGCTTAAAGAATTCAAATTTGGTTCATATATTGAGAAGGGCTACTTCCCAAAATACTTGCAAATTTACGACAACTCTTTAAAGGTACGAACGCCTAATATTTGTGGAAACAAATTCCAATATCTACAAACACTTCGAAGGTACGCCATTTTTCTTTAGTTAGAAATGTAGACCAACAATTGAGATTAGTCAGTGGTGGGGGAAATGGCTGTGGAAATAACGTACACGGCCAGTAAATAGTATTCTAATAATTATATATGCCTTTAAATATAATGGATTAAGAATACGAAATATCTACTTAAAATACATTTATTTGATAAAACAATATATATCTTCTTACAGGCGAAATAATATTATTAATTGTAGCCAAATTATTAAATAGATTACACTAAAAAAATAGTGCACTAAAATACTGAGACATATACTATGTGGCACTTGGCTATATTAGGACATACTTCAATTTAATTAGGTCAGTAGTTATGGGAACTGTATTCATTGCAAACTTTGACTTTAACTCCATAAAAATGTTTCAAATTGATCATGCTCATAAAAAAACGTTCACTAGCCTGATGGTTATAATTAAAATAACTGTCGGGACATAGCTAATCGACTCATCAATTGTCTTTTTTTTTAATATAAAAACTTTCAAGTGTATAAACAAGAAGTTATCAAAACTTTATATGAAAGCATAGTACAATGTTATATGTTAAAAGACGATTAAAAGTCCTTTGCCGCAGTGATTTCATCAATTTTGTAGAACATACTGAAAACGTAGTTCGATATAAAGAGCATAATAACCGATCCCAGAAGGCGTAGCAATATAAGGCAAATATTGCCTTCTGATTAATCTGTAGCACCAAATGATCCCAGAAAGCGTAGCAATGTGAGGCAATTACTGCCTTTTGATTGGTCTGCAGCACCAACAATAACCCAAATTCGTAGACCCTTTAGAAAAAATTATTTCGTCCTCATACATGCAAGCCTCAAAATAAATTATTCTAACATCGAGAAATTATAAAACAGTTTAAATAAATACGTCTTATCAGCGACTCTCAGCATTGAAAAATGCACTGACCTAGTGTGAAATGCGTCTGCTGAAAAATATCAGTAAGTAGTGGTTTTTTGCCAAGTTATACTGATAGTAGTAGTAATTTATTTTAATTCTAATACAGAAAAGATTATTTTAAATAATGTAGGTGTAATACTTCTTATAGTAAAAATTTGCTAATACAAACCGAATCCAAGAAATATTATAAGTTTGAGTTAGAGGACATATACAGTATATAAATTATCTGATGTACCCATATATTGCAAATTATTGTACTTTAAGATGTGTACAATGTGAAATAAAAATCAAATTAGTTCCGTACCTGTTTGTAATATGTTTATTTGACTATCTTGAATGAAAACAGAATATTAGCATGCAGTATTTCCAAGGAATACAGCATAGTATTTTTTTTTTTATAGTCTGTAACTTTATGTGACAGGTTTATATTTTTATTAACAAATGTATTATTTGTTTATTAATCACAGTGTCCAGTTTCATTTCACTTGAAACAAAAAAATAATTTCTAATAGCACTGGTCATATCTACAAGCTTAACAAAACATCTGAGGTTTTCTTTCCTTCAGTTACTTCAACATTTTAATGTTTTTGTGTTTTATTGTTTACTATTTATTCCATAGACAATGTCACCAGTTTGATGTCCACCTATACTTTGAGTTATTTCATCTTCAGATTGCATAATATATCCAATTTTGTGAACACCCATTTATCATCTTTTAAATATTTCTTATTCTCACATCAGGGTTTTCATCACTTTCTAAAGTATTTTTGCAGCACTTTTTTAATTTGCTTGAAGTACTATGTAGGCCTATTGTCTTTTTTTATGAATTTTAATCATTAGCCTTTTCTATATTTAGGTTGTGTTTCATGGTCTCCCATAATAATACTGTTTTCTCTTTATAGAATTGCCACGGTTCCAGTGCATATCCCAAAGAATCTTTTCCTGATCTTCTTGATACATCTGAATACTTTTAAGGTTTACAATTCAAGTTTAGAACTTCTCTACTTTACTACATCTTGTAGATTTCTGAACCCAAACAATGATTCTCTACTCACCTTAAATTTTTTATTTTCAAACAAAGTATAAAATAGTTTAGCAGCAGATTGTAACTATAGACCTACTTCATGTTTGAGAACATTAGCAGTTCACTACAGCTGTTGTATCTGTTTTCTCTCTCTGTAGTGTTATTTTAGTGTTTTTTTTTTTTGTATATTGTGCCATAGTTTGTCTATTATTGTGATGCTGTATCCATTTGTGTACGCTAAATATTTATTGGTGTCTAGACAAAGAACTAGACACATCACAATACCATACATAAAAAAAAAAACATCAAATAAAATAGCCCAGAAATTTCAAAAAAACCGGATAGAAAATAGCACACAAAACAACACATATAATAACAATTTACAATACAAAATACAACACGACACCAGCAACAAAGATAGACTACGAGCACCAGGCGTATACAAATTAAACTGCAACAAATTCTACATTGGGAAAACAAGTTACAGGTTCAAAGAGTCGAGGAAAATAAACAGAACAGTAGCATTCAGTCAGCATTTTTCAACCACATAAAAGGAACAGGACACAAATACACAGACATTTACCATAACCTAGAAATCTTACACACCAACAAAAAAGAACCGCATCTCAACACACTAAAACAATATGGAATTTAAAAACACACAAAGTACAAACATATTAAACGAACAAACCCAATACAAATCACAATACTCTTTGATACTATCGAAAAACTGCCTTTACAACCATCACCACTTAACCTAACATCTCCAAGCAAAATACACTGATGAAGATCGCCATATAACGATTGAAAACGCTCTGTCTCAGTGTGTTTATATAAATTCACAAACTTTAAAGTTCAGATGGTCATAAACTAATGTTAAAGTGATTAATTAAGTTTCACCGAACGTAATGGACTTCAAAATTCAAGAGTTTAATTTTAGAGTTGTCAACTTCACTATTCAATGAAAAGTATATGGTTTTCTTCATACCTTAGTAGGTTGATTTACTGATTCCTTCACACAAAGCACTGTGAACGAAATCACCTTTGACTATATATACTTTAATATTCTGTTCTGTAGTAAATAACTCAGTCCACAACACACAATTCTGAACACAGTAATCCTTGGTACTAACAAATTAGAGTCAAAGCAGATGAAACACCAGGGAATAAACTGTTTAAACGAGTGAGAGAAGTAAATTTCCAATGACTCATATCCTTTCATTAGAATATTACTAGAGAAAAATGCATCGGTAACACATATGAATTTCAGAAAGTCTGAAATAGTACAATTTTGCCACTCTTGCAGCCCGCCCACATTATGGTAGATCTGAGTAAATAAAGTCTGAATTAGTAAGGTTTTATTGCTCTTCTCCCTCCCAGACCCTCCTTAGATGCTTTCTACCCTAATCCATAACTTTAGCTTAGCTATCTGCTTCAGTCTCTCATTTGTGAACTCTTTCATAAGGTTTTTTTTTATTTATTTTTTTCATTCAGTCAAGGATTTTTATTTGTTTCTTCTGTCCAGCTTTTGATTGATAAAGAGCCTGTATATACTTTTATGTTTTACAAATTATATTTAATTGTGTTTTTTAACATTTGTTGATTCCATCTTCACGTGAGCTACTAGTAATCGTTAAACACTTTTAAATGTTTTAAACTTGCTTACAGCCTAAATCTAATACACAAAATAAAAAATGTAAATATCCCACACAATTCCACTTTAGTCTCTTTTGATATATCAAATCTATATACAAATATCCCCATTCCAGAAACCATCAACATCCTCAAAAACATGCTTATAGGCACAAATACACCACATACACACATTGGCGAAATCATCTACCTTACAAGATTAATCACATCTCAAAATTACTTCTCCTACAATAACACATTCTACAACCAAAAAGATGGACTACCTATGGGCTCCCCCATAGCTAGCATCTAAGCAGAAATATTCATACACCATATTGAACAAAACCACACTTTACACAACAATAAATACTCAGATAACATAATTTACTGGTACAGATACGTCAACGACATCATAACATTATATGAAGGTAACACACACTAAGCACACATATTTCTAAAACACCTTAATTCCATACACCCAAAACTAACATACACCATCAAAACAGAACAACAAAACTCTCTCAACTTCCTAGACCTTACAATTATACAAACAGACAACAAACACATTAATTCAACATATACTGAAAACCCACTAGTACTAATACGACCATACACAGTTCCTCAAACCACCCACACCAACATAAACTAGCTGCTTACAACACCATGATATATAGCCTGCTTAAAACACCGTTAGACAAAGAAGAACACTACCAGGAGTTAAACACCATAAAATATATAGCACAAACTAACGAATACAACCCAACAATGATTAACAAATTATACAACCGCATAAAATATAAACCTAATAACCCAAATACAAACACACAAGATGACAATCCCATAAAATACTTATCAATACCATAGAGATCATCCAAAACCTACAATCTAACCAACACACTACAAAAATACAACTACAAAATAACTTACTCCACACACAACACTCTCAACAAACAATTTAAACCCAACAACAAAATCGACAACATTTACAACATCACTGGAGTTTACAAACTAACTTGCAGTTCATGCCCCAGCTTTTACATAGGCTAGACAGGGAGGTCATTCTACACACGCTACCAAGAACATATAAAAGCACTAAAAAACAATAACTACCAATCAAACTTCGCCGATCATCTAAACTCCACAAAACATGACTACATAGACATAACATCTAACCTACAAATTCTTCATAAACAACACAGAAATAACCAACGCTACACAACCGAAACAAACACTTCAAACTACACCCTACACACATACTCAATACACAATTACATTACAACTCACACGCACTTTTTGACATCATAACTCCTAATACACACAAAATACACCCACACCACCAAAATATCCTGCCCTCACCCTAACCTCGTAAACCTTGAGATCAGTTACGGTCTGAGTTGACAATGGGACACATCTCCCGAAATGGCCGTCCTCAACAAACAAAGTAAGTGCTACTATAGGCAAGTTTAAAACATTTAAAAGTATTTTGTGTGTTTTTTAATTTTTTTCAGGTACCTAGTATTTGTTACATGTGCTAATGTCTATTTTAGCTCTTCTGTATCTGGAATTTCATATTAAACTGTATTGTTAGCTTTTAAACTTATCACTATTGAACTATACTATTTACAAACTCTTGATCAAAAGCCTTATCATATTTTCCTAATAAGTGTCTTAAGAATTCCACCTTTACTTTGGTCTACTTCTACGTTATTTTTATTATACACTCTGACATTCATCTATGCTTCTCTTTTCAAGGCTGGTAAAAGTAAATATAAATGACATTTCGAACTGGATTCAGAAATAAAGAATATGTAATACCTAAAGAGATATGTGTTGACAAAAAGTATAATCTTCTGAATTTGGTATTAAATTGGAGTTAAATCTCATTGTTGGAACAAAATACAGTGTTATTAACTTGTTTATTTAACCTCATCTTTAAATTTCATCTAAATTGTTAAAAGATGCCTATAGATGGTAAAAAATACAATTTATAAGAGAAAATAGAAAATAATTTGCTCTTGATAAATTAGTTTTTCAACTTTATAAAATACAAGGAAACTTAATCCATATTTAATTCCTTAATCCATTTAATTGTTTCCTGAATATTTCTCCTGACTGAATTGTTTTTTTTTAACACGTTTGTTGCGGTGGGAGCCTATCGGCCTCCGAGTGAGAGCTTCTCGGGTGCGGAAGAAGCTTATAGGCTTCTCTTGTCCATTTTCCTTACATGTCAGATTTACAACTGCAGATATTGCTTTAGTTTGCTGTTTCTCTTGCAGCGTGGTGGGTGTGTACGTGTGTTTCTTGTGTAGCAATAGTTTCCCATTTCGCTTACCAAAGGACGGTATATTATTCATTTGTTTCTGTAAATAAATAGTATTAGTTTTAGTGTTTTATCTCTGTAAAATAATGGCTGGTACATCTAGGGACATGGTTTTAATTGTAAATAGTGATTGGAACGTTGTTGGTGACTACTGAAAGACTAGTTCCGATGATGAGTCCAGTGACATTGATACCGCCGATCTAGATGGTGAACCTATATCTACAGACAATGAAAGTGAGTCAGATGATGATGATTCAGACAATTACAACCCTACTTGGTGTCGTTATAACACTATTGGTATGAGAGACATACCATTTACTCGACAGAATACATATATATATATATATATATATATATATATATAAAACAATAAATAGGCAAAAGTGTAATTTTTTTACAATGGCATCTTGTAGCGGTACTGTGACAGCCTATCGGCTTCCGATAACTGTGACATCATAATATTAGCTGAAAAGTATTCAAATTTTTTTTTTCTGATAAATTACTTATTTTATTATTATTTACGATATATGACAATAAATAGTCATAAGTAAAATTTTTCTTACAATGTGACCTTTTAGCAGCGCTGCGGAAGCCTATTGGCTTCCGAAAATTATGACCTCATATTATCACCTGAAAAGCATTGAAATTATTTTGTTTTCTGATAACTGTCTTTTTTCATTAAATTAAATTAAAAAATTGTAAACAAAAATTTCAGGACCAGTACAAGGTATGCCCCAATTTATGCCGCAGCTAATGTGTTAATTAAAAAAGTTAACAGTTTTTTGTCTCTCTGGATCTGTAATTAATATCTAGTACATTTGTTTAGAATAAATTTTATTATAATATTTTAACACAATGATGTGTGTTTTTACTTAGCATTAATTTTGTTTGTATACCTAACTCTTTCTGTCACTTTTTCTTCATGTGCTCACTCTGCTTATGCCCAGTTCACCATGGTAAATTCTCATAACACTTTAGAATTTGCAATCTGATTATATGAAAACTGCATACATTAAACTAAGAAAACACAAATTTCACTAGAATTAAAACTTTCAAGATCCCCCACATCATTTTGTGAAACTCTTTAATTTTCAAATGATTTAGTGTTGTCTAATAGACCCACAGATACTTTTATTTCACACTGTAACATATTACCCTGAAAACCTTATCTATCATACTTTTCTGTACAATATACAAATCCAATGGTAAAACTTAAAACAGTTTACTCTAAATGTCAACACACACCATTTTATTAAAACAAATAGACTAGTTTCAATGAGGATGTCGCCTTCATCAGTGCTTTGGTACTACTTAATCACTGCTAGGTTATTAACCTAATACAAATCCAACTTCCTAAAACAGCTCTTTTATCTATCTTATATTATGGCTCTAACATAACAATCCTTCATTGCAGTGCCATTTATCTATTTCTACGAACCTTTCTACCCATTTATTCATCAATAAACTTATTTACTATACCTTACATAACCTAGGAATGATAGAGCTTCATTTCTGTATTTTATTCTCAAAAATCACAACTGTTTTGATCATTTCTCCTCAATGTTCACATTTCAGCACCGTATTAAGAAAGGTATTTCCTGTACATACGGCTTCACATTGCTTTCTGTAGAATTTTTCTAAATACTATAATTTTTTATTTATTATAATCTGTCTTTCTTTTTAAAAATAAAAGTTATACAGAATACTCACAAATCATTCATTTATTGACTCACACGCTTTTCAATGACAAAGGCATCATCATCAGTGTGTGTTGCTACGACAAACTCTAACATACAACAAGTTGTAGTAGAAAACGGATAATGATGAATTTGTCATTGAAATGCATATGAGTCAATAATTGATTATTTTGTGTGAGTTTTGTGTATAACTTTTATTTGTTATAACATAACCTCACAAGCTAATCTCAAAGAATAGTTATATGTCTTATGTCTTTCTTTACTCATAAATTTCCTTTATGTTTAAGAAGAATCTGTTCTCAAACTTTAGTTTGTGCATTATTCTTTGGAATATTGAGTTGATGTCAATTGGTTACATTCTCTGATATTCGTTTACTTCAAGATCCATCAACAACCTAACATATGTATCCCTATGTCTAGTTAAGTACATTGTGACTCCCTAAAGTGGCTTTCGTCCTACAAATTAACCTTTGGCTTACCACTAAATTAGACTGATCTTTATTCCAAACAAACAAGATCTAAAACTAGTATTCAAAATATTCCTTTATCCAACACTATAATTTCTAAGAATACCCATTTAGAGCCTGTCAGACTCAAACATCTCACAATAAAAAATGATGTTATGACTTATTAAAGGTGGATCTAGATTTTTCTCCAGTGAGTCAAAGATGGAAATTTTCTTTATAAGAAAGCTAAAGTTATTTATTCTTAAAAATTTTCAAATAAAATTTAGCATTACAAAAATAATATTGGCAAAAACCCCATAACCAGATACAAAATAACTAATTTCTCAAGTTACCTAAGATTAAACTCCTATGTACTTTTCGATGACCGTATCGTCTTCATCGGAAGGTCCTATTACAAAATTACAATCTAGAATACAATACTTTACTTAGAATAAATGTATTCTAGACAGTAATTTTGTAATAGGACTCTCTGATGAAGACATGGTCATCGAAATATATGAGGGATTAGCCTTAGGTAACTTGTGATATTAGTATTTTTTTTGTACTGGTTTTCGAGCCAATATTGTTTTTGTAATATATTTGTATATTGTGATTTTGATATTGTATAAAAATTAGCATATTTTCATTATGTAGCAAACTTTTAAATGACAATAAATATTTATAGTTTGGGAAACGATGTTTTTCAATATGAGCTAAAATTATTTCAATCAAAATTATTCTACAAAATATCAATTTTTTGTTCTGTTGATTTTGCAAATATATTGATGACATTCTCATCATGTTTTTTTTTGCCAATATTGTTAGTAATATATTATATTATACCATTGTGCTCTTGATATTTTCATCAAGCTTAGCATATTTTCATTATGTAGCAAACATTTAAATGACAAATAAATATTTATAGTTTAAAAAATGATATTTTTTCAATATGAGCTAAAATTATTTTAATCCAAATTATTCTACAAAATATCAATATTAAGAGTTGTTTACAGCGTTAACAATTCCTTTAAAACAGGATAGTGATGCCCTATGTTTACCTTGAATTGCACTTTATTTTCTTGTACTCTAGATAGAACTTTATATGCACAGTATTTTGTTTAAAAGTTCAACTTATGATGTTTCAACTCTTAAGAAAGAAGGGTATTGTATTGTTACAGGCTCTAGTTATTTTTTATAAAGTTCTGTTACTTGTCAAAGTTTGTGGGGACCAACGTCGACTATGAGAAATATTATTAATCATGTTTACACCCACAGAGATTATTTTTTAAATAAATGCGATAGATTTGCGAATCAGGTACAACTATTTATTTAAACCGGCAATGTTTCATTAATGGCTACGTATTTGTCATTAATACATTATGTATTGTAGCCCTGGTGACGATAACGTGGCCTGTTTGAATAAATAATTGTACCTGACTCTCAAATTAACCAGATTTATTTAACACAATAACAGAAATACTGCTACCAATCTTCCTTGACAGCTCCAGAAGATGTACTTGTTTCAATCAGTTTATGTAACTTCTCTAAACAATCTATTTTGTTTTGAACCTTATGGTGATCTCTTGAATTTTGGTGTTAATTGCGTTCAGTGAAACTTGAAATCGGTTAATAACTTTTACCGAAATCAAAACGTTTTTCACCACAATAACATGATGATTATATTAAAATATGTTTATCAAATAGCATAAACGCAATTCCGATTTATTTTTAAAATATAAAAAATTATTGAACTTGTAAAACCCTTTTCCAATTATTGACAATTTTAAAATGTATCGTATATGGTAAAATTTAAATATAAATTTATTTGGTATAATATTTCTAGAATAATTTAAAGTTTTATAACATGTTTAATATATCTATACCTCAATTATTTGTTGTACTTATTTAAAATAATTTTTAATTTCCGTCTTTTAATAAATCTTGTTTCATCTATGAAATTTCAATTATATAATTTAATTTCTCTCTATTTTTAATGAATTAACCGTATTCCATTTGATATACATCATAACAAACGTCTGATTTAGCAACGCATCTCATTGTTTCGATGTTAATTATTTTTATGATATAAATGTAGTACAGAATTTAATATTTTACCATCGATTGTTCTATTAGGCTAGTTTACCAATATTGCATTATTTTATAATATTACTTACTAATATGGATCACAGTTTTCACTTTCTTTTCACTCTTTATTTTGTTTACCCTGATTGGCTGTATTTATAAATTTGATATACACTTCAGTTTTTCATGTTGGTCATGTGTATCACTTTGGCAAGAGGATTAGTATTCTTGTTTTTTATATGCATCAATTTAATGTGTATTTTTATCATAGTAGCCCTTGAATAACAATTTGATACAAGACTGACATGTTTGTAATCTAATGAGCATATGAATTTAATACAGGATTGTCATCCTTGATGGTCATGTAGCATTTGTACACAACTTGACAGAGTGTATCAATTTAATATTGTGCTTCACATCCTTGCTGCATGCGTATATCAGTTAGATACATTTAAATCCAACCTATTTGTCATAATAGCAATTTACTTATATTATTTATTAGGAATACACTATTTTTAAATATTAACAATAACTCCGAGTCATAGTATGTTATTCCTCGGAGGATGGTTACTTTTTAACTGAAATGTGTATGAGGGTATAATTAAAAAGTATCTTGGTTAACAGAATTTTGAGTATTTATTATCAGTTTGGTAATGCTTACTCTGTTTTACTTTTGTTTTTGTTATTGCACATCCAACTATAACTGTTACTCACTAAGTTTATAATGTTACAGAATCTTAACATACATAGCATAATCTCATGTAGTGGCTAATTTAGCCTTAGATGGTGAAATTGTTGGACTAGCACATGCTACGGCTCCATATAACGGGTATGATAAAAAAAATTTAAAGTGATAAAAACAGCAAGGCTACAATTCAAAGTTGTATGACACAAGGTTTCATCAAAATAGTGATATTGACAAAAGGTTTAGTTTATGTCAAATGAAAGAAGAATGTCTATATTTCATAAATAGACTTCAGTTTTAAAATATATATCACAGGTTTTTAGAAAATGGAAAACAACGATTAATATACTACTTTCGGTTGGATATAGCAAACTTGTAACTAGTAGTTCATCATTAATTTGCTAGGTGGTAGCATCTGACGGTATCTCATAGCAATATTTTACAAGATGCCTTTTCAGTTTCGAGTAGGCAGCAGAAGAAGAGGTACATGTCAATCCTGTCATAGACTCACTAACAAGGTATTTGTAAGGTAATACCCCTCCTTACCTCTTACCATACGGTGATCCAAGCCCCCAAGGTTCATGCATGATCTGCTGCCGGATTTTACTTGTCCGGGTTTCTTTCTTGCCAGGTTTTTTCATCCTGCTCTTAGCACGACACTTCCCCTACTGTTTCATTTCACTACCTCCCGATTCTCCAGGGAAAGCGAAACGATTTTTACCACAGTAACATGATGATTATATTAAAATATGTTTATCAAATAGCATAAATGAAATTCCAATTTATTTTTAAAATATAATAAATTATTGAATTTGAAAATTTATTTTCCATTTATAGACAATTTTAAAATGTATCGTATATGGTAAAATTTAAATTTAATTTGTTGTAATATTTCTAGAATAATTTAAAGTTTTATACCATGTTTAATATATTTATATCTCAATTATTTGTTGTATTTATTTAAAATTATTATTAATTTCTGTCTTTTAATAAATATTGTTTCATCAATGAAATTTCCATTATATAATTGAATTTCTTTTATTTTTTATGAATTAATTGTATCCCATTTGATTTACATCATAATAAACGTCTGATTGAGCAACACACCCAAAACATCTCATTGTTTTGTTGTCAATTATTTTTTTGTTATATATGTAGTACAGAATTTAATATTTTACCATCGATTGTTCTATTATTCTAGTTTATCAATATTGCATTATTTTATCTATAATCAGTACAGTAAACACAAATAGAAGTTTAAATGTCACTGTGCTACCAGTTAAACTAATATTTTTGATGATGAATCTGAGAAAAATAAAATTCTATTTTGTTATGTCTTATTCATATGGAATACAGTTTTTACTATCTATGCTCACTTTATTTTATTTACCCTTGTTGGCTGTGTTTATAAATTTGATATACACTTCAGTTGTTCATGGTGGTTGTGTGGATTAATATGTGGATTAATATTCTTCTTTATTATATGCGTCAATTTAATACAAGTGTATATGTATCATAGTATAACAATTTGATACAAGACTGATATGCTTGTAATTCTAATTTAAGAAGCATATGTATTTAATACAAGGCTGACATCCTAGATGGTCATGAAGCATTGGTACACAGCTTGACAGAGTGTTTCAATTTAATATTTAGCCTTAGATCCTTGTTACATGCATAACAGTTGGATTCGTTTAAATCCTCCTTATTTGTTATAATAGTAATTTGATAATATTATTTATTAGGAATACACTGTGGTTAAATATTAATAATAACTTTGTCTTTGTATGTTACTCCTGAGGATGGTTACTTTTTACCAGAAATGTATATGAGAATAAAATAAAAAGTATCACGGTTACCAGGATTTTGAGTATTTATTTATTATTATTATTATTTATTATTTATTTATTAAAACTAAAATATTAATCGGTTTTTTCCATTTTTGCAAAAACTGTGAAATATATTTTAAAATTGAAGTCTGCAAATGAAATATGGACTTTTTTCTTTCATTTGACATAAACTAAAGCTTCTTGTGATGACTATTTGGAAAAATATCACTATTTTGAAGAATCCTTGTATCATGTAACTTTGAAAAGTAGCCTTGCTGTTTTTATCACTTTAAATTTGTTTGGTTTGTTATCATACCTGTTATATGGATCCGTACCATGTGCTAGTCCAACAAAATCACCATCTAAAGCTAAATTAGCCTCTACATGAGATTATGCTACCCATATTAAGATTCTGTAACATTATAAACTTAGTGAGTAACAATTATAGTTGGATGAGCACTGAAAAAAAGGTAGACCAAACCTTTACCAAAAAATTATAAATACTAAAAATCCTGGTAACCATGATACTTTTTATTTTATCCTCATGCACATTTCTGGTAAAAAGTAACCATCCTCAGGAGTAACATACAAAGACAAAGTTATTATTAATATTTAACCACAGTGTATTCCTAATAAAAAATATTATCAAATTACTATTATGACAAATAGGGAGGATTTGAACAAATCCAACTGATAAGCATGTAACATGGATGTGAGGCTGAATATTAAATCAATACAATCTGTCAAATTGTGTACAAATGCTTCATGACCATCTAGGATGTCAGTCTTGTATTAAATTCATATGCTCCTTAGATTAGAATTACAAGCATATCAGTCTTGTATCAAATTGTTATACAGGGGCTACTATGATATATATACATTTGTATTAAATTGATGCATATAATAAAGAAGAATATTAATCCACACAACCACCATGAACAACTGAAGTGTATATCAAATTTATAAACACAGCCAACAAGGGTAAACAAAATAAAGTGAGCATAGATAGTAAAAACTGTATTCCATATGAATAAGACATAACAAAAAAGAATTTTATTTTTCACAGATTCATCATCAAAAATATAGCTTAACTGGTAGCAAAGTGACATTTAAACTTCTGTTTGTGTTTACTGAACTGATTATAGATAAAATAATGCAATATTGATAAACTAGAATAATAGAACAATCGATGGTAAAATATTAAATTCTGTACTACATATATAACATAAAAATAATTAACAACGAAACAATGAGATGTTTTGGATGCGTTGCTCAATCAGACGTTTATTATGATGTAAATCAAATGGAATACAGTTAATTCATTAAAAATAAATTAAATTATATAATTGAAATTTCATTGATGAAACAATATTTATTAAGACATGGAAATTAATAATTACTTTAAATAAATACAACATATAATTGATGTATAAATATATTAAACATGGTATAAAACTTTAAATTATTCTAGAAATATTACAACAAATTAAATTATATTTAAATTTTACCATATACGATACATTTTAAAATTGTCAATAAGTGGAAAATAAATTTTCAAATTCAATAATTTATTATATTTTAAAAATAAATTGGGATTTCATTTATGCTATTTGATAAACATATTTTAATATAATCATCATGTTATTGTGGTGAAAAACGTTTCGCTTTCCCTGGAGAATCAGGAGGTAGTGAAATGAAACAGTAGGGTAGGTGTCGCGCTAAAAGCGGGATGAAAAAACCTGGCAAGAAAGAAACCCGGACAAGTAAAATCCGGCAACAGATCATGCAGGAACCTTGGGGGCTTGGATCACCATATTCAAATTCAATAGTTTATTATATTTTAAAAATAAATTGGGATTTCATTTATGCTATTTGATAAACATATTTTAATATAATCATCATGTTATTGTGGTGAAAAACGTTTTGATTTCGGTAAAAGTGATTAATCAAGTTTTACCGAACGCAATGGACACCAAAATTCAAGAGAATACCATAAGGTTCAAAACAAAATAGATTGTTTAGAGAAGTTATATAAACTGATTGAAACAAGTACATCTTCTGGAGCTGTCGAGGAAGATTGGTAGCAGTATTTCTGTTATTGTTTAAATAAATCTGCTTAATTTGAGAGTCAGGTACAATTATTTATTTAAACAGGCCACGCTATCGTCACCAGGGCTACAATACATAATGTATTAATGACAAATACTAGCCATTAATGAAACGTTGTCAGTTTAAATAAATAGTTGTACCTGACTCGCAAATCTACCGCATTTATTTAAAAAATAATCTCTGTGAGTGTAAACATGATTAATAATATTTCCCATAGTCGATGTTGGTCTTCACAAACTTTGACAGGTAACAGAACTTTATAAAAAATAAGTAAATCCTCAAACAATGCAATACCCTTCTTTGCTAAGAGTTGAAACATAATAGGTTGAACTTTTTAACAAAATACTGTGCAATATAAAGTTCTATCTAGAGTACAAGAAAATAAAGTGCAATTCAAGGTAAACATAGGGCATGAAACATACTATCCTGTTTTAACCCTAGAGGAGTCGAGCGGGGTAATTATTCTCCCAGTGAGTTTTTAACAAAGATTATAAAACAGTTGCAAATCCTGAAATTCTTCCACCCCTTACATACCTTCTAATTGACTCGCTTCGTATCTATTTCTGTCTCTACATCAGGTAGTTTGACAGTTTTTGTTTACTTATAATGGTTTGAAGTTACTGTTGCAACAGCTGGGAAAGTTTTTACCCCGTGCGAGTCCTCACGTTACAATACTGGTCTCTTTAAGTGAAGTCTATTTCTATTTATATTTTGCGAGGTTTTTATAAATGAAGTCTATTTCTATTTGTATTTTACAAAGTTTTTATAAGTGAAGATTATTTCAAATTGTATTTTGCAACTTTTTTATCACATAAATTTATTTTCTTTTTTTTGCAAGATTGTTATGAGTGAATTTTACTATGTTTCATATTTTGTGAGGAATTTATCTCTGAAGTTTGTTTTAATTTATAAATTTAATAATCTATTTTAAATTATCTACATATATATTTTGTCATGACGATAATGGAGAACACAAATTTTATATTTGTATCTTTTCAAGAGAGAAAGGCGCAAATGTAACTTCTTTTGAAGGAATTAAATCATTGTTTGGGGTATTGTATATTTGTGGAGCAATGATGTCTTCGTACAAAAGTTCTAAAGGTATATGGACAACAGACAGAACTGGTTTGCATATAGTAATGTGTACAATGTCAAGACACAGATTCTATTTTCTCTTGCAAGTATTACGTTTTGATATATATTGTGCTTGTAAACTATTCTTGTTTATAAAATATTTTGTTTTCATGACTATTGTAACTAAAAAACGTTTATTTACAATATAGGCTATAGCTTTATATGTGGCAATATTAAAAACAAACATTTTAATTACAGGTTTTTGTTTTTTGGCCTAAGAACTTAGACAAAAAAACAATTAATGCTGTGCTAATTGTGGGGAAAGTTTTGTAAAGACCATTTAGTTGAAGTATGTGAAGAGTGTTTTGACATATAAAGAAGGAAATAATATTGCTTGAGTTTGTTCATATCTATTATAGTATAACAAAATATGTTTAAATATTTTTTTATTTATAATAGTAAATATTTTACTGATATTGAAAATCTGGTTGGGGTAAAAAATTACCCCGCGCGAGCTCTGGTGTAACGAGTATTAGCGCGAGTTCTCTAAGGTTAAAGGAATTGTTAACACTGTAAACAACTCTTTTTATAGCTCAGCAACTGTAAGAGTTATTGTCCAATGAGAAGACCCAAAACATGTCGAGATCGAGGATGAACGGCAGTTCTATTTATAGGTCTTGCTGTAATTCATAATATTAGGGAGAATATCATTAATTTATTTGAAAAATCAAAACGAAGAAATATTGATATTTTGTAGAATAATTTGGATTGAAATAATTTTAGCTCATATTGAAAAAAATCATTTCTAAACTATAAATATGTATTTGTCATTTAAATGTTTGCTACATAATGAAAATATGCTAAGCTTGATGGAAATATCAAAAGCACAATGGTATAATATAATATATTACTAACATTATTGGCAAAAAAACAGCATGATGAGAATGTCATCAATTTATTTGCAAAATCAACAGAACAAAAAATTGATATTTTGTAGAATAATTTTGATTGAAATAATTTTAGCTCATATTGAAAAACATCGTTTCCCAAACTATAAATATTTATTGTCATTTAAAAGTTTGCTACATAATGAAAATATGCTAAATTTTATACAATATCAAGATCATAATGGTACCATATATTACAATAATAATATTGGCATGAAAACCAGTACAACAAAAATAACTAATATCACAAGTTACCTAAGACTAGTCCCTCATATATTCGATGACCATGTCGTCATCAGAGAATCCTATAACAAAATTACTGTCTAGAATACAATTATTCTAAGAAAATATTGTATTCTAGATTGTAATTTTATCTTCTGATGATGACAATACGGTCATCGAAAAGTAGATAATAGTTTAATCTTAGGTAACTTGAGAAATTAGTTATTTTGTATTTGGTTATGGGGTTTTTGCCAATATTATTTTTGTAATGCTAAATTTTATTTGAAAATTTTTAAGAATAAATAACTTTAGCTTTCTTATAAAGAAAATTTCCATCTTTGATCTCATTGGAGAAAAATCTAGATCCACTTTTAATAAGTCATAACATTATTTTTTATTGTGAGATGTTTGAGTCTGACAGCCTCTAAATGGGTAACTATTCTTATTAATTATAGAGTTGGATAAAGGAAAATTTTGGATGATAATTTTAGATCTTGTTTGTTTGGAATTAGGATCAGTCTAATTTAGTGGTAAGCCAAAGGTTAATTTGTAGGATGAAAGCCACTTTAGGCAGTCACAATGTACTTAACTAACAACGTCATTGAAAAGCGTGTGAGTCAATAAATGAATGATTTGTGAGTATTCTGTATAACTTTTATTTTTAAAAAGAAAGACAGATTATAATAAATACAAAATTATAGTATTTAGAAAAATTCTACAGAAAGCAATTTGAAGCCGTATGTACAGGAAATACCTTTCTTTCTATGGTGCTGAAATGTGAACATTGAGGAGAAATGATCAAAACAGTTGTGATTTTTGAGAATAAAAAACAAAAATGAAGCTCTATCATTCCTAGATTATGTAAGGTATAGTAAATGAGTTTATTGATGAATAAATGGGTAGAAAGGTTCATAGAAATAGATAAATGGCACTGCAATGAAGGATTGTTATGTTAGAGCAATAATATAAGATAGATAAAAGAGCTGTTTTAGGAAGTTGGATTTGTATTAGGTTAATAGCCAAGCAGTGATTAAGTAGTACCAAAGCACTGATGAAGGGGACATCCTCATTGAAGCTAGTCGATTTGTTTGAATAAAATGGTGTGTAGTGAGATTTAGAGTAAATTGTTTTAAGTTTTACCATTGGATTTGTATATTGTACAGAAAAGTATGACAGATAAGGTTTTCAGGGTAATATGTTATAGTGTGAAATAAAAGTATCTGTGGGTCTATTACACAACACTAAATCATTTGAAAATTAAAGAGTTTAACAAAATGATGTGGGGGATCTTGAAAGTTTTAATCTAGTGAAATTTATGTTTTCTTAGTTTAGTTTATGTAGTTCTCATATATCAGATTGCAAATTCTAAAGTGTTATGAGAATTTACCATGGCGAACTGGGCATAAGCAGAGTGAACACACGAAGCAAAAGTGACAGAGAGAGTTAGAAAACAGAATATATGCTAAGTAAAAACACACATCACAATTGTACGCCATTGTGTTAAAATATTTTAATAAAATTTATTCTAAACAAATGTACTAGATATTAATTATAGATCCAGACGGATAAAAAAATGTTAATTTTTTAAATTTAAAAAAAGACAATTCATTCAGGAGAAAGATTCAGGATACAATAAAATGGATTAAGGAATTAAATACGGATAAAGTTTCCTTGTATTTTATAAAGTTGAAAAACTAATTCATCAAGAGCAAATTATTTTGTATTTTCTCTTATAAATTGTATTTTTACCACCTATATACATCTTTCAACAATTTAGGTGAAATTTATTAATCAAAAACTGGACAGAAGAAACAAATAAAAAGCCTTGACTGAATGAAAAAAATAAATAAAAAACCTTACGAATGAGAGACTGAAGCAGATAGCTAAGCTATAGTTACGGATTAGGATAGAAGCATCTAAGGAGGGTCTGGGAGGGATAGGAACAATAAAACCTCACTAATTCATACTTTATTTACTCAGATCTACCATAATGTGGGCGGGGCTGCAAGATTGGCAAAATTGTACAATTTCAGACTTTTGGAAATTCATATGTGTTACCAATGCACTTTTCTTTAGTAATATTCTAATAAAAGGATATGAGTTATTGGAAATTTACTTCCCTCAGTCGTTTAAACAGTTTATTCCCTGGTGTTTCATCTACTTTGATTCTAATTTGTTAGTATCAAGGATTACTGTGTTCAGAATTGTTTGCTGTGGACTGAGTTATTTACTACAGAATAGGATACATTAAATATATAGTCAAAGGTGATTTCGTTCATAGTGCTTTGTGTGAAGGAATCAGTAAATCAACCTACTTAGGTATGAAAAAAACATATATTTTTCATTGTTTAGTGACATTAACTTTAAAATTAAACTCTTGAATTTTGCAGTCCATTACATTCGGTGAAACTTAATTGATCACTTTTACATCAGTTTATGACCATCCGAACTTTAAATTTTGTAAATTTATAAAAACTAACTGAGACTGAACGAGTATAGTTACAATCTGCTGCTGAACTATTTTATACTTTATTTCTAAATAAAAAATTTAAGGTGGTTAGAGAATCATTGTTTGGGTTCAGAAATTAACAAGGTTTAGTAAAGTAGAGAAGTTCTAAACTTGAATTGTAAACCTTAAAAGTGTTCAGATGAATCAAGAAGATCAGAAAAAGATTCTTTGGGATATGAACTGGAACCGTGGCAATTCTATGAAGACAAAACAGTATCATTATGGGAGACAATGAAACACAACCTAAGTATAGAAAAAACTAATGATTAAAAAATTCATAAAAAAAAGGCAATAGGCCTACATAGCACTCCAACCAAATTAAAGAAATGGTGCAAAAATATTGTAGAAAGTGATGAAAACTCTGATGCAAGAATAAGAAATATTTAAAAGATGATAAATGGATGCTCACGAAATTGGATATATTATGCAATCCGAAGATGAAATAACTCAAAGTATAGGTGGAAATCAAAGTAGTGACATTGTCTATGGAATAAATAGTAAACAATAAAACACAAAAACATTAAAATGTTGAAGAAACTGAAGGAAAGAAAACCTCAGATATTTTGTTGAGCTTGTAGATATGACCAGTACTATTAGAAATTATTTTTTTGTTTCAAGTAAAATGAAACTGGACACTGTGATACGGAACTAATTTGCTTCTTATTTCACATTGTATACATCTTAAAGTACAATAATTTGCAATATATGGGTACATCAGATAATTTATATACTGTATATGTCCTCTAACTCAAACTTATATTATATCTTGGATTCGGTTTGTATTAGCAAATTTTTACCGTAAGAAGTATTACACTTACAATGCTACTCTCACCTCCCAGGTGAACCAAGGGCAATGTGACAGTGAAGTATGGGCGGGTAACTACCCTAACGACACAGTTGTAAAAAAGAGAGTAAAGCAGGCTGTTCGCTCCATGAGCAACAGTTAACAATGTCCTGAACTTGGGATGTGCTTCAAGGTCAGTGACTGAATACCCAATCCAAGGTGGAAAGCATCGTGCCGAAGGATGAATGGCTGCAGGGTATAAAATGCAGTTGCACACGATCCCCTTGAGGAACCAGACAAAACCTCATTGTATGTTGTCTTGCCAGGACAGTGGGGGCTCTGCTCTGGTCGACCGTTATTTCCCCCATACTTGTGGGACGTTAATGGACCAAGTAAGTAAAAGAATTGATTTTGAGACTGCACAGACAGCGGGAGCCAATGAGACGGCAAACCGTGAGTCTGTAGCAGATGTGTCAACGGCAACCATCACTGAGGGTGCGGGGGCGGCTGTCAAGCTGCCGACTGCAGAAACCGGTGAAGTGGCTGTAGAGTTGAGCACGCTGTCTAGTCCTGGGGCTGCTCTGCGGACCCAGGAGACTGCAAATTAAGCAGAACAATGATCAAGATCCTCCAAGTGAACCTACAGCATAGCAGGGCGGCGAGTGCTGTCGTGTGTAGGATGCTGGACAGGGGAGAGGTGGACTTGGTTCTCATCCAGGAGCCATGGATTTCTGGAGGACGAATATGCGGGCTGGCGACATCTGGAGGTAAGTTATTGTACGATAAGGACTCCGGTGTTCCCAGGACGTGTATCCTGGTTAGGAGGGGGTTGAGTGCTTTTGTACTAACGGACTTCTGCTGCAGAGACTTAATAGCAGTGACGGTGGAGCTGCGGGCGGAGGGAAGGATGAAGAGGCTGAACCTTGCCACGGCATATCTCCTCTTTGACTACGCGGGGGCTCTACCAACACAAGAGCTGAGGAGGCTGGTCGAGCACTGCGGGGCTGTGGATGAGGAGCTGCTGGTGGGGATGGATGCTAACTCCCATCACACTTCGTGGGGAAGTACAGGTACCAACACTAGAGGTGAGGAACTTTTAGCTTATGTTAGCTCTAAGAATTTACTAGTCTTAAATCAGGGGGAAGAGCCGACGTTTGTCACTAGGGCCAGACAGGTGGTCCTGGACATTACGGTGGCATCGAACCAGACGGCTAGGTATGTACTAAACTGGCATGTGTCGGATGAACCATCTTCTTCTGACCACAGACATATTAGGTATGATATATCTCTAAATCCAGCCATGCTTCGGCCAACCAGGGATCCAAGAAGAACAGATTGGGACTCCTACAGGAGGGACCTGGGAGTTCGGATTGAGGAGGCTGGATTGGAGTAAGGTGGGAGGAGAGAGCTAGAAGACTCTGCCGCATTGGTTGGCGAGGCTATAGTAGAATCCTTTACTGATAACTGCCCTCTCAGTGAGGGGAGAAAAGTAGGGGATCCGTCATGGTGGAACAAGAAGCTAGCCAAACTTCGGAAGACCACCAGGAGACTCTTTAATAGAGCAAAAAAGAACGAGAAGTGGGACCAGTATAGGAAAACACTAACCGAATACAACAGGGCAATTAGAGAAGCACGCAGGAAGTCCTGGAAGGAGTTTTGTCAAGAGATTGACAAAACTCGGGAAGGGGCACGACTGCATAAAGTGCTCTCTAAGGACCCAGTTAACCCGGTGGGGATGCTAAGAACCCCACTGGGAAATATAACAAAAACTGCAGGGGAAACTGTGGAAGAATTAATCAGAACACATTTCCCTTCCAGTACTCTGAGGAAACTTGGGGGAGCAGACACTGAACCAGTTGCCAAACTCTCCACAAGACGTGGTAAGAGGGAGGACTGGGAAGTGGCAAGGAGGATAGTAACTCCACAAAGGGTAAGATGGGCTATTGGCACATTTAAACCCTACAAATCTCCAGGTCCAGATGGGATCTATCCTGTGCTGCTGCAGCAGGGAATGGATTTGCTGGTACTGGTACTTACTAAATTATACAGGCTAAGCATTGCTCTAGGGCATGTGCCGGCAGCCTGGAAATCTAGTAAGGTGGTCTTTATACCTAAGCCCACCAGTAACCAATCGGAAGGGAAAGGATACAGACCTATTACACTCATGTCCTTTGTTCTTAAGGGACTTGAAAAACTGGTTGATAGGCATATTAGGAGGGGTGCTTTGGCCATAAAACCACTGCATTGGAACCAGTATGCTTATCAACCGGGGAAATCCTGCGAGGGAGCTCTCCATCAAGTGGTTGGTAGGATTGAGCAAATGATCGCCAAGAAAGGTTGTGCCATAGGTGCCTTCCTCGACATTGAAGGGGCTTTCAATAACCCCTCAGTGGAGACGATGGTAAGTGGTGCAAGACGTCATGATGGAGTGGATGCAACCACTTGTGGTTGGATAAGTTCCATGTTAACAAACAGAAGCATTTCTGTAGAGGTGGCAGGGGAGGTCAGAAGGGCGGAGACAAGTCTGGGCTGTGCACAGGGGGGGGGGGTTCTCTCTCCTCTGTTGTGGTGCCTAGTGGTTGACATCCTTATTGAACTCCTGAATGAACAGGGGTACTTCTGTCTAGGATATGCGGACGACATAGTTGTTCTGATCCTGGGCAGATTCCCTGATACAGTCCTTGAGGTAATCAGAAATCCTCTACGACTGATTGAAGAGTGGTGTAAAAAGGAGAACCTTAGGGTAAATCCAAAAAAGACTGCTCTCATTAAATTCACCAGATAGCGAAAAGATCTGACGACCAGGATGCCCCGCTTGTTTGGTGAATACCTTGAGTTTGTGGGGGAGGTGAAGTACCTGGGAGTTACTCTGGACAGGAAACTCACCTGGAACCCACATCTTGAGAGGACAGTTAACAGGGCCAAAAGGGCACTGATGACTGTGAGAAGAATGGTGGGTAGGAAATGGGGACTGAAGCCATCAATGATGCACTGGATGTATCTGATGGTGATAAGACCTGATTACCTATGGAGCTCTGGTGTGGTGGACAAAGGCCAACCAGGCACAGACAAGAGCTAAACTGAACTCTATCCAGAGATTGGCCTGTCTGTGCACACTGGGAGCGATGTCAACTACACCAGGTGCAGCAATGGAAGTAATGCTTAACCTCCCTCCCCTTGAGCTTGTCCTTAGGGGAGAGGCGAGGCTGGCGGCATGGAGATTGCGCAACTCGAGCAACTGGGCTAACCTCCCAGATGTCTCGGGACATATGAGTATCGAGTGCGTGGTCAAAGAACCCGTCTTGGAAATGGGCAGCGACCACATTACTCGAATGTTTGCACCTGACCAGGTCCACCAAACTATGATGGAATGGTCAGGGACATTAACATCGGGAGCTCAGATCTGGTACACAGATGGCTCCAAGATGGACTTCGGCACTGGAGCGGGGGTGTATTGTAAAAACCCAAGGGTAGAACTAGTTTTTTCCTTGGGGAGGCATACCTCTGTCTTTCAGGCCGAAGTATATGCTATAAATGCCTGTCTGGGAGAGATAGCGAGAAGGGAAACACACGGATTGTTATTTTCTCCGACAGTCAGGCAGCAATTAAGGCACTAAACGGACACGTGGTCACCTTGGCCATAGTCAGGGAGTGTCTAATTAACCTACAAGCTCTGGAAAGGCACAATCAAATCAAGATAGGTTGGGTGCCAGGGCACCCTTGAATACTTGGAAATGAAGCCGCAGATGCGCTGGCCAGGGAGGGGTCTTCGACTCCCCTGATTGGACCGGAGCCTGCGGTAGGTATTTCCAAATCCATGGTCAAGATGACAGTGCGAAGGTGGATGGCTGAAAGACACTGTGAGCACTGGATCAGGGCCGAAGGGATGAGACACAGTAAGCTAACCCTTAGGAAACCTTCCTTGGGGCTGCAGAAGAGTCTCATCTATCTGTTTAGGCAGGAATTGAGGATAGCCACAGGTCTACTCACGGGACACTGTGGACTAAGGAAACATTTGCATAAAATGGGTATCTACAAAGATGAACCAGTGTGCAGATTATGCGGGCAGGAACTGGAGACTGCCACACACATTATTTACAGATGTGAAGTACTTGCTGAGAGGCGCTTCAACCTCTTTGGTGATGGAACGGCTTTGGTGGATGCTGAAGGTAAAACTCTAGTCAGGAAACTCCTAAACCTGGTAAGAGGGAAGGGGTTATTTGACTAGATCAGGGAGGTAAGTACAATACACCTTAAGGTAGCAGTGCTTCGGGCAAAAATTCAAACCCGCTCCCAAGTTAAAAAAAAAAAAAATTACACTTAGATTATTTTAAAAAATCTTTTCTGTATTAGAATTAAAATAAATTTTCCTAACGTCGGGAAATTATAAAACAGTATAAATAAATAAGTCTTATAGGCGACTCTCAGCGTTAAACAATGCAGACCTAGTGTGAAATGCGTCTGCTGCAAAATATCAGTAAGTAGTGGCTTTTGCCAAGTGCTACTAATAGTAGCAGTATATAAGTTTTACATAATTATGTTTAACTTACAATACATGAACAAAAATTATAACCATTTTACCAAATTTGTTTAGAGGGGAAAGAGATTATAAACTAACAAATTGCTAACTACATTGTGCATTAAAAATTCAAAGCATACCCAATGCAATAGTAAACTATGCAATAAGAATTACAACAAAATTTAAACAATTGAAGGGCTGGAGGGAAAAAGGGGCCAAGTCACTTTTTTCTACAAAGGTATTTTTTGTTGGATTGTGGTAGACCTGGCTGAACACTTCACATTCATATAAAGTTTTGTGGAAAATAAGGGTCTAGTCACTATTAAATAATAGATTAAAAATAATGTCCTAGTGGGAAGAAGGGGTCAAGTTCCGAGCATCCTAGGGAAGAAAGGGTCAAGTCAGTGACTAAACTCGCGTTTAAAACCGTACAACACGACGTAAAAACTCGTTTTAAGACTACAGTGCCTTCTTAAAATACAATGTAAATATTAGTTATCATTATTTAACATTCATACATTTATTTGACTAGTTTCAATTATATTTGTTGGTGTTTTGTATAACAATATACAGCAGCTGTTTTGACAATGCTGTACGTGTCTGTGTATAGTTTGGGTAATTTATTATATTTCTAAACCGGGCTTATATTTGCATGAAACATTCTGAAACATGTAAAAAGGCTATTTTCATTGATATTTTTTTGCCTAGAAACATTATTTTTTCTTAAATTAAAGTTGGGTAAAATTTTCGAAGAAAAGAATTTGGAAGAATGTGAGATGTAGCAAAGAAAATCAGAGTGCAGAGTCACAAACAAGGATCCGATTGCAAATGCAAGAAAAAATGCTTTGATAAAATACCTTTTGAGGTGAGGCATAGTATAATTAACAGATTCAACTTGTTGGAGAACACAAATGAACAGAACTCTTACTTATGTGGCTTGATTTCTATCTTACCAGTCCAAAAACGTAGGCTTAGGGTTGGAATTGAAAATGCTAAGTTAAAGGATGTATCATGTAAATATAAAGTTAGAGGTGTATTAGAAGGAGTGGCTACCGAATTTGTTTACAGAAAAGGTTTCTCTGCAATTCATGGGGTTTTGAAGAAAAAATTAGAGTACTTGATAAACTCATTAAAATATAGTGGCATGTCCCCTAAAGACCAGCGAGGCAAACATTTGAACAGAAACCATAAGCTATCTGAAGAAAAAATTCGGCCCATAAAAGAACATGTAGAATCATTCAACGGCCATGGAGCTCATTATTGTCTTGAGGACTCTAATATCTACCAGAAGATCTTAATGTATCAAAAATGTTCAAGCTTTTTAAAGTAGCTAACCCAAATGTTCAGCTTTCTATTGACTCATACAGAAATATTTTCAATACATGTTACAATATTTCCTTTGGGTATCCTAGAACGGACACATTAGTACCCCATAGAATTATGAAGAATAAATATTGTAAATAGATTTATAACAATAATATTAATATATTGATTTCAACAAGATTATGCTTTTAATATTTTCTTTCTTTTCAAACTCACCATAGGAAACTATGCTTAAATTTCATGTAAAAGACCCTTTTTCCCCTCTTCTTTTTGGTAGCAACTAATGAAAATTTTAATAAATTTGATAAAATGAGGGGGAAACAGTTTTTAAAATATATTTTGGTTCAATATTAACTAATGCATATTTATAAATATTTTAATCATTTTGAAAAATTTGTACTAATGTGTGTAAAACATTAATCTTAAAGTGCTCTCCTGAAAAGTTTCATAATACTGACTTGGCCCCTTTTCCCCTCCAGCCCTTCAATTATAAAAAATATACTAAATACTGATATATTAAAAATACATAATAAACAATAACATTAACAACTAATTGTACATTGGGTTCAAGGACAAAGAACCTTTTTGTGAGTATAAAATTACTAAATAAGATCATTCGAATCAGATCCAACAAATATTTATCTATAAACAATATAGCCTAGAACAAGAATAATGGAAAAATAACAGTTTAATTTCTACTGGTTAACATTTGTATTACAAAATTAAAAGAAGACAAAATTAAAATTCTCCCCAATAGAGTTCATTGATCAGGTTCAATGGTTCGTTTTCAATGACATCTAAAATTTGCTAGTGTTAGAAGTGAAAGAGAAATAAACACTCAGTTTTAGTATTAAAATGAGAAATAAAGAGAAATGAAAAAAGTGGGAGAAAGAAGCACCGAGCTCGTTACTGAAAGTCATGACTTGATCACGACAGAAATACAGTTCTGTGATTAACCACTCAATAATTTACTTTGGATCAAACCTTTTCTTAATCTGTATTCAATAAATTTAACAAAGTTTCTTCAAAATAATTAATTTTATAATTTCAAATGTAACAATTATAATTTTGTATATTGGCAACAGTGAACATGGTAACAGTTTCAAACACTTGAATTAAACACATAAATATTTTGTAACACCAATAAGAACACATATAGGTAATTTACCTTGTAGCTATGAATTAGTTTTACTATAATTAAATGATACGTAACTAAGTGAATACGTAAGGCCTTACTTGCTGATGCATTTCGAAACAATCGTTCCTTTTACGAAGTACAGCATCTCCTTAAGAGGAACGATTGTTTTGAAACGCACCAGCAAGTAAGCCCTTACGTATTCACTTGGCTAAGTATCATTTAATTATAATTTAATCATTAAATTCTAGATAATTACAACAAGCAAAATTAGTTTTAGTCAAATAATTAATTTCTTAAAGACATAGTTGTATAAAATTTAACAAGAAATTAGTTACAGTAGTATGAAAATATTTACTATAATCAGTATCAATTTCGGAAACAAAGGGTAGTGTCTAAGCAAACATAACACAACAAACCCTATACTAGTGAAATATTGAGTTAAACCTCTTAGTGAATAGGTTATGTTTAAAATTCGATTTATGCTGTCCCAATTTTCTAATGCATACCATCTAATAATTAGGCATAATTTTGTTTCAATTATAAAACACAGTTCTTTATTTCCAATTTTTTCCTCAACTTTATCAAAACAATACAAAAAACTAAGTTATTAGGTGCCAGATGATGCCCAATCTGCTAGGATTTCCGTGCAACCATTCGGAATCTGGTAAGAATATAAGGTAAAATTATTAAATTGGAAAAAAGTTTTGATTTGGGAACGCAAATGCGTTTTATCAAGTCAAAGCATGTCCTCTGGTAGCTGATAAAAGTGGTGTTAGCTCAATGAAGCTGTTGCCAAGAGAAAGAGCTTAGGGAATTCCTGAAGTCAAACTTTCCTTGTTAAATAGTGTTACAGAAGAGACACAAGAATTATGGTGGCAAAAGAAAGTCACATGAAATTTAATAAATGAAACTATAGGAACACAAAAAAACTATAGTTATAACTATCTTATCTTAACGGATTTTGTTACGAAGCTGCTGTTAACATATGAATGAATTTTGTCTTGTACATGTTAATAGTCTTGGTTTTCTCCAAGTTGTTAATTTTATACCCTTTTTGCAGAGATCAAAGGCCTTGCTTATGTATATCAAAATATCTTCGCAACCACTACAGCAACCATTTTAAATAAAACTATAGACTACTCGGGTGATGGAAAGTAACATTCTAAGAAGAATAACTGCTAATGAAGTGAAAACTTCTCTCGATGTATCTGACATTTTATGATGGGAAAACCCATCTATTCACCTTTATAGAAACAGGTGCACAGAAGTTTAACACATTACACTGCAGATATTCTTAAAGCCCAACAAGGCATCTATAAGGGAATTAGTTGACTCTAGCAGTTCGTTATATGTGGTAAACCCCCACAAGACAAACTATGTTTGTATTTACAGGTTATTTAGATGATAGGTTGCAATAATTTAAAAATAGTACTTCCATAATGTAGCATATATTTAATTTGTATCAGATAAAACTAAGCGTTATGACTTACACAACAGCTGTAATATTACTTGTAACCCTGAGTGATGGAAGAATTCTGAAAAGGAGATATGAAGGTAGTGTTACAGTGACGAAAAGGCAGAAACGAGAATTATTTGTAAAATACATCATTTACTATCAGCCAAGTTAAAATTGAAATTATTATAATACTCATCTTCATTTATGTTTGGAAAATTTCTATATGTTTGAGTATAGTTTTCTGCCATTCCTAATGTTTCAATATTCTAATCTGTTGACGTGTTTCGGAGTAACTCCATTTTCAAAACTTAATCCTACTCTCTTAGGTACTTTGAAAATGGAGTTACTCCGAAATGTGTCAACAGATGAGATAATTGAAACGTTAGGAATGGTAGAAAACTGTACTCAAACATATATAAGTTAAAATGATTTCGCTTTCTAGAAAAGTAAAGACTATTCTAGTTAAAGAAAATGAACACTGGATGAGGTGAACAGTGGAAACATTCTGACAGATCGTTATGGAAAAGTGGGAGGAAATGGACCTTTACAATGACCTCCATGAAGACGACGCGGTGACTTTGCAATGTATTTTGTCAGAACAGGTCTTGAGCTCCTGGATAAAGTAAGCACTCTGTACAAATACATACTTGTGTGATTAAAGTAACTTTAAGAGAGACGTATCTCAGAAATGTGTATAGCAAAATGTAATGATAAATGTTCACAACAACTTGAAAGCTACACAAAGGAGATATATCACAAATAACAGATATCTTGAAGGCTTGGAAGGTTTTACCAAGGTCTCCACATATCTTCTGCCGTCTGAATTCGATGTAGATAGTTTCGCAATCTCAGGAGGCGAGAGATCATATCTTAAATGTAGACCTTTCAACAAAATCAGTCTTCAAGGCTTTATGAGTGTCTGGTTTGGTATCCAGCTGGTCATCCTCAGGATATGGCCTCTTGCTGGGTAACAAAAGAGGAACAGGAACTTTTGTTTAGGGAAAAGTTGACAGGGTGTTTCATGTTGGCCGGATGTTGGAAACGGACATCAGGAGTATTATTCGAAGGCTTTGAAGTGGTTACAACTGTACCAGATGCATTGACCGTCAACGGTGAGAGCAGTTTTTTAGAACAGTGTTTGATGTAAAGGCAGAGAAAGAAGGCCTGTTTCTAACTGGCTCGCATTGGTATGGTTCTGTGGATATCTGTAGTGAATTTTCCATTGGTTTTACTCGAAAAGCTAAACTGTCGTACATTTGTTTTGTCTTCTCGAGTTCAGACGTTTATGAAACTTCATGGACGTTACTGCGGCTAGGGTAGGGTCCACCTTAATTAGTTTATATTTATCAATCCTAATTAGTTTATATTAAATTTTATGTTTATGGTGTTTATAATGCGTGGGTAAAACTGGTGGTGGGTGTAAATGTGTTATTGTTTTGAGTTGAGAGTTTTGTTTGTGTCTGATGCTCTGTTGCAGTCTATGTGTATATTCTTTGGTGTATTGAACAATTTCTTTGAGTACTAATAGCAATGTATCAACGATTATCTTCAACTATTGTTTGTATAGGTCATTAAGTAAAACCCATGTTAGCTTTATATGTGATTATTTGAGCATTTTAGGATATCAAATAGTCTAAACAACTAAACAAATAAAACACAACTAAAAATGTAATAAAAATTTAAAAAAATATGGTATTCGGGAATATATCGAACAAAAATTGTAGAAGATACTTATTTTAAAAAACATTTATCGAAATAAATATACAATTTATTGAAAGATTAATATGTCGTTTTAATCCTAATATCAGGTTTAAATGGCTTCAGTTTTCAGCCGAACAAATGCATTAAACTTTATGTATATTTTTAGAAAAACAGGCCTGTAATATTTAAACAAATCGGTAAATAATACAAAATTCAGTATTGTAAATATATTACATAATATTTTCTTGTAAAGATATTAACTATGACATTTGCCTAGGTGTGTGGCCGCCTAGTAACATGCTTTGAGGTTACATTATTGTTTCCATGGAAACATTCATTGTTCCTGGACTCTAGGTTTGTTGCTGGAAAAGAGATAATATTATCTGGGCGTATAGCTAAATTATTTTATACTTACTAATAGCATGAACATGGAATAAATGGATTTTATTTTTGCCAGAGTTTGTGTACCAGCAGTCTTGGATTATTTTAGCTTAGCTTCATTAATCTTATTATTTTCATTCTCACCAATATCTGTGCTGCTTCTATTTCATTAAAAGCTTTTACAAAGCAGAACCTATGCAACCAAACACCCAACTATTTGTACACTACAGTAAACATAAGCAAGTTATCAACTCACCTTAGCGCAGTCACGATGCTAGGGGCTCTTGACCCTCGAGGGTCTTCAAGGAGCTTTCCCAAGTCATCCTCTGCTTGACTCACCATTCACCATCAGTCTGCAAATGCAACCATAACATTAATTGTTTCCATCTATAACTTTGTATTACACTATGTGAAGTTACCTTTGCAGTTTAGTATCTTAAAGTACGTTAAAGATAAATGTTTTCCCTTTTTTAAAAGATTTTATCTATAATGTTGGTAGTAAATGTTTTAACATTTGTTGATTCCATCTTCGCGTGAGCTACTAGTAATCACTTACAACTTTTTTTAAAAAAATGTTTTAACTTGCCTATAGTAGCACTTACTTTTGCCTTACTTTAGCACGTACTCAAACGAGTTACGGTTTGAGTTGACAAAGGGACACATCTCCCGAAACGGCCATCCTCAACACAAAAAAGTAAGTGCTACTATAGGCAAGTTAAAACATTTTTTTAAAAAAAGTTGTAAGTAAATGTTTTACTTTAGATTTTTATTATTACACATTTCCCCGATAAAAGGCCTCTAATTGTCCAAAATATTGAATTCCAATCCTAATTATTACACTCAAATAAATATGGCATAAACTCCAAACATGAACATTTCCAATAAAAACCCACTGTAGTTTTTTCTCTGTTTTATATCTAATCACATAGTTTTAGGATTGTGCTTTTTTTCCTAATTGTTACACTTATTTAAACAGGATTTTTAGGAAATGTCCTAAACTAGTGTTAAATAGTTCTTTTCACACAAAATGGTCCCGCAAAACCAAATGTATTTAGTAACACAAACAATATTATTCCTTTTTCAGTTTTTCCAAAAACTTACTCCAATAATAGCCAAATATTACCTAATTACTACACACACATTTACCAAATAAAAGTAACCAAATTAACAACAAATGTAACAATTTTACATTGTGCAAATGTTTGCTATAATATGAGGCTTTTTTGGTCTCTGTGTGCCTGAGTGACGGTGACTCTGTGTGTGTGTGTGTGTGTGTGTGTGTGTGTGTGTTTGTGTGTGTGTGTGTGTGTGCATGTGTGTGTGGGGGGGTATGTTTGTGTGTGAGAGGGAGAGAGAAAGAGAGTGAGAAAGTAGAGGAATGGAGGGCGAGAATTCACATCAGTGCTATATATCCCCCCCACCAATACAAACACAAGTAAACCTATATCCCAAGACAGTGCGATCCATAATTTCTCATGCTGATTTAAGAACGACTCACGCTTTTACCAGTTATTTCATTTTTAATGAATATTTTTTATAAAATATCATTAAATTCGCTAAACTCCTTCAACACGAAATGTAGGATAATTAATCACAACTGAGTAAAACTGCTCCGAAAATGTTGGAATTTATTGCTTAAAATATAGAAATAATTTAACCTGTGTGTCGTGGTTGGTGTCATATCTACTCAGTGAGGAAATGAGTGTGGATGTTGTATGTGCATGAGCCTGTATGTAGAACCTTGTTGCTAAGTGTTGGAGGTGTTGTTTGATCAAAGGCACTTAGTCAGTGTGAAGCAGTGTTAGTCTTGCTTTTGTGATTATTCCCAAAACCTTGTTATGGAATAACTGGAGTCTGCTTGTGCGTTAGTTGCCTGCATGGCTCCAGTAGGGTGAAGCGTACGTGAGTATACTGCGCAACATTAATACGTATATAGTAGTGGCCTCCCGAAGGACGTCATTAACTTAATATTTCTCTAAAGATCTAACCTTAATTTCTTTTTGCAACATTTATAGTTTTATAAATGAATTTGAGGACTTCTATATAAAATCACACCGTATATATAGTGCTAGGTTATCCAACATTGTAGTTTAAAATGTCTATTTATGATGAGATATTCCCAGCAGTATGTTGGTGGAATTTGAAACCATAAATTGGAAAGACGTTTTTAACTTAATTTTAAAGTTCTAACCTTAATTTATTTTTGCAACTTTTTTCGTCTTACAAACGAATTTGAGGACTTCTATATAAAATCGCACCGTATATATTGTTCTAGGTTCTCCAATATGTAGTTTACAATGTATATTTATGATTACATATTTTCAGCAGTATGTTGGTGGAATCTGAACAATAAAATCATCATTTGACTTGGATTGTATGACCTTGTAGGTGCTGCCATCTGCGTGACTATTTCCAAACTATTTACCAATGTACGTTGTTAAATGCAGTAGCTATCAACTGTAAATTGTATGGTTTTAGGCACGATATGTAAGATTTTGATTTTATCTGTGGTCACAAACTATTAAGATTGGAAAAACGTTATTAAGTTAATATTTCTCTAAAGTTCTAATTTTAATTTCTTTTTGCAACTTTAATAGTCTTGCAAATGTACTTGAGGTCTTTTATATAAAGCGCACCGTATATATAGTGCCAGGTTAACCAACACAAGTTTACAATGTCTATTTATGATTAGATATTCCCAGAACTACGTTGGTAGAATCTGAAACAATAAATTCATTATTTCACTTGGATTGTTAGACCTTGTAGGTGCTGCTATCTGCGTGACAATTTTCAAACTATATACCAATGTACGTTGTTGAATGCAATAGCTATCAACTGTAATTTGTAAGGTTTAAGGCACGATCTGTAAGATTTTGTTTTTACCTTTGGTCACAAACTGTTAAGATCGGAAAGACGTTATTAACTTAATATTTCTCTATAGTTCTAACTTTAATTTCTTTTTGCAACATTTATCGTCTTACAAACAAACTTGAAGACTTTTATATAAAAACTCACCGTATATATTGTTCTAGGTTCCCCAAAATGTAGTTTATAATGTATCTTTATGATTAGACATTTTCAGCAGTATGTTGGTAGAATCTGAAACCATATATTCATCATTGGATTTGGATTGTTTGACCTTGTAGGTGGTGCTATCTGCGGAACTATTTACCAATGTACGTTGTTGAATGCAGTAGCTATCAACTGTAATTTGTAAGGTTTAAGGCCCGATCTATAAGATTTTATTTTTACCCGTGGTCACAAACTGTTAAGATCGGAAAGACGTTATTAACCTACTATTTCTCTAAAGTTCTAACCTTAATTTCTTTTGCAACTTTTATAGTCTTACACATCAATTTGAGGACTTTTATATAAAAATGAACCGTACATATAGTGCTAGATTTTCCAACATGTAATTTACATTGTCTGTTTATGATTAGACATTCTAAGGAGTATATTGGTCGAATTTTAAAAGATAAATTCGTCATTTGACTTTGTGTGTTTGACCTTGTAGGTGCTGCCATCTGCTTGACTATTTACAAACTATTTACCAATTGACGTTGTTGAATGCAGTAGCTATCAACTGTAAATTGCATGGTTTAAGGCAGGATCTGTAACATTTTGTTTTTACCTGTGGTCACAAACTGTTAAGATCGGAAAGACGTTATTAACTTAATATTTCTCTATAGTTCTAACTTTAATTTCTTTTTGCAACATTTATCGTTCTACAAACGAATTTGAGGACTTCTATATAAAATCGCACCGTATATATTGTTCTAGGTTCTCCAATATGTAGTTTACAATGTATATTTATGATTACATATTTTCAGCAGTATGTTGGTGGAATCTGAACAATAAAATCATCATTTGACTTGGATTGTATGACCTTGTAGGTGCTGCCATCTGCGTGACTATTTCCAAACTATTTACCAATGTACGTTGTTAAATGCAGTAGCTATCAACTGTAAATTGTATGGTTTTAGGCACGATATGTAAGATTTTGATTTTATCTGTGGTCACAAACTATTAAGATTGGAAAAACGTTATTAAGTTAATATTTCTCTAAAGTTCTAATTTTAATATCTTTTTGCAACTTTAATAGTCTTGCAAATGTACTTGAGGTCTTTTATATAAAGCGCACCGTATATATAGTGCCAGGTTAACCAACACAAGTTTACAATGTCTATTTATGATTAGATATTCCCAGAACTACGTTGGTAGAATCTGAAACAATAAATTCATTATTTCACTTGGATTGTTAGACCTTGTAGGTGCTGCTATCTGCGTGACAATTTTCAAACTATTTACCAATGTACGTTGTTGAATGCGTTAGCTATCAACTGTAATTTGTAAGGTTTAAGGCACGATCTGTAAGATTTTGTTTTTACCTTTGGTCAGAAACTGTTAAAATCGGAAAGACGTTATTAACCTAATATTTCTCTAAAGTTCTAACCTTAATTTCTTTTTGCAACATTTATCATCTTACAAACGAATTTGAGGACTTCAATATAAAAACGCACCGTATATATTGTTCTAGGTTCCCCGACATGTAGTTTACAATGTATATTTTAGAATAGACATTTCCAGCAGTAGGTTGGTGGAATTTGAAACCATTCATTCATCATTTGACTTGGATTGTTTGACCTTGTAGGTGCTGCCATCTGCGTGACCATTTCCAAACTATTTACCAATTGACGTTTTTTAATGTAATAAGTCCCACACAAACGATGCTAAACCTTTCAGGACTCCAGACGTGTCACGCTAACAGCAAGGCCAGAACATCCTGACGGACTGAAAGTCCCACACAAACGAGACTAAACCTTTCAGGACTCCAGACGTGTCACGCTAACAGCAAGGCGAGAAAAACCCTCACAGATTGAACGTCTCACAGAAACGATGCTAAATCTTTCAGGACTCCAGACGTGTCACGCTACCAGCAAAGCGAGAACATCCTGCCAGATTGAAAGTCCCACACAAACGATGCTAAACCTTTCAGGACTCCAGACGTATCACGCTAACAGCAAGGCGAGAACATCTTGACAGATTGAAAGTCCCACACAAACGATGCTAAACCTTTCAGGACTCCAGACATGCCACGCTAACAGCAAGGCGAGAACATCCTACATTGAAAGTCCCACACAAACGATGCTAAACCTTTCAGGACTCCAGACGTGTCACGCTAACAGCAAGGCCAGAACATCCTGACAGACTGAAAGTCCCACACAAACGATACTAAACCTTTCAGGACTCCAGACGTGTCACGCTAACAGCAAGGCGAGAAAACCCTCACAGATTGAACGTCTCACAGAAACGATGCTAAATCTTTCAGGACTCCAGACGTGTCACGCTACCAGCAAAGCTTGAACATCCTGACAGATTGAAAGTCCCACACAAACGATGCTAAACCTTTCAGGACTCCAGACGTGTCACGCTAACAGCAAGGCGAGAACATCCTGACAGATTGAAAGTCCCACACAAACGATGCTAAACCTTTCAGGACTCCAGACGTGTCACGCTAACAGCAAGGCGAGAACATCCTGACAGATTGAAAGTCCCACACAAACGATGCTAAACCTTTCAGGACTCCAGACGTATCACGCTAACAGCAAGGCGAGAACATCTTGACAGATTGAAAGTCCCACACAAACGATGCTAAACCTTTCAGGACTCCAGACATGCCACGCTAACAGCAAGGCGAGAACATCCTACATTGAAAGTCCCACACAAACGATGCTAAACCTTTCAGGACTCCAGACGTGTCACGCTAACAGCAAGGCCAGAACATCCTGACAGACTGAAAGTCCCACACAAACGATACTAAACCTTTCAGGGCTCCAGACGTGTCACGCTAACAGCAAGGCGAGAAAACCCTCACAGATTGAACGTCTCACAGAAACAATGCTAAATCTTTCAGGACTCCAGACGTGTCACGCTACCAGCAAAGCGAGAACATCCTGACAGATTGAAAGTCCCACACAAACGATGCTAAACCTTTCAGGACTCCAGACATGCCACGCTAACAGCAAGGCGAGAACATCCTACATTGAAAGTCCCACACAAACGATGCTAAACCTTTCAGGACTCCAGACGTATCACGCTAACAGCAAGGCGAGAACATCCAGACAGATTGAAAGTCCAACACGAACGATGCTAAACCTTTCAGAACTCCAGACGTATCACGCTAACAGCAAGGCGAGAACATCCTGACAGATTGAAAGTCCCACACAAACGATGCTAAACCTTTCAGGGCTCCAGACGTGTCACGCTAACAGCAAGGCGAGAACATCCTGACAGATTGAAAGTCCCACACAAACGATGCTAAACCTTTCAGGACTCCAGACGTGTCACGCTAACAGCAAGGCGAGAACATCCTGACAGATTGAAAGTCCCACACAAACGATGCTAAACCTTTCAGGACTCCAGACGTGTCACGCTAACAGCAAGGCGAGAACATCCTGACAGATTGAAAGTCTCACACAAACGATGCTAAACCTTTCAGGACTCCAGACGTGTCACGCTAACAGCAAGGCGAGTACATCCTGACAGATTGAAAGTCCTACACAAATCGATGCTAAACCTTTCAGGACTCCAGACGTGTCACGCTAACAGCAAGGCGTGAACAACCTGACAGATTGAAAGTCATTTTTGGAATATTCGGGGACAAAGTATTAAATCAATACGCCGTCATTTTAATATTGACAAAAATCTCGTAATGAGACTGAGAGAAGTGCGGGTTTTTAAAAGAATTGAACTATGGTGCCCATCAAGAACTTTCGCAGACAATTTTATTTGCGATGGCAAAAGGAAAGCTAAGCCGCTTAAAGGGCACGTTTCAGATGGTACTACTTATAGAGAGCGGAAACTAAAAATAACACATAATAAGGATTTATTAGTTAACAAAGACATTGGAAGGATTGGCATTATGCACTGAATGCGAGATCACTGAAGAGAAAAGCTGATGAGCTAAAGAAAGTAATGGAGGATTATAAAATAAAAATAGCTTGTATTCAGGAGTCCTCCCTTCATCAAAATCAAAAGTACCACCCTCGCTTTAAAGGTTACCAAATGTTTAATGTCTCCAGAGAAAACCGTGGAGGAGGTGGTTTAGTTACATTGATCCATGAGACACTCTCAGTGGAAAATGAAGAAATTATTGTAAGAGATGAAGTTGAGCTAACCAAATTTAAGATACAAGTAAGCAATGGCATCGCCTTCACCCTCGTTAATGTTTATATACCGAATCAGGGAATTAATGAAGAAGATCTTAACGTCTTACAGATCAATGATAAGAATGTGTTATTGGTGGGTGACTTCAATAGCAAACACCGTAGTTGGAACAAAGGCCCAGCTAATCAAAACGATCAAATACTCTTCAAGTATTTGCTTAACAATAATCAGGTACTAGCAAACAAAAAATTCGAACCGACCTTCCAGTCGGCTTCAACAGGTAGTTTCAGTACGTTAGACTTGACTATTTCATCTCCAGCAATAATGAACAAATTATTAAATTGGCATATAGGCCAGGACTTAGGAAGTGATCATTTACCGGTATTCTTCGAAATTGATGGGGGAAGGAAAACAATTACCAACAATACGATTGTCCACAGTAAATACAAACTTTCAAAAGCTAACTGGACTCTTTTTGAAAAAGAAACTCAAATTGTCTCATTAGTGGAAAATGTAACTTCAGAAATCATTGAATCGATTCTTGTGAACGCAGCTGAAAAATCCATCCCAAAAAATCCCAAAATGGAAAGAAAAAATATATGAACATCTGGTGGAGTCAAGGAATCCAAGAATTGAGAAAAAATAGAATTTCAGCCAGGAAGAAATGGAAAAAATCCAGGTCATCACACGACAGGATTTTATACAATAAATGTAACGCTACACTACGCAAAGCCATGATCGAAGCGAAGCGAAAATCATGGAAACATTTTGTTTGTTCAATGAACACGAACACACCATCAAGCACAGTCTGGAAATGCTTCCGTGCAACAAAGGATCAATGCTCTCAGAAAATTATTTCTATTAGAAAATCAAATGGAGACTTATTTGAAAGACAAATTAAAAGCCGAAGAATTTGCTAAACATTAGTCAGAAAAAGCAGGGGGAAGAATTGCCTGGCCGAAGGCTCTTACTCCTATCGAACAATTTCTAACATGTAGAACTGAGCTGCTGTTTTGTTGTTCCGATCCAGACGACTCCCCTTTTGCATTAGCCGAACTGGAAGATAGTATATCTCTCTTAAATAGAGCCGCTCCCGGAGAAGATAATATTCACAAGAAGATGCTATCGCACTGTTCAAAGGAAATGAAAGTAAAGACACTTCAGCTTTTCAACTCTATCTGGAGAACTGGGAAGATCCCTCAAGAATGGAAAACAGTGAAAATCATCCCCCTCTTAAAACCGGGGAAGGATGGGAAAAATATTACCTCTTATCGGCCGATAGCGTTAACATCTTGCTTGGGGAAGTTGATGGAGAAGTTGGTCAACAAGAGATTATCCTGGAGGCTGGAACATGATGAAATGCAAGGGAACCAACAATTTGGCTTCAGACGGCACAGGAGCACAACTGACTCACTCTTATATTTCACTAATAAAATTTACGAAGGGTTCAACCACAAAATGAGCACAGTGGCCACTATGGTGGACTTAGAGGCAGCATTCGATAAAGTTCCACATTCAACCATCATCTTACAGTGCATGAAGCTCGGAATACAGGGTAAAATGTTGCAATTTCCACCTGATGTAGATAGTATGAGTTTTGCCGACGATATAACGATCTGGGTCACATCCACTGATCATTTAAAAGCATGTGAAATCCTTCAGTCCTCATTGGATAAATTCACTAATTGGTGCTCTAAATGGTCTCTAACTATATTGGCGGAGAAGACCGATTGCACCTTTTTCACTCATCGAAATAAATTGGGATCTTTCACTCCCGAACTCAAAATACTTGGCAAGCGATTGAAATATAATTAATAGATCCCCTAAACTACTAGGGATCCTTTTGGATCCGAAACTGCGATGGGGTAGTCATATGGAGTATGTTATGGAAAAATGTGTATCAAGACTTAATGCTCTCAAAGCCGTGGCCAACCGCAATTGGGGCGCTGATACAAATGATGTTTTATATTGCCCTCTTGAGATCTAAGGCAACCTATGCATGTGAAGTGTGGGGTTCAATGGCGAGGTCTCACCTGAAAAGACTGTAAACTCTACAATCTGCTGCAATCTGGTTATGGCTAGGGTGCACCAAACCCACCTCTATAGCAACCATGGAGATTGAATTGGGAGTTGAACCTATTGGACTCTATATCGATAAAAAAATATGGACCAAATACTTGTCAATAAAGGCTCTTACGCCAATCCGACCATTAAGTAACATGGTGTCATATGATTCCAACATAAAGCAGTCATTCAGCTATAAAGTTAATCAACTGTCCACCAAAATGCCTTGTTTTGTCCCTGTGAAAATTCCGACTTACTATATGGAGCCCCCAAGTAGATGGCCCGAGATAAACATTGCTCATAACCTGCCACATGAGGTGAGCAAGAAAGATCATGTACAACTATTAAAAACAATAATATTAAACATGATTCAATCTCAATACAAAAGCCACATAAAAATATTCACAGATGGCTCGCTCGACCGGGAGAAGAGCTTATCGGGGGCAGGCTACTATAATGAATCGAACGGAGACTGTTTTTACATCCCAACCAATTCCAATTCCAGCATGGATACTGAGCTTTTGGCTATAAGTGCAGCCTTGACTAGCTGTGTGCATTTAAAGGGCAATTCAAAAATATGCATCCTATCGGATTCGAAAGCTGCCCTTCAGTCATTGTTAAATAGCTCTACAAGTTCATACTCGTTTCGAATATCAGAAATAAGAAAAACCATCCTAGTACTAGTGAACTGCGGGAAGGAATTAACTCTTCAATGGGTACCTGCCCATTGCGGAGTACCCGAAAACGAAAAGGCTGACGAAATTGAGAAAATAGCCTCAACCATGGGACCTACAGATGAAGGCAAACACTCCCTGCTACATTGCAAAAGTGAAGGCCGGGAAGTTTTCCAAAAACTTTGGTATGAAAATTGGGAAAAAGAGTGGTGACACAGGAGTACCTATTTTGTTTTAATCTCACAGAGTCTCCAGGTAAAAAGGTGACAAGCTGTGGCGATAATGACAGAACTAATGTGATTAGACAAATTACAGGAACTGTTTTAATGTATAATCTTCTTATATTATTAGCAATTTTCTCCCAAATACTTTTTATATATGGTAAAAATAAAAAATTAATATCCTTGCAACTATTAGTAGTCAAATACCCAGAATTATTATTACCAATATTATATTTATAAGTATTCAGCCCTAGTTTAAAATAAACCCACTTTTTAATATTGAAACCCGAAATGTTGCAATATTAAAATAAATATCTTTGACTCTATATCTAACCATGACTCTATATATTTATAATTTATTTGAAAAAAACATAATAAATCAACTGATTATTGAAAACCTTTTGAAACCTGCCTGCTAACACCATAATAACAATTCTAGGGAAAATAGAGCTAAAATACAGATAATATTCTACAATTGAGATAAAGTGTTTTTAATATTCTACATTATATTAGCCGATTCTGTAAATTAAACTAATCTTGTTTCTTGCGAGACTAATATGTACTTTTAAAAACTTGAAATGGAAAAATAAATTTACCTGGTTGAAAGACTTAGTTTGCAATTGGTGGTGATGATTTAGGTGTTGGTGGTTCTGGTTGTTAATGCTGTTGGTTTATTAGATGGCAGCGGTCTTGATGAAAAGAAAGTATGTATCTAAAAACAGGAATTTAAATATGTATTAAACAAATCTGTGTGTGTGTGTGAAATAGCAAAGATATAAATATATTATAGTCAAGACATATTTTAAATATAGTATAATTACCTTCATATGTATTGATAGAAAACAGGTTGTTGAACGTTTAGCTTAACCCAGGGTGCACCACGGGGAGGCGCCCAACTTCACACCCCCTAAAACAAAAAAAAACAGGTTAACAATGAATTTATATCACATATTTATACTATTAAAATAATTGTTATTATTAACAAAAATGCAGTTTATGTAATATTGTAAATATTATGTGGTTTTAATTTAGAATATCTGTGCATTTCTTATAATGAACAATGTTTTCTATAAATTATAGTAACAAATACAAATTTTATATCAAGTTATAATTTTTATAATGATATTGATTAGGTTTGCTCAATGATTTGTCTAACTTGGAAAAAAACCTGATATTCAAATAAGAAGCAATTTATACAAACTAAAACAGCCTCACACTTTTAGTTTTAGTTACAAAATGTTTCAGTGTTCCTTACTAAAACAAAAATAGTATTTTATCATTTTCAGATCAATTCAAAATAAAAGTGTGTTGTTGAACAGTTAAATAAAAACATTTATTCTTATTTGCATCTATCCTGTTTAGTATTTTTAATGTTACATAATTTTCTTATTTAAAATAATTTTGTAGGCTGTTGAAGCAATAAAGTAACTATTTTGGAAAAATACTAAATTATGTTTATAAATTTCAATACTTACGGAGGGTCAGGCAGAGGAGGAAAGCTGCAGCTGCAGATTCTAGAAACAATACAAGCACTTAGAACAACTTGCAGACAAAACATATTATATCCCTTAAGCTAAGTAGTACAGCCAAACCTCTTCTTATTGACACTCCCATTTTACAAAATGACTCTAACTTAATTTGACTCTAACTCTTGATAACATTTTCAATCCTCAGTCCCATTACGAAAAAATCATCTATCCAATCTCTCTCAACATTACACACTCTGAAGTATGAGCAGGTGCATTTACGCTTTTTATTCAAAGGAATAAACACATTTGAATTTAACTTGTAATAAAAACATTACTTAGTGATATTTGTCAGGAGACATGTTTCCACTTAGTCAATAGAATGCCTTTAATACACTTCCCTTGTTGAATGTTGCAAGTCATGGACAAGATTGTCTGCTCAGATTAGTGGTATTTTGGTGTTCTGTAATGTGGGGTTGTTCTGGGTTGATTATTTATTTGTATATAGTGTTTTATTGTATTTTTAATCGTGTATTCTGTCACTAGCTATGTAGTCTCTTTGATTTTTGTGGTGTTTGTACACATTATTTCATAATTTTCTGTTATGTTTAGTTTACTGCTTTTATTGGTAAAGTATAGAACTTTTAGGTTTGAGCCAATGTTGGTGTATGTGTGTAATGTATTTTGCATAAATATGCTGCAATTAGGATTAGGTTGTGTGTGTTTATGTACTCCTTGTATTTTGTGGTGAAATTTCTTCCCATTTACCCTACTTAAAAGCATGAGAAATTGTTACTTTTGCAATGGACTTTTGATCAGATACGAACAATATTTGTTGGTTGGAAGTTTTACTGTACTATAATTTTATAATAAATCATAAGTAACTATTGTGAATAATTATGAACTTACTTGCTGGCGAGTTTCAAAACTATCATTTTATTGACAAGGCTGACCTGCTACTCCTGGTGATCGCTCAAGGTTGCAAAACCTATGATTTATGTTTACTATAAAATGGAATAAAGTGTTAGATTCGAAATGTGTGTGGTCATTTGTATGCTGTTTTGTGTTGTGTAATGTTTGAATAGTTAATTTATTTACTATGGTTTAATATGTGGAGAATATTTAAATTAGTATGGATGCTTTTGTATATGTGTTGGGAGTTTTGTATATGTGTTGTGTAGATGGATTTTTAATTAATGTTTTATCAACAACATAAAAAAAGTATTAAACCATAATAACAAAACTAACCACTACAGTAAAATTTTAAATATTCACACATCACGCAACAAAGAAAACAACCTATCTTAAATGTTCGCACACACTTCAAATGTAACACCTTATCCCATTACACAGTAAACAACCTGCTTAACCCAAACCCTCTCCAACTCTTTAATTTAGTTATAATATTTTTCCTTCTAATAGCCATTATTTTCATGTTTTTGCCCTTAGTTTATCACATATTGTTTACAGATGTTAAAATCTTTACTTGCATAATATTTAATCAACTTTTTGTTTACATTTACTGAAATTTTGTCCGTCATAATCTTGTTTAGTATTCTCAATATGACTCATTTATAGGTTAAAAATTTTTATGATTCTTGAATTTTGTAGTCCATTACATTCGGGAATCTTAATCACTTTAACAATAGTTTATGACTATCCGAACTTTAAATTTTGTAAATTTGTTAAAATTTACTGAGACAGAACGTTTTCGATTGCCATGTGGCGATCTTTATCAGTGTCTTCTGCTTGGAGATGTTGGGTCAAGCGGTGACGGTTTTAAAGGTAGGTTTTCAATAGTATCAAAGAGTATGTATGATTTGTATTGCGTTTGTTAAGATGCTGAGTTGGTGATCTGTATATGTTCCTCGACTCTCTGTTTAAAGCTGCGACCTGTTTGTTGAATGTAGAATTTGTTACATTTGTTGCAGTTTAGTTTGTATACGCATGGTGCTTGTAGTTTATCTTTGTTCTTGGTGGCATGTTGTATTTTGTATTGTAACTAGTTATTAGTTTTGTATGCTATTTTGTATCCTGATTTTTGAAATTTGTGGGTTACTTTATTTGTTGTTTAATTGTTTAATTAAATATTTAATTGTGTCTAGTTCTTTGTTTATGTTTTCTGTGGTCATTTGAACTTCTTTAAGTCTATGGAGCATGAATCTGAATGCGGCGTGTTTGTGTTGGATAGGGTGGTGTGAGGTGTTGTGGAAAAGTGTGTCTTTTGTTATGGATTTCCTGTAAATGTTGAAGCTGTGTTTTCGTGTCTGGCTTTATGTTATGGTTAGGTCGAGGAAGTTTAGGGATCGGTTGGTTTCAATTTCCGAAGTGAAGTGGAACCACCACTGTGCATTCGGCAGAGGTGAATTGATGGGTTGCTTATGCTTGCCTAAGTAAAGAATTTTAATGAAAAGATACAACTAAGTCAGATAGTTTCTAACCCAAGGAGGAGGTTTTATTTTGACATACAATGTTTTTTTAAATCACTTTACCGCAGCTTTAAACAAAGAGTCGAAGAACAAAAACAGAACACCAACTCGACACTTTACAATCACATAAAAGAAACAGGATACAAATACACAAACATTTACCATAACCTAGAAAACTTATACTTCGACTAAAAAGAACCACATCTCAGCACACTAGAACAAGTTTATAGATTGTCTGATTATTTTGTCCATTTATTTTGCTAGTTTATGTGCAGGGGCATTCTGGTAGTTGATGATGGCTCGGATGCGGACATTGGATTTGTGAATTTTAGGGAGAGCACTGAGGGCAGGTACAGTTACTAAACAAAAAGTAGAAATAGTTTACATTAAACAAAGTTTACATTAAACCTTATAAAAAAATTAAGATTTTCTAAAATATAGAATATACCAACTTCACCTAAACCTCGCCAACATGATCGGACACAAACTCACAATACAAATGGTAACAGACACTAATAATTGGGCAACAAATAGTATAATAAACATCAAAATTAAACACAAGAAAAAAATTAATCAACTATTATGTAAAACAAAAAACAACATACTCTCAACCTACACAAAAATTCTACCCCTAAACAGTTAACCTCACTAATACCAAATTCACACAACACAAAATGAATTTAATAAACAAAGGCCTAAAATACAACCTAGTGTCTGTTACCATTTGTAATGTGAGTTCGTGTCCGATCATGTTAACGAGATTTACGTGAAGTTTGTATAACCTATATTTTAGAAAGGTTTTATTTTTGTATAAGGTTTTAATACTATGTTTAATGTAAACTATTTCTGCTTTTTGTTTAGTAATTGTACCTACCCCTCGCGCTCTCCCTAAAATTCACAAATCCAATGTCCCCATCTGAGCCATCATCAACTACCAGAACACCCCTGCACATAAACTAGCAAAATATGTGAACAAAATAATCAGACAATATACAAACTTAAACACAGAAACACCCATAAAAAACAGAACAAACCTCATAAATAAAATAAAAGACAAACATACCACACAATTCAACACTACTATCACTTGACATAACAAATATGTACATCAACATAGCCATACCCGAAACTCTCAACATCCTACAAACCCAATTAATGCAAAACAACATACCTAAAACTCAGGTTACCGAAATACTAACCATCCTCCAAACCATCACCAAAAAAAACTATTTCACCCACAACTCAAACTTCACAACCAGATGGCCTACCCATGGGAAGTCCTATCAGTAGTGTCCTGAGTGAAATTTTCCTACAACACATAGAAAACACCAAGATACTCACAAATAATACACACGCACACAAAATCATTTACTGGTACAGATCCATCGATGATATCATAACACTATACAGAGGCAACTCCCGTCAATGCGAAAAACTCCTCACCTACACTAATAAAATACACCCAAAACTCCACTTCACCTCAGAGATTGAAACCAACTGATCCCTAAACTTCCTCAACCTAACCATAACAAAAATCCACACACAAAAACACAGATTCAACATTTACAGGAAATCCATAACAACAGACACACTTATCCATAACACCTCAAACCACCCTATCCAACACAAACACGCCGCCTTCAGATTCATGCTCCATTGACTTAAAGAATTTCCAATGACCACAGAATACATAAACAAAGAACTAGACACAATTAAATATTTAGCATACACAAATAGATACAACATCACAATAATAGACAAACTATGGTACAAAATAAAAAAAAACACTAAAAGTACCATTACAAACAGGGAAAACAAATACATCACATTACCATACATAAACAAAACAACAACAAAAAAACGCAAATTTCAAAAAACAGGATACAAAACTAATAACAAGTTACAATACAAAATACAACATGGCACCAAGAACAAAGATGAACTACAAGCACCAGGCGTATACAAACTAAACTGCAACAAATTCTACATTGAACAAACAGATCGCAGCTTTGAATAAAGAGTCGAGGAACACAAACAGAACATCAACTCAGCATCTTACAATCACTTAAATGAAACACGACACAAATACACAGACATTCACTATATCCTTGAAATCCTACACATCAACAAAAAAGGACCACATCTCAACACACTAGAACAATATGAAATTTACAGACACTCAAAAAACTCAAAGTACAAAGATATTAAACGAAGAAACACAATACAAATCACATATACTCTTTAATACTATTGATAAACTGATTTTAAAACCATCGCTGCTTGACCCGAAATCTCCAAGTAGAAGACACTGATGAAGATCGCAGTTAATAGAGATCAAAAACATTCTGTCTCAGTAAGTTTAACCAAATTTACAAAATTTAAAGTTCGGATAGTCATAAACTATTGTTACAGTGATTAATATTTATGATATCTCAAATGTATTGAAACATTTGCTTCACCAGTTCACATTGTCAAGAAAAACAATAATCTTCAGAACAAATGATTTCCTTGCTCAGTTTTATTTAATGTAACTAATATTGTACATTTATCTGGAGGTAATTGCTTTGCAAAAAAAATTGTACAATAGGATTTATTTGAATAAAAAAGGTTTTGTTGTGACTAAAACACTTGTAAATATGTTACAGTTGCCTATATTAGCCATTACTTTTATGATTGTTGAGGAGGGTCGTTTTGGGCAATCTGTCCCATTGTCAACTAACATTGTAACTGCCCTCTTGGTTATTACAGGTTAGGGTGGGGTGGGAGATAGGGTAGGGATGTAGGTGTATTTAGAGAGTATTACGTTGTCAACAAATGTATGTGACTGAGTGGGTGTAACTGAGTAGGTGTGAGTCAATAAGTTACATTATAACTCACATACACTTTTTGATATCATAACCAATGCTCTCTAAAATACACCAACATCCCTACCCTATATTCAACCCCACCCTAACCTATAACAAGAAAGAGGTCAGTTACAGTCTGAGTTCCAATGGGACACATCGACCAAAACGTCTGACCTCAACAATCATAAAAGTAGGTGCCACTATATGCAAGTGTAACATATTTACATGTGTTTTAAGTTAAACACTAGTAGCTCACATGAAGATGGAATCAATTGAAATGAATTTTGTTTTTAGTTTTATCTTATATAAAATGTAAATAATAATTTTATAATCTCAGTGATTCAATGAAGATTTAACATACATTTCAAATTTGTTCCTTATGTTGTATGGTTCAGGAGCTAAAAGTATTTAAAGTGAAAACCATTTTATTTCTATATTTTTTTTGTACAAATGAAAAAAAGAATTTCAGATAAACATATGTAGAATATGTTATGTCATATTATTATTTTCTAGTTTATAACAAAAACAATGATATATTAAATTTGTATTGTATTTTTTTATAACTAAAAAAAATTTCTTTTCCACAATAGCAAAAAAGCCAGACCTGTGCATCGTTTTATTTTTATGTAAAAACTTTGTTTTTCATTTGATCATATATGTATAAAACAATTTTTTATCCCAGTAAATCAATGAGCATTTCATATACTTTTCATTCATACGTAAGGCATATGGTACAAGGAATATAAGCAATTAAAGTAAAGGAACAAATTTTGTAAATGAAAAAATCTTTTGGTAAAGTTATGTACCAAATATTATTTCATTATATTATTCTATAGTTGATATAAAATAATAACTTTTTACACAGTCAGAAAAGAAGTCCCATTTTAGGATAGTGACTGTCAGATTAATGACTACACTTATGTTTTAAGAAACTAGACATTTTAGATGCTGCTATCGTCGCCAAGAGAAAATTGAATTGAAAACATTACAAAAACGTTTATATAGATAAACTTACCTAAAATTCAGATCAAAGTCACTGATTGTAGCAGTAAATATAGAGGATAACCATAGTTGCTGAAGAGTTGACAGTTGTTGCCTTGATGAGTTTGAAGAGATGGTGTTTTCATTCTAATGTTGGTCTTTATGTATCTCTTTTCTAAAAAATACAAAAGAATACAAATTTGTGATACATGTTTTTCTAACTAAATGTTTAAAGCATTATAGTGAATCATACAAAATTCCTCCAGAATATAAGACATGCCTGTGATTCTTGCAGTCTTAGCTCTGCAGTCACAGTTCTGCACATGCATGGTATTAACCTTCACTTTATATGAAGGAGCAGACAACATTTTTGGTGCACTACTTATTTTTTAGAATGTATTTCATTATGTTTACTTTATTGAAAATCCACATGTGAACTATAGATTTGTAATTAATTTCCTCAATGTTAAGGAATGCAAGTTAAACTCCCTAAATTCATCAACAGATTTGTAAGGTGTATGGACAAAATGCAATATATTGGTAAGAAGAAAATTCATTCATAGATATGTAAATTGCATAACAACTGAAATAGTAGTCCGTCTTTAGTTAAGGATGAATTTGCCCTTGCCATAGATGAAAAAATTCTTGGCTTAAAATTATTACTAGAATGAAAATGTTGGAAAGAACCCCAATACCACAAAAATAACAAATAAAAGAAGTTACTTAAGATTAAAACCTTATATACATTTCGATGACTATGTCATCATCATCAGAGAGTCTTATTACAAAATTACAATCTAGCAAATAAGAAGTTACAAACTAGAATTATCATCGCGCTAGTCTGTAACTTCTTGTTTGCTAGATTGTAATTTTGTAATAAGACCCTCTGATGATGATGATGATGACATGGTCATCGAAATGTTCAAAAGGGTTTAATCTTGAGGACCATGTTTTATTTCTTATTTTTGATTAATTTTATGGTATTGGGGTTCTTTCCAATATGTTCATTGTAATATATTGTACCACTGTGCTGTTGATATTGTATATTAAATTATTACAACAAAAATATTGGAAAAACCCAATATCACAAAAGCAACTAAACACTTGTAAATATTTACAAACTTGCCTATTGTAGCACTTACTTATATTTGTTGAGGACGGGCGTTTCGGGAGATGTGTCCCATTGTCAACTCAAACCGTAACTATGCTATGTTTTATGGTTATTAACTCCTGCTAGTGTTCTTCTTTGTCTAACGGTGTTTCAAGCAGGCGATATATCATGGTGTTGTAAGCGGCTAGTTTAGCACAAAGTAACAGATACAACACAACAATGATTGACAAATTATACAACCGCGTAAAAAATGAACCTATTAATCCAAATACAAACACACAACACAAAAATCCCATAAAATACTCTCCAATACCATACAGATCTGCCAAAACCCACAATCTAACCAACACACTACTGAAATACAACTACAAAATAGCCTACTCCACACACAACACTTTCAATAAACAATTAAAACCCAACAACAAAATTAACGACATTTACAACACCACTGGAGTTTACAAACTAACTTGTAGTTCGTGCCTCAGTTTTTTCATAAGCCAGACAGGGAGGTCCTTCTACACATGTTACCAAGAACATATAAAAGCACTAACAAACAATAGCGACCAATCAAACTTCACCGATCATCTCAACTCCACAAAGCATGACTACATAGACATAACATCTTACCTACAAATTCTTCATAAACAACACAGAAATAACCAACGCTACACAACCAAACAATACGAAATATACAGACACTTCAAACTACACCCTACACACATACTCAATACACAATTACATTACAACTCACACAAACTTTTTGACATTATAACTCCTATAATAATCACAAAATACACCCACATCACCATGATATCCCACCACCACACTAATAAACTAACCTACGTAAACCTTGAAATCAGTTACGGTCAGAGTTGACAATGGGACACATCTCCCATAACAGCTATCCTCAACAAATATAAGTAAGTGCTACTATAGGCAAGTTTGTAAATACTGTATTTACAAGTGTTTAGTAAAAACTAGTACCTCACGTGAAGTTGGAATCAACAAATAAAAAAGCAACTAATATTAAAAGTTACCTAAAAATTAAACCTTTGATGGCTAGCTCAAATGATAAATTAATGAATATAGATAAAGGGCCTAACTTACCTCTATATTCTTTGCTTCACTAGTTTTATTTTAAATATATATGTTGCATTATTTTCATTAGTTTTTATTCTATATATTCTTATAGCCTATAGTTTTTATTACTGACATGTCTCAAGATGGCAGACCGTTGTTTGTTAGTCAAAGGCAGAAAGGAGGTGGAGAAGGGTTGGAGTCAGTCTTGTTTGTAAATTATTGTATTCTAAATTGTAATTTTGTAATAAGACTCTCTGTTGATGATCACATGGTAATGGAAATATACATAAAGGTTTATTCTTAGGTACCTTGTAATATTAGCTATTTTTTATTATTTTTGTAGTATTGGGGGTTTCCCCAACATTTTATTCTAAAACATTGCACCACTGAACTCTTGATGTTGTATTTTATAACTCTTGCTCTTTTTATGGAATTTCTACAATTTTCAAGATGACTTCTTCATGAAATACAGAGATTTCATAAACCAGAGTACAGTACTTTATATTGCAATAATTAAGGACCACAGGAACAATATGTAAGTAAAATGAATTTTGTATTCTATAGTATGCAAAAGGTTAGAAAGAAAATCTGTAGGTAGTTCATCAGTGGTCCCAATCTTTTTTTAATAGGGCTATTATTAAATAAATACACAGCTGTATATGAACTCACAATGTTGGGATTTTGTAGTAATACCACTAAAATTATGACATAAATCATTGAAACATTATATATCATCTCTTATTTTTTTATCATGGTATTTGAATTGTCTAATTCATAATGTAATGTTTTTTTGTAATTTTTTTAATTTTCACAGCATAACAAAACTGAATATAATTATAAGTCTTAAAAAATCTGAGGATAAGGTTTGTCATTTAAACAACAATATAGTATTAATTTGTATATATACACTCACAAGTCTTGATATTAAAAACTTTTTTTTCTCCAGATGAAAAATCAATCAAGGTTAACATCAAGTGTTATTTGAAATGAAATTTCCATAAATGAAACTAATCAAAATAAAATAAATAGTTAAAACTAATTTTAATTATCTAAAGTTAAAGAAATTTAAATTTTACAAAATTTAAATAGATTTAGCTGGCATATGAAAACGATGACACGGTTGATAGCCATGGCATCGTCCCTTAAAACCACCTTTAAACTACCTCAAAGATCGTAACGTATTTACTAATCAGTCAACTCAACACAATCAAGCGGAATGTGCTTGACTGTGATGGTACTTCCACAAAACTACATAGTGGTGGATCCTCTTGTCGCATCAAGAGTGTCAACCATCCATGCATTAACAAAGAGTGGCCATTGCAAAGGCAAGTAACCACTCCTGGCCTTACCTGAAAATGGTAAACTAGCTTTTGAAATGTAGCAATTATTTTGAAAATAAATATTATTGACTCATATATCAACCGTCTTTTATTAATAAAAATTTAGTCTTAAGCCCCAAGTTGAACATGTGATGCTGAATTGCTTGCCTCTTTTCACTATAAAAAGTGTTTTGTCATGTCCATATTTGTGTCATATAAGTAAAAACGTTTTACAAAAAAGTATGCTCCTGTCATTGACTTACCATTTTCAACTTAGTCCCTCATGGGACATGTTAAAGATGGAAGTTGGTTTAGAGATAATTAAAATAGACTCTTCCTGATAAATATTTAAAAGTTTAAATGAATTTTATCCCTTTTTAAAGTATAAAATTGTAACAGGATAGCTCGATCTATTGAAGTAAACAAATATAATAAACAATCACTATTGTTAAGATATCTTTGCAGGAAATTGAATGGGAAAATTATTATAATATAGCTTTGGTTGTATGAGAAGACACAACCAACTTGTATGGATAAGTTTCATAGCTTTTGTGGAAACAGATAATAATATTAAATATCATTCTTTTTAAACACTCTCTAAAGATATATTCTATAACTCTTCAAAGTCAGGTAGGTCACTGTATAAAAGTGTGGCGTAATAAATGACTGCTGCGTTTAACCCTAGGAATATAGTTGGCTGTATTAAAAGTTTTCTCTAATTTTAAAATCCTTCTGATAATATAAATTGTGAACCATTAGTGCACAGCCTTTAAATATGTAATGTAGGGATGAAGTCCATACTGTCAGACTGGACTTACACTACTTAATGATAATGTAAGTTGCATTTATAGGGATTTGTATACTTCCCCTGCATTTGTAGCGTGTTATCCTTCAAATAAATTTCCTTTTCATTGTAAATGAATGTAAATTTGATAGCATTATTAATTACATTGTTTTGTTTTTTTTTTAGGAACATATGAAACAAAAATTGTTTGATAATGATTGGCCCCAAAACCAAACTGCTAAAAACTGTGACACAAAATGTCACGCTGTTAGGACAGCCCTAAATGAACAGTGGCACAACACTTTACCCCCACCCCACATCGTTGCAGATCCCATAGTCATGGGATTAACACCAAAAAAGGTGTCAGATAAGGTCAACAATACCTAGCTAGCTCATCAAAACTGTAGTGCAAAAGAATAAACAATTACCTTTACACTAACTATTTTTGTTAGGGCTCCCCTAATGGTGATATGGATCGCAAGGTAAATGTGAGCTGTAGCAGTCTGTAATAAGGGCGAATAAGTTAACTGTGCTAACTCTGAGTTTCATAGGTATGTCATGTGTACAAAAACAATTTTTAACTTCTTCATTATGAATGCATAAAAATCCCAAATAGTATTCCATATCAAAAAATTACTCAAGACGTTACAGACTTGGAATTCTAGGTGATTTTTCTTCATCACAGAAGTTTGGGAAAACTAATATAGGCATGGCCTATAAAACTTTAATTTTAATGATAAGCAGAAGAGATCTGGAAGAAATTTTATTCATCCATAAATATCAAAATTTATCCAGATGGACCAGAGGTGATTTAAAACTAAAAATTATATAAAAGACTCAATATCATAAACATACCTATTTAACCTTCTGTTATTCTTTCATTGGTCTGTATCCAGTTCTGACTCTAGGTACTGCCAAATCTGAATATCTACTAAGCTCCTCTAACTCCAATTTCCCTATTGTCTCTTCACGTAACACTCCGTTTTCTAAAAGAATTGTGGCACTTTCCAAACAAGAACTCTGAGGAAAAATTAAAATGAACATTAACTTTACTAGTGTCAATAAAAATGCCTCAACATTCACACACAAACATCATACCACACATACACACAACCATTACATCAGAGACATTATTAGAGGTAAATTGTGTTTCATACAAATAGCTTCACCCCAGTGAACCGACCCTGTATCAATCTCTTATGTAATGGTATTTTATCAGAATCACACATAAATGTTAACAACAGATAGTAACATAATTTACTCACATAATTTATTTTCTGCAGGACATTTCTTCACTATCTGCTCGAATCACAGATCTTCTTTTCTTCTTTTGATGTCATAAAAATCAACCAAAACAAGTTTATTGTTTCATAATGAGAATCAGATCTTCTTTTCTTCTTTTGATATCATAAAAACCAACTAAAATGTCTGTTTCATAATAAGAGAAAAATTTAAAACTAAAATTGCTTAGAACTAAAAGAGCCCATTCGATGATGTAGAAAATGCTGAATCTGTCAAAACTCTTCTATTATTGAAGATTTTGAAAAAAACATTCATGTTTCCTGTTGACTTATGAAAAGACCTAAAAACCTGAAACAGATGCATAATAACACAAAACATCCTACACAAAAAATCCTAAAATAAGACATCCTATCAATCCTAACAAAATGTCATAAAATGACAAAGGGACCGCGGTATCTAAATTCAACCCCCCAAAGTCTATAGAGCTTACCTCAGATGTGACCTCTACTAATGGAGGTATTTCTCTGCAGCATCTTGATAGTGTGAAGTGAAACACTTGGCTATTTGTCAAGTGTGTGTATATGTTAGTGGTGCTAGACGTCACAGAAGTAACTTCTGCTTATTCTAGTGTGTGTCTGATGATAGCTCAGAGAAGATTATACTCACCCTTCTCTGAGCTCTAAGAGTAGGTGGACTGAAAGAGAAAGTACAAGTTAAGTAAATAAAGCTTAAAAACTATCTCGATCCATTTCAAATACAACAAACCTAAACGATTTTAAAAGTATTTTAACTTGATCTAAAATAATATTGTCAATGAAAAATTATACTAAATAATGTTTGTCAAAAGTTGAGTAATAATTAGTAAAATTTATTGTTAAAAGGTCCTGAATTTAAATTCTGTAATGGTATACTATATATTTTCTCAAAAACTGAACAATAAACATATAACAATGAATATCTTTAGTCTAGTACATTAGGTATGACATTGTAATCAAAGTTTTATCAAATAAAAAGTTTAGTTTTATAGTTTATAATAAATATTTTATATAAAAGATTTGTATGTTCAACCTGAAATAATATGATATTTTGAAAAGTATTTTTGATTTGTGTAGATTTATATGGTTAAAAAATTACCTTTAGGTGTAATTGTAATTTAAACAGTATCTGCATTGTATTTTTATTTGTACTTTCTATCTTTACTGATTCTTTGAAATATGTAATTAGTGATGTGTTATATTTGTAAGGATTTTAAGTGTAGCAGTACAATAAAAACCATACAAAAAAAGACTAGGTAAAAAAGATCCTTAGGCTGAACCAAATACTTTAATTCCCTAACATTATTCTTATTTTTCGAATGCACTTTATATTATAATAGTAACTCCTGGTACAAAACACATTATTTTATTTCCCTGACCCCTGACACTACATAATACAATATTATTACTTCTCCAAACATACCTTAACATTATAGGAGTGAATCCTGATGCAGAACCCACTTCTTTGTTTCCCTGACATTACCTAATACAATAATATTACTTTTCCAAACATACTCTAACATTATAGGAGTGAATCCTGAGGCAGAACCCACTTCTTTGTTTCCCTGACAATACCTATTACAATAATATTACTTTTCCAAACATACTCTAACATTATAGGAGTGAATCCTGATGCAGAACCCACTTCTTTGTTTCCCTGACATTACCTAATACAATAATATTACTTTTCCAAACATACTCTAACATTATAGGAGTGAATCCTGAGGCAGAACCCACTTCTTTGTTTCCCTGACAATACCTAATACAATAATATTACATTTCCAAATATACTCTAACATTATAGGAGTGAATCCTGATCCAGAACCCACTTCTTTGTTTCCCTGACACTACCTAATACAATAATATTACTTTTCCAAACATACTCTAACATTATAGGAGTGAATCCTGATGCAGAACCCACTTCTTTGTTTCCCTGACACTACTTAATATAATAATATTACATTTCCAAACATACTCTAACATTATAGGAGTGAATCCTGATGCAGAACCCACTTCTTTGTTTCCCTGACACTACCTAATACAATAATATTACTTTTCCAAACATAATCTAACATTATAGGAGTGAATCCTGATCCAGAACCCACTTCTTTGTTTCCCTGACACTACCTAATACAATAATATTACTTCTCCAAACATACCCTAACAATATAGAAGTGAATCCTGATGCAGAACCCACTTCTTTGTTTCCCTGACACTACCTATTACAATAATATTACTTCTCCAAACATACCCTAACATTATAGGAGTGAAACCTGATGCAGAACCCACTTCTTTGTTTCCCTGACACTACCTAATACAATAATATTACTTTTCCAAACATACTCTAACATTATAGGAGTGAATCCTGATCCAGAACCCACTTCTTTGTTTCCCTGACACTACCTAATACAATAATATTACTTCTCCAAACATACCCTAACAATATAGAAGTGAATCCTGATGCAGAACCCACTTCTTTGTTTCCCTGACACTACCTATTACAATAATATTACTTCTCCAAACATACCCTAACATTATAGGAGTGAAACCTGATGCAGAACCCACTTCTTTGTTTCCCTGACACTACCTAATACAATAATATTACTTTTCCAAACATACTCTAACATTATAGGAGTGAATCCTGATGCAGAACCCACTTCTTTGTTTCCCTGACACTACTTAATATAATAATATTACATTTCCAAACATACTCTAACATTATAGGAGTAAATCCTGATGCAGAACCCACTTCTTTGTTTCCCTGACACTACCTAATACAATAATATTACTTTTCCAAACATAATCTAACATTATAGGAGTGAATCCTGATCCAGAACCCACTTCTTTGTTTCCCTGACACTACCTAATACAATAATATTACTTCTCCAAACATACCCTAACAATATAGAAGTGAATCCTGATGCAGAACCCACTTCTTTGTTTCCCTGACACTACCTATTACAATAATATTACTTCTCCAAACATACCCTAACATTATAGGAGTGAAACCTGATGCAGAACCCACTTCTTTGTTTCCCTGACACTACCTAATACAATAATATTACTTTTCCAAACATACTCTAACATTATAGGAGTGAATCCTGATCCAGAACCCACTTCATTGTTTCCCTGACACATCTAATACAATAATATTACATTTCCAAATATAATCTAACATTATAAGAGTGAATCCTGATGCAGAACCCACTTCTTTGTTTCCCTGACACTACCTAATACAATAATACTTTTGTAAACAATCTAACATTATAGGAGTGAATCCTGATGCAGGACCCACTTCTTTTTTCCCTGACACTACCTAATACAATAATATTACTTTTCCAAACATACTCTAACATTATAGGAGTGAATCCTGATGCAGAACCCACTTCTTTGTTTCCCTGACACTACCTAATACAATAATATTACTTTTCCAAACATACTCCAACATTATAGGAGTGAATCCTGATGCAGAACCCACTTCTTTGTTTCCCTGACACTACCTAATACAATAATATTACTTTTCCAAACATACTCTAACATTATAGGAGTGAATCCTGATGCAGAACCCACTTCTTTGTTTCCCTGACACTACCTAATACAATAATATTACTTTTCCAAACATACTCCAACATTATAGGAGTGAATCCTGATGCAGAACCCACTTCTTTGTTTCCCTGACACTACCTAATACAATAATATTACTTTTCCAAACATACTCCAACATTATAGGAGTGAATCCTGATGCAGAACCCACTTCTTTGTTTCCCTGACACTACCTAATACAATAATATTACTTTTCCAAACATAATCTAATATTATAGGAGTGAATCCTGATCCAGAACCCACTTCTTTGTTTCCCTGACACTACCTAATACAATAATATTACTTCTCCAAACATACCCTAACAATATAGAAGTGAATCCTGATGCAGAACCCACTTCTTTGTTCCCTGACACTACCTATTACAATAATATTACTTCTCCAAACATACCCTAACATTATAGGAGTGAAACCTGATGCAGAACCCACTTCTTTGTTTCCCTGACACTACCTAATACAATAATATTACTTTTCCAAACATACTCTAACATTATAGGAGTGAATCCTGATCCAGAACCCACTTCATTGTTTCCCTGACACATTTAATACAATAATATTACATTTCCAAATATAATCTAACATTATAAGAGTGAATCCTGATGCAGAACCCACTTCTTTGTTTCCCTGACACTACCTAATACAATAATACTTTTGTAAACAATCTAACATTATAGGAGTGAATCCTGATGCAGGACCCACTTCTTTTTTCCCTGACACTACCTAATACAATAATATTACTTTTCCAAACATACTCTAACATTATAGGAGTGAATCCTGATGCAGAACCCACTTCTTTGTTTCCCTGACACTACCTAATACAATAATATTACTTTTCCAAACATACTCCAACATTATAGGAGTGAATCCTGATGCAGAACCCACTTCTTTGTTTCCCTGACACTACCTAATACAATAATATTACTTTTCCAAACATACTCCAACATTATAGGAGTGAATCCTGATGCAGAACCCACTTCTTTGTTTCCCTGACACTACCTAATACAATAATATTACTTTTCCAAACATACTCTAACATTATAGGAGTGAATTTTGATGCAGAACCCACTTCTTTGTTTCCCTGACACTACCTAATACAAAAATATTACTTTTCCAAACATACTGCAACATTATAGGAGTGAATCCTGATGCAGAACCCACTTCTTTGTTTCCCTGACACTACCTAATACAATAATATTACTTTTCCAAACATACTCCAACATTATAGGAGTGAATCCTGATGCAGAACCCACTTCTTTGTTTCCCTGACACTACCTAATACAATAATATTACTTTTCCAAACATACTGCAACATTATAGGAGTGAATCCTGATGCAGAACCCACTTCTTTGTTTCCCTGACACTACTTATGCAATAGTATTACTTTTGTAAATATATTCTAACATCATTGTACCATGATATCTTGTCCGTGACCTATTTATTATTTTTTTTTTTTAATTAACTTGGCAGCGGGTTTAAACTGCCCGAAGCACTGCTACCTTAGGTATATTGTACTGTCCGTGACCTACATCATCGAACAATGCACTGATCTAGTACAAAACGTGTCTGCTGAAAAATGTCAGTAAGTGATATCAATAAGCATATATTGAATAAAAGCTTCAAAATGTACAATACAAACACTGCAATGAACTTGCAGTTCGTGTTATATTACAAAAATAAAACAAAAATTTTATATTGTTTGTTTGACAAGATCTAAATCAAACCATCTATATCAAAAGTTACTAATTTTTTTTAGAAATGGTTCTTGATATTTTTCTAGTATATACTAGAACATGTTTATATATATATATAGTATGAAGTTAATATATTACTGTGTGAGTAATTTTATCCACCATTAAGTGCAATAATTTTACCTTGAGTGATGAGGCACCTTTCGGTCGTTGACCATTGTCGAATCACTTTGAGTGATTCGACAATGGTCAACGACCGAAAGGTGCCTCATCACTCAAGGTAAAATTATTGCACTTAATGGTGGATAAAATTACTCACACAGTAATATATTAACTTCATAAAGTCAGTGCAACGGAAAAACAATGGATAATGTTAAATATCAAGAATATATATAGTATATGCATGTTTAATTACATAGTATATTTATTTCTATAGTATCAATAACTGAAAATATTTTTTTATTGTAGGATAAATTTAAAATTCTTTTAGTTTAATTTATTAGATGGGAAGTTAAAACTTCTTTTTTTCAAAGTATATTATGTTTTTTGTGTCTGTTATACTTGAAAGATTATTTTTCTTAGTACTAAAACCATTCTACAAAAATCTATTTAGATTGTTGTTTATGAAATGTGATCAAGACTTACAACTAGAGTATATTCTAAACACATGCCAGCTGACCATATAGGGACTTCCTTACATCTGTACATTAATTTAGATCTTTTTACAAAAACTGATTCCTTGTCTTCGTATTTTTCATTACCTAACTCTACTGATAAGTGTAATACTTTTATTAAAAATTATTCCAATTTTAAGTCTATTTATTTATTTGATTCTTAAAATTAATTATTTTATATTAAATTAAATATTTTCTTCTTTATTTTTTATTTGTATTCAAATTTAATAAATTTTTATTTTAATAAATTGTTTTTAAAAAAGCTATAAAAATATTGGAAAAAGCCATATTATGGAAAAAATGTATATATTGATTTCATTTAACTTTGTGTTAGTAAGATATTTTTAAGATATAAATGAATATTATATATTGAAACAAAATAAATATTTATAGTTAAACATTTATAGCTAACATTTTTTTAAAGTTAAGAATTAAATTACTGTTATGTGTAATGTGTAAATTTGTTCTCTTCGCATGATTTTTTCTTTGTTTTTCTATTTCATATTATTACCTCAATAAATTATTTTATTTTATTCTCTCTTTTAGTATAAGTTGTTTATAAGTATACATTATTTTTTTAATGTTGTTTTTTTTAAAATTATTTAATAATTTGTGTTTTTAATGTTTTTTCTTTTAATTTACGAATGGCTAATCTGAGTCAAATACTGAAAGCAATTTAAGTATAAAACATAAATACTAGGACTTGTTGTTGTAGAAGGTATATAGAATACAGTAGGTTAAAACAATCCCTGACCTACTAAACTAAACCTAACAGATGACTTATAAATGGACAAAAACTGAGATACCCTACATGACAAATATAAAAGCATCCCAACACTGCCATGCTTTACTGTACAACAAGAGCAATATTCAAGCTTGCTTTTAACCAAAGGCGAAAATCTCAAGAAATTATAACCTACAGACAAAAAAATCTACAAATCCTACAAACATAAAACCCTCCCATGCTATAGAACAAGAGCAATATATATTACCTAGATTTATTATTGCTCTCCTTCTTTATCCCGAATACCACGTTTTTAACAGAGTGTTAAAGTCATGACCCAGTCTGTCCAGTTAGTCTTCATGTTCAGTCTGGACCCAAAGTATTCACAAAAAAATAGCCCAGAATTGCAAAATGTTTTAACCAATTATCTTCTATATATTTCTACTGAACATTGCACAGTGTATTACACAATTTACTTTTAGCATTAGACACACAACTTTAAGTCATCATATAATGACAAGTAAATTAACAGTGAATACAAACATGTATTGGTTAAAATTATAAACTTATGTAGCTTTGAATTAAAATTGTTAATTATTTCAATATTTGCTTAAAAATTATTAGAAATAATAAATTTGATTGATTTTACATTTGATTTAGAAATCGTATATGTTAGAAAGTTTTGTTCATTAATTTTTTTTAACACAATTAAAAAATTAATTTCTTGAAAGGTGGTATTTTAAAAATTTTAATCAAATAATTTTATTATTTTATTTGTGTTATTAGAATTGGTTATGAAAAATCAGACAGTATTCAACTTTAGTTTAAAATTAAGATGAGTAATAATTTCAAATCAATTTTATATAAATTAGAGAAATGTAATGAAACAGAAAAAAGAGGGATAATGTGATAAAGGAACCGATACCGTTTATAGATACTGTATGTCAGCGGCGAATGGATCTGAAATTCTATTCCATTACATTTCAGAGAACTCTATCACATCTTTGCGTTACTGGAAATCAGAGACAGGAGTGGTAACTTAAAACTAACTATAAATATTTACTGAAGGGTGGGCTTCTCCGGGTCTGAAATTTTAAAAAAATACCTGAAAATTTAAAAAAAATAGCTGAAAACATTAAGGTACCTGAAAGAGAAAGTACATATAGGCCAAATGAGGCCTGTGATAAAACCACCCTGCTCTCTGAAGGCTTTAAATTATTTAAGATGAAACCTTTTTGGCTTTAGCCATTTAAAAAAGGAAAGAAAATCAAACAAAGATATGATGAATACACTGGTTAGCTGACATGAGCACTACTTGCTAACACGTACTTAAATTCCAGCGCGACAGCTAAACGCGAAATTATTTGTGTATCGAGTAAAATTTTTATAACGGACTCTGGCTTAAACTAACACTGACCTGCTGTCTGCAAGCTCTGGGCTTCAGACTACAAAAACCTGAAACAAAAGGAAAACATTTCTGAGTAAGATATGGTTTTTAAATCTAAAAATAAATTATAAAAATCTGTATGAAGTTTATTTAAGTAAAATATTACACAATATACTGTTTCATTCCACAATTTCAAAAACATAATGTAGATAATGATACCTACCTTCCTATTAGTACTAAACTGATGTTATTTCAAAAACATTAGAATAATAATATAGTGTTATTAAAATAACTGCTAAACACTTTTAAATTTTTTAAACTTGCCTATAGTAGCACTTACTTTGCTTGTTGAGGATGGTCGTTTCGGGAAATGTGTCCCTTTGTCAACTCAGACCGTAACTAATCTCAAGGTTTACCTAGGTTAGGGTGGGTTCCCGAAACGGCTGTCCTCAATAAACAAAGTAAGTGCTACTATAGGCAAGTTTATAACATTTAAAAGTGTTTAGTAATTACTAGTAGCTGACGTGAAGATGTAATCAACAAATGTTAAAATAACTGATTAAATAATACACTATTTTTGACATAATATTGCTACTATGGTGATATTGGAATAAACTGTTTAATGAAATAGCCTTTTCCTTCACACTTAATTTTTAAATTGCAGAAAAATTATAAAATTTTGGTCTGAAAAGAAACCATTTTTAATTTGAAAACCAGTGACCTCAATATTCTAAAAAAAGGTAAAATAACAAACAGTTAAAGTGCAGTTAATTACTACTATCATATAACGTTTGGTTCATTTTATGAATAAGGTCAGATAAAATGCAGTTTAAGCTATTGCTGCTCAACTCCTATCCACAATTCCTTTCCCTTAAAAATTTTGACTTGAGAAGCTCTAAAGTTTTTATCATTATTATTATTTAAATTAGTGATTTTAAGTTTTTTTATCCTGGAAAGGAAATTAAAAGAAAAACGTTATTGATTGGAGTAGTACACTAAAATTTTTGAACACATCATGAAAATTAACTAGCTGGGAGTTTTTGTGTTTGAGTCTCGCCCATGACTCACAGCATTAAACAATGCACTGATCTAGTGCAAAACATGCCTGCTGAAAAACATCAGTAAGTAGTGTAGTTTTGCCAAGTGATACAAATAGTAGTAACTAGCTGGACTAAGAGGGTTTTTTCTACCTCAGTCAACAATTTCATTCATCATTTACAAACAATAACAATATTGGAAACAACTCTAATACCACAAAAATAACTGATAATACAAGTTACCTAAGATTCCAATATTTTTATTCTACTTTGTTTTACTACTGTGCTCCTCACATTGTATATCATTTATGAAATTGAAAATTTTAAAAAATTAGCCTGTATTGACTATTCTCAGAATATATCTGGATAAAGGAACAGGAGTTGTGCTAGTTCCGGAAGCTTAGGTAGAAAGTGTTTTTATGAATTCTTTGACGAAAAGAAAGGCTAACCTGCAAATGTAATTAAGGAAGGCAAAAATGGAAAAAGTCTCTGTCATAATGTTGTCAGAGTTATATTTTATTGGCTGATATTTACAAAATCATGAAATACTTGCAAAAACATGAAAAACTCTATGAAAGATTCATTGTGAGTAAAAACTAAATGCATTTGACAAGAATAAGTTGCATAAGTAGCTGTGTGAAGTTGGAAGACATGAAGAAAGATCTAAACCTCTATAAAGAAAGAGCAGAAGAATATTTTGGGAGCATAATTCTCTAACATGACAATAAATGTAATGTTTTCAATTCTAAATTTGTGAGCTCCGGTGTTACCATTTATAATGAGGCTTCTTGAGAGAATATAAGCAGAATTTTTAGAACAAAAAAGAATAAAGTAGTCCCTTTTCTAAATGGTATTCCATATACAGTGTAATATTTGTCCAGACCTTCAGTGTTACTATAGAGGACTAATCCTCTCTGCAAATCCTAGGCTCTGTAATTGAGAGACACATTCCAAAGAAATAAATGCCAATACTAAGCAATGACATTATTTAGGTGCTACGATTCATCAACTTTTATTTCTGAAGGCCAAACTGTCAATTAAAAAAAATGTATGTGGAACTCTTTACATATCTGACTGTAAGAAATTTAATCAGATGGAAATAAGATAGGAAATAATTAGTTTTAGTGGCATGACAGTGCCCATCGGCCCCTGACAGTGAAACATCACCTTGCTAGGCAATAATGTTCTCCCGAACAACTCTCTTACTCTCCCAACTTAGGATTAACCAATTTCTATGGGTTTCATGACAAAAATTAAATTGAAGATGTGTTTTTCTAATGCAGAAAGATAGAAAATGTAATAAACCAATTTAAGGAACTTCCTAAAAATATCTTTCTTTTAAAATCCATCTTTTTGGATAGCATTTTGGAAACTATCAAAAATACTCTGTTTTTTGACAGCTATAGAAATGATGAAATAAGTGTGTAAATGCAGAACATACTTTGAAGGTAAATAATGTAGAATATTCTGAATTATATTAAATTTTATTTTAAACAATCCAGGAACTTCTTGACCCTTTCTGATACAATTGCAATTTTTACAGAATTATTATATACTGTAAAGTTTCTTGTTGTTTTGATAAGTATGAACTGCCCTATGAAATAAAGTTTCTGTTGCTCATGGTAACACAATAAAAAGTATTCGATTCAATCATGAATATAACACCTATATTATACACAAAATCTATATTTTTTCCATTCTCAATAGGACTTTGTCGAAATGAAGGTAGTTATTTTGAGAGATGTTTCTCATATAAGTGAAAAACCTATATTACATATGAGTGTTACTTATTTTACACTTTTTTATATATCTTTTCTCCTTAAGTTTTTTCTTAACAAGAAAATCCGTTATAATAAAAACATTGGCAAAAACAACTAATATTACAAGTTACCATAAAAGAGTCCTATTACAAAATTAAAATCTAGAATACAAAAGTTTACAAACTAAACTAACTAATTTATGAAGGTCAGTCCAGTTTGTAAATTATTCGTTTATAAATAAGGACGCAACAGACTATGGCTTTAGATGGTGAAACTAACCATACTCAGATTAGAAAATGTTCTGGTGTATAGATTTTGTTTTAGTGCAAATGCACAGCAGTGGTTTAAAGAACATTGGGAAATACTAGAGCCTAATATTTTTATTAAAATAGAAATCTATCAGTTGGAGCTATATTCTGGTTGTGTTAGGAATAATTTTTGGTGCAAACCAACTTATACTCAGTATAGCGAGTAGAACAGGTTTAGCTAATCATAAACAAAAGTGTTTCAAGAGTATTTAAACATTGATTATTTTCCATAAATGTTGGAATTTAAAAAACTAAAATATTTGAGTTACCAAATTTGGGAAAAGTATATTGGATTTTCTACTATGCTCTTACTTTCTGTCATTTTTTTCACTATTTAATCAGGAAATAGATTGTAGGCTACCTCTTGGAGTTCTTTTAGAGAAACTTCAGCTTATGCTGGTAGTAAATTTTTTAGCTTTTTTGGTGTGTTGTAATGGACTTAAATTGAGAATTTAAGCATTACAATAGGAATTTTAAATATAAAAAATTTAAATTTAAATTTTTGATAAGAAAATATAAATACAAATACAGTGCCATAAGCAGCTATTTCAAAGAAAATTTATATATTTTTTTCCAGGCGAAAAACCTATCAAGTTTATTATTGCCTAACTAAAGTTTTATTTTGAAATAAATATTACATAAATAAAACTAACCAAAATAAACAAAATAACATAAAATAAATGTTTAATACTAATTGTAACTAAAACTAAAGAAACTAAATTATACAAAATTTAAATATTATTAAATAAATTGAGGCGGCGTAAGAAAGCGATGACATGGTCGATAGCCGTGACATCGTCCCTTAGAACCACCTGTAAACTACCTCGAAGATCGTAACGTATATACAAATCGCTTAACTCATCACAATCAAGTAGGATGTGCTTGATTGTAATATTACTTCTACAAAACGGACATAGTAGTGGATCCTCATGTCGCATCAACCATCCATGCGTTAACAAAGAAGTGACCACCACTTCCTCCCTACGATTCGAACGAACAGATGTCGTCCATGGTCGGACGGTATTTTTGATGTCCCTCAGCTTGTTTCTATTTACATTTTGCCATTCTTCATTCAAAACAGAGAATAGTATAGTTTTAACATTCCATACAAAATCTGATGCCATCACACGTTGTGTCGATGGCACCATACTTCTAACTAATTTTGCACCTTCATCTGCTTTAGTGTTTCCGAATATTCCGCAGTGACCAGGCACCCAGAGAAAACGACACCTCGACACATCATAATTGGAGCCTGTTTTAAAGGGGGAAGTTTTTTTTATCAATTTGAAGGAGAAAGAAACAAAAGAAAAACAGAAGATTAGTCAAAATTCACATAGAAAGTTCATTGACATTTGAAAGTGTGCAGAAAGAAAGATTATGAAAAACATCAAGAATAAGGAAATTGCCTATATCCAAAATCTCAAAAGTTATGACCAAATATAAAATTTTGTACTAAAATAAAGAAGCTACCAACCACCGGAAACTGTGACATTGAGGATCAGGTGATTTTAAGGGGAGGAATCGAACCATATTACGTCACTTTTTACAGTATGTTGATTGGACCAGAGACAACAGGTGAGTATAGGGAGTATGGGGAGATAGAAGAAGAAAGGGGAGAAGGTGCAGTGGGTCTTGAAAAGTTGTAAACGCTGGATGGAGATTCAAACCACTCCGCTTTAATGATATAAAAGTGTTAAATTCCAACATCTTGTGCTAAGTACAGGAAATACGTGGCTGGAAAAATGTAATGGTGCGATTCCCAAGCCTTTTTTAGTGATTTCGGTCCCTAAAATTGGCTAAATTCAACAGATGTGGTGCCTTTCAAATAGATCAAAAGACAGAGGGTTCCAAAGTTTATAAACTGTAAATTGTTTTTAGAAGATATTAACATTAAAATTCGCCAAAATAAATTTTAAAACTGTAGAAAGTGAAAACCATAAAAAAGTAAACATCAAGTTATTAGGAAACGAAATTAAAATCGGGACTAAAATATGTATATATATCAGTGGCACAGCCAAGAGGGTCCGGAACCCCCTTACTATGAAAAAAATGAAAATTTATACAAAGATTAAAAATGACATGAAAAATATTATATATTTAACTGGAATTTAGGCATAGGATAATAAGAACAACAATAGAAAATAATATTTAGCCTACTTGTAAATTGAATTCTGTGAGTTAGTATTTCCTCTAGAGAACAGACTGTAATAGCCTATATTTATTCAAAACGCACCATCCACCGTTGGATAAAATACATGCTTTTATTTGTATCTGATGTATCCTGTTTTAAGAGGCTTTAAGTAGCATTAAAATGTTAGCAGTTTTTAAATGTATTATTAATTTTGAAAAATTTTAACATTTCGCTTTGTGGTAAAATACACAGTTTTTTAGTTGGTACCTTTAGGTATAACTAAATAAGCATTGAAGTTACTTGAGAATTGATAATTATGGGAAAATATTAAAATTGTCAAAAATAATAAACAGCCTACTTTACTATGGCATAAAAACAGATTTAGTCTCAATTTGAGTCTTTTTTATGCTGCTTATGCCTTAAACAGTTTAAAGAGTTAGTTTTTGCTAATTCTGTTTCAAACTCTTTTCGTTTTCTATGACCAATTTGAGTGAACATTTGGCTGGGATATCTTGCTGTCTGTTAGGTGAAAATGCTGCTGAAACTGTTTAAATGTTGACAACAGCCTATAGAGGTGATGCTGAAATAAAACTCCCAGTATAATAGTGGTTTGTTTGATTTCTTAATTGTGACAAGTCAATTAATGACTAACCTCATAGCCCAAACAGAGGAGAATGTTCAGAAAATTTTTAAACATTTGCTCTCAGGGCATCGACACACCAAATTTCGGAGATAAGTGGGTTCTTAAAGCTTGGTTTAGCAAATTTTAACTAAAGATCTTAACAAAATGAGTAACTGCCAACTCTGTACCTTGAGTTCTGATGCAATAAAAATAAATAGAAAAGTTAAAACATGCCTTGCCTTGAAAGAACAGCTTCAGACTGATTCAGATTTCCCGTCGAAGGTCATTACTAAAGATAAGACATGGTGATAAGATGTCATAGTCACCTTGTCCAAAAAGATATTGTCAAATCAAATATCGAGGCTTTTTGATGTTCATTCAGTTTGTTGCACCAGGCCAGAGCGTTGGTCGAGCTTTTCATTTGCAAGTTTTAAGAAGTTAAACAATGTTGTTAAAAAACCCCCGATTTGTGATAGACAAGCGTCTAGATTTTCGACTATGACAATAAACCTACATACAGCCATTTTGGCAAAAAATGGCATGGTTCTGTTATCACATGTATTACCTGACCTGGTTTTGTATCCTTTAATTTTATTTCTATGAATAAAAAGGTGTATGAGAGAAGTCAGATTCACCAATGTTGATTTCAAGGAAAACGAGAATATAGATATCAGCCATTCCTGAACAAGAGTACAAAAAATGTTTCGAACAGTGGAAACACTGATGAGAAAAATGTATCAAGTGTAATGGAGAATACTACAAAGGAGATAGTTATGCAAAAAATTGAACATGGCTTTTAAAAAATAATTCTGTTTTTGCACCCCACTTGTGTGTGTGTGTATATATATATATATATATATATATATATATATATATATATATATATAGAGAGAGAGAGAGAGAGAGAGAGAGAGAGAGAGAGAGAGATTTGGACTAGATAGGAGACTGACAGACTTACCTAATGGCAATAGTCCAAAACTGCAATCTCTTAGAAATAAATAAATAAATAGACACATATAAAAACTTATCACACTATTGAAATATTTCGATCAACCTAATTATATATATACTGTTTCTGCTTAAGTTTGGGTCACAAAAAAAATAGACACACCTTTCAAAGTATTTTGGAAAATTTCGTTCGAAGATTGCCCAATGATTCTCAAAGCATCTAAACCGTTGAATTGTTTCCAACAATCTTCAACAGAGCTCATTCCGTCTCATAGCATGCAGATGGGCAATTGATCTTCTTGTATAATAAATAAGCTTTAAATGTTTCGATAACTCCCTGATTCATCAGTTGTGTTTGGTGGCAAAAGTATCACTTTCACGAGTGTATCGAAATTAGGTAAAGTAGGAGGATGGCCAGGTGCATTGTCAATTAATAGAAATTACTTTAAAAGGAATTTGTTTAGACCAACAATAACATCCACCTTGAGGTATAACATGATGACCAAACCAGTCCTCAAAAAGGGAAGCTGTCACCTAAACCTTCCGATTCGATTTCCAAATGACAGGCAAGCTAGCTTTACAAATATTGTTTAATGCCCTTGGATTTTCTGAGCGATAAACTACGAGAGATTGAAACTTACAGTCACCAGCTCTATTTGCACCAACCTTTACTGTCAATCTCTTTTGGTGGCCTTAAAACCTGGAATCATTCTCTCTTCATGCACTGTAAAAGCTTAAACATTTTCATCCAGAACAGGCCAGTTTCTGCGTAACTCTGACAGCATGATTTAAAACCGTGTAACTTGGGAGTCTTTTAAGAAGGGGGAAGTGTAAATCGAGGTATTACTGTATATATATATAACGTCTTTTATTTTTCTATTGCATTGACTTTATAAAGTTATTATTGTTAATAGAAAAAATAATTCAGTGATTTTACAATGGTCAAGTGTCTGAAAGTGCCTCATCACACAAGGTAAAAATTAATTGCACTTAGAGATCAAACAATTGTTTACAATTAGCAATAATAACTTTATATATATTGTAATTTTATTATGATTAGGTTTTTTTAAACTAATACTGTCTATTTATACGAGTTTCATATAAACATTTTTTTCTTAATACAATCATTTATTAATGATACATTTCATAATGGAGAATATTTATAAGAATAATGACTCAAAGCTTTTAATGAATTACTGGAAAATATTATTGACACAATCAAGAACTCTTCACTAGTCAACAGTTAAAATGAAGGGTCTTGGTTTAACTGTTGGCTAGTAAAGAGGCTCCTGATATCAAGAATAACAAAATTATGACAGACAAAGCTATTTTTGTCATGAATATCCTTTTTATGAAGTGTGTATTGGTTAATATATATATATAAAGTTTAAATTTTTTTATTTGCTTAAGAATACTTTTGTTTGCTACAACCCATTATGTAGGTCCAATGTATGTTACTGAAATGTAGATCTATAGCTTGTACATTCAGCATTTGGTTAGAGTTCAAACTTGTAACCCCAAATACCTTTGAAGTTTAGCACACCATTATTAAGCAGTGTCGCCACATAGGTACCTGCACAAGGCACTGTGTGTAAACACAAACTCTTACTAAATTTATTCATTTGTTTAAGCTTAGTGTTTTATTCTCTTTGAAGTCTTATAATAATAATAATAAAATAAATCTGATTTCTATGTAGCAATAAATTGACAAAGCTCTGAAAAATGTAATAATTTTTGTACAAGGAAAAATCAAATAATTATAGTTAAATATTTGTGTTGGCATCTTAGCTATTTACTTCACATTCTATTCTCAAAACTAAAACGATTACAAATTATATAGGTTATATATATACAACAATTATATAACCTATATAATTTGTAATCGTTTTAGTTTTGAGAATAGAATGTGAAGTAAATAGCTAAGATGCCAACACAAATATTTAACTATAATTATTTGATTTTTCCTTGTACAAAAATTATTACATTTTTCAGAGCTTTGTCAATTTATTGCTACATAGAAATCAGATTTATTTTATTATTATTATAAGACTTCAAAGAGAATAAAACACTAAGCTTAAACAAATGAATAAATTTAGTAAGAGTTTGTGTTTACACACAGTGCTTTGAGCAGGTACCTATGTGGCGACACTGTTTAATAATGGTGTGCTAAACTTCAAAGGTATTTGGGGATACAAGTTTGAACTCTAACCAAATGCTGAATGTACAAGCTATAGATCTACATTTCAGTAACATACATTGGACCTACATAATGGGTTGTAGCAAACAAAAGTATTCTTAAGCAAATAAAAAAATTTTAACTCAATTTCTACTCAGGCCATCAAAAAAAAATTCATTTTATTAAATAAATACAAATAATATAAATGACTGAATCGCAATTTTAAGTGGTAAAATAGAAAGCAAAATTAATTTAAAAAAAAAAACTTTATGAACAAATGCCATCCACTACCAGGTTTACAAAAATGTATTTGAATTTCAAAGGATGAATAAAAGGTATTTTATTAAAGATTGAAGATTTGAACAAGATATGTATAAGGAGAGTGTAAACTAATAGGAATTGAAAAACCTCACTTCAACGTACTCTTTAGTGAGAGACAACTTTCTTAAAGGATTAAAATCAATACTGATTACATTGTGTGCCTGAATGTATTTCTGGATATAAATTGTAACCAAGACTTTTTATTATTTACTTTTATACACACGAACTATAAATATTCATTTTTATATTCTATATAGTTTTAATATAATCACCCAGTTTCACTATTATCAGCTATAATATTTTGGAAAGCCTTAGAATTAAACCCCCAAGCACGTGAGTAGAGATGCAAGGGCAGCACAAGGGCAGAGTTATATACATGACACACAACTATTGTCTTTTAGGGCTATGAGAGATGTATTAGTGAAACCCAAGTAGGAAGGGAAAGTGAAACCCAAGTAGGAATTGGGATTTTTTGTAGTTAAAAAGAAAATTTATACTTATACTTTAGGTACCAACTTGGCAAAAAAAACACTACTTTCTGATATTTTCAGCAGATGCATTTATCACTAGGTCAGCGCGTTATTAAATGATGTGAGTCACAGACAAGACTTACTCAGGTGTGTTACTGTTCAAAGGGTAGTTGTTAATTATGTCTTCAAATACAATATTTGATTCTGAGTGTATCTTATCGTTTAGAATGTGTTGTGGATAGTATTAATGTTTTTTGTATAACTCATGGTTTTGTTATGCCAATTTTGTTGCTTTTTGTGATGTAGTGTAGGACTTTTAGATTGTTGTCTAAGTGTAGTTGTTTTCTATGTGTATGGCGAAATTTGATTTGGGTTGTATTTTTAAGCGTTTGTTGTATCTTGTGGTAAATGTTTTCCCTGTTTGTTCTATGTAAAAGCTGGGGCAGTTGTAGCATGTAATCATGTATACTCCTGCCCTGTTTATTCTGGTGTGTTTTTGAACTATGTAGGTATTTTTTAATTTTGTTGGATGTTTTAAATGCTACTTTGTATTCAAGTTTGCCGAATGAGATTATTTTTTGTGATATGTATTTTTATGTTGTGTTATGTGTGGGTTTTTTGCGCAATTATGTTGTCCAACAAGGTATGTTTGTATCCTCTTTAATATGCCATGTATTTTATTAGGTTTAGTTTGTTTATTTTGCCTTCATTGTTCATGGGTATGTTGATTAGTCTTTGTATCATGGAATGAAAGGCAGCATGTTTGTGTTGTATGGTGATTGAAGTGTTGTGTATAACTGTCAGTGGTGATCTGTTTCCTGTATATTTTGAATGTGTTTGTTTTCGTTAGATCTAAGAAGTTGATTTTGTTCTGTTTCTAGTGTGGGGTTTATGTTATTGTGTAATTTGTTTATGTAAATGTGGTAGGTGTTTATCTGTCTTATGTTGCTTTTATATAGGATTAGGATGTCATCTATGTATCTGTACTATATATTATTATTGCGAGTGTATTTGTTGATGTTTATAATATATTTTTGTTCTAGATTTGTATGATTATTGCTTGAGATGGGGAATCCCATGTGTAGTGGGCATATTGGTACATCTTATTTGTATACCACTAATAAATAACACATCAGCATCTTCACACAAAATCGCAAAATATTTTGACAAAATAATAAGAAAAAATATCACATTTCATAACCACACTAGCCTAAAAAACAACATAGATCTTACAAAAAAAAATAAAAAACAAAGCACATAACTCTACACTAGCAACATTCGACATCACCAACCTATATACAAACATACCAATTAAAGAAACAATAAACATACTCAAACAAATGTTAATAGAAAACAACATAACCAAAGATATATAATACCACAAACAGAAACAACCAATTCTCAGAATTATTTCACATACAACAAATACTACACACAAAACAAAGGCCTACCCATGGATCCTCCATCTCAAGCTGACCTAGTGCAAAAAATGTCAGCTGAAAATATCAATTAGTAGTGATTTTTGTTTTTTTTGCCAAGTTAATACCAAAAGTGTAATTATAGAAAACTCTCAGGATTTACAACAAAAAAACTGCAAAAAATTATACTTTTGTAATTTTTTTATAACACAGTATATTATAAAATCAAAAATAGATAAGTTCATATTTATTACATTAAGGTAAAAATAATTGAGAAATTTTACTATGTGAGCCCAGTTTTTTTTTTTATCTAGACAGACATATGTAATCGCTGGATTTCTCTTTGCTGTTCTCTGTTACTTGAACTTTATATAGGCCTATGAATGCAAATTGTCCCTTGTAATTTAATTAATAAACCACTAAAACATAAGTAACCACCAGTTACACCAGTGACAAGTGCACAAATTGTAACTAAATTAGCTATGGCCTACAATTATGCTTGTTTTAGCATAAAAATGCCATTATCTTTATTGTAAAAAAACAAATAAAACTACACAATCAGTATTCGATTTACATTACACTATAATAAAAAAATAACTTTGCAGAAGAATTAATTTTGCCTTAAAAATGTTTTAAAGCTCACAACAAATCTGAGCTATTTTAAATAGGTATTAATCCCACTATTTGAAATGATTTGTCAAAATATTTCAACGACAAATTACTTTTAGTTGTATAATCTTACAGCTTTATCAACTGAACATGAGAAAAATTTAATATTTAAAAATAATTGAGACATGGACAATAACATCATTAAAAGTTGAATATAAAAAAACTAAGAATAAATAACTTCTGATATAGACAATCAGATGATGAAAATGAAAACAAGATAGAAAGGGATTCCACAAGGATGGAAAGGCGAATCATTTGATATAAATGTCTTTTCTTTTATCTGAAACTAAAGTTTTATTTGTATAAAACAATAAAACTTTATTTTACATTGCCGCCACTCAAAGTTTTCCACAATGTTGAAAAATTATAGCAGCGAAGTACCTGTACAGCAATGCTGACAACCTGAAAAACAAATTTACTTCAGGTGAACACAAAGTTTAAACTAGATAAAAGATGGGATTTTGGTAACTGATTACTGGATGATGTGGATTCAAGGTGACGAGGAACCAAAAATTATAACTAATTTAGTTCAGTGCAGCATTAAGATAAAAGAAATGAACCAATGGTATATGACAAGGGTGTTGGAAAACAGACATCATAACTAAGAGAAGTTCATAATAATAGGTTCATTTAATACAGTAACAAAAATATTCAGGATTTGGAAAAAAGGGTAAGGAACAGTCTAGTGATCTGACAATAAAAATTCAAAGAATGGAAACAACTGTTTAATACAGAACAATATATTACAATACTCTTTATTAGGGTTTCTGGATAGAGCTAAACAGGTAACCTAGATTCTTTCAACTCTACTGAACAACTTATATATTTTGATAATTATATTTGAATTAGATCTATAAAATAGTATGAAATGCAACATTTTCAATTTCTCAATGGCCAACATTTGTAACATGATTTAAAATATATTCAACGACATCAACGGAACCAGAATATTAATAATTAAACTCATAAATAGATACTCTTCAAAATTTGCTTCCTAAGAACATAATGACGATTCTAGGAAAAGTAGAGGCAATACACATTCAGCCTCTTCATAATATTCTACACTTTATTGATCATATTATAAATTAAACTAATATATAAATATATGTATAAAATTATATATATAATTTTAAAAAATAGAAACTGAAAAAAAATTACCTGATTAATATGACAGACGCAGTGTGCAATTTGATGATGGAGGTGTAGGTGTTGATGGTCCTGATAGTGATGATATGTGTTGATGAAGTTGGTCATTGATGCTGCTAGTTTATGATGATGCTGGTGGTTTTATAGACGGCAGTGGGTTCGATGATTAGGAAAGTTACCTAAAAACAGGAATTAAAACATTTATTAAATGAAAAAATTATATATACATAGACACAGTAGTTTCGATAGTTCGAGATGAATGGGACACAGACCTCCTAGGATTACACAGAAATAAGTTCCTGTGCATTAGAAAAAATAGGACTTCTAATAAACCTAATTAATGTGGTGGCAGTCAGATCCAGATTTATTAATAGCGGCAATAAAGACCAGTCCAGCTAATCATGAGTGTCATCATTGTTTGATCGGTTTGTTTGCTTCAAGAGAATTTATTTTCTGATATGTTACACACAACAATAGACTTTTGTGCTTTCTAAAGGAATTTTGTCAACTGTCGAAACTTTCTGCAAAAATAAAGAAAGATATTTCTGATATATTGACCTTCTCCCAACATCTTTACATAACTGATAAGGACAATCAAACACAACTGATGAAGTTTTGTAATTCACCAATCTGTAAAACACTAGTGAACTGAATGATACATCAGAATGGGGAGGAAGAAAACTACCATATTGATATAAACATTTCTTGGACACGTAACTCATTTCCTTTCTAACAAAAAAAGGCAGAAGAAACTTTCTTTTCTAATTCAATGGAAGCTAAGTAAACCAGGACTCGGATTTTCGAGGCTCTACTGTATATACATATAATGTGTGTGTATGAGAGAGAAGACATTTTAGAAGGAGAATAACCTTGATAATCATTCAGCCTGTTTTCATAAATTGACCCGACCCCACATACATAACTGTAAATTAATTTCAATACAGAAATTTTTGTTAATTTTTATCATATAGCTACGTTGTTAACTACACCGATTGTGTAAGTTATCTGTGAAGTAAAGTTTTATTTTGTCCTGTAGCAATTACATGACATCCAAATATATAAATGAAAACAGATTCAATTTCAAGTAGTTTTTGATTTTGCCCCCCCCCCCCTAAAGGGTAAATAGTATAGTCAGATCACTAATTAGTAATGAATTAGTTGACACTGGACAACTGAATCCGAGTATATTTTGAAAGTAATACTACAATGAGGGATAATTCAAAAATCGAGATATACTGCATTGACAAGTACTTATTTCAAGTATGGTTAGGTCAAATAAATAACAACCCAATAGAACTAAACTCACTAGAAAAATACCACATTTATAAAAACATACACAACAATTTAATGAATCTACAAACAACATATACAGAAGACATACTATATAAAAACGTCATACACACAGATCAAGAGAAAGTGCGTGTAACGTCAACAAATACCAATATCACGGACCGAACATCTACAACAGAAAAACATCAGTGATTCGACAATGGTCAAGTGACCGAAAGGTGCCTCATCACTCAAGGTAAAATTATTGCACTTAATGGTGGAAAAATTACTTACAATAGTAATATATTAACTTCATAAAGTCAGTGCAACGGAAAAACAATGGATAACGTGAAATATCAAGAATATATATATATATATATATATATATATATATATATATATATATATATATATGAAGTTAATATATTACTATGTAAGTAAGTTTATCCACCATTAAGTGCAATAATTTTACCTTGAGTGATGAGGCACCTTTCGGTCAATTGACCATTGTCGAATCACTGATGTTTTTCTGTTGTAGAAGTTCGGTTTGTGAAGTTGGTGTTTGTTGACGTTACGTGCACTTTTTCTTGATCTGTGTGTATGATATTTCTATATAGTATGTCTTCTGTATATGTTGTTTGTAGATTCATTAAATTGTTGTGTATGTTTTTATAAATGTGGTATTTTTCTAGTGAGTTTAGTTCTATTGGGTTGTTATTTATTTCAAGTATGGTTAGGTTATTTTCGTAATTTGTTATTTCGTCTTTATGGGATATTAGGTGTGCTGCAACATTTGATACTTTAGAATTTTTGTTTTTGAATGCTCTATAATGTTCTTCAAATCTTATTTTAAATGTTCTAGTTGTTTTTCCTATGTAAAAAGCGTTACAGTTGTTGCATGTGATTTTGTAAATTCCTGATAGGTTATGTTTTTCTGAATTTGTTATGTGGTTTGTGTTATTAAGATATTTTATTATTTTGTTGTTTGGTTTGTAAGTTGGAGTGTAGTATTCTTTGTTGTATATATTTGTTATTTTTTCTATTTTGTTATTGGTGTATTTATATTTTAGGTAGATTTTTTTATTTTCATTATTTTCGTGTTCCGGTTGTAGTGTTGTTTTGAGGTTAGGTTTTTTTGTGAATTTATTGTATATATTTTTTATAATGTGTTTGTTGTATCCATTTTCTATTGCTATTTTTGTAATGTTATCTAATTCTTCATTTAATTTTTGTTTGTTATCCTGTGTGTATTTTATTGCTTTATTTATCATGTTACTGTAAGTGTTAATTTTGTGTGTCCAGGGGTGGTTAGATTTGTAGTGTATTGTGGTGTTGTTGGAAGTAGGTTTCCTGTATACTGTAGTTTCTATTTTATTATCATTTATATTTAAAGTAATGTCGAGGAAGTTGATTGTTCTATTTGTTTCTGTTTCAACAGTGAATTGTATGTTTTCGTTGTATGTATTTAGTTTGTTTAATATTATGACGTGTTCGTTGTGAATGGTAGGTTGGTATATTACAAGTATATCGTCTACATACCTTGTCCATAGTGAGATATTGTGTGTGTTTATTATAGGTTTAATTATTATTTGTTCAAAGTGTTGTAAATATATTTCTGACATGACAGATGATATGGGTGAACCCATGGGGAGTCCTGTTGTTTGTTTATAATATTTATTGTTAAATTGGAAGTAATTTTGTTTACATATGTGTTTGGTTAGCGTAATGATACTATCTATTATGTTTCTTTTTTCGTTATTGTGTATCAGTTTGTTTTTTATTATTTCTATGGTTTCTTCTATTGGGATACTAGGGTACATGTTAGTTATGTCATAACTTATTATTTTTGTGTTGCTGTTTGTTTTTATCGTTTTTATTTTATTAATTAATTCGTATCCATTTTTTATATTGTATGTGTTGTTGATATGTATTTTAGATCTTAGGATTTTGTCTAGAATTTTTGCGATTATGTAAGATGGTGCTGTTGTGAAATTTATTAGTGGTCTAAATGGTGTGTTGGGTTTGTGGATTTTAGGTATCCCTGATAATACTGGTGCGCATGGTTTGAATGGGTATAATCTTGTGTGATATTTTAATTTATTGTTATAGTTTAGGGTGTTACGGTGAGTGACTATTAAGTTTTTTATTGTAATAAGGTATTTGTTAGTTGGGTCTGGGATTTGTTCGTATTTATTTTCTTTTATGTAGTTAGTCATTGAATCGATATATTTGGTATTTTCTATTATTACTGGAGTATTTGTTTTATCTGATTTTAATATTAAGTAGTCGTTGTTTTCTAGTTTTTCTCTGAGTTTTATAATTTCTTTTTTATTAATATATTGTTCCGTTTTTTTGTTTTTCCCGTTTTTATTAGGTCAATTTTATTATTAATATTATTTCTTATGTGTTCAGTATTTTGGTGGGTAATTTTGTGGATGTTAGATTCTGTGTCAACTATTAGGTTTTTTATTATTTGTTTTTTGTTGAAGTTAGGTAGGTTATATTTGAAGGAATTTGTTATTATTATTTTTTCTTTTTCAGTAAATTGTGTTCTAGTTAAGTTTATGAATTTATTATTGTTAGAGGTGTGGGTTGGTTCTAGGCTATTATTTAGGTTATGTTGTTGTTTTGATGTGTGGATTGGTTCTAGGCTATTTTTTAGGTTAAGTTGTTTTGATAAATTTTCGATTTTTTTGTTTTGTCTGTTAATAGTGTTTGTTTTATGTTTTATTATAATTTGTTGTGTTTTTTTTTGTGAATAATAGGTGTGAGTGTGTCAAAAGTTTTCATTATTTCCAAATTGGTTGTGTATAGTTGTAAATTGATTTGGCTTTTTTTATGGTAGGCAGATTTAATGTTTTGTTTAATAATGTGTGATTCTGCTATTTTTGTTGCTTTATTGATAATAGTGTTTTGTTTATTTTTTATGTGTAATTTTGCGTATTTTGGTGTTATATTAAGTGTTAAGCATTTTTTATTAAACTGTATTTTGTTGATGCAATTCTGGAGTTTGATTTTTAGGTTAAGATATTTACGGTACAGTTGTTTACCTTGGCAGGTATTAAATTCTTGATATTTAACGTTATCCATTGTTTTTCCGTTGCACTGACTTTATGAAGTTAATATATTACTATGTAAGTAATTTTAGTAATATTTTAGTAATATTTAGACCACTAATAAATTTCACAACAGCACCATCTTACATAATCGCAAAAATTCTAGACAAAATCCTAAGATCTAAAATACATATCAACAACACATACAATATAAAAAATGGATACGAATTAATTAATAAAATAAAAACGATAAAAACAAACAGCAACACAAAAATAATAAGTTATGACATAACTAACATGTACCCTAGTATCCCAATAGAAGAAACCATAGAAATAATAAAAAACAAACTGATACACAATAACGAAAAAAGAAACATAATAGATAGTATCATTACGCTAACCAAACACATATGTAAACAAAATTACTTCCAATTTAACAATAAATATTATAAACAAACAACAGGACTCCCCATGGGTTCACCCATATCATCTGTCATGTCAGAAATATATTTACAACACTTTGAACAAATAATAATTAAACCTATAATAAACACACACAATATCTCACTATGGACAAGGTATGTAGACGATATACTTGTAATATACCAACCTACCATTCACAACGAACACGTCATAATATTAAACAAACTAAATACATACAACGAAAACATACAATTCACTGTTGAAACAGAAACAAATAGAACAATCAACTTCCTCGACATTACTTTAAATATAAATGATAATAAAATAGAAACTACAGTATACAGGAAACCTACTTCCAACAACACCACAATACACTACAAATCTAACCACCCCTGGACACACAAAATTAACACTTACAGTAACATGATAAATAAAGCAATAAAATACACACAGGATAACAAACAAAAATTAAATGAAGAATTAGATAACATTACAAAAATAGCAATAGAAAATGGATACAACAAACACATTATAAAAAATATATACAATAAATTCACAAAAAAACCTAACCTCAAAACAACACTACAACCGGAACACGAAAATAATGAAAATAAAAAAATCTACCTAAAATATAAATACACCAATAACAAAATAGAAAAAATAACAAATATATACAACAAAGAATACTACACTCCAACTTACAAACCAAACAACAAAATAATAAAATATCTTAATAACACAAACCACATAACAAATTCAGAAAAACATAACCTATCAGGAATTTACAAAATCACATGCAACAACTGTAACGCTTTTTACATAGGAAAAACAACTAGAACATTTAAAATAAGATTTGAAGAACATTATAGAGCATTCAAAAACAAAAATTCTAAAGTATCAAATGTTACAGCACACCTAATATCCCATAAAGACGAAATAACAAATTACGAAAATAACCTAACCATACTTGAAATAAATAACAACCCAATAGAACTAAACTCACTAGAAAAATACCACATTTATAAAAACATACACAACAATTTAATGAATCTACAAACAACATATACAGAAGACATACTATATAGAAATATCATACACACAGATCAAGAAAAAGTGCACGTAACGTCAACAAACACCAACTTCACAGACCGAACTTCTACAACAGAAAAACATCAGTGATTCGACAATGGTCAATTGACCGAAAGGTGCCTCATCACTCAAGGTAAAATTATTGCACTTAATGGTGGATAAAATTACTTACATAGTAATATATTAACTTCATAAAGTCAGTGCAACGGAAAAACAATGGATAACGTTAAATATCAAGAATATATATATATATATATATATATATATATATATATATATATATATATATATATATATATATATATATATATATATATATGAGACAGCACTATTTGAAGGTTCGTCATTCCAGGAAAAGTCAAATATAAAAATGTTAATAGATAATAAAAAATACAGAACTAAGAAAATCCAATTGTTATAATAGAAAAACCACAAAGTATAGTTATACCTGGGATAGTATATAAATACTTACTACATAGTGAGATAAGGCAGCTAACTAATGCCTGCATGTGACATAATTAAACCTTGAAGAATCCATTTGCGTTATTTCTAATTACCAAATTAGTTTCTTAGTAGAAAAGATTAATAATATATATTTTATTATATTATAAAAATATAAATATAAAAACTACAAAAGATTTCTGTTTTGGCACATTTAATGAAAATCTGTTTTAAAGCAAAAATTTCCTATAAAGTGACTAATATAGAAATGAAATGGATATAAAAATGTAAACAAAAAGTAATAATATTTCAAACATGTATATTTTATTTATAATGATAAAAAATCATTTCACACATTCCTTGCTGCAATGTAAAATTCAATGACAGTGTTGAAAAATATTTGTTCTCTTACATGAAAAACTTCAAATTGTGGTTGAAAGGATTTAGAGGTTTTATGCAACCAAAGTCGTATTCCGGGCCAATGTGGTATGTATGTAGGGGAGTATTTGTTATTTAACCAATTGTCAACATTTGATAAGTTAGTATTATAAACAGTACTGATATGTGTACATTACTTATAATTGTTTCCAATATTTGAGCAAGTTTCAACTCATTCTGGATTAAATGATTCACATTCCAAACGATCCCAAAGTGGGCAAAATATAATTTTGAATTAAGTGGTCATGGCAACTGAATTGTTTTGAATACAAACTTTAATAATTTGTTATTATTATTGTAAATATTTGTATTAAAAACTATTTAAAGTTGTTATTATTATTTACTAACAATTTTATAATTAAAGGATAAGTATTATTTGATTATTTATAATCATTAGTAAAAAAATAATTATGAATAAAAATATTTAAATTAATAAAAAGGTTTTAAAAAAGTAATTATTAAAAAACTTATAATATTAGTTTGATGCCTAGAGTTGAATGTAGGTTCTTCCTTCTACTGACACAACTAACTGTTCACCTGTTCACTTTACAATTGTAAAAAAGCTAAAATAATCTTTATTTTAAAATATATTTGCATTAATTTTATTTGTAAAAATATGTGGACACAATGGTACTCAGCCGTCATTGTATCACAAAGATCACTATAACTATTGAGTAACATGCGATCTAACTCGGATAATCTCAAATTAGCAATCGCAACACAACCAGGTCCTAACTAAACAATAAAGACTAGACTAAGAGTTTAGCCTAAATGGCAGGTGTTAAGTTTGTTATAAGACACCATTAAAACTGCAATATGTCCTGCTTTATTTTTTCTGTCATTCCGAAGATTGATATAAATATCTTTTTTCAAGGTAACAGTTTTGAGAAGCAAAAATAGTTACCAGCTCATGAAAAATGTGTGGCATATGCTTATCTGAAGCATGGAGATGATAATACATTAACCAGGGTAAACCAGTAAACATTCAACAATTGACTTTCAATGATGCATATCCCTCAACAGTCTGGAACATATAATCGATGATGTATATCTCACAACAGTAATCCGCAATAGGTTAACAAACAGATATGATATATAAAGCCAGTGATCTTTTGTGTATCACACATTGGAACCTGTGAGCTGGAATGTTTTTGTTCAATAAAATGTTTATAAATATTCAGTAAATTAGTATTTTAATTAGTAGTAATATTTCAACACTATATTGATACCAATTAAAATTCTATTGCATCATTTTTAGAGAGAATGCCACTTTAGAAAATATGAGCGACCGTTTCAGCAGCTGTTTAGGCATTACGCCAGCAAGGACAATGTAATGCTTGTTTATGTGGTTTGCAGTTCGGGTGTGATTTATCTTCAAAATAAAGTCCTTTATAAGCAACATCCAGTTTAATAGGGTCTATTGTAATGAGGTTCTACTTTATTACTAAATCAAAAACCAAATCAGTCATTTCCATTATCAAAACTACTAATTTCAAAGTTTCAACTTTATTCGCACATTTATTTAGGTTTACTGTAGAAGCAAAATACTTATTCATTGTATAGTATGCAATTTCATCAAAAGTATATTGCACTGCATTTTTATATAGTATATATATGACTGAAGATGAATTTACCTTTAGAATAAGAAGCCATTTCAGGAAATGAAACACATTGTCAACTTGAACTGAAATTCTGCTCTATATTTTAATCATTTTAGTTGTCCATGACCATTGTTCTTGAGTGATTCATTTTAATTAAAAATTATGATTATTATGTACTTCTTTTAATATATTTTAACATTTTGAGGTAATTCTAATAATTTTCGTACAATGAACTAACATGTAATACATTGTGGGTCCCACCTGAATAAAGGCAAGTCATTTGTGTTGCAGTTGGAACCACATTCTCAACCATTATGTTTGTAACTATAAAACACATTATAAAATATCTAAATATTTTACTTTTATTTCAATATTATTATTTATTTTACATAACAAACCTAAGGTAATCAATGTGGAAGTGTTCAGTGTAAGAGTATCAATTAAATCTCAGAAGAATTATGAAAAGTTTGTAATAATAAAATAATAATTATAAATGTTTTTGTTTTATTATTAATATCAAGAAGACATAAATAAAGTACAACAATTTCTGTATGAAATAAGATATACACATAATTATAATTGTTTTAAAACACTAAAACCCAGCATCCCGTGTTAAAAAAGCTTTAGAACTCAAAGGGTGATATGATGAGAGAGATATTGAGAAGAGGTTGAAACTTTTTTGTAATTAAGCAGGATAATAATATGGGGTTGTTATATATGTCTAAAACATATAAGAAATCAAGAACTGTTAAAGTTTATAGTGACATGATTAATTTTATTTTTTAATTTGGGTCTTAATTAAGTCTTATAATGGCTGTGAAAATTGTATAGAAACGCTTAAAACTATATTAACATGTACCATAACTCTATAAACAGTACAATGGTATACAAGTGGAATAGAAAATAATTATTCAAAGCAGCATAAAAGTTTAAATTATTGTAACAATAATGCTTTCAAACTTAATTCTGAATTAAAAATTAAACTTGTTTTTTAATATTTTCATGAATATTATTGATTAATAATTTTAAATTCAGTATCAAGATTTTTATTAATAGATATTTAATGGTAGGATATTATTAGAAAATATCTAATGGTAGAATGGATATTTTATTAATTATTTCCACTTACCAGTTGTGTTTCCGTATGTGCAACTAAAGCATGAGGTTGTTTTCGACACAGTTTCTTTGCAGAATTTTCATTTAGGGAAGAACACTGATAGCAAGGGTGATTACAATTTGGCCTTTGCTTTGAATAGCTGGAATGACTTTCAACAATACTTGAACTTGGACTTCCAGACCCTCCAGTCAAAGCCACACTGCTTCCACTTCCTTTCTTTAGCATAACTGAAGAAGTTCCTGCTGCAACTACTACAGCCCGTTTACATTGAACTGAACTGTTAGGGCTAATCGTGTTTAAGCCACGAAACTTTATTGCCTGAAAATTAAATGGAGGATAAATTCTTTAAAAAGATATTGAAATGCTACTTAAAAATTAACACTTATAATATTATGTTGTGGATGGCTGATTCTAACAAGAACAAACTTGTCAACTGATGTCTATCCTTGTCTGATACACACAAAATCTGTCATTTTTAATTGTTTCTGTGATGATAATTAATTTTTTTCTAACAATAGACAATACAAAATTTCTTGATTGCACATACTATCGTTTCCATAAAATAAGTAAATTGTCAATCCTTGCACAATATCATCGTCACATGCAAGTCTCTTTGCAGGGACATTTTCATCTACTTTAACACATTGCATTCTAGGGATGAAAAAAGCTCGTTAGAGGTAGAGATCATACAGAAGTAATTTTTGTGTCATTTTTAATTCTATACAGAATTGCATATTGTTGGATTGGTTTAAGAGAGACTATTTTTTGAACTGCCACATACAAGTCTAGATACTGATACTGTTTAGGGTATATTTATCATCTCTTGAAACTTGCATCTTAGATAAGGATAGATATTTGTACCCCATAAGTTATCCTTTTATTAGACCTTCTAGACATGTTAGACTCGTCATTACTTATTTTGCCAAGTGGACATTCTGGCTCAGTATAGTTGTTACTGGGGTCTTTGTTGTGTGTTGTACTTTGTGAACATGAAAAATCTGTGGTCATCTGCAGAATTCCGTGAAATTCTAAATTTAAAAACTAGTCCTACTTAATGTAAATATTTTTAAAATGAGTATATTTTTTTACATATGAAGTAACACTAACGCAAGCTTCAAACCATAAGTCAATTTTAATTTGTTTTTACTATTAAAATTATTACAAATAATAAACTAACTAAGGTACAAAACAATGAATAAATAATTCCACCTACATAAAATATATAATATTTAGTGGTTTATAAGTTAGAATATTTTCGTAGTGGAAAAGAATTCAACTGATGTGAAGAATTAATTTGTATCTGGTGAGTTGTTCAAAACAGAATCATTTGACCCAGAACGGGTTAAAATATTAAAAATATATTATTTTACATTCCTACTACTTTTGAGTTTTTTAAATGTGTGATTATTAAAATTGCCATTCAAAAAAGCCATATGCATTTCAACCACATTATTTTTGGCTTTGTAAATTATGTCATTTTTTTAAGACAGTAAGGTTTTGCTCTTCAGATATAAGAGGTGTCTACAATCATGGAAGAATTTCAACCGCCCCATTATCCGAACATTTTTTCAAAATATGAAGAAAATCAATTAAACTGTACAAGTATTTTGTCGAAGCTATATTTTTATCAAATATTGTTCAAAATATTCTGTGGCTCAGAAGTGAAACTTTGCAATTTCATTTTACTATTACAACAATATCTTAGCCCATTGTCTGAACTAATGATGGGAGAAATATAGTGTAGATAAATTTTAGTATACAATATCCTAAATATTGTGATATTATTACTTTTTACCTGTACATAAACAACGAGATCAGAAAGTTCTTTTGCTATTTAGCTGCTTTGTTTCTTGACTTTATGGGTATTAGGTTCATCCTCAATAAGACTCCAGTCCAGATCAGCCTGTGGGATTGCCGAAGACTTCCCTGTACTTCTAGATGGTGTCTTCTGTTGTGAACTCTCATGGCTTGACATAGAGTCTGTCCTAGGACACACACTTGCCCCACCTGTTAAATAAACATTATTATGTCATTAGGTTAAAAAAAAAACAAAATGTTGCAACATCTTTAATAATGTAATGTGGGCTATGATTGTAACATACTTATGACTAAAAGCTATTTCTTGTGCTACCCCATGAGGTTTGTAAAAAAATCTTTTAATATTAATACAGAAAGCCAGACACAATTTAACTTCACTAGAAGTTAAAAAAGAAATGTTTGTGATAAAAATATTTTCTTCTCGAACAGTAATCTCTAGTTTATATAGGTTGTATAAATAATATAAGTTATTGTTAACTTTCGAGAGGGCGCATGGAGTTGAAAACAGGAGAGGGCGCATGCAGAGGTTTATTCCACACAAATAGCCTTTAACATTTAAACGGTTTACGATTTTATATTTGGGTGACTTCACAATCAAATACTATATAAATGCATTGTAAATAATTTTAGACATTATTATTGTATAATTTTAATTTTCTAAATGTCATATTTCTAAAAATATTTTGATTTGTTAAAACGTGTAAGCAATGTATACTAGCTAGACCACTGTTTTCATTACTTATTATTAGTCCTCCCTTGCCTTTCTGGTTCATTGTACTAGAGCATTTTTCATTTCTTACTAAAAAAAGCTTCTCTTCTATTGCAAAACTGTGCGGTAACAGCTTCCTAGCAAATGTTTAGCGGGATTTGCTCTATAACGTCAAAATCTGGAAACATTTCAACAAATTGGTCATTTTCAGATTAATCTATTATGTCTTCATTTGTTTCATTTACAATTTCATTGATTTCTTCGTCAGGTTCATAGTCTGGCAAAGAGATTCGTTTTCATCAGAATCATCAAAGAGCTGTCTAACAAAATTTCCGGTAGAAAGTACTTATTGATTTTCGTCTTTTTCAACACCAAATAGCATTTTACAAATGTAAAACTAGATACTAAAAATACATACAAGACTAAAATAATAATAACAACAAAAAAAGGATAAATTTAAATCCACAAAGTCTTTTGTAATGTAAATAACTGCACGAGGATTTCCGCACAAATAGCTTACCCAAAAGGGCGCTTGGGGACAAAACCTACGCAATCTGATCGCGATTGACAAAGGTTAAATTCACAATAATGCTACTTGGAAAAAATTACCAAAAATATGTTAAGGTCTTTCCTAGTATCCAGGTTATAGAGTAATGAGCTGGAAATAAACATTTGACAACTGAAAAGGTATTTTCTTAACAAATAATGATATGTGCTGAGAAAAACTTTGCATGCGCTCTCTCAAGGTTTAAAACAAGAAATCATTCATATTAAATGTTCTTATTTCCAAACATACAAATTAACAAAACCAGTTTATTAATCCATGTTTCCCTTTAATTTAATACTACTTGTACAAACAAGACCATTGGTACACAAGTTATTAGCTGACTTTTTAATTTTGTTGCATTTGTCAGGATCGGTAACAATATGTTAAAGATTATGAAATATTTCTTTTTTTTAAAGATTAAAACATTTTATAAAGAATTGTTTTATGACATTAGGCTATAGAAAGTGTGTCTGTTGAATTTTAATTTGATCTGCAAGTAAAATCACAGTTTATATGTGTATGAATATTTTTTCAGAAAGTATTGGAGCAACAGGTGTAACTTGAAAAGTACAAACAAAAGTATAATGATCTTTGAAAATCTGAGGTAATAAAGGACAGTTGAAGTAATATACTGCCTACATTACTTTAAGAGAAAAAATGGCTCTAGAAGACAGCTCTTCTAATCTGTCATTCACCTAAACTACACCTTATGCTAAAGGTAAAAATGAATTGTTATTATTATTAATATATTTAACCTATTGCCTTTTATGAATGAGCTTAGTCTGCTTGTCATAAAAATATTTTGCTTGTCATGGATTTTTGGAATTTTGTCGTTTCAAGAGAGCAGTTGTTTGTTGCAAAACAGTTTATCTACAGTGATATATCGCATACAAGTTTAGGCATCTGTGCTATGTAAGGGATGTTTATCACTTGTAAGCATAAAGATATTTACAGCCAATGGAAAGATATATTTCCCGATATCTTTCTCTTTCTTTATGATATCTTTCTGAAACTATATTTGACCTTATGTCAGGCATCCTAAACTTGAAAGAAATTTTTACATAACAGTTTTTATGTGAACTGGTATTTATCGCTCAGTATGGTTTTAACTCATGACTGTCAGGAGCTTGTGTGTTGTGTTGTATTACTATGTATAAATGGAAAATCTGCTCTGAGTTCTGAGATGAACCTATTATTGTGAGAGAGTGAAAGTAGCGTAGTAAAGTGTATATAAAGCAAATATTATGTAAAGTGTCATGTTGTAAAGTTCCAAAACATATTCACCAAGAATCCTTCAAATTCTATCAGAAATATAAATTGTTTTTTTTTTTTTAATTAGTGATTTTTTTTGTATATGGGAAGTGAACAATGTTTGCAGGAACAAGTTAACAGAAACTTCAAACTGGCAGTAACATTTTATTGCTTTCACTAATAATCATTACAAATAATAATAATAAACTAAATAAGGTTCAAAATAATTGAAATAAAATGAACAATAAAATTGCACCTATGTAATATAATAATATTTATTTCTTTATAAGAGAGAATATTTTCATGGCAAAGTACAAATCAGTTGACTGCGACAAATTAAACCTTACCCTCTGAGTACCAAAAACCATATTAATCCAATTTAGAACCTTAATGGGTTAATACATATTTACACAACAAATATTTAACACTTCAGTAGTCGCCTGGGACCCCAGACGTTTTGTTTTGTGTTTGTTTTTGTTTTGCATCACTGCATGACCTTCACAGTCTCAGTAGCTTCTCCCTCACTATTTCTGAGTATGCGAGTGTCACTTCAGCTTCCCTTGTCTCCAGCCAGTTGAGTTAGAAACATTTGAACGTAAAGCTGCATTGCTTAGGGGACTGAAGGACCCCACGCGACTACTCGCGCTACTGATTGTTTCAACAAGTTATTTTGTTAGTTCTATATTTTAACCTGTGCAATGTCGAGACGTGATCGGGAACGATTACAAGTATGTACAGAACGCCATCAAAAACAATTACACATTTGGTTGGACAAAACTATGAGTGACAATTAGGAGATATTGGGATCTAGGAGGGATGGGCTGGATGATGGTGATAATTATAACGAGAATGATAGTAACAACAACGAATGAGAGGAAACCTATTATAGTAACAGACTATAATAACACGAAATTCGGGGTTGATATACTTGATAAGATGTGTCACCAACATGATGTTAGTAAGAATTCCAGAAGATGGCAATTGATATTTTTTTTTCACCTGATAAACATCGGAGGTGTGAATGCAATAAACATTTTCTGTGCAAACACCTTTTTCAATAATATTGTCAGACAGGAATACCTCACCACACTAGCAATCGAGTTACTGAAGCCAGCTGTTCACCATCGGGCGAGTATGGACAATATTCCTAGAATACTACAGCTAAAATGCAAGTGCCCCAGTCATCTCAAAACTGTTTGCGAGAGATGTTTTTGAACAATCAATATTAATCTGTTTTTGGTTTTTATTAGTGAAATTGTTTGATCTGGAAACAATTTATAAGGATATGATTTGAATAAATGAAACTATTTTATTCAAAAAGACTAATTGTATTTCAAAAACGATCCCTACCTTGTTCCCTAGTTATCCATTATATTGATACTAGTCGATACTACTGACCGAATAATTATCACATTTCGTCGTGTTTTCAACGACTGTATGAATTTATTGCCCACCACGGTGGTTCAGGAGCAGAGACTCTGGCTAGTAAGTTAAGGCGAGCGTAGCAAGAGTGGTGTATGGTAATAACTATAAAATTTCACCAAGCCATTGCAATACCATGTTGGGAGATATTAATCTCATAAATGATGAACCAGTTCCAATTATATTGGCGAGAAGATCGGAATGGGTCGAAAAAGACCCCACGCGAGCACTCACGTCACGATAATAGGCGCGGGTACTGGAGTGTTAAGGAATGAGTCAATTATTATGTACTAAAACTCATCACAATCAAGAACTAGAAATCTGTTTCAATAAAATACAAAAGTGGTTGCAAATATGTGTTTTGCCCATGACACAAATGCTTGCAGAGAAATTGTTTTTTTGTAGGTTCATTTCTGAAACATCGAGCATACTGATTTTATATATGAGAATTTGCTAAAAATAGATTCTTCAAGGTTTTGTAAAAATGTACCTAACCCATGAAAAAAAATTGAAAGTCACACAAAAAAACACATATACAGACCGATTTTCCTAGACTAACCAAACTCTATAGAGCTAGTTTAACGAAAAAAATTATTTATAAGAAATTAATTTTAAACAATAAACTGCCAATCTTGACAAACCACAATGTATTTCCTATTATATTTGGTTGGAAAAATTATACTTTTTACTTTATAGCAAGAGACTTAACAATATCAAATTAATTGTAATAGACTGAAATAATTGCCAAGATCATACTGACATAGGTTTTACAGTAAAGATATTACTATGGGATAGATACATTGTCAGCAAACACTACACTTTAAAAAGCTTGACACTTTAATTTATTGACTGCTACCTCCATAATATACGAGGGCTATTCAGAAAGTAAGGAACATTTTTGAATAAAAAAAAAATAAGTACAATAAAATTTTTTTATTATATACATCTGAAAGAGCAACTAAAATACCACTTTTCTATGTAGTCACCAAACAAATTGAGACATTTATCGTGGTGTGATGTCAGCCACTCAGTGACGCGCGCCTTGAGCTTTGCGTCGTCGTCAAAGCGCTGTGTTGCTAGCCAGGTCTTCACTCTTGGAAACAAGTGAAAATCGCTTGGTGCAAGGTCAGGACTATAGGGCGGATGAGGAAAAACCTCCCATTTGAATGACTCAAGGAGTTCTTTGGTGCGGTTTGCTGTGTGAGGTCGGGTATTGTCATGCACAAACAAAATTTTTGACATCAATTTCCGTCGGCGTTTGTTTTGAACTGCTCTCCTAAGGTTGCGCAAAGTTTCACAGTACCGTTCAGAGTTTATTGTTGCACCACGTTCAAGAAAGTCAATAAGAAGCACACCTTGCCTGTCCCAAAAAACCGTTACCATAATCTTCCTTGCTGAAAATGTTTGCAAACATTTTCTTGGTTTTTTCAGGGATCTTGTGTGCCCCCATTCCATGGACTGTAATTTCGTTTCGCAATTAACTTGTTTTACCCATGTCTCATCACCAGTTACAATGCGATCCAGTAGGGAATCACCATGTCTGTCGTAGGCATCCAGATATGTCAAACTTGCCTCCATTCGCTGACTTTTATGGCGGTCATTGAGCATTTTCGGCACCCATCTTGTACAAAATTTGTGGTAGCATAACCTTTGTGTGACAATTTCAAACAACAAAGTCCGTGAAACTTGTGGGAAACAAAACGAAAGCTCCGTTATCGTGAATCGGCGGTTTTCACAAACCTTTTCATCAGCTTTAGCGACTAGCGACCAGTTCATCAGTCACAATGCTTGGGCGCCCACTCTTTGCTTCGTCATGAACGTCAGTTCGGCCATTTTTAAACTGAATGCGCCATTTTCTCACAGAACTTTCATTCATTACGTTGTTTCCGTAAACTTCACATACTTGACGATAAATGTCTAGTTTCAAGTTTTTTGCCAACAAAAACCGTATCACTGACCGCACCTCACAACTGGCGGGATTTTCAATCGCAGCGCACATCTTCAGTTGACATTGCGAAAAAACGGGCATCGCGGAAATGTTCCCGTTGTCACTGATGGACGCCAGTGCGTGCGCACCAAAATGTACGAGACACCTAGCGGCGTCAGACAGAAACGTTCCTTATTTTCTGAATAGCCCTCGTATATTCTCATTTAATACATTAGCTAAATTTAAACAATTCAAGCTCTATATTTGCTCTAGATAATAGTTGTAATTTTATATACTGAAAATGGCAAGAATTTAACACAATTAAAACATCTAAAATAGCAAGAATAAATTCACAAATTTTATCCAAACAAATTAAAATTCTAGAACTTCCAAAAAACTCTCAATCATATTCCACTTGAAACATGTCATGTCTGCTATAGCAGAAACTCTATGCTGAGTTTACTATTTGAGATATACAAGGGCAGACATTTTTCAGTATTAAATTAAATATCTATGTTCTAAACAACAGATATGATTATTTTTCCAACAGGTATTAATTTTATCAGAACTCAAATATTTACCATCCATATTTTCATCATCATCGTCGTCATCATCATCATCATCATCATCGCTGAAATCATCATTTACAGACCCCCCCACTGGTATTTGATATAATGGATGAGGCACGTCCAGCTCCTGATACTCCTTGCTGTACTGGTCGTGCACTACCTCTTCCTCCACCTCTGCGTTGTGTCGGCCATGCTGGTATTTCTGCAGTTAATTTTTTGTTTTTTACTAAATTACGGTACTTCAATTGCGCTGGTGAAGGCAGCTGCGGCTCATCTCCAAAATCCGCTTCAAATAGAAACTTTGTCACAAGCTTTTCTCCAAAAACATTCTGAAAAATTTTAGACAAAAGCTTAGTTTATTAGAAAGTTGGTGGGCAAAAGTAGAACTTAAAAATAGCATTAACAATGAACACTGCATATTTTTTTAGCAATGCTTTGTGTTTCACCATTCATCTGTTTTCAATATGGTATTCATTCTGTTTTTATTATTTTGATGATTTTTGTACCATCCTTCAGTATGTCAGTCAAAATATGTTTGGAGAATGGGATTGGAAATTAATCTTCTAATGAAACTGAGAGCTAAATTATATCTCCAAGGAAACATTTTGAAAATAAAACCCCTTTTTAAGCCATTCTAATACTTAAAATTAGACATATTTATGACACAAAAATAAGTCATATTTTAGGAAGAGTGTCTATAGAAGTATTTAACAATTCATAGAGTATCCATAATTGATATATTTCTCAATTATGCAATCATCACAAAGTTATGCACATTGAAATATTTTATGGGCATTGTATAGGATACTTCCAGAGCAGCATGAATATAAGTTTAATTGGTGTGTTGACCTCTGCTCTACTTTAATAATGAATGGTTACAAGTGCTACAGTAGAACATCTCTAATTTGTCACGTTTGGGATCGAGGGGTGACGAGTTAAAAAAAACGACGAATTATGGAAGTCGTGAAATTAACATGTAACTGTGAGTAAACATAGCACATAAATACATAAATAGATATGTAATGTAATTAGTGTTGTATTTAGATGATTTATGTCTGCCAAAAAACTCAACATCACTATTACACAGCACTATAAAAGAACTAGTAGCCGGCAGTATAGTTCATAGTTACAACGTTCATCGGATCATCAAGTTGAACGTGAATGGGTATTGTCATTCTTTTTCGTTTGTTAACTTCTTCATCAAGAACTTTGATTTATGCCATGAACTCTTCAATTTTATTGCCAATTTTTTTATGTCATTCACAGTCATTTTAAGAATTCCGAATTCTAACGATACCTTAACCACACTTATGTACAACTAAATGTAATATACTTGTGTTGTAACCCTGATATAATTCCTTATAAGTTTACTGAAGTTTGTGTAAAGATAATTTTACCTGAGGTCCTGTAATATCCCTGGTCCACATCTGAAGAGCGAAGCAGGATATTGAAAGTAATGTAATAGTGTTACAATTATAATTTGTAATATATTTAATTTCTTTGAATAGTCAGGGGATAATTGTGTATATAACTAATGGAGTATTTACTTTACTAATGAGATGGTACACATAATCTTATGAGGAAGCTGAATATTTTATACAAATTAACAAAATCTAGATTAAAAATTTAAAGAGAATAAATGTGGTATGAATAGTCCAAAATAACTTCAGTGTAATGCAAAAGTTACCTGGCTATAAAGGTCAACAGAAGATTCTCCTTTGAGTTGATGCCCTGTTAAATAAGTGTTGTGTGATAAAGCTATATAGTAATGTGACAGTGGATATTCCATTTCACATGGATCAGGACTAACTCTTTCACTAACAAAAGCAAAATTTTCTTTATCCATCATATATCTTGCAAAACCTTCAAATGAAAGACAGTTCTGTGATCACAAAGTTGGATCTGGTTTATGACGCTAAAAACATAATAAAACAAATTGTAAATGTTATAAAAATAAATACATAACTCTAAAGTTGGAGAGTTGTTGGTATTATGCAATTCTACAATACGTTTTCATAAGTCAAGGTAAATCTTTTATGATAGAGAGAATATATGGTTTCAATACAATCTAACAGCAGGTATCTCATACTTTACTAGATTTGTCACCACATGTTCGACTATCTCAATGCCAAAGTAGTTTTCCAAAGACTTAAACATTTTAAGGAGGTGATAACTAACAAAGTTGCTCTATTTCTTCTTAAATTACATGCAAAATCATGTAACAATTATAAGTAACAAATCTCTGTAGTTGAATTCTAAAATTAAGACTCATGCTTATCCAATGAATCACGAAGTGTGTTATTGCTCAATCAAAACTCTCATGACTTTGTAATATTTATATAAAACTCTAAGCATTAAAATATATTATAACTTAAAAAACAAATCACTCACTTGATAGATGAATCTAAAATAGGCAAACTTACATTCACCAGTGTGTCATGTGAAAATTGTAAGAAGAAAGAATGTGTAGATGGTGAAAAAAAAGAAAAATGTACAGTTTTTTTAACTGTAGAAAGTAATGTCATCTTTGTTTAGACATATTAGTAAGACAATTATTATAAAGAGTCTTGTTAGTGAGGTGGCATTTTAAAATTACATCTACATAGAACATGGTAATATATTTTAGTTCAAATGGAAGTTCATAACTCATACCATAATTTTCCAAGTTTATATTGAATTGTTTTCAATTAACAATCGTATATAAACTTCAAAATCATTGTAGTTAGGAAGGAATATCTACTAATATTGTGTTTTATTAATTCAAACGTAAGTAGATGTTGATTTTTAATAAGTTTAGGCTGCCTGTTTGTTTCCCGCAATTAGTATAGACCCTTGGTCTTATACTATGTTTATTAAAACATAAAATATTGATGCCAATATTCATCCCTAGAAAGATCTGATTGTAATTCGATATCCTCCCAAAACATCAGAAAGAAATTAAGGAGGGTAGATCACTGGGAAACAACTGAAAATGAAAGAAAAAAAAGAACTTTGAACCTTCTGAATCAAGAAACCATGGAGTTAAATGTGTCTAAATTATTTCTGTCATTGCACAAGACCATACATTTTGTAAAAATATAGTTTACATTGCATTGTTAATCATTCAAAGAACAATCAAAAATATTATAGTTTTTGTGAACCTGAAATAGTCCTAAGTAATTTCAATTCTAGGAAATTTGTTATTTCTGGTCTCTAAAATACATTTTCAAAAAATATTATTTTTGTATCACTATAGTAATACAGTAATACCCCATACTTACACGATAGATGGGACCAAGCTAAAGCCATTTAAGTCGAATTTGCGTAAGTCGGGGTATAATTTTACATACAATCACATAGGAATCATGTTTAATTGAGACCAAAGACTAAATAAATTAATAATTTAGAAAAAAAATGTGTATGTATTAAAATCTTAAATACATAATACAACAAATAATTATATTATATACTTACATATTGCAAAAAAGCAAGTAAAAAGAAATTATTTTGACATAGAAGATGTCTAAAATCAATTGGTTGACGAATTGAAGATTTTTTCTTCTTAGGGAGAATTTCCTCGTAAATCACTATTTTTTTTTGTTTAATGGCAGAAATACACTCATCGTTAGAGTTTATGTTTTCCAAAAATTGTAAGCCTTACGCATTTCTATGAGCTCATCATTTAATTGTAAGTTCCTGGTTGTGTATATCCAGCAGTTCTTGAACGGCATCCTTATCCTTTTCAGGCAAAACTGACAACTTCTTCAATCACATCAGCAATTTCATCAGACTCTGAAACTAATTCCACTTGAGTTTCAGTGGCGATAAAAATAGGACACGCTTTTTCAAAACGACATTCAAAGTTTTTTGTGTAATTTCATTCCAAGATTGTTCAATGATTCTCAAAGCATCTAAAACATTGAAGTCTTTCCAAAAATCTTCAACAGAGAGCTCATTGTTCTGTCTCATAGCTTCATACAGATGCGTAAATGATCTTCTTGTGTGATAAGCTCTAAATATTTTGATGACTCTCTGATACATTGAATGAAGCAAACTAGTTGCGTTTGGTGGCAAAAATATCACTTTCTCGGACGAGTCGAAATTAGTTAAAGTAGTAGGCAGATGACCAGGTTCATTGTCAATTAATAAGAATTACTTTGAAAGAAATTTGTTTAGACCGGCAATACCGCTCGATTTGAGGTATGAAATGATGACCAAACCAGTCCTCAAAAAGAGAAGCTGTCATTCAAGCCTTCCGATTTGACTTCCAAAGCCACGGGCAAGATAGCTTTAGTAATATTTTTTAATCCCATTGGTTTTTAGACCGAAAAACTATGAGAGGTTGTAACTTACAGTCACCAGCTGTATTTGCACCAACCATCACTGTCAATCGGTCTATGCCGGCCTTAAAACCTGGAAATATTTTCTCTGTATGTGCTATAAAAGTTCTTTTAGGTATTTTCTTCCAGAACAATCCAGTTTCTGCGTAACTCGGACAGCATTCTTTAAAACCGCGTAACCTGGGAATCGCGTAAGACGGGGTAGCGTAAGTCGAGATATTACTGTGCTAAACCTAATGTCATGGTATTTCTTCTTTCAATAGGTTTTTTTACAACTAACATTCTCCTTTGTAAATTTATGACACTGATTTTTAATACCAGTAACAAGTATAATTATAATCAAATTTAGCTCCATAGATACTAGCCCATATTGCACTGGTATGGAGAAACTTGAGGTTTATTTAAGATTTAAATTTTTGTTGAAGTTGAGCAATAATATAGATTTCTTCTTTTGCTTTTATTTCCTATTTGTTTCAAAATTCATTGTACACATTGTCAGACAACTTCGTTCAGTAAAGTGGCAAAAAAGAACCATACAATTATTAATTATCAATGTTTAAGAGATGTGAAAGTCACATTTAGACCATCGTTATAATAAACATTAAAAATTATAAGGCATAAAATATAATTTTCAGTATCACAAACATTAATAATAGGTAACTAAAATGTTTTATTCAATATGTGAAATACCATGCAATAGTTATTTCAGTTGACCTAAATCCAATATTAAAAATAAATTCTAGTTTATTACGGCCATATTAACCCATTGTACTTCATGGATTAGCTCAGCATGTCCTAACATTTTTTCCCCAGAAGAAAAACAAATTATGGTTATCATCCCCTAACTAAAATGTTATTTAAAAAAGTAAATTTAGAATAAGACGAATAACTATAAATGATGCTTGTAGGTAGGATAACACTCTTTGCTCATCATGGATTTTTGTTGTTGCCTAAAAAGAGCATTTGTTTGATACAAGAGAGTTTCTACAGTGATATGTCATGTACATGCCTAGAGATCAATGCTGTATAAGGGATATTTATGGCTTTTCGAGACTAAGAGAGTAAATAAAGAAAGATATTTATAGACCATTATTTGGTCTTCTGTCTGATGTTGTACACATAACAGAGACCTTCATCAGTTTTTATGTCAACTGGAGTTGTTCACTTAGTATGGTTTTTACTCCATGTCATTTAGGGAGCTTATTTTGTTGTGTCAATTTACTGTATAAAAATGGAATTTCTGAAGTAAAAGATAGATATTGTATTGTGTGAGAGTGAAAGTAAGTGTAGTGATATTGTAAAGTAGTAAATTTTCAATATATGAACCCAAAGAGTGATTCAAGTTCCATCAATTAATTAAAAATTTTAATTAAAAATTCATAAAAATATATATTTTTTTTTCTACTGAATTTTTGTGTACATATGAAGTAAACCATGTTAGTAAAAGCTAACACAAACTTGAAACGCTAAATAACATTTTATTGTTTTTACTATTAATTATTACAGATAAAAATCAAAAACTAAATAAGGTTCAAAATAATGAATAAAAAATTGCACTCATATAAATTATTTAATTTTATTTTCTTCATAAATGAAAATATTGTCAAGGAAAAGTAAAACTCAGTTGAAGTCGTGTGTTATTTTCAAGCATTAGACGATTTATGCTCTCTTGGGCTAGTGACTAAATTGATGTAGATGGAAAAAAAGATAATACAAATTTTATACCTGAATTAATTCTCGTACTTGATCCTCTGTTCGTTGTTCCATCGCTTTGTCTCTAAAGATTTAGTAAAGCTGGCCAATGTTATTACTTGGGATTTTGATGTATCCACGCCTGTACAATTTGAAATTATACTGGAAACAGTGATTGGATCAAAAATCTGTTTCTTGTGTTGGGCTGGGGTGTTCTTGTAGTCCATTAGATCTGATGAACTGTTTCTTGTTAACAGACCTTAGAAATATAAAAAAAAGATCAGCCTAAAATAATCGACAAAACAATACAGAAATGTGAGTTGTACTTAACAGTTTACAGCTAACAAAGTAACTATCCAATCATTATTCAGCCTCATTCGTGTTTTAAGTCTATACTATAATTTTATCAAAAAATAAATTTCTTTCACAAATGATAGGTTCTCTTAACATTGGAGTAGTCATGCAGATTACTATTGCAATCCAAGTGTAAATTTTTACTGTAACTTGGGGTTGGCTGTTCCTTTCACTTATAAATCACCACTGTTCTCACTCAGGGTGTCTAGTAAAATAGCTTGAAGAAATTCCCTGAGTTTTCCCTGACTTTTCCTCTTTTAGATGTCTATAGAAAGCCCAGTTTACATTGGGCCCATCCATTGATATCTGAAGGATCTTGGATAAATCCAGACTTTGAACACCTTTTAAGAATGAATTGAGTAACTATTTTGCTTTTGTGTCTGTAAGGAACACAGAACCAAAATATCGAGCTTTCAATTCATCCGTCTCTGCATCCCAATACCTAACATTCAAATCCATTTGGGCTCTTTGTGATATTTTGTTTAAACTTTCATCAAAGCCAATTTTGTTTAAACTTTCATCAAAGCCAATTACATAATTAGAATTTGAATTTAATGATGTCAGTAACAGGTCTTTAAAATAGTTTGATAAACCGAATACAACACTATAGGAAATTTTATCTTTCCGCAATCTCATGTTCTGTGCAATGGTGCTATCAGGGAACATCCTTGGAAAGAGGCACACACTACCTTCTGCATTGCGTAAAGAAGTGTTGCATTACTAAATTCACGCACCATATAATCTCTGCTTCAGTCACTTCATCTTTTAGTTTATATTTATCCTAAGGAAGGAGGGGGAGGTAATGACGACATCTGCATGACGCAATTGCCCGCTACGGCAATGAAAACCGGAACCTTCCATGTTGAAATAAACAGTGTAAAAATAATCACCGTCAAATAGAACACATACTATCACGAGTCTAGACAAATAGCTGGCTACGAATGTTTACACAGCGTTCTGTGTGGTCAGAAACAGACTGAGTTATCTGTTATCCCCACCCGTCCATATGATAACAGAACCACTGCGCAGCCCAAGGCCACGGACCAGGCTAAAATTTCCCAGCTGTACCAACTCGACACATTTAATATTTATTGACATAAGTCCTGAAGTCATAGCAATGGGCTTATCAAATAAATAATGGGCATCTAAATAAAGAAGTGTTATTTCCTGACTGCCCTGCCCCTAAACCAGCCCGCTGGCTTACAATACCAAATATTCGAGAGCAATGGCCACTAGTTTTGTTTCTAATCAAAATAAATATTTCCCCGATCTTTTAAAATTTTCCCTGACTTTTCCCTGAATTTTCCAGAATCTTAAAATTCCCTGACTTTTCCAGGTTTTCCCTGTCACTAGACACCCTGTATTAGGAATAATTTGGTTAGTTTGTGTCGGTTTACGATATATGTTAAATTCAAATTCATTATTATGTCTTATAATTGTTATATCTAGAAAGTTGATCTTATTATTTTTCTCCATTTCATAAGTAAAATTAATATTTTTATTTACCACATTTATTTTATCTAAAATAGTTATTAAGTTTATACCATTATTATTAGATACATATAAACCATCATCTACATATCTAAACCAATAACAGTTTTTATCAAATGTCTGTATAATTTTATTTATTTTATCATCTATATATTGTAAAAATATTTCAGATATTATATTCGATAAGGGAGAACCCATGGCAAGACCATCTTCCTGTTTGTAAATTTTATTATTATACGAAAAATAATTTTCATTTAATATTATTTTTAATGTATTTATAATTTCTAATATTAATTTTCTATCTTTTTCATTTTGCTCTAATCTAGATTTTATAATATTGAGTCTCTTTTATAGGAATATTTGTGTACATATTTTTTATATCTAATGATATTAATTTTGTTTTATTATCAATATTAATTATTTTTAATTTTTCAATAAGGTTAACAGAATTATTTATGGTTTGATTATTATTTAGTTTCATTTTATCTTTAAGAATAGATGTTATGATTTTAGATATTTTATAAGAAGGGGCATTTATAAAATTTACTAATGGTCTAATTGGTTTCTCAATTTTGTGTAATTTAATAAGTCCATTCATTATTGAAATTTTTGGATTATCGTTCATATAATTACTAATATTATTTTTATTAAATAATTTATAAAAAGATTTTATTAAATTTTTCATTTCATTTTGGTATTTCTTTGTAGGATCCTTATATATTTCACTAAATTGATTTTCATTTATATATTTTTCTGTTTTATTTATGTCTTCGTCCTTATCAATAATTACAATAGCATTACTTTTATCAGCCTTTACTGTAATTAGATTGTTATTTTGTAGTTTATCTTTTAAATCTTTAACTCCTAAATATGTTTGTCTATGGGTTTTATTAATTTTATTAGTTTTAATTAATTTTTTTATTTCATGAGCTGCTTCGATTCTAGTACTATCTTGTATATTTTCATTTAATTTATATATATATATATATATATATATATATATATATATATATATATATATATATATATATATATATATAAAATACGTTTTCTTGTTTAATAATTTAAAACAACATAGGATAATCAAATACAAGAATATTTATTAATTTATATTCAAAGCGTTTCGTTGGTAAACAGTACCAACATCATCAGGAATGAAAATTTTCTTGTATTTGAATAACCTATGTTGTTTAAAATATATATAAATAGATTTTTTGGACTAGGAGACTGACAGACTCACCTTGGTAAGAGTCCACTCTGTAGTCTTGAAATAGAAACACATAAAAGCGTTTCAAGCGTCTTCAAGACTACAGAGTGGACTCTTACAAAGTAGAGTCTGTCAGTCTCCTAGTCCAAAAAATCTAAATAATCTTTACCAACCAAAACTAACCTATATATATATATAGAAGAAAAAGTAATCAGTGATTCGACAATGGTCAAGTGACCGAAAGGCGCCTCATCACTCGGTAAAATCATTGCACTTAATGGTGGATAAAATTACTTACAATAGTAATATATTAACATAGTAATAGTAAATATATTCATTAAAAGTATTCTTGTGTTTGAAATATTTTAAATTTATTAAATATATATATATATTTATATATATATATATTTATATATGATTATACATATATATATATATATATATATACATTTTTTGGACTAGGAGACTGACAGACTTACCTTGGTAAGAGTCCACACTGTAGTCTTGAGATAGAAACACATAAAAGCACTTAAACAATGATATATTTCAACCACACAGTGGTCTTTGTCAATCAGAGAGAAAACACAAAAAGAAATATGGGAGAAATAAAATAAATATAAATTGTAATCACAGATTGTGTAGAGTAGAAATCAGATGTCACAGATGCACAGATTAAAGATATATATATTGTTTCCATGAGCATATAAGTAATTATAATTTATATAAGTCTGTCAGGGGAAAAGAGAATTGAGACGTCTAAGGCTATTTTTTTTTTTTTTTTTTTTAACTTGGGAGCGGGTTTGAATTGCCCGAAGCACTGCTACCTTAAGGTATATTGTACTTACCTCCCTGATCTAGTCAAATAGTCAAATAACCCCTTCCCTCTTACCAGGTTTAGGAGTTTCCTGACTAGAGTTTTACCTTCAGCATCCACCAAAGCCGTTCCATCACCAAAGAGGTTGAAGCGCCTCTCAGCAAGTACTCCACATCTGTAAATAATGTGTGTGGCAGTCTCCTGTTCCTGCCCGCACAATCTGCACACTGGTTCATCCTTGTAGATACCCATTTTAGGCAAATGTTTCCTTAGTCCACAGTGTCCCGTGAGTAGTCCTGTGGCTATCCTTAATTCCTGCCTAGACAGATAGATGAGACTCTTCTGCAGCCCCAAGGAAGGTCTCCTAAGGGTTAGCTTACTGTGTCTCATCCCTTCGGCCCTGATCCAGTGCTCACAGTGTCTTTCAGCCATCCACCTTCGCACTGTCATCCTGACCATGGATTTGGAAATACCCACCACAGGTTCCGGTCCAATCAGGGGAGTCGAGGACCCCTCCCTGGCCAGCGCATCTGCGGCTTCATTTCCAAGTATTCCTCTATGCCCTGGCACCCAACCAATCTTGACTTGATTGTGCCTTGCCAGAGCTTGTAGGTTAATTAGGCACTCCCTGACTATGGCCGAGGTGACCACGTGTCCGTTTAGTGCCTTAATTGCTGCCTGACTGTCGGAGAAAATAGCAATCCGTTCCCCATGTGTTTCCCTTCTCGCTATCTCTCCCAGATAGGCATTTATAGCATATACTTCGGCCTGAAAGACAGAGGTATGCCTCCCCAAGGAAAAAGCTAGTTCTACCCTTGGGTTTTTACAATACACCCCCGCTCCAGTGCCGAAGTCCATCTTGGAGCCATCTGTGTACCAGATCTGAGCTCCCGATGTTAATGTCCCTGACCATTCCATCATAGTTTGGTGGACCTGGTCAGGTGCAAACATTCGAGTAATGTGGTCGCTGCCCATTTCCAAGACGGGTTCTTTGACCACGCACTCGATACTCATATGCCCCGAGACATCTGGGAGGTTAACCCAGTTGCTCGAGTTGCGCAATCTCCATGCCGCTAGCCTCGCCTCTCCCCTAAGGACAAGCTCAAGGGGAGGGAGGTTAAGCATTACTTCCATTGCTGCGCCTGGTGTAGTTGACATCGCTCCCAGTGTGCACAGACAGGCCAATCTCTGGATAGAGCTCAGTTTAGCTCTTGTCTGTGCCTGGTTGGCCTTTGTCCACCACACCAGAGCTCCATAGATCTTATCACCCTCAGATACATCCAGTGTATCATTGATGGCTTCAGTCCCCATTTCTTACCCACCATTCTTCTCACAGTCATCAGTGCAATTTTGGCCCTGTTAACTGTCCTCTCAAGATGTGGATTCCAGGTGAGTTTCCTGTCCAGAATAACTCCAGGTACTTCACCTCCCCCACAAACTCAAGGTATTCACCAAACAAGCGGGGCATCCTGGTCGTCAGATCTTTTCGCTGTCTGGTGAAGTTAATGAGAGCAGTCTTTTTTGGATTTACCCTAAGGTTCTCCTTTTCACACCACTCTTCAATCAGTCGTAGAGGATTTCTGATTACCTCAAGGACTGTATCAGGGAATCTGCCCAGGATCAGGACAACTATGTCGTCCGCATATCCTAGACAGAAGTACCCCTGTTCATTCAGGAGTTCAATAAGGTTGTCAACCACTAGGCACCACAACAGAGGAGAGAGAACCCCCCCCCCCCTGTGCACAGCCCAGACCTGTCTCCGCCCTTCTGACCTCCCCTGCCACCTCTACAGAAATGCTTCTGTTTGTTAACATGGAACTTATCCAACCACAAGTGGTCACATCCACTCCATGACGTCTTGCACCACTTACCATCGTCTCCACTGAGGGGTTATTGAAAGCCCCTTCAATGTCGAGGAAGGCACCTATGGCACAACCTTTCTTAGCGATCATTTGCTCAATCCTACCAACCACTTGATGGAGAGCTCCCTCACAAGATTTCCCCGGTTGGTAAGCATACTGGTTCCAATGCAGTGGTTTGATAGCCAAAGCACCCCCCCTAATATGCCTATCAACCAGTTTTTCAAGTCCCTTGAGAACAAAGGACATGAGTGTGATAGGTCTGTATCCTTTCCCTTCCGATTGGTTACCGGTGGGCTTAGGTATAAAGACCACCTTACTAGATTTCCAGGCTGCCGGCACATGCCCTAGAGCAATGCTTAGCCTGTATAATTTAGTAAGTACCAGCACCAGCATATCCATTCCCTGCTGCAGCAGCACAGGATAGATCCCATCTGGACCTGGAGATTTGTAGGGTTTAAAAGTGCCAACAGCCCATCTTACCCTTTGTGGAGTTACTATCCTCCTTGCAACTTCCCAGTCCTCCCTCTTACCACGTCTTGTGGAGAGTTTGGTAACCGGTTCAGTGTCTGCTCCCCCAAGTTTCCTCAGGGTACTGGAAGGGAAATGTGTCCTGATTAATTCTTCCACAGTTTCCCCTGCCGTTTTTGTTAAATTTCCCAGTGGGGTTCTTAGCATCCCCACCGGGTTAACTGGGTCCTTAGATAGCACTTTATACAGTCGTGCCCCTTCCCGAGTTTCGTCAATCTCATGACAAAACTCCTTCCAGGACTTCCTGCGCGCTTCTCTAATTGCCCTGTTGTATTCGGTTAGTGTTTTCCTATACAGGTCCCACTCCCCGTTCTTTTTTGCTCTCTTAAAGAGTCTCCTGGTGGTCTTCCGAAGTTTGGCTAGCTTCTTGTTCCACCATGACGGATCCCCTACTTTCCTCCCCTCACTGAGAGGGCAGTTATCGGTAAAGGATTCTATTATAGCCTCGCCAACCAATGTGGCAGAGTCTTCTAGCTCTCTCCTCCCACCATACTCCAATCCAGCCTCCTCAATCCGAACACCCAGGTCCCTCCTGTAGGAGTCCCAGTCTGTTCTTCTTGGATCCCTGGTTGGGCGAAGCATGGCTGGATTTAGAGAGATATCATACCTAATATGTCTGTGATCAGAAGAAGATGGTTCATCCGACACATGCCAATTTAGTACATACCTAGCCATCTGGTTCGATGCCACCGTAATGTCCAGGACCTCCTGTCTGGCCCTAGTGACAAACGTCGGCTCTTCCCCCTGATTTAAGACTAGTAAGTTCTTAGAGCTAAGATAAGCTAAAAGTTCCTCACCTCTAGTGTTTGTACCTGTACTACCCCACGAAGTGTGATGGGAGTTAGCATCCATCCCCACCAGCAGCTCCTCATCCACAGCCCCGCAGTGCTCGACCAGGCTCCTCAGCTCTTGTGTTGGTAGAGCCCCCGCGCAGTCAAAGGGGAGATATGCCGTGGCCAGGTTCAGCCTCTTCATCCCCCCCTCCGCCCGCAGCTCCACTGTCACTGCTAACAAATCCCTGCAACAGAAGTTCGTTAGTACAAAAGCACACAACCCCCTCCTAACCAGGATACACGTCCTGGGAACACCGGAGTCCTTATCATACAACAACTTACCTCCAGATGTCGCCAGCCCGCATATTTTTCCTCCAGAAATCCATGGTTCCTGGATGAGCACCAAGTCCACCTCTCCCCTGTCCAGCAGCCTACACACGACAGCACTGGCCGCCCTGCTATGCTGTAGGTTCACTTGGAGGATCTTGATCATTTTTCCTGCTTACTCTGCAGTTGCCTGGGTTCGCAGAGCAGCCCCAGGACTAGAGAGCACCTTAAATGTGGCCTGTCTCAGCCCCACGTTCACCCTCAGGTTGTTGTTCCGCAGTGCCCTGAGGGAGCCCTCTCCTATATACAAGATCAGGGTAAGACCTGCATCCTCCCTTTTCCTGGCAATCACCTTCCAAGTATCCTGAACAACCCCAGGGTTCTGGGTTTTGACCACCTTCAGAATCTCTTCCGGCTCCTTGTCATTGTAGGGTTTGGGCACCCACATTGACACCTTTGCGACGCAAAAGATCTCCTTGGGTGACCCTGCCCTCAACTTTACCCCCTCGCTCAGGGTGAAGCTTGGCAGGACCCGAAGGGCCCACTCCAGGCTCTCCCGTGAGGAGCATACGACATTTAGAGCTCCCCTCTCTAAGTATGCTGTCCTAAATCCTCTATCCCCACTCTCCGCCTCAGCGGACAGCAGTTCCGAGAAGAACAGCTCCTCCAGCTCCAACGCCATCTCTTCCGAGAGTTGTCTCTCAGGGTAACTAACTGGGACAATTGCTAGTTTTTGCCTGAGGGTATCGCCGTATGTGCCCGAAGACACTCCAGCGTCCCCCCCTTGTCCCAGTTTCACCTTCTTCATTCCTCCCTTCAATGGAGAGGTGTTGGATGTCTCACTCCTAGGCCTTTTTGACGTGCTGGGGTTTGGCGCTCTAGGTTGCTTTCTTCCCTGTTGCACCTCCCTCCTCACAACATCCAAGCCCTGGACTTTGGCAGACTCAGCTCGGTTTTGGCCTCTCCTCCGTTTCTTCAGGGTTGTTGGCCCTCCCGCTGCTCTCGCCTGTTCTTTTCGGAGCCTCCTTCTGGCCGCTCCACTCATTCGCTTTCTCCGTAAAGAGAGCGTACTCAACTCTGCAGCCACTTCACCGGTTTCTGCAGTCGGCAGCTTGACAGCCGCCCCCGCACCCCCAGTGATGGTTGCCGTTGGCATCTCTGCTACAGACCCACGGTTTGCCAACTCATTGGCTCCCGCCGTCTGTGCAGTCTCAAAATTATCTTTTGTATTTTTCTGGTCCATAAACGTCCCACGAGTATGGGGGAAATAAAAGGTCGACCAGAGCAGAGCCGCCATTGCCCTGGCAAGACAACATACAGTGAGGTTTTGTCTGGTTCCTCAAGGGGATCGTTTGGGACTGCATTTTATACCCTGCAGCCATTCATCCTTCGGCACGATGCCTTCCACCTTGGATTGGGTATTCAGTCACTGACCTTGAAGTACACCCCAAGTTCAGGACATTATTAACTGCTCAGATGAACAGCCTGCTTTACTCTCTTTTTTACAACTGTGTCGTTTGGGCAGTTTCCCGCCCCTACTTCACTGTCGCATTGCCCTTGGTTCACCCGGGAGGTGAGAGTAGCATTGTGAGGACTTAATTCCCAACTACCCCAGTCTCCCCGGTCAGAGCACTCGGTTATTTCTACCAAGCCCAACCGGTTGACTGACGAGGAGGGATAATTCCTCACCTTTGAACCATAGCCTTGGTCCAGGCCTGCATATTCAGAAACCTTCCGGAATCGTTATTCACAGGTAACCTACATTTCTGTAGGCCGTCCCACTATCCGCCACCTGTGGACCCGCCCGGTTGCTCAGGCCAGCTTGCCGGGCTAAGGCTATTAGGAAATAAAATAAATTTAACAAATTTAAAAAAAAAAAAAAAAAAAAAAAAAATATATGAATGGATTTATCTGATGTTGAGGTTAGGGGATTCTCTGGACTTGGTATACCACTGGTATGATAGTTCCCATCTTCTCAGTTCTGAGGGATTGCAATCAGGGGGGAGTGATTTAATTATTTTTGTGGTATAGCAGTCATCAAAAGTTGTGATGTTGTGACTCGCAGCATGTTGAGCTGTTGGCCTATAAACTATTAAAGATAGTTTATTTTGTTCTGTTTGTGGTTTATGGTGAACCGAGGATTGTGCTGAATGAATTTGGTTTTCAATGAGTCTTTTTGGGTATCCTCTTCTCTGGAAGGCTGTTGATATCTTTCTATTAAAATCTTCCAATTCCCTATCATTCGAACAGATTCTCTTACCCCTGATTGCTTGACTGTATGGAATGGATCGTTTTATGTTTATCGGGAGGTTGCTGTTGAAATGGAGATATTGTGGGTGGTTTGTCGGTTTGATATGAATTCCTGTGTTGATATTTCCATTCTGGAGTGTTACCTCTACATCCAAAAAGGTGATGGCTGAAGTAGATTTCTCCCAGGTAAATTGAAGTGTGGAGAATTGTGTCAGGCTGTCTAAAAATGCTTCAAGTGTTGAAGCACCCTGTGTCCAAATTAGGAAGATGTCATCTCTATATCTATACCAACATAATGGCTGGTGTGTTTGTGTCTTTAGAAAACTTTCTTCCAACAATCCCATGTTTTTTTTTCCTAATAGCCTTAGACGTCTCCATTCTCTTTTCCCCTGACAGACTTATATAAACTATAATTACTTATATGCTCATGGAAACAATATATATATATATATCTTTAATCTGTGAATCTGTGACATCTGATTTCTACTCTACACAATCTGTGATTACAATTTATATTAATTTTATTTCTCCCATATTTCTTTTTGTGTTTTCTCTCTGATTGACAAAGACCACTGTGTGGTTGTAATATATCATTGTTTAAGTGCTTTTATGTGTTTCTATCTCAAGACTACAGTGTGGACTCTTACCAAGGTAAGTCTGTCAGTCTCCTAGTCCAAAAAATGTAAATAATCTTTACCAACCAAAACTAACCTATATATATATATATATATATATATATATATATATATATATATATATGTATATATATGTATATATATATATGTATATATATGTATATATATATATATGTATATATATATGTATATATATATATATATATATATATATATATATATATATATATATATATATATATATATATATATATATATATATATATATATATATATATATATATATATATATATATATATATATATATATATATATATATATATATATATATATATATATATATATATATATATATATATATATATATATATATATATATATATATATATATATATATATATATATATATATATATATATATATATATATATATATATATATATATATATATATATATATATATATATATATATATATATATATATATATATATATATATATATATATATATATATATATATATATATATATATATATATATATATATATATATATATATATATATATATATATTATAGATCATTTCTATAAATTTCAATACATTTTTCTGCTACTCTTTATTATCTGCTATATTTATTGAATGAAAATTTTCCTTTGGGGTTTCTTGGATATGTAAGATTACGAGTTTATTTGAAATCATCTTTAATTGGTTCATAAGGTTTGAACAAAAATTTTACAAATATTATTCAACACATTTCTTTATAAAACAGAATATTCTTATTTAACTTTTGCTATGACCAGTGATGTTAGATCAGGTCAAATATTTTATTAAAGAGTTTGTTTTTTATGTATCACTGCCAGGTAGGATGGTATATTGTTCCTTCCTAACAATAATTTTTAGAAACACATTTTTAAAATGGATTCAACAATAACTCTCTTCAGGCCATATATGATGTACACAGTCATGAATAAATTCAAATTTATTCAATTTAGATATAATTAGCATAAAAAGATTTATCTGGAGTTGACAGGATTATGAGTCAGGAGTGAAGCAACTTCTCATAGATATTATTTTAAATCATGTATACTTTAAGAGGCATATATGTATTGAAAAATTAACCTTTGACAGGAAAGCCTGTACCTCATAAGTAACTTATTATAACAATGATAGAGCGTAAAAAAAGGCTTATTATTTGACAACAACAAAATAGGTTTGAGTATATTTTTCCGCCATTCCTAACTTTTCTATATTCTCTTCTGTTGACGCGTTTCGGATTAACTCCATTTTCAAAACTTTAATAGTACTGATCGCCCAACTTTTGATCTCGTCTTTATATACCGTTAGCCACGCCCACCCCACTTCCAGATCTCAGTTCCTGTTGATCCACGCCTACTCTTGCTTCTTCTGTCCACCTACTTAATAATTTTAAACTTTTAAATATAACAATTCAATGTGTTGTTGGTTTTCATTCCAACTTCTATATTATATTTCTTGAACATTTTTTTCAATTTATAAACCTCTTCCCGTTTATGTAAATTTAGCCCATTTCTTTCTCTATTTCCTTTGTGGAACTTTTTATTTGATTTCTTCTTATACTAATTTTTCTAAATAGCTTTCTTATTGCTTCTTTGTTGTATCTATTATTTTCAGAAATTTGAAAAATAATATTCAGTTCTTTGTATTCTTTTTTAAAGCGGTTTATCTAATAGACTGTTTTAAAAAAAAGCCTAAATGCCACTAATTTATGTTCTAGTGGGTGGTTCGATTTTGCATTATTAACGTTATCCGTGTATGTATCTTTCTGAAAATTCCAAATTCTATATTTTTCCCTCTTCTTTTTAGTTTTAAATCTAGGAAATTTAAACTACCATTATTCTCTTTTTCTATCGTGAATTTTAAATTATGATGTATATTGTTGATTTCTTTCAATATAGAATCTCCTTTCTTTCCTTCAGTGTCTTTAACTATTAATAGCGAATCATCCACATATCTCATATATTCTAAACAATCAAATTTCTATAGTATTTCTCTTATTATTCTTTCTTCTAATTCTTGTATGAAAAACTTGCTTAATATTCCAGATAATGGGTTACCCATCCCTGGGCCATCTTTTGGTTTAAATAATTTATTGTTAAAGTTAAATTGGTTTTTGTTTAAAATTATCACCGGTGATTGACAATTTCATTATTGAAATTCTTATTTTTGCTCTGTTCTTGAAATTTTTCCTTAATGATTTTTATAGTTTCTTTAATTAGTACTGATGGGTATAGATTTTCTATATCAAACGAAATCATCCTACAATCTTTAGTAATCTTTGCTTCTTCTAACAACCTCGGTTGAATTTTTCACAGTAAGTTTATTTTTTAGCAGATCCATTCCCTTTAACAATTTTTCTAAATATTTTGCTAATTTATAGGCGGGTGCTGTTCTATAATTAATTATGGGCCTAATAGGGTATTCTTTTTTGTGAATTTTTACTTGGCCTCTCATTATTGGCACACTTGGATTCATATTTATATTTTTCTTCTTGATCTATGCATTGAGAATTTTCAACTATTTCTTTAATTTTCTTTTGATATGCTTCAGTCCTATCTTTAACCTCCTTTTTACATGCCGTTTACAAAATAAAATCTTGTTTTATTTACATAGTCTTCTTTACTAATTAAAACAGTAGCATTTCCTTTATCCGCATTTGTATATATATTTAAAAGTTTAAAATTATTAAGTAGGTGGACGCAAGAAGCAAGAGTAGGCGTGAACCAACAGGAAGTGAGTTCTGGAAGTGGTGGGGGACGTGGCTAACGGTATATAAAGACGAGCTCAAAAGTTGGGCGACCAGTACTATTAAAGTTTTAAAAATGGAATTAATCCAAAAGAGAGTATATTGAAAAGTTAGGAATATTGAAGAAGAGAATATTGAAAAGTTAGGAATAGCAGAAAAATGTACTCAAACATATAGAAATATTCCTAACAGAAATGAAGATGAGTATATTAATAATTTCAACTTAGTCAGCCGGAGTAAAAAGATTGGATTTTAATATTAGGAAATTACACAAGACGATAGTCAATATATGATTCAACAAACAATGTATAATAAATAACGCAATTCCTTTATATGCAAGAATCAAAAATAGAGTAAACAGTTGTGCTTCCAGATATGTGATACTAAAAGCGGTGGTTAAAAGTGGAAATTAAAACATTATTTATAAAGAAAAATAAAATCAAGAATATTCTGGATTTAAACCTCATGTTAAATGAATTGGTATTGTTAGAAACTGCAAATGATATCATTGATTTTATCAAATATAAAATAAAGAAAGAGATTAAAGGAAAATATGAAAAGTTATACAAGAAACTAGAGATTTTACAGTGGAATAATAATTGTAAAAAAGAAGCTACCCGTTATGAACGCAAGATCTTTCATGAAAGAGTGATCAATTTAAGTAAGGTAGATTTGACAGAAGTAGAGTATGAGGTTCTAGCAAAAGTTTTAAAACATAATGTAAGAAATAATAATATAAAAAACAATGTAGAAGAAAATATAGTAGACACAGAAAATGCAATTGGTCTTATGCCTAAGGAAGAACAAGATCAAGCTAGACATTTGGTAACGGAAATTTTAAATAAAACTATTAAACAAAGATTGGAAGAGAAGAGGGATTTCAAAGAAGAAAGAATTGTTAAAAATTTAGAAAAAATGTTCAGAAAAGAAGAGGTTATGGTTACAGAAGCGGATAGAGGAAACGCTACTGTTTTAATTAGTAAAGCGCTACTGTTTTAATTAGTAAAGAAGACTATGTAAATAAAACTGAAAATTTTATTTTGAAAACGGCATGTAAAAAGTAGGTTAAAGATACGACTGAAACATATCGAAAGAAAATTAAAAAAATAGTTAAATATTCTCAATATATAGCTAAAGAAGAAAAATATAAATATAATTCCAAATGAGCCAATTATGAGAGGAGAAGTAAAAATTCACAAAAAAGAATAGCCTATTAGGCCGATAATTAATTATAGAACAGCAACCGCCTATAAATTAGCAAAATATTTAGAAAATTTGTTAAAAGGAATAGATCGGCTAAAAAATAAATTTACTGTATAAAATTCAACCGGGGTTGTTAGAATACAAGAGGCAAAGATTACTAGATTGTAGGATGATTTCATTTGATACAGAAAATCTATACCCATCAGTACCAATTGAAGAAACTATAAAAATTATTAAGGACAAATTACAAGAACAGAGCAAAAATAAGGATTTCTATCGTTACGATATTGTCAAATCACTGAGGATAATTTTAAACCAATTATTAATTTAACAATGAATAATAACAAAAATACTAGAGAAATTTGATTGTTTAGAATATATGAGATATGTGGATGATTCGCTATTAATAGTTAAAGACACTGAAGGAAAGAAAGGAGATTCTATATTGAAAGAAATCAACAATATACATCATAATTTAAAATTCACGATAGAAAAAGAGAATAATGGTAGTTTAAATTTCCTAGATTTAAAACTAAAAAGAAGAGGGAAAAATATAGAATTTGGAATTTTCAGAAAGATACATACACGGATAACGTTAATAATGCAAAATCGAACCACCCACTAGAACATAAATTAGTGGCATTTAGGCTTTTTTTAAAACAGTCTATTAGATAAACCGCTTAAAAAAAGAATACAAAGAACTGAATATTATTTTTCAAATTTCTGAAAATAATAGATACAACAAAGAAGCAATAAGAAAGTTATTTCGAAAAATTAGAGTAAGAAGAAATCAAATAAAAAGTTCCACAAAGGAAATAGAGAAAGAAATGGGCTAAATTTACATAAACGGGAAGAGGTTTATAAATTGAAAAAAATGTTCAAGAAACATAATATAGGAGTTGGAATGAAAACCAGAGTTTTATTAAAAACCGAGTTTATAAAATGCAAAGTAATTCCAAAGCAACATACATAAGACAAATAGGACGAAAATTTGAAACCAGATATAAAGAGCATATTAGATCGTTTGAATATGAGAAAAATTATTTGAATTATGCTACACATTTGACTGAAGAGGGCCATACACCATAAGAAATGAGAAATACAATGAAAATTTTGCATTATGTTAATAAAGGAAGACGTTTAAACATTTTAGAAAATTTAGAAATTTATGAAGCTAAGTTAAAAAAAAGAAAATGTAATAAACGAGCAAATGAATACACAGTTGATTGTTATATTTAAAAGTTTAAAATTATTAAGTAGGTGGACGCAAGAAGCAAGAGTAGGCGTCGACCAACAGGAACTGGAAGTGGTGGGGGGCGTGGCTAACGGTATATAATGACCAGCTCAAAAGTTGGGCGACCAGTATTATTAAAGCTTTGAAAATGGAGTTAATCCGAAACTAAAGAGAATATTGGAAAGTTAGGAATGGCAAAAAAATGTACTCAAACATATATTTTGTTGTCAAATAATAAGCCTTTTTACGTTCCATCATTGTTATAATAAGTTACTTATGAGAATCAGGGTTTCCTGTCGAAGGTTAATTTTTCAATTCGTATATGCCTCTTAAAGTATACATGATTTAAAATAATATCTATGAGAAGTTGCTTCACTCGTGACTCACAATCCTGTCAACTCCAGATAAATCTGTTTATGCTAATCATATCTAAATTCAATAAATTTGAATTTATTCATAACTGTGTACATCATATATGGCCTGAAGAGAGTTATTGTTGAATCTATATTAAAAATGTATTTCTAAAAATTATTGTTAGGAGGCAACAATATACCATCCTACCTGGCAGTGATACATAAAAAACAAACTCTTTATAAAAATATTTTACCTGATTTAACATTACCTGGTCACAGCAAAAGTTAAATAAGAATGTTTAGCCTTACATGTGTACATTTGGTTATAAAATTATAATCAAATCTATCCTAACTGGATGCTTCATACGTATATAAAATTAACCTCCCATGGCAATAATAAACAATAATTATCAATATAGCTTCAGGACATGTATTTTATATTCATTGTATTCGGGGTGGGCAATGTGGATTTTTACCAGCACTATTAGCACCAAGTAGGGGGGGGGGGATTACAAATCTCCAAAGTTGTTAGGCGTAAGCGAGAACTATAATAATTTTTGTTGTATCTCTGATGCCTTACCGCATCGGCTGGTATAATTTTTTTCGCTAAAATCATACACGAGGACATGGGAAATGAATACCACTTTAAGTATCACTTGCAAAAAAAACTAATACTTACTGATATTTATCAGCAGACACGTTTCACACAAGATCAGTGCTTTGTTCAATGCTGTGAGTCCTGGACACAAGTGTTGTTGTCATGAACAGTCTTGTCTGTGAAACACATCATTAAACAATGCACTGAGCTAGTGCGAAATGTGTCTGCTGAAAAATATCAGTAAGTAGTGTTTTTTTCTACCAAGTGATATTAAAAGTAGTCATTTAAAAATTTCTTAAGATGTACAACACAAAAACTGCAAGTTCTAACTCTTTTGTTGCCTTTACGTTGATAAATTTAATTTTTTTAAAACAAAATACAAGTAAAACCCATCAATACTTGATTTTTAACAATATAAACAGGATGATAATACCAAATATGTGACAATTTATAACAACTTATTGAATATTATAATCCATTACGTTCGGTGAAACTTCATTAAATCTAAAAGTGATTAAAAAACTTATGTTTCCTACAATTTTGTATGACTTAATATTTGAGAAATAGTTTACAAAATGTATCGGTACCTTATTAATTAATCACTTTAACAATAGTTTATGACTATCCGAACTTTAAATTTTGTAAATTTGTGAAAACTTACTGAGGTAGAATGTTTTTGATCACTATGTGGGGATCTTCATCAGTGTCTTTCTGCTTGGAGATTTCGGGTCAAGCAGTGACAGTTTAAAGGCAGGTTATTGATAGTATCAAAGAGTATGTGTGATTTGTATTGTGTTTGTTCATTTAATATGTTTGTACTTTGCGTTTTTGTGTGTCTGTAAATTTCATATTGTTCTAGTGTGTTGAGATGGGGTTTTATTTTTTGTTGATAATGTAGGATTTCTGGCTTATGGTAAATGTCTGTGTATTTGTGTCCTGTTTCTTTTATGTGATTGTAAAATGCTGAGTTTGTGTTCCTTGACTCTTTGTTTGAAGCTGCGACCTGTTTGCCCAATGTAGAATTTGTTGCACTTGTTGTAGTTTAATTCTTATATGCCTGGTGCTTGTAGTTTATCTTGTGTTGTTGTTGTCGTATTGTATTTTGTATTGTAAATTGTTATTAGTTTTGTATGCTATTTTGTATCCTGTATTTTGAAATTTCTGGGATATTTTATTTGATATTCTGTTTATGTATGGTATTGTGATGTATTTGTTTCCCCCCTCTGTGTAACATTATGTTAAGTAATATTACATATTACAGCAGCCCCAGAAAACAAAATGAGATATTTATTTTAAAATATAAAATTAAAAAAATTATAAAATAAAATGATAACAATTTTATCTTATCCCAGTAGGCTGAGAAGATATCCACATAAAACCTGATGTCGAAAGATGTACAGTAACATTGTGCAGAAGTTGAAACACTCGCGTAGTTGCTGTAATTAACCCTCTCCTTGCTTAGACGTTGACGAGTACAGATGTCTCAAGATGCAGCGAGCAAAAAGGAATATTTTAATTTTAAAGTTTTAATTATGTGAAAATATCATATATCTTTTTATTTTGTTATAAGAAATGTTACTACACTAAGACTCTACACAGGGTGAGGTTCTAAAACTCAACCAATGAATTGAATTTAATTCTTGACATTGCAGATCAAATAACTAATTATGTAATGAATAATTGCAATATTAAACTTCCTAATTCCTTAAGAATTTATATCTAAAAATGATTTACATTACATCTGTAGTGTTAATTTTGGTGTTTTTTTTTTGTATATTGTGCCATAGTTTGTCTATTATTGTGGTGTTGTATCCATTTGTGTATGCTAAATATCAAATGGTGTCTAGTTTTTTGTTTATGTTTTCTGTGGTCATTGAAACTTCTTTAAGTCTATGGAGCATGGATCTAAAGGCAGCTTGTTTGTGTTGGATAGGGTGGTTTGAGGTGTTGTGAATAAGAGTGTCTGTCGTTATGGGTTTCCTGTAAATGTTGAAGCTGTGTTTTTTTGTGTGTGGCTTTTTGTTATGGTTAAGTCGAGGTAGTTTAGGGATCGGTTAGTTTCAATCATTGAAGCAAAGTGGAGTTTTGGGTGTATTTTATTAGTGTAGGTGGAATTTACAGACACACAAAGACGCAAAGTACAAACATATTAAACAAACAAACACAATACAAATCACACATACTCTTTGATACTATCGAAAACCTGCCTTTAAAACCGTCACGACTTTTCCTGACATCTCCAAGCAGAAGACACTGATGAAGATCGCCACATAGTGATCGAAAACGTTCTGTCTCAGTAAGTTTTCACAAATTTACAAAATTAAAAGTTCGAATAATCATAAACTATTCTTATAGTGATTAATTAAGATTCACAGAACGTAATGGACTACAAATATTTGATTATTTGAATTATTTCAGACTCACTTTGAATAATAGCTATTATATAAAGAGGTTGGTTGAATTAAAATAAGTAGTTTGATTTACCTCTGTCTATAAAGAGTGATTTGGTAAAATTGTGTATCATTTATTTCAAATAATATAGGATAAATTAACGTTTAATGTGACAAATTTAATTGAAATCTTTTATCTTAATGTATGGTAATACATAAGTTAGTTGTAAAAACAAGTAATATAAAAAACATTTTTTTGTAAATTCCTACTGAGGTTAACAAAGAAAAATTTTATTTTAGTTACCCTAGAGCACTATTTATGATATTATATGGTAACCATAGCAACAGTTTAAGGTTGTACAATTGAGGCTTTGAAGACAACCAGATGAGGGAAAAATTCATATATATCTTTCAGAATTATATCTAGGAATTGGAAAGTTGCCACAGTACCAAGGCATGTTAGACTTCAAAAAAAAAAGATTCTCAGTTCAAATCCAGCTGGATCCCACAAATTTTATAAGTAAATTATTGCATAAATATTTGAAAAAAACTGTATGTTAATCCAGTATAAAAAACTGTATCAATTGTCATCCAGTATAGGTTTAAAAAAAAATATTTGAACTTAATTGGTTGAATAACAACGTATTTTATTAACAATAGAAAACTGGGAAGAGAGTGGAGGGTAGGTGCTCCGGTAGGTTCCCAAGATTCAAAACCCAACGTCCCAAGAAAAAACCAAGATACTCACAACCAATACACACACACACAAAATTATTTACTGTCACAGATACGTCGATGATATCATAACTTTATACAGAAGCAACTCCCGTCAATGGGAAAAACTCCTCACCTACACTAATAAAATACACCTAAAACTCCACTTCACTTCAGAAATTGAAACCTATCCCTAAGCTTCCTCAACCTAACCCTCAACCTTCAGATCCATGCTCCATAGACTTATAGAAGTCCCAATGACCACAGAAAACATAAACAAAGAACTAGACACAATTAAATATTTAGCACACACAAATGGATACAACACCACAATAATAGACAAACTATGGTACAAAATACAAAGAAACACTAAAATTAACACTACAGACAAGGAAAACAAACACATCACATTACCATTCATAAACAAAACAACAAGCAAAATAGCCCGCAAATTTCAAAAAATAAGATACAAAATAGCATACAAAACTAATAACAAGTTACAATACAAAATACAACACAACAACAACAACAAAGATAAACTACAAGCACCAGGCGTATACAAACTGAACTGTGACGAATGTAACAAATTCTACATTGGACAAACAAGTCACAGCTTTAAACAAAGAGTCGAGGAACACAAACAAAACACCAACTCAACATTTTACAATCACATAAAAGAAACAAATAAAGGATACAAATACAGACCTTTACCATAACCTACACATCAACAAAAAAAGGACCACATCTCAACACACTAGAACAATATGAAATTTACAGACACACAGAAATACAAAGTACAAATATATTAAACCAACAAACACAATACAAATCACACATACTCTTTGATACTATTGAAAATCTACCTTTAAAACCATCATTGCTTGACCCGAAATCTCTAAGCAGAAGACTTGATGAAGATCGCCACATAGCGATCAAAAACGTTCTGTCTCAGTAAGTTTTAACACATTTACTAAATTTAAAGTTTGGATAGTCATAAACAATTGTTTAAGTGATTAATAAGATTCACTGAACGTAATGGACTAGAAAGTTTAAGATTATGTGCTATCATTTGTTATTTAGGACAGTTTATTAACCTGAAAATTATCCTAAATGGTATTGGTGTTCAGCGGGTCTGTGAAAATTATGTGTTGCTTTTGCGTGGGAACAGAAAATCCCTTGTTTTCAAAATAGATTTTGGAGGTCAACTTTGCTCTTACAAAATTTAGATTATCATCATATTTTTCTTGGATTGTTACTGAAAATGCACCTCTTTAGACTTTTTTTTGCTGAAAGCATTATTTTTTTATTATATAGTGAAGGGGCTGTTACAAACTGTCAATTCACATGAAATTATGGTATGATAAAAAGTTTTATAAGTGACATTTCGTTTACTTTAATCTATATACATTTCTATCTTAAAATACACTGTCTTAAAATAAACTGTCTTTAATAACAGACTACCATCCTGGTCTACATAGGTCTACATGGAGGTAAGTGGTTGTATGATAAGAACTCCGGTGTTCCCAGGACGTGTATCCTGGTCAGGAGGGGGTTGAGTGCTTTTGTACCAACGGACTTCTGCTGCAGGGACTTGATAGCAGTGATGGTGGAGCTCCGGGTGGAGGGGAGGATGAGGAGCTGCTGGTGGGGATGGATGCTAACTCCCATCACACTTCGTAGAGAAGTACAGGTATCAACACTAGAGGTGAGGAACTTTTAGCTTATATTAGCTCTAAGAATTTACTAGTCTTAAATCAAGGGGAAGAGCCGACGGTTGTCACTAGGGCCAGACGGGAGGTCCTGGACATTACGATGGCATCGAACCAGATGGCTAGGTATGTACTAAATTGGCATGTGTCGGGTGAACCGTCTTCTTCTGACCACAGACATATTAGGTATGATATCTCCCTTAATCCAGCCATGCTTCAGCCAACCAGGGATCCAAGAAGAACAGACTGGGACTCCTACAGGAGGGACCTGGGTGTTCGGATTGAGGAGGCTGGATTGGAGTATGGTGGGAGGAGAGAGCTAGACGACTCTGCCGCACTGGTTGGCGAGGCTATAATAGAATCCTTTACCGATAACTGCCCTCTCAGTGAGGGGAGGAAAGTAGGGGATCCGTCATGGTGGAACAAGAAGCTAGCCAAACTTCGGAAGACCACCAGGAGACTCTTTAATAGAGCAAAAAAGAACGGGGAGTGGGACCAGTATAGGAAAACACTAACTGAATACAACAGGGCAATTAGAGAAGCACGCAGGAAGTCCTGGAAGGATTTTTGTCAAGAGATTGACAAAACTCAGGAAGGGGCACGACTGCGTAAAGTGCTCTCTAAGTACGCAGTTAACCCAGTGGGGATGCTAAGAACCCCATTGGGAAATATAACAAAAACTGCAGGGGAAACTGCGGAAGAATTAATCAGAACACATTTCCCTTGCGGTACTCTGAGGAAACTTGGGGGAGCAGACACTGAACCAGTTGCCAAACCCTCCACAAGACGTGGTAAGAGGGAAGACTGGGAAGTGGCAAGGAGGATAGTAACTCCACAAAGGGTAAGATGGGCTATAGACACATTTAAACCCTACAAATCTCCAGGTCCAGATGGAATCTATCCTGTGCTGCTGCAGCAGGGAATGGATATGCTGGTGCTGGTACTTACTAAATTATACAGGCTAAGCTTTGCTCTAGGGCATGTGCCGACAGCCTGGAAATGTAGTAAGTGGTCTTTATACCTAAGCCCACCAGTAACCAATCAGAAGGGAAGGGATACAGACCTATTACTCTCATGTCCTTTGTTCTTAAGGGACTTGAAAAACTGGTTGATAGGAATATCATTGGAGGGGGGTTGCTTTGGCCATAAAACCACTGCATTGGAACCAGTATGCTTATCATCCGGGGAAATCCTGCGAAGGAGCTCTACATCAAGTGGTTGGTAGGATAGAGCAAATGATCGCTAAGAAAGTTTGTGCCATAGGTGCCTTTAAGGCACTAAACTGACATGGTCACCTCGGCCATAGTCAGGGAGTGCCTAAATAACCTAGAAACCCTCGAATATTTTGAAATGAAGCCGCAGATGCACTGGCCAAAGAGAGGGTCTGCGTAACTCGAACAACTGGGCTAATCTCCCAGATGTTTCGGGACATATGAGTATCGAGTGCGTGGTCAAAGGACCCGTCTTGGAAATGGGCAGTGACCACATTACTCGGACGTTTGCACTTGACCAGGCCCACCAAACTATGATGGAATGGTCAGGGTCAGTATCATCGGGAGCTCAGATCTGGTACACAGATGGCTCCAAGATGGACTTCGGCACTGGAGCAGGAGTGTATTGTAAAACCCCAAGGGTAAAACTAGTTTTTTTCTTGGGGAGGTATACCTCTGTCTTTCAGGCCAAAATATGTGCTATAAATGCCTGTCTGGGAGAGATAGCGAGAAGGGGAATACACGGGACCCGGATTGCTATTTTCTCTGACAGTTAGGCAGCAATTAAGGCACTAAACTGACATGGTCACCTCGGCCATAGTCAGGGAGTGCCTAAATAACCTAGAAGCCCTGGAATATTTTGAAATGAAGCCGCAGATGGACTGGCCAAAGAGAGGGTCTGCGTAACTCGAACAACTGGGCTAATCTCCCAGATGTTTCGGGACATATGAGTATCGAGTGCGTGGTCAAAGGACCCGTCTTGGAAATGGGCAGTGACCACATTACTCGGACGTTTGCACTTGACCAGGCCCACCAAACTATGATGGAATGGTCAGGGTCAGTATCATCGGGAGCTCAGATCTGGTACACAGATGGCTCCAAGATGGACTTCGGCACTGGAGCAGGAGTGTATTGTAAAACCCCAAGGGTAAAACTAGATTTTTTCTTGGGGAGGTATACCTCTGTCTTTCAGGCCAAAATATGTGCTATAAATGCCTGTCTGGGAGAGATAGCGAGAAGGGGAATACACGGGACCCGGATTGCTATTTTCTCTGACAGTCAGGCAGCAATTAAGGCACTAAACTGACATGGTCACCTCGGCCATAGTCAGGGAGTGCCTAAATAACCTAGAAGCCCTGGAAAGGTACAATAAAATCAAGATAGGTTGTGTGCCAGTGCATAGGGGAATATTTTGAAATGAAGCCGCAGATGCACTGGCCAAAGAGGGGTCTTTGACTCCCCTGATTGGACCGGAGCCTGCGGTAGGTATTTCCAAATCCATGGTCAAGATTCCATTTGTGTAAGATTTGTGTCAAGATTTATTGCTTCATAAATTCCCAAAGGATGAAAATATACACAAAATATGGGTGCATGCATGAAAAAGAAAAGATAATTTTAATTCCAGAACATTAAGAATATGTTCTGAGCACTTCGTATCATGTTTTAAACGTAAATTCGTTTCCTAGGCTAAAAATACCCACTAAACACTTGTAAATATTTACAACTTGCCTATAGTAGCACTTATTTATGTTTGTTGAGGACGGCCGTTTCGGGAGATGTGTCCCATTGTCAACTCAGACCGTCACAGGTCTGGAGTTATGGTCTGAGTTGATAGTGGGACACATCTTCCGAAACGGCCAACCTCAACAAATATAAGTAAGTGCCACTATAGGCAAGTTGTAAATAATTACAAGTGTTTAGTGAAAACTGGTAGCTCATGTGAAGATGGAATCAACAAATATAAAAATACCCACATTATCAAACTTAAAAAATAAACAGACTAACAAAGATAGAAGCTGTAGAACAACAGTTCGGGAGGGCAAGAGATTGGTGCAGTCATTATTAGATCAATCTTGTACAACAAATATGAATGGAAACCGTGAAACTTACAACCATGAATTAACAAAGGAAATCGACGTAAACACTGTTTTACTTGAAAATAAAATGCTCCAAGAAAAAATGCTACTTTAACAAATTATCTTGAAATAGCTAATAGCTAAATTTTACAATTTTCCTGTTAAGGAAACCCACCAGCATTGATAGAGTTATACACAAGACGCCCAACCACCTAACACTACAGAAACATGCTGCCTTTAACTCCATCATACACAGACTAATGAACATATAAACAAAGTTCGTGGTTAAGAGGTTTTTGTGTATTTATTATTAAATTCAACCGTAGTATATTCCTGATATATTAATGAACATGCCCATGAACAATGAGGACAAAATAAATTAACTAAACACAATAAAACACATAGCCTATAAAAACGGATACAAACACACCTTGATAGAGAACATAATGAGCAAAAAACAACACACACATTACACAATAATAACACACAAACCCAAAAATACATAACACCACAACAGACAAAAAAATACAAAATAGCTTCCTCGCTCCGCAAACTTGAATACAAAGTAGCATTCACAACATCTAACACAATTAAAAAACCCCTACACAGTTAAACAACACATCAGGATAAATACGACGGGGCAGGTGTATAAAAGATTACATGCAATAACTGTTGCAGCTTTTACTTAGGATAAACAGGGAGAACATTTACCACAAGATACAATGAACACATAAAACAGATAAAAAGACACAACCTAAATCAAATTTCACCTGACTCATACAAAACACAATACACTCACAGTCTGGTATGGATACCAATCTAAAAACCCTACCCTACATCAGAAAAAGCAACAAACTTAACACAGTAGAAAACTACGAGATATACAAACACCATAAATAATATCCACAACACATTCTAAATGACTAAACTCACTCACAATCAAATACTATATTTGAGCACATAGTTAACAACTACTCTATGAACAATAACACACCACAGACTCACAGCAACACAACATACCTGAACAACAGTCTTGTCAGTGACTCACAGCATTGAGTAATGCGCTGACCTAGTATGAAACGGGTTTCCTGAATAAATCAGTAAGTAGTGTTTTTTTGCCAAGTTAATACAAAAAAGTGTATTTTATAAAAGTAAGGGCTACTATAGGCAAGAGTGATGTATTAATGTTTTGTAAATGTGGTGTTTAGCCCTTACGTTTGACAGAAAAGAGACAGTAAGAATTAATAAAATATCCGGAGAACCACACAGATAAAGTTAGAGTCAAATCTGTGAGTTATCTTGAGTTTATGAAAATTGCTAAAAACATTATCTTATGTAGAACAATAACTTATGTTGTTTACATGTGTAGTAAAAGATGTTTGGGTGTACACACCTCTTTCCACTAGAACTGTCCACTAAAACACTTTAAAGTGGCTGAGTTTAAATGTTCACTAAAGATTAAATTACATAAAAGTTTCACAAGTAGTTGACCACTTTCAACTATTTATTTGGTTGAATAACGTTAGTGAGAAATATAAAGTTAATAATTAGTTTAATTTGATGAAACAAATAACTCTTTGATTTGAGATTGATCCCAACACTTATTTGAGGAAGGATTGAATAAAATGGTGTCCACGAATGAGCCAAAATGGCGGAGAGAAAACAAAGATAAGAAGAGAGACTTGTGCCTTGGCTGAGTAATTGTTTAACACTACCGGAAAATGGCAAGAGTTTGCGCAGTAGAGTGTGCACCATAGATCATTAGCAATAGATTTTACTCAGTAGTTTGACAGATAACCAAGCTATAAGGATTTTAAAACTTTTACCAAACAGTAACATTAACTTGAGAATACTAAAACAAAATTAACTGGAATATCGTTAATATTTGGATATGTAACAAGATGGTGAACAAATCCTAATTCGGAAAGTTAAGATCAAACAAGACAATTTTGGGAAATTATCTATCTGCTTGTAGATAATTATCTATAATAGCAAGCAGCATGCCCCTCAACAATATAGCATACACTACAAACTAGGCAAACCAGGCGAGACATATGTTCCAACAACTATTAAATAGTTGCTTCAAATTTTGTGTCAGATCCAAATAGACAAATGATTCAATGGCCATCTTGACATTTTATACAGTAAAATTAGTACATTAACTTAATAACCTCTAATACTGACCCTAATATTCAGTTAAACTTACACTGCCTATTGAATCAATCTTTTTGTAAACTTTCTACATAACGAGAATTGGGGTGAAAATTATTGAATCTCAGTTCGTAAGAAACAATTTTTTTCCCTAACACTACTTAAAGTTGTCAATGGGACACATCTCCCGAAATGGACATCCTCAACAAATACAAGTAAGGGCTACTATAAGCGAATTGTGGAATATTTACAAGTGTTTTAGTGGAAACTAGTAGCTCATGTGAAGATGGACTCAACAAATATGCTATTTAAAAACTATTTTTTTATTATAGATGTAGAAGAACCGATGCAAGTTTACATACTCTGTGGCAAAATGGGCTTCATTTTTCATTATTTTCTAATACTGCCTATTGCAATAACATACATTTTATATTTTAGTTTAACTATATTATTTGAATTCTTGAAGTTTGTAGTCCATTACGTTCGGTGAATCTTATTAATCACTTAAACAATAGTTTATGACTATCCGAACTTTATATTTAGTAAATTTGTTAAAACTTTCTGAGACAGAAGGTTTTCGATCGCTATGTGCCGATCTTGGAAGACACTGATGAAGATCGAGACATAGCGATCGAAAACGTTCTGTCTCAGTAAGTTTTAACAAATTTACTAAATATAAGGTTCGGATAGTCATAAACTATTGTTTAAGTGATTAATATATTATTTGACTCTATCTTAACATGAATCTAGAGTTTAGTTTTTAACTAAAACATTTATAGATATTAAAACTTTTTGTGTTGTACATATTGAGGATTTTTAAATTACTACTTTTGGTATGATGTTATACTTGTCTATACTAAGACATACGTTTTTGATTATCAAGGACAAAATTAAACAATTTTAATTGTATTGTGCTATTCACTAGTAGTTTTACTATTATATTTTATTAAAAGAGTTTGGTATCATATAATTATTAGTAATATAATTTCTTGTTTTGTACATATTTGTGTGCATGCGTGAGTGAGTGTGTGTTTAGCTGACTTTTTATTTTAGCATTTTTAGATTTATTTAAACTTATTTTGAATTATTTTATAAATATCTACTTGGATTGTTGTAAATGAAATATAAATAACACTTGCAACTAGAGTTTATTCTAAGGATATGCTAACCAACCATGTAGGGATTTCATTATACAGCTTTACATTAATTTAAATCAAATTGTAAAACTTGATTCTTTGTCATTCATAATTTTACATTACCCAATTATATTGAAATCTGTGTTAATTTAATATTAATCAACAAATGCCATTCTAAAATTGAGTTTATATACTTATTTTATTCTTAAAATTAAATATGTGTGTGTATGATGTGCTTGTGTGTGCGTGCATGTGTGTGTGGTTGTGTGTTATATATTAAATATGGTAATATGTTTTCTTGTAATGTAGTTATGAAATTAAAAATATTTCAAAAACAAGAATACTTTTAATGAATATATTTATTCAAAGCTTTTCGCCGATAATTCATGAGATAATTATTTTCCTGAAGATGCTGGTACTATTTTATCGGCGAAAAGCCTTTGAATAAATATATAAATTAAAAGTAATCTTGTTTTTGAAATATTTTTAATTTCATATATATATATATATATATATATATATATATATATATATATATATATATATATTAAAAACAACATAGGTTATTCAAATACAAGAATATTTATTATTTTATATCCAAAGCTTTTCGTTGGCAAACAGTACCAACATCATCAGGAAATTGGTCTTGTTTGCCAACGAAAAGCTTTGGATATAAAATGATAAATATTCTTGTATTTGAATAACCTATATTGTTTTAAATTATTAAACAAGAAAATGTATTATATATATATATATATATATATATATATATATATATATATATATATATATATAATATAAATATATACATATATATTTATATATATATATATATATATATATATATATATATATATATATATATATACATATTTATAAGGTTAGCATTTCTGGATCCAACTAAACAATTACTAGCATATTTGTTAATTTTATGTCTATGTATGCAACCTACAAATTCTTCATAAACAACATAGAAATAACCAACGTTACACAACTGAACAATACGAAATATACAGACATTTCAAACGACACCCTACACACATACTCAACACACAATTACATTATAACTCACACACTCTTTGGCATCTTAACTCCTAATATGCATAAAGTACACTGACACTCCCACCATAATATCCTACCCCTGCCTTAGCACCGTAACCTATGAAAACCTTGAGATCAGTTACGGTCTGAGTTGACAATGGGACACATCTCCCGAAACAGCCGTTCTCAACAAATATAAGTAAGTGCTACTATAGGCAAGTTTGTAATATATTTACAAGTGTTAAGTATTACTAGCATATATATTTGAGTTTAATCTGAATTTATTCTACAGAATAATAAGTATGGGGCATAACATTTAATGAACAATGGAAATGAATTACAGTTTCTTTAGCCAATATTTGTAAAATTATGATAGAATGTATTCAACAAAAAAAAAAAAATAATAATAATTCATGTTCGTTTGAGCACTGGACAAACAGGTCGCAGCTTTAAATAAAGAGTCGAGGAACACAAACAGAAGACCAACTCAACATTTTACAATCACATAAAAGAAACAGGATACAAATACACAGACATTTACCATAAACTAGAAATCCTACACATCAACAAAAAAGGACCACATCTCAACACACTAGAACAATATGAAATTTACAGACACACAGAAACACAAAGTACAAATATATTAAATGAACAAACACAATACAAATCACACATACTATTTGATACTATCAAAAACCTACCTTTAAAACCGTCACATCTTGACCCAAAATCTCCAATGAAGATCGGCACATAGTGATCGAAAATGTTCTGTCTCAGTAAGTTTTAATAAATTTACTAAATTTGAACTTCGGATAGTCATAAACTATTGTTTAAGTGATTAATAAATGGAAATAAGTATTAAATGAATGATAAATCTGTTTGTTGCCATTATCAAGCCTAAAAATAATATTATATGGTTTTTAATTACGTGTTTAAAATACAAGTACACTCTTTACAATAATTTAAATTCTTAAAAAACTCAATAAAATTTTAGTCCACATTTAACACAATATCCTACCAAAGTAGTGAGGGTCATAAAATCATCTTAAAAAATTATTAAAATGTTGATACCATTCTCTTGTAAGTTAATATGGATAACTTCAGAATAAATCTTCTTCCCCCAGTTGGACTCCAGTATAATAAAATATTCAAATTTATGCCCAGACATTTTACTATGTCCAAAGAAAACACGAGAGGAAGAGTGTCTATCATTCTTACTATTATTCTCATGTTCACGAAAATGAACACCAACCTGTCTCTTAGTCTTGCTCAAATAAGAGGCATCACACTCCAGAGAGTTCAGTTTATATACCACATTATTATTATTTACACATAATCGACCAGTAATATCTTTACCTCTTATGATAAGATTACTTAGATTATCTGAAATTACAGGAACTGTTTTAATGTATAATCGTCTTATATTATTAGCAATTTTCTCCCAAATACTTTTAATATAAGGTAAAAATAATATCCTTGCAATTATTAGTAGTCAAATACCCTGGTAATTATTACTAATATTATATTTATAACTATTCAGCCCTCTTTTTCAAACCCACTTTTTAATATTGAAACCCGAAATGTTGCAATATTAAAATAAATATCTTTGACTCGCTATTCAACCAGTTTCTCATTTATTTGAAAAAAACCTGTAATACATAAACTGATTACTGAATACTTTTCAAAACTTGCCTACTAACTACATAATAATAGTTCTAGGAAAAATATACATATTTAAATACATATTTAAAAACATTTAAAAACAATATTTAAAAACATATTTAAGAAATAGACATAAAATACAAATATTATTCTACAAACACTTTTTAAATGTTTTAAACTTGCCTATAGTAGCACTTACTTTGCTGGATGGAACCAACAAATGTTATTATTCTACAGTAGAGGTAAAGTGTTTTTATTATTCTACATTATCACAGCCGAATTTATAAATTAAACTAATCCTGTTTCTTTCAAAAGTAATATGTACTTTTAAAAACTAGAAACAAAAATTTACCTAGTATGACGAGAACTTAGTTTAGAATTGATGATGATGATTTAGGTGCTGGTGGTTCTGGTTCTGGTTGCTGATGCTGGTAGTTTGTGAGATGGCAGCGGTCTGATGAGAAGGAAGTAAGAATCTAAAAACAAGAATTTAAATATTTATTACGCACGCACGCGCGCGCGCGCGCATACACACACACACACACACACACACACACACACACACACACACACACACACACACACACACACACACACACACACACACACACACACACACACACACACACACACACACACACACACACACACACACACACACACACACACACACACACACACACACACACACACACACACACACACACACACACACACACACACACACACACACACACACACACACACACACACACACACACACACACACACACACACACACACACACACACACACACACACACACACACACACACACACACACACACACACACACACACACACACACACACACACACACACACACACACACACACACACACACACACACACACACACACACACACACACACACACACACACACACACACACACACACACACACACACACACACACACACACACACACACACACACACACACACACACACACACACACACATTGTTTTTCTGTTGGTGTGTTCTGTACCATTGTTTTTCTGTTGGTACTTCATATATATATATATATATATATATATATATATATATATATATATATATATATATATATATATATATATATTCTTGATATTTAATATTATCCATTGTTTTTCCATTGTTTTATATATATATATATATATATAGGAATTTTTGGACTAGATAGGAGACAGACAGAGTTACCTAATGGCAATAGTCCAAAACTGCAACCTCTTGGAAATAAACACATAAAAAACTTAACACACTATTGAAATATTTCGATAAAAAATTATCTTAATCAGTCAAGAAAGGGAAAAACATATATATATATATATATATATATATATATATATATATATATATATATATATATATATATATATATATATATATATATATATATAGTAGAGCTTAAAGCTTATTTAGGAATTTTTTGGACTTGATATGAGGCTGACAGACTTACCTAAAGGCAATAGTCCAAAACTGCAATCTCTTGGAAATAAGCACATTTAAAACACTTAATACACTTTTATTTGAAATATTTCGATCAACATGATCTTCTTCAGTCAAGAAAGAGAAAAAGAAGGAGAAAAAGAGAAAACAAAACAAAAGATCTGTTCAAACAAAACGAAACAAAATCTGTTCTTTTGTTTTGTTTTCTCTTTCTTGACTGAAGAAGATCATGTTGATCGAAATATTTCAAATAAAAGTGTATTAAGTGTTTTAAATGTGCTTATTTCCAAGAGATTGCAGTTTTGGACTATTGCCTTTAGGTAAGTCTGTCAGTCTCCTATCAAGTCCAAAAAATTCCTATATATATATATATATATATGTTCAGTGATTCGACAATGGTCAATTGACCGAAAGGTGCCTCATCACTCAAGGTAAAATTATTGCACTTAATGGTGGATAAAATTACTTACATAGTAATATATTAACTTCATATATATATATATATATATATATATATATATATATATATATATATATATAGAGAGAGAGAGAGAGAGAGAGAGAGAGAGAGAGAGATTTTTAGGTAAGTCTGTCAGTCTCCTATCTAGTACAAAATTTCCTAAATAAGCTTTAAGCTCTACTAGAACTAATCTATATATAGAGAATTAGAAAAAGCGGCAATATTTCCATTAAAAAACTATAGAGATATTATGATTCTTCCAGCAGATAAGGCTTCAACCACTGTTAATATGAATAAAGAAGACTACATCAAAGAAGCAAATAAGCAACTATCAGACAACACAACATACAAAATACTTACAGATAACCCTACAGCAGAATTCAACAATTCACTCTTGGAACTACTCAAATATACAGCTCTGAAACAAAGTATTTCGGAAACAACTCTAAAACTATTATATAATGAAAACCCCTCTACTCCACAATTCTATATATTACCAAAGATCCACAAAAACATAATTCCTCCGCCTGGTAGACCAATAATTGCTGGCTGGAATTCAGTAACGGAAACAATTTCAGCTTTCCTCGACTCACACCTTCAACCCTTAGTAAAGAACCTTCCATCACATACCCAGGACACCAATCATTTCATAGATCAACTTTCACAAATATCTATACCTCTACCCCCGGAAACTATTTTGCTCACCATAGATGTCACCTCTCTCTATACCAACATCCCTCATGCACACGACCTATCTGCAATAGAGAATTTTCTAAACAAACGCCCAGGCAAGCCTTTTCCCACTACACCTTTTCTTGTGAACCTGGCCAGGTTCATCCTCGAGAAGAACAACTTTCAGTTTGAAGGAAGGAACTACCTTCAAATAAAGGGAACAGCAATGGCCACTAGAATGGCCCCATCGTACGCAAATCTGTACATGGGAGTGTTGGAAGAAAGTTTTCTAAAGACACAAACACACCAGCCATTATGTTGGTATAGATATATAGATAACATCTTCCTAATTTGAACACAGAAAGCTTCAACGCTTAAGGAATTTTTAGACAGCCTGACACAATTCTCCACACTTTAATTTACCTGGGAGAAATCTACATCAGCCATCACCTTTTTGGATGTAGAGGTAACACTCCAGAATGGAAATATCAACACAGGAATTCACATTAAACCGACAAACCACCTACAATATCTCCAATTCGACAGCAACCACCCAATAAACATAAAACGATCCATTCCATACAGTCGGGCAATCAGGGGTAAGAGAATCTGTTCTAATGATAGGGAATTGAAAAATTTTAATAGAAAGATATCAACAGCCTTCCAAAGAAGAGGATACCCAAAAAGACTCATTGAAAACCAAATTCGTTCAGCACAATCCTCGGTTCACCCAAAACCACAAACAGAACAAAATAAACTGTGTTTAATAACAGACTAGAATCCTGGTCTACATAAACTCAACAAGATATTGAGAGATGGCTTCAAAATTCTTCAACCTTCCGTCCACACAAAAAATCTTTTCACCGATCCACCTCAAATTTGGTACAAGCAACCTCCCAACTTGAAAAACATCCTAAACTACCAGACCCTGATGCAGAGAAACCACACAAACTTCCTCATGGCTCCTTACCATGCAATAGACCTAGATGCAAGACGTGTCCAATACACCTCATCAGACGTCTCCAATCTCTTTTCCCTTGACAGACTTCTATAAACTATAATCACTCATATGCACATGGAAACAATACATATATTTTTAATCTGTGCATCTGTGACATCTGATTTCTACACAATCTGTGATTACAACTTTTACTTTATTTTATTTCATTCTCTCATATTTTATTTTGTGTTTTCTCTTTGATTGACAAAGACCACTGGCTGGTTGAAATATTTCATTGGTTAAGTGCTTTTATGTGTTTCTATTTTAAGACTATAGAGTGAACTATTACCAAGGTAAGTCTGTCAGTCTCCTAGTTCAAAAAATCTAAATAATCTTTACCAACCAAAACTAACCTAAAATATATATATATATATATATATATATATATATATATATATATATATATATATATTCTTGATATTTTACGTTATCCATTGTTTTTCCGTTGCACTGACTTTATGAACTTCATATATATATATATATATATATATATATATATATATATATATATATATATATATACACACACACACACACACACACACACACACGTGTGTGTATATATGTATATATATATATATATATACACACACACACACACGTGTGTGTGTAGGTGAAAAACGTATTTAGTATGGGTAAGTAGAACAATCTTGTTAATAATCCAGTCTTTTTTCATAAATAGCCCCCCCACACAAACACACACACACACACACTACTATGCAAATTAATCCTAACATGGAGAATATTCTGTCAATTTCTATAATATAGGCTACATTGCTAACTACATCTGTTCAGTAAGTTGTCTATATGATGTCGTTATTTATTGTCCTGTATAATTTCATGACAAAAATAGCGGTTTGTAAAAGTGTTTATTGTATCATTTTTACTGCACTTGAACATTTGAAGGCTCTTATTCATTAGTTCAAACTCTAGACACTGGAGGGATCCCCTAATTTCGGGCGTCACGCCATAGCCCTAAGAAAATAAATATATTTCTAAACCAAGAAAATATAAAGTTTCGTCAAGGCCATATAATTTTCAAGATTTAAGCCCAATTAAAAATCTTTGTGCAATTGTAAATTAAAAATTATTTAAAAAAATTATTGTACTATAACTCAACCCTATTGGACCCCTAACACCATTATGGTTTTGTGAAAATCAAATTGATAAAAAATAAAGGATATATGTCACTAAATATTCAAAAATTGTACATAATATTTTCGTAAAGTTTTAATTAAAAAAAGATTGGTTTACATGCTTTTGGACTTTGGATGGTATTGTTATTTTCAATGTGTAATTCTGGAAACACTGCCAGAATGAAGGTAAATTGAGTTTTTTGATGTTGATATGGGCGTCTTTGATTTGGTATAAAAATTTTTATGTCTCAATTCAAGATTGGAAGACTAATTATTGTGGTACAAAAGTTGTTGAAAGAAGTGAGGCTATAACTAGTAAACTATTGACCTATCTGTATTCATGGCTCTAATATCATCTTTACATCTAGCCAATCAATTCAATAGGTATATTTTGTGCTGGGCAAAATTTAAATTACATCTGGCATATTTCATTTCTTGATACTCCTAAATCTTAAAGCAAATTTTTTATTCGCACCAGCCGGCACACTCGATTCACCAATTGGAGGTCCATTTATAGAACTGTGCTAGGAAAGTCTGCCGGAGATTTGGGACATGCGATCTGGCTACCAGCCATGAGCTCAACCACTATCTGAAGCACAGAATGGTCCTGCAGGATCACCACGATGCTATTTCAACATACCTATCGAACATGTTGCAATGGCGGATCGGGGTTATGCACGTCAATAAGATGGTTCCAATCCCATATGTCTCCAATCCCAACGTTTACAAAAATAAGTGGTTTTCTCCATCAATTAACCAGTGTACTTTTTTTGTTCAAGTAAATGGTAGTTGGATAAATCAATGATTCAATTAATCAAATGGATTCCATGATATTAAAAGCATTAATAATGTTGATATTAAAACAATTTTATAACATATCATCTATGGTGAATATCAGTCCCTCCCTTCTTCTACTTTAAAAAACATGTAGTGAAGCAAAATATATAAAATGTTTCAGTGCGTTTTTTTTCATCTGTGTTTATCTATATCATAAAAGACAGGATAATCTAATCCATTGCAGATAACTGCCTCATGTTATCGCCCCTGTACCGTAGATAAAATAAGTATAACACACTTCTCATGAATAAAAACTGTTTTTGTCACTTGAAACTGTCACCATAAAGACAGATAAATATATGTGTTTGAAATGAATGGGAGGACAAATGAGATAACCATCGTTTTTTCTGATATCTAGTTGTCTGTCACGATTGTCCAAGTTGGGCCGCATGCTACTCAATAATGTGCAGTGAACTTAATGATTTACGGGGACAACAACAGTTTAGTGAGATTGTTTCCGAACAGTTTTGTAATGTAATTAGGATTAATATTTCTTTGAAATCATTCTCGTAAAGAGATCAATTAGTTGTGTGAGTATAAGAGGGAGTCTACAAGCATTAAACCATAGTTAATATATAATTCGTAATGTATTTATTTTACACATTATTATAAATATTTTAATAAATTTTTCCTAATAATGTTTACAAATAATCAATTAAAGATCCATAATTTTTTTAAAATTATTAAAATATCAAGTAATAAAGATATAATTAGGTAAATATATCCTTTTAACTCTATTATTTAAAATGATAATTATTAAATTAATAAATCCGGTATTCAACACAATTAAAGTTGCAATAACAACCAGTTGGAAATTAATTCTTGAACGTTGGGTTGTGAATCACTTAATCCACAATTGGTTTGTAAAGAAATCTAAGCTATTCCAGAACTAACATAAACGTCCAGTAATAATTAATCTTAGATGAAGTATTGAAATATTAATTCACTCGTCTACTTACATTTGCTTACAACAAACATTGCTACAGCAGTTCGTAGGAAGTGTTCCAATACTCTACAAAGCAATGAGTATTTACAGTCTCTCCATAGTCTCTACATCTTTGTCAGCTTGTTTCACAAACCTTCAAGGTTCTGAAACTGAAACAAAACAAGTTTTATTCACAAAAAGTATTTTTTTAGCCTTTGATTATGTACATAGAAATTGACTAATTAAAATAATGTGAAATTATGTAATGTATTAATAATTATTTGTATACATAATAACAATTGTATACACACTTTAATACTTGCTAAACGTTAATTTTGCCCACATTTTATTTTATGAGAATTACAATTATAAATAAATATCAAGATTAAAAAGTGTTTACAAAACTTTATAAAAACTTGCGTTGCTAACTTCTGATAATTCATGCTATTGGTGCAAAACTTCCACGAATTATGGAATTATCCACTTAATAAATACTGTTCTACAAACATGATGAGGTCTGTCAAAACACTGACTTGCATGGTTGATATTAACTTTCGGTATGAAATAACAAACAATCTTGAAATATGTGTCAACATATTAGATGCAGAAGCTGTTGATGAATCGAATATTCTCAATATGTAACATGTTTTCAGAAGTGGTAGTACATGCGAGGCCAAGTGCATGGCTACGTGATCCGCACTATACATTTCTATGATACAATAATAAGAGTGTGTATTATAGAGATGTAAAGCACCTTCCATTTGTTTTGCAACGATGTAGCATTACATCTACTGGAAGTTTTAACTAATTAAATGATTCTACGAATTGTCAACCTGTATACATAATAAAAAGAACATTCATGTAAAAAATTTATTGAAAACAAAAACTGTAATAAAATATGCTTAAATCTTACTAATAAGACTGTGTAAATTATGAATTTATTGTTTAAATAAACTTTTCTATTCAATTCTGTCACCATTTTTTGCACTACATTCAGTAATGCTTTAATAGTATAACTACCATATAACTAAAAAGAAACAGTAATAGACAAAATACGATTACTGTCACCAACTCAGGAGAAGAGCCTTGGTGTAGAAATGAGTCACGCTCGGTTTTCAGTCCTGCACATGTGATGTCGATGTATTCCTACAAACATAACCTAATGGTAACGGTGTTTTAGTAGTTATAGTTTAGTAAGTAATATAAATTTTCTTCAGATAAGTAAATGTACTAATTTCAATAAGGAAGGGTGCAGAAAATAAATTAATATGATCCCGTTTCTGGATTGTAATTTTCTGTCCATCTGACGTTTTGTTAGAAATGTTTTTGGGAATGACCTTATTGTTTAGACCTAAATTGGTCCAGGACTCTTCTCGTACATTGGTGACAGTATTGAATGTTTCCTTTTTTTGTCTTATGATTTACTGTGTTAAAACATCAAACACTACAAAACTCTCTACTATCTGATGAAATCATAGCCTAAGGTTAAATAAAATACTCCATACATAAAACAATCAATAAAACATAATATTCATTAAGAAAATATATCTTACCATTTTAACTTGTATTCAAATATTGGACTGTGTCGGTGGGCCCTTGCTCATGCGTTGAACTTGCATGGCAATGTTTCCAATTCGCGGCAACGGCTGCACTCTGTACAATACAACATTTATGAAAATCTACTGCTATTGCTATTGACACACATTTTCATGCTTCACAAAAAGAGTAAAACTTGGTTAAAGATTTTAGAGACCAGTATAACAGTGCAAGGCGTATTGGATGTTTACCTACTCATTTTGTAGTAGTAGGTTTGTTTTTGTAAGTAATATCATAATAATTATAGATAAGGGATATTAAATAGACCCAACAAAAAATTAAACAATATATTTAGCAAACAGGCACTTCCTGAATGAAATAATAATTAAATAAACCGTATAAGTTGAAGTTTCTTGATGTAATCATCTTGAATTCACTGATTAAACTAATTTTACACTACTTAACTAAGTGAATGATTAATTGCTTACTTGCCGAGCAAGTAAGCAATTACGTATTCACTTAGTTAAGTAGTGTAAAATTAGCATATAAGTTGAATCAAATTACCTCCAACACCCATTGTAACAGGTAAAATACGTTGAGCTAATACACCAATAGTAATAATGTTTTAGTTGTATCCTGCTACTTTGAGAGAATCTAAATTAAGGTAATTTTGAAATTGGTTAAAATGCAGATGGCACGATTTCCTCCGTAAGTGATAAAAATTCCAATTCAATCCTTAAACAACATAAATTTTATTTTTGTTTTACATACAATTTTAGAAAAAATATTCCACCCCCCTCCACGGTCACCTAAAAATCTTACAAAATCAATGTTTTACCATAAAACTAGCAAAATGCACAAACAAATCTACACATGTTAAGATATGAGATCGACCAAAAACTTTTACTGGCCAATGCAGAAACTCGTAACGAATATTTTAATATAGGTAGATAGTAATGTTTAGTATAAAATTACAACAATATCTATCCTGGCAGGGTTCTTTATAGGTATATCATGTCTAGACATGGTCCAGTGCACTGTTGCTACTTGCGTACCCAAAAACGTAGCCACAACTAAAATATAAAAGCTTTTCATGGCAATTAAAAAAATGCAAATACTTTTCTAGGCATTATGTTAGTTTCAAGGTAAAACATTGAATTTGTAAGGTTTTACAGGGCCGTAGAGGTGGAATAATTCTTTTCCAAAATTATAATTAATTGGGACATCAGCAAAAGTGTTATAATTTTTTTTGGTATTTGTTACAAATTTCTGCATCGACTGGTAAAATGTTTTGGCCAAAATGGCTTACATTGCTAGAGTAAACTATTACAGAAAAAGTTATTTATGCTATAAAGTTTAATTATATTAAAAACTTGGGATAAAATAATAAAATTTAATGTGGTAAACAATGAGATTATTAAAATACCAAGTTTTATAAACCCAAGGAAGGTTTCATCTGGTAACTGTGGATTGTAGCAGCCACTTATGATATTTTGGAAAATTATTTTCAACCACCAAATAGAACGATATCCACAAGATTTTTTTTTTTATTGAGTAAGTTACTTTTTTTCAATTTAAAGAAGGGTAAAAAATTCAGTACAGAGACATAAATTGTGAATGGGCGCGGAATAATACAAATGTTTCGTGATGACATAGTACTGAGCATTAAATTGTGCATCGGTCGCAGAGTAATAGTGATGTGATGCATACCTTACGTGTGTAGATATTTGAGAAACGTTTTGGCTTAATTTTTATGGTTTTAGCATATGTATACTTGAATATACTTATAAAGTCTCCTGTTAGGATAGATTTGGTTTTAAATTTATACATTACTATATTAAAATTCAGGATAGACTGGTTTTAATTTTATACATTACATACAATTTATAAAATTAGAACCAAACCTATCCTGACTGGATAATTCATAGTTATGTGGTGCTGCAAAGGGCTAGTTAACGTTGATGTTTTTCCTTTGTTAAATTAGTAATTTTTTGTGAGTAAGCAGAAAATATGGTCATTGTGCGAGTTACTAATTCATAATACGAGGGCCGTTTTTTTTCAACCTCCGATCGCACGCCATGATGGCTAGAAAGGTCACAGACCGGCCCTGTGCGCAGCAGTCGATCGCGCATCTTCCCCACTACAACTTTTGTCACTCCCGAGTTCAAGTAGCCAGTTTGCGCTTAGCTGCAGTCGGGTAAACATGGCCGCGTCTATTGATTCTCCCGCCAAATGTGAGTTGAGAAGTGTTATTCGTTTCTTGCAAGCAGAAGGGAATAGTGCAGCAGAAATCCATCGGAGAATGTGCCATGTTTACGGAGAAAACATTATGAGTGAAGGTGTTGTGCGGGAACGGTGTCGTAAGTTTAAAACTGGCCGAACCGACGTGCATGATGAAGGAGGTCAAGGACGCAAGTCTGTCGCTACAGACGATCTTGTTGAACGAGTTGACAAAGTGGTTAAAGAAAACCGTAGATTCACAATAAGTGCTTTGTCTTTGGAATTTCCAGAAGTGTCGAGATCTTCTCTGTACTCTATTGTTTCTGAACATTTAGGCTACAAAAAGATTTGTGCTCGCTGGGTGCCAAAGATGTTGAGTGACACCCACAAAACTCGCCGAATGGCTTAAGCTTTGACATTCCTTGAACGTTATCGCAATGAAGGAGTAGATTTTTTAAAATCAATTGTAACCGGAGATGAGACCTGGATTCTTCATGACACACCCGAAACAAAGCAAACAATCTCAACAATGGATGCACACAAATTCACCGAATAAACCCAAAAATTTCAAGCAAACTTTCAGCAACCGAAAAGTTATGGCTACGGTCTTTTGGGACCAAAAAGGTCCGTTGCTTGTGGAGTTCATGCAGCTTGGGACCACAATTAATGCAGCTGTTTATTGCCAAACTTTACGACGTTTGCGGCGAGCCATTCAGAACAAAAGAAGAGGCATGCTGACATCAGGAATTGTTCTGCTGCATGACAACGCCCGCCCTCACACTGCAGGTGTAACCCAACAACTTCTTGAACAATTTAAGTGGGAAATTTTCGACCACCCACCTTACAGTCCCGACCTAGCACCGAGTGACTTCCATCTTTTTCCTGAACTGAAGAAATGGCTTGGAGGTCAGCACTTTCCGACTACTGAGGAACTTCAAGACACGGTCAAGACTCATTTAAATTCACTGGCGGCAACATTTTATGAAGAGGGTATTGGAAAGCTTGTCCACAGGTATGACAAATGCCTCAATCTTCAGGGTGATTATGTTGAGAAATAAGCATAAGTGTACATACATTTTGGTAATAAAATAATTTTGTTCTATTCACTTGTCTTTAATTTATGGCCCACCGGAGGTTGAAAAAAAAACGGCCCTCGTAATTATGCCAAAAGCATAACAATGAGTGAAAATGTTTTTTCTCAGAGCCACAGGTAAGGTATCTATGTAGAGTTAGTGTGACGTCACAAAACATTAGTATCACTCCGCGCCCATTCACAACTCATGCCTCCGCACTGAATTTTTTACCCCAATTACATTGACAAAAAAGTAACTTTCCTAGGTCAATTAAAATATTCTTGTGGATATCGTCCTATTTAACAATTTTCAAAAATCTCGTAGGTAGCCGCTACAATTACCTTTTATCTTTATTTTTGTAATGATTCAGTCGTACCTTTTCGTGCTTTTGAACAATAATCCAAAATATCGTATGGGGCCGCCCCAGTAAAAAATTACCAATTTTTTTTGAGGAAAGTTACTTTTTTTAAGGAAAAGTGAGGGAAATTTTTTGTCGATAGATACATAAGTTGTGAATAGGCACGGAATGATACAAACGTTTCGACTGTTGTGATGTCATGCGAACTCTTCATTTAAACCTATCGTGTGGATCGGAGAAGAAAACATTTTGCACTCATTTTTATGCTTTAACTAATTATCTCATGTGGATATCGTCATTTTTAGTGGTTTTGAACAATATTCCAATATATCGTAGGTGGCAGAAATAGCAAAAATCAACGTTAACTAACCCTCCACCACACACAGATTTATTAAAATCCCACAAAACCACTTACCAGGAGCAAACCATCACTTCCAGACACTATATCATGCATGAAACATTCACTTACAGACCTATTTCACGCACGAAACATTCACTTACAGACTCTATTTCACGCACGAAACATTCACTTACAGACACTATTTCACGCACAAAACAGGAATTATTGAACTTAAATTCTACACATACCTAATTACAGACAGCCAGCAGATATAGGATTCTGCCGCTAAAATACGAACATGTACCCAACCTTCTAAATGAAAATTATTACGTACAAAAACAACTGGTCGTACACAGACTGAAAGTAAATAATTATTATATATTCAATTAATTTTGCACAACAACCTTAATAATTCAAAACATTAACAATTAGTACTTTTTTCATAACTCAGTTTAATTTTGTAATTTTTCAACATAGAAGTAAAGTTTGGAATATGCACGCAAGTAATATTTTTTGCACTATGGTACTTATAATTATACATATAACTAAGCCAATGTATATATACCTTCGCATGATTAAAAATAGACAGACTTTTATCTTCAGCTAGTATTACACAACTACCTTCAAAATTTAAAACATAAACTGCGAGTATTGAAAATATAATACTTCATTTTGTTGAAATATATTGATGAAATAATAGTAATACTTTATAAAGTTAAAAAATGTTATTAAAGCACAATAGCAGCTGAAGAGAAGTTACAAATATACAGACTTATAACTTCAATTAGTATTACACAACTACCATTGATACTGACAAAACCAAAAAAACATTGAATATTTACTGTAACAGAGGTAAACTGTAAAGTTTACTCTATGAGTGTAATACTATTAGAAGTTATAAGTCTGTATATTTGTAACTTCTATTGTCCTGTAATAACATTGTTTGTCAACATTTTTGAAAAATATAAAGTAATATTATTCTTTTATAACCATATTTCAGCAATATGAGGTATTATATTTTCAATACTCGCTGTTTATGTTTTAAATTTTGAAGGTAGTTGTGTAATTTCAAAGACCAAAATAATAATATATAAAAAAATTTTTATATGTCAACAAATGCTTTCATTCCCAATCGCACAATAGCCCCAGGAAATGAAATTGTCAAAACAATGGCTTGCGTAACATTTGTTCCCTACCAGCAACATTTATAAATATTTGTCTATTCTATGGGTCCTATACATAGAATAATAGCTCTTGATATTATTTTAAATTAGTATAAATTATCAATTATACTTTTATTACTTATTAAATATATAAATGTAAGAGAGATTATATAATATTTAAATTAAAACTTTTTACAAACAAATTTACTAAATTTAAAGTCGGATAGGCATAAACTATTGTGAATAATTAGAATTCACCGAACATAATTTACTACAAAATTCAAGAATATATTCACTAAACACTTTTAAATGTTTTAAACTTGCCTATAGTAGCACTTACTTTGCTTGTTGAGGACGGCCATTTCGGGAGATGTGTCCCTTTGTCAACTCAGACCGTAACTGATCTCAAGGTTTACGTAGGTTAGGATGGGGGTGGGATATTTTGGTGGTGTGGGTGTATTTTGTGTGTATTAGGAGTTATGATGTCAAAAAGTGTGTGTCAGTTGTAATGTAATTGTGTATTGAGTATGTGCGTAGGGTGTAGTTTGAAGTGCCTATATATTTCGTATTGTTCGGTTGTGTAGTATTGGTTATTTCTGAAGAATTTGTAGGTTAGATGTTATGTCTAAGTAGTCATGTTTTGTGGAGTTGAGATGATCGGCGAAGTTTGATTGGTAGTTATTGTTTTTTAGTGCTTTTATATGTTCTTGGTAATGTGTGTAGAATGACCTCCCTGTCTGGCCTATGTAAACTCTGGGGCATGAACTACAAGTTAGTTTGTAAACTCCAGTGGTGTTGTAAATGTCGTTGATTTTGTTGTTTGGTTTAAATTGTTTGTTGAGAGTGTTGTGTGAGGAGTAAGCTATTTTGTAGTTGTATTTTCGTAATGTGTTGGTTAGATTGTGGGTTTTGGATGATCTGTATGGTATTGATAAGTATTTTATGGGATTGTGATCTTGTGTGTTTGTATTTGGGTTATTATGTTTATTTTTTAGGCGGTTGTATAATTTGTCAATCATTCTTGGATTGTATCCGTTTATTTGTGCTATATATTTTAAGGTGTTTAACTCCTGGTAGTGTTCATCTTTGTCTTGTGGTGTTTTAAGCAAGCGATATATCATGGTGTTGTAAGCAGCTAGTTGGTGTGGGTAGTTTGAGGAACTGTGGATGGTTGTATTAGTGCTGGTGGATTTTCGGTATATGTTGAATTTATGTGTTTGTTTGTCTGTTCGTTTAATTGTGAGGTCTAAGAAGTTGAGGGAGTTTTGTTGTTCTGTTTCGATGGTGTATGTTAGTTTAGGGTGTATGGAATTTAGGTGTTTTAGAAATATGTGTGCTCTGTGTGTGTTGCCTTTCCAAACAAAGGTTGGCTACACTACCTTAATTTAGCGGCAGAATCTTATTTCTGTAGGCCACTATTGGAGTGAGGTGTGTGAAATATTTTCAGTTTTGTGCGTGATATAGTGTCTTTAAGTGTTTGTTTCGTCCTAGTAAGTAGTTTTCTGGCTTACTATCGCCAAATAATTGATTTGTGCGCGATTTTAATGTAATAAATGTAAAAGGTGTGTAAACAAAAGGTATGTATGTATGTATGTATGTATAGTTAGCATGATGTATAATCAATAAAATGCACAAGCCTACGATATTTTGGGAAATTGTTCAAAACCACAAAATAGGAAGATATCCAGAAATTTTATTATTTTTTGGCCTACTCTGAGCCACAACAAAAGGTGTGTGGTACATCAGTACAGTTGTGACGCCACAATACATTTGTATTACTTCGCGCCTATTCACAATTTCTACCTCAGCGCAAAACTTTTTACGCTACTTTAACTTAAAAAAAGTAACTCTCCAAAGCAAAAAAAAAAATTCTTGTGGATATCGTCCAATTTGGCGGTTTTGAACACTTTCACAAAATATCATAGGTGTCCGACGTAATAAACAATTACCGTAAATTTAACAAAATAATGTTGAAAATTTTGAACATAAGATTAAACAACTTATTGCTATAAACCATTGGTAGGCAATATTAACATATGTATTGCCTATAGGACCATAACTAAACCACTATGGTTGAAGATCATAAATTAGACACAATTAGAGATCATAAATGGTTAGAGATCACACAATTATAGATCATAAATAAGAGCATTACACCAAAAGTTTGGCGCCATACGATATTTTGGGAAATGGTTTAACACCACCAAATAGGGCGATATCCACAAGAATGTTTTTTCATTGACCTCGGAAAGTTACTTTTTTTCAATTTAAAGCAGCGTAAAAAATTCAGCGCTGATGTAGAAGTTGTGAATAGACGCGGAGTGATAAAAATGCTTCGTGATGTTACAACTGTATTTCAATGTATAAAATTAAAACCAAATCTAAACTGACTTGACACTTTTTAGGTATATTTTAATATAGGTATACAGTATTGTATAAATTTAAAACCAAATCTATCCTAACTGGAGACTTTATAAGTATATTTAAATATATGTATAAAAATTAAGCGAAGTTGTGAATAGGCACAGAGTTATACAAATGCTTCGTGATTTTACAACAGAATTGCAATGTATAAAATTAAAACCAAATCTAACCTGACTTGACACTTTTTTGGTATATTTTAATATAGGTATACAGTATTGTATAAATTTAAAACCAAATCTATCATAACTGGAGAAGTTGTTTCTCAAATATCTACACACGTAACGTTGCATGACGTACCGTTGACAATGAGTACAACCTTATGCGCAGCACTGTGACTTAAGTATCACTCCGCGCCTATTTACAACTTCTACAACTGAATTTATTACCCTACTTTAAATTGAAAAAAGGTAACTTTCCTACTTCAATTTTAAAAAAATTCTTGTGGATATCGTCCAATTTGGTGGTTTTGAACAATTTCCCAAAATATCGTATGGTGCCGAGCTACTGCATTTCAACCGTATATTTTAATATAGGTATACAGTATTGTAAAAATTTAAAACCAAATTTATCTTAACTGGAGAAGTTGTTTACCCTACTTTAAATTGAAAAAAGGTAACTTTCCTACTTCAATAAAAAAAAATTCTTTTGGATATCGTCCTATTTGTTGGTTTTGAACAATTTCCCAAAATATCGTATGGTGCTATTTGTTAGTTTCGAACAATTTCCCAAAATATCGTATGGTGCCGAGCTTATGCACAATAACCAAATACATAAGAAAAGTAAAAAATTTCACGAAAATAGCGGTAGTCGCACGTCGAAACAATTACCAAAATTATTGCTTATGCTCAGATAAGAATTAAAATTACTCACAAACATTACGTTAATAAACTTACCTTTACATAATTGTGCAGTAGACTTTGCTGACAAAGACGGTTAATAACGTTCTTGCATCGCAAGGAATATAGAGGCTTTAGTTATCAAGGCAAGATTTGCACCACTTACAAGGTTTATACGCTTAAAGAATCAAAATTTAGTCCATAATTTGAGGACTACTTCCCAGGAATACTTGCAAATTTACGACGACTCTTTAAAGAAACGAACGCCTAGCATATTTGTGGAAACGAATTCAATATCTACAAACATTTCACAACAAACGCCATTTTTTTTTAAGAATAAGAGCAGCAGAGCACGCTTATAAGAAGCGGCACAATATAAATTGGTAAAGGGGGTAAAATGTGCTGTCCGTATAGCGCAAACGGCCACTAAGTATTAAACTGGTAATAATATTATAGTTGAAATATAATGCATATAAAGAATGACGATATATTTACTACAATTGTATCTTATTATTAAAATAATTTACAATTTTTTTAAAAATAATACTTCCCTAGTATTTTATTTAAAATAATACTAGTGATTACTATTAACTCACGTGAAGATGGAACCAACAAATGTTAAAATAATATTTTTATTTATTAAAATTTTTGTTGTTAAATTTAAAAAATGGATTATTTAAACAATAATTGTTTAATAGGTGTTTCAATTTAGAACCAATGTATATATATAAATTATAACATGATAATAATAATACAACTCCTATATGATAACATGTTACGTTTAGATGTACATAACTTATCTATTGGATTTATGCATCAATGCTAGGATGTGAGAATTTTCATCACAAAAGCAAAAAGATTAGTGAGAAACCATATTTTTATCATTTTTGCTTTCATCACAAAAGCAAAAAGAATAGTGAGAAACCATATTTTTATCATTTTTGCCTAAAATATTTACAATTTGTAAAAAGTAATCTGAAAAAAAAATAATTATGAAACCTCACAACACTTTATTTCAACAATATAAATTGCGTCTTTAGAGACGTGTGCAAACAACATTTAAATATGAAAATTCACAAACATGAATTATTTTAATAATAATACATCCAAAAAAACATATACAAAAAGTGCCTGGTAGAGGGGGTTATATAGTAATTTGGTGCACTGCACAAGTTGATCTTGTGGAAAATATATCGATCAGCACTTGATTCAATCAAATTGTAAACATCTGATGTGACACAAACATTTGTTAATATATATGTTACATTTTTCATATTTGTTATCCTAAACGAAATGTGAAATATTGATGACTTTTTTCTTCCTTTTAATAAATAACAATATGATGAAACACCTGTTGTCAGTTGTATGTCAAATTAAATACGGAGCTGCAGATCTTCTTAGAAATGTAAATTTAGGTTAACTTTTGACATGATTTGTTCTTGTAAATAGAATGTGTGCAAACATCGCTTTCTTTCATTCTCTTAATAATATGATTGAAACTGCTATTGCCACTTCAATTTCAAAATAAATACGTGAGCTACAGCACTTCAATTCATGTTTTACAAAATAATTTACAATAAAAAGTAATTATAGAATTTTATAGTCCATTACATTCAGTGAATCTTATTATCACTTAAAAACACAGAGTACTAACATATTAAACGAACAAATCACACATACTTTTTGATACTATCGAAAACCTACCTTTAAAACCGTCACCGCTTGACCCAACATCTCCAAGCAGAAGACACTGATGAAGATTGGCACATAACGATCGAAAACATTCTTTCTCAGTAAGTTTTAGCAAATTTACTAAATTCAAAGTTCGGATAGTCATAAACTATTATATAAGTGATTAACAATAACTGTACATATCATTAGTAGTGGAGTTTTATATATAAACATCATGATCATTGTATAGTTTTGGTAGCAAAACTAAAGAAAGAAAATATGTGAATTATTAGAAAATCAATAGGGTAGGTCAAAATGGTTACACTAAAAGTCCGGAGGAACCACCCACTCTTTGTTAGAGCAGTATGGAGTCTGCTTTATTAATAAAAACGATACTGAATTTAAGTTTAACACCAAAGATAATTAAAAGAGATAACACAAGTTTCATGAGTCACAGTTAATTCTAAGCCACTTACCAATCAAACTGTATGCGGTTCTTGTAGAGCGGTGAGTCGTTCGACACAACAGGCCTGTTTGGAATCTTGCAGAGATGAACGAAGTTTCTCGAAAAGTGGCATAAACTAAAACTCATTTAATCTTTATTTTAATAAATTTACTTCACTTGTAGCAAGATAAACCATCTTAAATCATTAAATGTTTATTCCTTCAGAAAAGAATTAATGTTCTGATGCAATGTTATTAACACGCGGTTAACCTAAGACAATGGCACTCGAACTTATAACGCGGTTTAAAAGAATTTATTAAAGTTTGACGTCGAGAATTTATTGTCAGCACGCATTTACACTATTGCCCGAAAGTATTCTGCAAGCGGTGTAACATATAAACGCGGTTTTACAAGGATTCACACCGATAACGCACTTGGCTAGAAAATGATTACTGAATGCTAATGCGACATATTGCAAGAGTGTCACACAAAGAAACTGTTTTAATGCACTTGGGTTTAAGTCCGATGGCGGTTGAACTTAATTACGGCGGTTACGTACTGGTTATACGATGAATTATAGTTAATTATAGATAAATTGCGGTCATTGTTACGGTGTATAACGATTTTACATCTCGGTGCAACTACACCCTCAATGCGATTCAATTCAATACTGGCTACGAGGAAAAGACTGAACTAATTGCGCAATACGGAAACTAGCCTAGAAATCTGGGTCAAACGTTTAGGCCACGCGTTTGCAACAAAACCTTCATAGCAGCTGTTAGAGGTCGCGGCAAATTACAAAATTCTAGAACTTAACTAAACCTGTACTTAACAATCATTGTCTATAATATGTTCTTCTGGAGACCAGTGCAATATGTGCATTACAAATCAACCCAATCTGATACACATTTATACTATTTATTAGGAATATACTGTGGTTGAATTTAATAATAAATACACAAAAACCTCTTAACCACAAACTTTCTTTATTTTACCCCTATGTACATTTCAGTTACAAACTAACCATCCTCAGAGGGGTAACATACAAAGACATACAGTCTTTGTATGTTATCTCTCTGAGGATGGTTACTTTGTAACTGAAATGTACATAAGGGTAAAATAAAGAAAGTTTGTGGTTAAGAGGTTTTTGTGTATTTATTACACATTTATAGCATTATTTTTTACAAATCTAATAATTTGTATAAATAAAATATAACTTACCATATCTGATACACATGAAATTGTGGATTGATCCATTAAGTGTGAGAATTTTTTACTTTTTTGTTTATATGCAAAATCAGTAGTTCTCAGTATCTAAAGAAGTGGATGCAGAAATGAAAGTGACTAAAGGACGGCACATAAAAGTATGAATAAATATTACTTTTTTGTTCAACTATAGGTGTTATTAAACACCTAAACAATAGTTTATGACTATCCAAACTTTAAATTCTGTAAATTTGTTAAAACTCACTGAGACAACGTTTTCGATCGCTCCGTGGCAATCTTCATCAGTGTCTTCTGCTTGGTATGGGTGTTATGTTCCACTAAACACCAAAATTACCAATATGAAAGTAAGGTTTGGTGTGTTGGATTTTCATTTTATATATGATTACATAAATTTTAAATGATACTAAAATAATTATTTTTATGTATGTATGATTTTCTTGTTTAATAAAGTTAACACATCAGAAATCACTTTAAAACGTGTTACTCTTATAGTAATCCTAGAAACCATATACAATATCAAGAGCACAGTGGTACAATATATTAATGTGAAAATATTGGAAAAACCTCAAGACCACAAAAATAATGAAAAATAACTAATAATACAAGTTGACTAAATTGAGTTGATTAAATTGATGTGTTGTAGAATGTAATTTTGTAATAAGACCCTCTGATGATCATTGAAATGTGCTTAGGGGTTCAATCTTAGATAATTTATAATATAGTTGTTTCTAATTATTTTTCTGATATTGGGGGTTTTCTCCAATATTTTCATGGTAGTCTAGAAACCATAGTTAAGTTGAACCAATATAATTTAAGCTTGTAATTTCTTTAGGACAAGAACTTCAAACTCATGATATTAGTAAAAACTTCAACCTTATGTAGTTTTACATGTTTTTACTTTTTTGTAAAACAATTTTTAAAAAAACAAAAAAAAATAAATAGTGTAATACACATTGTATTAAATATATATATTTTTGTTAAAAAATAAAAAATAAAATTATGATGTCATATACTTTCATCCAATATTCTTGTTTTTCATTTGCATTAAAATCGTGGATTTCAACTAAACAACTATTCATTTCTTTCTCTTATTTGTTTCTCCCAGAAGCAAGTCCCAAATGAAGTTATAGATAAGAATGTTGTGATTTTTTAGATCTGTTTTTAATAATGAAATTCCTTACATTAAAGTCATTGCCAATATTTAGTTCCGGTTTTGGGTGTAAAACACAAACTTAATGTAGGCTGACATTAAAATGCAAGGTGTATATTTGTATAAAGAAACATTAATTTAAATAGTTATATGTGTGTTTGTTTTAAGTTACTTATAAAAAAAACTAAATTATTTTTGATAATAGTCATATTTGTTTTGAGAGATCAAGACAAAGTTTGCTAATGTTGAGGCATTGAAAGTGTTAGCTAATGAACATAAATAGCTAGAATGACTAAGAATGACGCTATATCGGACATTCTACCACAGCTGGTTTAGTTACAGTACTGAATATTTTGGTGCATAGGTTAAATGTAGTGTGTTTTTGTAATAGTATTGCTCAGCCTGTTTATTCTTGTTCCACTACTTTTTCCCCTTTTTATATTAGTAAAATTGCCTTTTCTCTGAACAATATTTAGGTGTTTGCTTTAACCTACCTGGATTTTACACAATATCAAGAGCACAGTGGTACAATATATTACAATAAAAATATTGAAAAGAACCCCAATACCACAAAAATAATCAAAAATAACAAATAAGACAAGTTACTTAAGATTAAACCCATATGTACATTTCGATGACCAAGTCATCATCATCAGAGGGTCTTGTTACAAAACACAATCTAGCACACAAGAAGTTACAAACTAGAATGATCAGAACTAGAACTAGATCATTCTAGTTTGTAACTTCTTGTGTGCTAGATTGTGTTTTGTAACAAGACCCTCTGATGATGATGACTTGGTCATCGAAATGTACATAAGGGTTTAATCTTAAGTAACTTGTCTTATTTGTTATTTTTGATTATTTTTGTGGTATTGGGGTTCTTTTCAATATTTTTATTGTAATACCTGGATTTTGTAATAGATCGAAAATTTTCCCCTGTTACTCTGTGTGCAATATAGTATTCCTGTCTACAACTTTGTAACATGCAGTAAAATTGATTTGGGCAGAAAGCATTGCAGAGAGTGTTAGCTTTGGTTAAGGCAGAATCCATTCCTCTGTGAAGGCAATTCCTACTTGAATGCAATGCAAACATGATTAGGTGTTTGTGCCGAGCCAGACACAGAAGCTGTGTATTGGGAGCTGGCAATAAAGATTAGGAGTGTGAGTCAGGGATTAATTCCCATTATCTAGAAGCAAGCCTTGCCTCACCCTAAATATAATCCCTTCATACTTGTCTTGCATCCAAAGGTTTACAGGTAATGTCTAGGCAACAGGTTCTATGACCTATTTGGGTGTTTTTAACAGATTTAAGGATTTTCTAATAGATTTAAATTTCGAATTTAGTGTTCTGAGTGTGATATAGATACATTTACTGTTTCTCTTTGAAGTGTTGTTAGCTTGAAATATTTTTATTTATAATAGTTGTGCCTCATTTTCTAACTCTAGAGAGATAGAGTTGAGGAACAGACAGAAAGACAGAGAGGGACATAAAGAGAGGAGAGAGAGAGGGAGTGAGTGAGAGAAAGGGAAAAAGAGAGGCAGAGAGACAGACAGTTACAAAGAGGAGCAGAGAGGGAGAAAGAGACAGATACTAAAAGCGCAAAGGTGCAGAGAGGACAGAGAGCGAGAAAGAGAGACAGATACTGAGAGAGAGAAAGAGAGAGAGGCAGACAGACAGACAGATGCAGAGAAGAACAAAGACAGAGACATAGATATTGACAGGAACAGAGTAAGAGATAGAGAGAGAGGGGGGGAAAAGAGAGAGAAAGACAGATACAGAGAGCGTGAAGATACAGAGAGAGACAGAGAGCAAGAAAGAGAGACAGATAGAGAGAGGGGGGGTTACGTTGCTATTTATTGTATGTGCTTTAGCACTTAGTTTAGAAAACTCTTGCTTGGAGGCTTCTATCGAGATCAAAAGAAATGTTCAAGACTAGCAACAACCCATAGTGCGATAGGCTTACATAGCAGTTATTTAGGCCTGTTCTGTGTGATGCCCCTGGTGCAGTCCCTTCCCCACCAGGCGTCTTGACAATCCTCACTGTTTAGTGAATATGGAGGCGACTTCTACTACTAAGGGGAATCCAATGGTACATCATCTCGGCTAAAGAAGTTTTAAGGTATCCCCAGCCCCGAGTAACTATGTTTAACTTAGAGGTAAAATCACTTCAGCGTGTCTTGTGTTTAGTGAATATGGAGGCGACTTCTACTACTAAGGGGAATCCAATGGTACATCATCTCGACTAAGGAAGTTTTAAGGTATCCCCAGCCCCGAGTAACTATGTTTAACTTAGAGGTAAAATCACTTCAGCGTGTCTTGTGTTTAGTGAATATGGAAGTGACTTCTACTACTAAGGGGAAAATAATGGTACATCATCTTGGCTAAGGAAGTTTTAAGGTATCCTCAGCCCCGCATAACTATGTTTAACTTAGAGGTAAAATCACTTCAGCGTGTCTTGTGTTTAGTGAATATGGAGGCGACTTCTCCTACTAAGAGGAATCCAATGGTACATCAACTCGGCTAAGGAAGTTTTAAGATATCCCCAGCCCCGAGTAACTATGTTTAGCTCAGAGGTAAACTCACTGCAGCATGTCTTGTGTTTAGTGAATATGGAGGTGACTTGTGCTACTAAGGGGAAACAAATGGTACATCATCTTAGCTAAGGAAGTTTTAAGGTATCCCCAGCCTCGAGTAACTATGTTTAGCTCAGAGGTAAACTCACTTCAGCGTGTCTTGTCTTTAGTGAATATGGAAGTGACTTCTACTACTAAGGGGAAAACAATGGTACATCATCTTGGCTAAGGAAGTTTTAAGGATCCCCAGCCCCGCGTAACTATGTTTAACTTAGAGGTAAAATCACATCAGCGTGTCTTGTGTTTAGTGAATATGGAGGCGACTTCTACTACTAAGAGGAATCCAATGGTACATCATCTCGGCTAAGGAAGTTTTAAGATATCCCCAGCCCCGAGTAACTATGTTTAGCTCAGAGGTAAACTCACTTCAGCTTGTCTTGTGTTTATTGAATATGAAAGTGACTTCTACTACTAAGGGGAAACCAATGGTACATCATCTCGGATGAGGAAGTTTTAAGGTATCCCCAGCCCCGAGTATCTATGTTTAGCTCAGAGGTAAACTCACTTCAGCGTGTCTTGTGTTTAGTGAATATGGAGGTGACTTCTGCTACTAAGGGGAAACCAATGGTACATCATCTTGGCTAAGGAAGTTTTAAGGTATCCCCAGCCCCGAGTAACTATGTTTAGCTCAGAGGTAAACTCACTTCAGCGTGTCTTGTGTTTAGTGAATATGGGGGTGACTTCTGCTACTAAGGGGAAACCAATGGTATACCATTTTGGCTAAGGAAGTTTTAAGGTATCCCCAGCCCCGAGTAACTATGTTTAGCTCAGAGGTAAACTCACTTCAGCTTGTCTTGTGTTTATTGAATATGAAAGTGACTTCTACTACTAAGGGGAAACCAATGGTACATCATCTCGGATGAGGAAGTTTTAAGGTATCCCCAGCCCCGAGTATCTATGTTTAGCTCAGAGGTAAACTCACTTCAGCGTGTCTTGTGTTTAGTGAATATGGAGGTGACTTCTGCTACTAAGGGGAAACCAATGGTACATCATCTTGGCTAAGGAAGTTTTAAGGTATCCCCAGCCCCGAGTAACTATGTTTAGCTCAGAGGTAAACTCATTTCAGCGTGTCTTGTGTTTAGTGAATATGGGGGTGACTTCTGCTACTAAGGGGAAACAAATGGTACATCATCTCGGCTTAGGATGTTTTAAGGTATCCCCAGCCCCGAGTACTTATGTTTAACTAAGATGTAGAATCACTTCAGCGTGTCTTGTGTTTAGTGAATATGGAGGTGACTTCTGCTACTAAGGGGAAACCAATGGTACATCATCTTGGCTAAGGAAGTTTTAAGGTATCCCCAGCCCCGAGTAGCTATGTTTAGCTCAGAGGTAAACTCACTTCAGCTTGTCTTGTGTTTAGTGAATATGGAGGTGACTTCTACTACTAAGGGGAAACCAATGGTATACCATTTTGGCTAAGGAAGTTTAAAGTATCCCCAGCCCCGAGTAAATATGTTTAGCTCAGAGGTAAAGTCACTTCAGCGTGTCTTGTGTTTAGTGAATATGGAGGTGACTTCTGCTACTAAGGGGAAACCAATGGTATACCATTTTGGCTAAGGAAGTTTAAAGTATCCCCAGCCCCGAGTAACTATGTTTAGCTCAGAGGTAAACTCACTTCAGCGTGTCTTGTGTTTAGTGAATATGGAGGTGACTTCTGCTACTAAGGGGAAACCAATGGTACATCATCTTGGCTAAGGAAGTTTTAAGGTATCCCCAGCCCCGAGTAACTATGTTTAGCTCAGAGGTAAACTCACTTCAGCATGTCTTGTGTTTAGTGAATATGGAGGTGACTTCTACTACTAAGGGGAAACCAATGGTATACCATCTTGGCTAAGGAAGTTTAAAGTATCCCCAGCCCCGAGTAACTATGTTTAGCTCAGAGGTAAACTCACTTCAGCATGTCTTGTGTTTAGTGAATATGGAGGTGACTTCTACTACTAAAGGGAAACCAATGGTATACCATCTTGGCTAAGGAAGTTTAAAATATCCCCAGCCCCGAGTAACTATGTTTAGCTCAGAGGTAAAATCACTTCAGCGTGTCTTGTGTTTAGTGAATATGGGGGTGACTTCTACTACTAAGGGGAAACCAATGGTACATCATCTCGACTAAGGAAGTTTTAAGGTATCCCCAGCCCCGCGTAACTATGTTTAACGTAGAGGTAAAATCACTTCAGCGTGTCTTGTGTTTAGTGAATATGAAGGCGCCTCTACTACTAAGGGGAAACCAATGGTACATCATCTTGGCTAAGGACGTTTTAAGGTATCCCCAGCCCCGAGTAACTATGTTTAGCTCAGAGGTAAACTCACTTCAGCATGTCTTGTGTTTAGTGAATATGGAGGTGACTTCTACTACTAAGGGGAAACCAATGGTATACCATCTTGGCTAAGGAAGTTTAAAGTATCCCCAGCCCCGAGTAACTATGTTTAGCTCAGAGGTAAACTCACTTCAGCATGTCTTGTGTTTAGTGAATATGGAGGTGACTTCTACTACTAAGGGGAAACCAATGGTATACCATCTTGGCTAAGGAAGTTTAAAGTATCCCCAGCCCCGAGTAACTATGTTTAGCTCAGAGGTAAAATCACTTCAGCATGTCTTGTGTTTAGTGAATATGGGGGTGACTTCTACTACTAAGGGGAAACCAATGGTACATCATCTCGACTAAGGAAGTTTTAAGGTATCCCCAGCCCCGCGTAACTATGTTTAACGTAGAGGTAAAATCACTTCAGCGTGTCTTGTGTTTAGTGAATATGGAGGCGCCTCTACTACTAAGGGGAATCCAATGGTACAACATCTCGGCTAAGGATGTTTTAAGGTATCCCCAGCCCCGAGTAACTATGTTTAACTAAGACGTAAAATCACTTCAGCGTGTCTTGTGTTTAGTGAATATGGAGGCGACTTCTACTACTAAGAGGAATCCAATGGTACATCATCTCGGCTAAGGAAGTTTTAAGATATCCCCAGCCCCGAGTAACTATGTTTAGCTCAGAGGTAAACTCACTTCAGCGTGTCTTGTGTTTAGTGAATATGGGGGTGACTTCTGCTACTAAGGGGAAACAAATGGTACATCATCTCGGCTAAGGATGTTTTAAGGTATCCCCAGCCCCGAGTAACTATGTTTAACTTGGAGGTAAAATCACTTCAGCGTGTCTTGTGTTTAGTGAATATAGAGGCGACTTCTACTACTAAGGGGAAACCAATGGTACATCATCTCGGCTTAGGATGTTTTAAGGTATCCCCAGCCCCGAGTACTTATGTTTAACTAAGATGTAGAATCACTTCAGCGTGTCTTGTTTTTAGTGAATATGGAGGTGACTTCTACTACTGAGAGGAAACCAATGGTATATCATCTCGACTAAGGAAGTTTTAAGGTATCCCCAGCCCCGCGTAACTATGTTTAACTAAGACGTAAAATCACTTCATCGTGTCTTGTGTTTAATGAATATGGAGGCGACTTCTACTACTAAGGGGAATCCAATGGTACATCATCTCGGCTAAGGATGTTTTAAGGTATCCCCAGCCCCGAGTAACTATGTTTAACGTAGAGGTAAAATCACTTCAGCGTGTCTTGTGTTTAGTGAATATGGAGGCGACTTCTACTACTAAGGGGAATCCAATGGTACATCATCTCGGCTAAGGATGTTTTAAGGTATCCCCAGCCCCGAGTAACTATGTTTAACGTAGACGTAAAATCACTTCAACATGTCTTGTGTTTAGTGAATATGGAGGCGACTTCTACTACTAAGGGGAATCCAATGGTACAACATCTCGGCTAAGGATGTTTTAAGGTATCCCCAGCCCCGAGTAACTATGTTTAACTAAGACATAAAATCACTCAGCGTGTCTTGTGTTTAGTGAATATGGAGGTGACTTGTGCTACTAAGGGGAAACAAATGGTACATCATCTTAGCTAAGGAAGTTTTAAGGTATCCCCAGCCTCGAGTAACTATGTTTAGCTCAGAGGTAAACTCACTTCAGCGTGTCTTGTCTTTAGTGAATATGGAAGTGACTTCTACTACTAAGGGGAAAACAATGGTACATCATCTTGGCTAAGGAAGTTTTAAGGATCCCCAGCCCCGCGTAACTATGTTTAACTTAGAGGTAAAATCACATCAGCGTGTCTTGTGTTTAGTGAATATGGAGGCGACTTCTACTACTAAGAGGAATCCAATGGTACATCATCTCGGCTAAGGAAGTTTTAAGATATCCCCAGCCCCGAGTAACTATGTTTAGCTCAGAGGTAAACTCACTTCAGCTTGTCTTGTGTTTATTGAATATGAAAGTGACTTCTACTACTAAGGGGAAACCAATGGTACATCATCTCGGATGAGGAAGTTTTAAGGTATCCCCAGCCCCGAGTATCTATGTTTAGCTCAGAGGTAAACTCACTTCAGCGTGTCTTGTGTTTAGTGAATATGGAGGTGACTTCTGCTACTAAGGGGAAACCAATGGTACATCATCTTGGCTAAGGAAGTTTTAAGGTATCCCCAGCCCCGAGTAACTATGTTTAGCTCAGAGGTAAACTCACTTCAGCGTGTCTTGTGTTTAGTGAATATGGGGGTGACTTCTGCTACTAAGGGGAAACCAATGGTATACCATTTTGGCTAAGGAAGTTTAAAGTATCCCCAGCCCCGAGTAACTATGTTTAGCTCAGAGGTAAACTCACTTCAGTGTGTCTTGTGTTTAGTGAATATGGAGGTGACTTCTGCTACTAAGGGGAAACCAATGGTACATCATCTTGGCTAAGGAAGTTTTAATGTATCCCCAGCCCCGAGTAACTATGTTTAGCTCAGAGGTAAACTCACTTCAGCATGTCTTGTGTTTAGTGAATATGGAGGTGACTTCTACTACTAAGGGGAAACCAATGGTATACCATCTTGGCTAAGGAAGTTTAAAGTATCCCCAGCCCCGAGTAACTATGTTTAGCTCAGAGGTAAACTCACTTCAGCATGTCTTGTGTTTAGTGAATATGGAGGTGACTTCTACTACTAAAGGGAAACCAATGGTATACCATCTTGGCTAAGGAAGTTTAAAGTATCCCCAGCCTTGAGTAACTATGTTTAGCTCAGAGGTAAAATCACTTCAGCGTGTCTTGTGTTTAGTGAATATGGGGGTGACTTCTACTACTAAGGGGAAACCAATGGTACATCATCTCGACTAAGGAAGTTTTAAGGTATCCCCAGCCCCGCGTAACTATGTTTAACGTAGAGGTAAAATAACTTCAGCGTGTCTTGTGTTTAGTGAATATGAAGGCGCCTCTACTACTAAGGGGAAACCAATGGTACATCATCTTGGCTAAGGACGTTTTAAAGTATCCCCAGCCCCGAGTAACTATGTTTAGCTCAGAGGTAAACTCACTTCAGCATGTCTTGTGTTTAGTGAATATGGAGGTGACTTCTACTACTAAGGGCAAACCAATGGTATACCATCTTGGCTAAGGAAGTTTAAAGTATCCCCAGCCCCGAGTAACTATGTTTAGCTCAGAGGTAAAATCACTTCAGCGTGTCTTGTGTTTAGTGAATATGGGGGTGACTTCTACTACTAAGGGGAAACCAATGGTACATCATCTCGACTAAGGAAGTTTTAAGGTATCCCCAGCCCCGCGTAACTATGTTTAACGTAGAGGTAAAATCACTTCAGCGTGTCTTGTGTTTAGTGAATATGGAGGCGCCTCTACTACTAAGGGGAATCCAATGGTACAACATCTCGGCTAAGGATGTTTTAAGGTATCCCCAGCCCCGAGTAACTATGTTTAACTAAGACGTAAAATCACTTCAGCGTGTCTTGTGTTTAGTGAATATGGAGGCGACTTCTACTACTAAGAGGAATCCAATGGTACATCATCTCGGCTAAGGAAGTTTTAAGATATCCCCAGCCCCGAGTAACTATGTTTAGCTCAGAGGTAAACTCACTTCAGCGTGTCTTGTGTTTAGTGAATATGGGGGTGACTTCTGCTACTAAGGGGAAACCAATGGTACATCATCTTGGCTAAGGAAGTTTTAAGGTATCCCCAGCCCCGAGTAACTATGTTTAGCTCAGAGGTAAACTCACTTCAGCGTGTCTTGTGTTTAGTGAATATGGGGGTGACTTCTGCTACTAAGGGGAAACCAATGGTATACCATTTTGGCTAAGGAAGTTTAAAGTATCCCCAGCCCCGAGTAACTATGTTTAGCTCAGAGGTAAACTCACTTCAGTGTGTCTTGTGTTTAGTGAATATGGAGGTGACTTCTGCTACTAAGGGGAAACCAATGGTACATCATCTTGGCTAAGGAAGTTTTAATGTATCCCCAGCCCCGAGTAACTATGTTTAGCTCAGAGGTAAACTCACTTCAGCATGTCTTGTGTTTAGTGAATATGGAGGTGACTTCTACTACTAAGGGGAAACCAATGGTATACCATCTTGGCTAAGGAAGTTTAAAGTATCCCCAGCCCCGAGTAACTATGTTTAGCTCAGAGGTAAACTCACTTCAGCATGTCTTGTGTTTAGTGAATATGGAGGTGACTTCTACTACTAAAGGGAAACCAATGGTATACCATCTTGGCTAAGGAAGTTTAAAGTATCCCCAGCCTTGAGTAACTATGTTTAGCTCAGAGGTAAAATCACTTCAGCGTGTCTTGTGTTTAGTGAATATGGGGGTGACTTCTACTACTAAGGGGAAACCAATGGTACATCATCTCGACTAAGGAAGTTTTAAGGTATCCCCAGCCCCGCGTAACTATGTTTAACGTAGAGGTAAAATCACTTCAGCGTGTCTTGTGTTTAGTGAATATGAAGGCGCCTCTACTACTAAGGGGAAACCAATGGTACATCATCTTGGCTAAGGACGTTTTAAGGTATCCCCAGCCCCGAGTAACTATGTTTAGCTCAGAGGTAAACTCACTTCAGCATGTCTTGTGTTTAGTGAATATGGAGGTGACTTCTACTACTAAGGGGAAACCAATGGTATACCATCTTGGCTAAGGAAGTTTAAAGTATCCCCAGCCCCGAGTAACTATGTTTAGCTCAGAGGTAAACTCACTTCAGCATGTCTTGTGTTTAGTGAATATGGAGGTGACTTCTACTACTAAGGGCAAACCAATGGTATACCATCTTGGCTAAGGAAGTTTAAAGTATCCCCAGCCCCGAGTAACTATGTTTAGCTCAGAGGTAAAATCACTTCAGCGTGTCTTGTGTTTAGTGAATATGGGGGTGACTTCTACTACTAAGGGGAAACCAATGGTACATCATCTCGACTAAGGAAGTTTTAAGGTATCCCCAGCCCCGCGTAACTATGTTTAACGTAGAGGTAAAATCACTTCAGCGTGTCTTGTGTTTAGTGAATATGGAGGCGCCTCTACTACTAAGGGGAATCCAATGGTACAACATCTCGGCTAAGGATGTTTTAAGGTATCCCCAGCCCCGAGTAACTATGTTTAACTAAGACGTAAAATCACTTCAGCGTGTCTTGTGTTTAGTGAATATGGAGGCGACTTCTACTACTAAGAGGAATCCAATGGTACATCATCTCGGCTAAGGAAGTTTTAAGATATCCCCAGCCCCGAGTAACTATGTTTAGCTCAGAGGTAAACTCACTTCAGCGTGTCTTGTGTTTAGTGAATATGGGGGTGACTTCTGCTACTAAGGGGAAACAAATGGTACATCATCTCGGCTAAGGATGTTTTAAGGTATCCCCAGCCCCGAGTAACTATGTTTAACTTGGAGGTAAAATCACTTCAGCGTGTCTTGTGTTTAGTGAATATAGAGGCGACTTCTACTACTAAGGGGAAACCAATGGTACATCATCTCGGCTTAGGATGTTTTAAGGTATCCCCAGCCCCGAGTACTTATGTTTAACTAAGATGTAGAATCACTTCAGCGTGTCTTGTTTTTAGTGAATATGGAGGTGACTTCTACTACTGAGAGGAAACCAATGGTATATCATCTCGACTAAGGAAGTTTTAAGGTATCCCCAGCCCCGCGTAACTATGTTTAACTAAGACGTAAAATCACTTCATCGTGTCTTGTGTTTAGTGAATATGGAGGCGACTTCTACTACTAAGGGGAATCCAATGGTACATCATCTCGGCTAAGGATGTTTTAAGGTATCCCCAGCCCCGAGTAACTATGTTTAACGTAGAGGTAAAATCACTTCAGCGTGTCTTGTGTTTAGTGAATATGGAGGCGACTTCTACTACTAAGGGGAATCCAATGGTACATCATCTCGGCTAAGGATGTTTTAAGGTATCCCCAGCCCCGAGTAACTATGTTTAACGTAGACGTAAAATCACTTCAACATGTCTTGTGTTTAGTGAATATGGAGGCGACTTCTACTACTAAGGGGAATCCAATGGTACAACATCTCGGCTAAGGATGTTTTAAGGTATCCCCAGCCCCGAGTAACTATGTTTAACTAAGACATAAAATCACTTCAGCGTGTCTTGTGTTTAGTGAATATGGAGGTGATTTCTAACTAAGGGGAAACCAATGGTACATCGCCTCGGCTAAGGAAGTTTTAAGGTATCCCCAGCCCCGCGTAACTATGTTTAGCTCAGAGGTAAACTCACTTCAGCGTGTCTTGTGTTTAGTGAATATAGAGGTGACTTCTGCTACTAAGGGGAAACCAATGGTACATCATCTCGGCTAAGGAAGTTTTAAGGTATCCCCAGCCTCGAGTGACTATGTTTAACTAAGAGGTAAACTCACTTCAGTGTGTCTTGTGTTTAGTGAATATGGAGGCGACTTCTTCTACTCAGGGGAAACCAATGGTACATCATCTTGGCTAATTAAGTTTTAAGGTATCCCCAGCCCCGAGTAACTATGTTTAACTAAGATGTAGAATCACTTCAGCGTGTCTTGTTTTTAGTGCATATGGAAGTGACTTCTACTACTGAGAGGAAACCAATGGTACAACATTTTGGCTAATTAAGTTTTAAGGTATCCCCAGCCCCGAGTAACTATGTTTAACTAATATGTAGAATCACTTCAGCGTGTCTTATGTTTCGTGAATATGGAGGCGACTTGTTCTACTAAGGGGAAACCAATGGTAAATCATCTTGGCTAAGGAAGTTTTAAGGTATCCCCAGCCCCGAGTAACTATGTTTAGCTCGGAGGTAAAATCACTTCAGCGTGTCTTGTCTTTAGTGAATATGGAGGCGACTTCTACTACTAAGGGGATACCAATGGTACATCATCTCGGCTAAGGATGTTTTAAGGTATCCCCAGCTCCGAATAACTATTTTAAGCTCAGAGGTAAACTCACTTCAGCATGTCTTGTGTTTAGTGAATATGGAGGTGATTTCTACTACTAAGGGGAAACCAATGGTAAATCATCTCGGCTAAGGAAGTTTTTAGGTAATCCCAGCCCCGAGTAGCTATGTTTAGCTCAGAGGTAATCTCACTTCAGCTTGTCTTGTGTTTAGTGAATATGGAGGTGACTTCTACTACTAAGGGGTAACCAATGGTACATCATCTTGGCTAAGGAAGTTTAAAGTATCCCCAGCCCCGAGTAACTATGTTTAGCTCAGAGGTAAAATCACTTCAGCGTGTCTTGTTTTTAGTAAATATGGAAGTGACTTCTACTACTAAGGGGAAACCGATGGTGCACTATCTCGGCTAAGGAAGTTTTAAGGTATCCCCAGCCCCTTGAGAGTGTTGAAACTTCAATGTTGAATGAAATAAAATAAAATTCCTTGAAATCATTTTTTATGATTTTAATTGTTATAGATCTAAAATTAAATCTTGGTTAAATGGAATTTGGTTTTATACATATTTTAATTGGAAATTGATATTAAAGAGTAGTTTAAACCCTTGAATTTTGTAGTCCATCACGTTCCATGAAACTTAATTAACAACTTTACATTAGCTTAAGACTATTAGAACTCTAAATTTTGTGTCAATTTGTAAAACCTTACTGATACAGAACATTTTCAACCATGTCTATCTTCATCAGTGTTTAGATTTTGAAATAACTTCCTAAATAAAGATATATTCATTGATGATTGTCAGATTATTAATTAAACATGTTTTTTAAATATATTTTTCATAATTTATTTTCATTAAATTATGTGATAAAATCTTTAAAGCCAAAATTAAACTTGTACTTGTACTTCTTAGTCCAGGCGTCCAGCTCTAGGTGTAGCCGATAGCCCGATGTCCACTATATATTCGGAACGCCAAACTCCACAGCCCTCTGTTCAGGAGGAAGTCCTGCCACTTCTCCAGTTCAACCCTCATGTGGTCCCTCGCTGGGATGGGGTAAGTGCAATCGCGAAGAATGTGCTCGATGGTTTCGTCTTGCTCCTCATCACAAAGAGCGCACAAAGGTGATTCAGCAAGGTTAAACCGGTATAAATAAGCTTCCGTGACCAGATGTCCCGTCCTGGCTCTTGCCGCAAATGTCGCGACTTGACGTTTGATGTCTCTGTAATTGTCGGCCGACGCAAGTTTGTTTTGCAAATGGAACAGGTGTCGTCCAGTCGCTTCAGCTTCCCACCGGGCAGCCCAGGCGTCTCTAAAGTACTTATTCCCGGCATTTTTACAGTGCAGTAGGGAGTGCTGCTCCTTATTTGTGGGCTTCATTCTAGAAGCTTGTTTTGCTATTGCATCCGCTTCCTCGTTGCCCGGAATGCCGACATGGGCAGGGATCCATTGAAGGCAGACTTCGTTTCTGTCACAATTGATCTTTTTTATCAACCTCCTGATTTCTGCTATACGGAATGAATATGGTCCAGTGGAGGGATGAGCCAGCGACTGTAGAGGTGACTTAGAGTCCGAAACGATGCATATCTTTGACTTGGCCATCATCCCCAGACAGCCCGACAATGCGTCGTTAATACCGAGCAGCTCTGCATCCATACTTGAGCTGGAGTTCGCTGGGATGAAAAATCTATCTCCATTCGACTCGTTGTAGTACCCTGCTCCAGAAATGCCTAGTTCTTTATCCAGGGATCCGTCAGTAAAAATTTTTATGTATCCGTCGTACTGGGTTTGAATCATTTCAAGAGTCTCCGCTTTCAGCACTTCTCTGTGGTCTCCCTTGTTTCCGCCGTGAGGTAGTTGCAGATTTATAATCATTTCAGGCCAGTCATTTGGAGGTTCCTCATAGAACGTGGGGATTTGTTCAGGGGTGGTGTATCCCGGCATCAATTCCATCAGTGAGTTGATTTTGTGGCAGAAAGATTGTTTTACACGGCACTTTGTATTGAGTATAACACGCAGAGGGTAACTTGAGCCTCTAGCAGCTGTAGTTAGAAACTTCGACCATATTTGACTGTCTATAAAGACAGGAATGGGTTCTATATCCAGCTCCGTCTCCATGGCTGCCACAGGAGTCGTTCTTGTACATCCCAAACATAGTCGAATGGCGGCCGCTTGGATCGCTTCGATCTTCTTTAAATGCGTTTTTGCAGCAGATCCCCAGACTTCGCAGGCGTACGTTGTTTTAGATCTTATGTAAGTTTGGTAGAACATTCTCAAGGTTGGCGTATCGGCTCCCCAGTTACGACTTGCAACCGCTTTTAGAGCATTGAGTCTCGAAGAGCAGCTCTCTGTGACATAGTTCACGTGACTACCCCAGCGAAGTTTAGGGTCCATAACAACTCCCAGTAATTTTGGGTTTTTGTTAAATCTCAGTGCCTTTCCGTTGATAGTTAGCTCGGGGATGAAGGTGGCTTGATTGTTGCGCCTGGTGAATAACGTGCACTCGGTTTTATCCACTGATATTGAGAGCGACCATTTGGAGCACCAATTTGACAGTGCATCTAGAGCCTCTTGCATCCTGAGGGAAGCCTCCACCCCGTCGGAAGACGTCACCCAAATGGTCTCGTCATCCGCGAAGGTCATGCTGCGAACCTCCCTGGGGAAATCCTTGGCCATGTCATGCAATGCTATATTGAATAGTAACGGGCAAATTATTCCGCCCTGAGGAATTCCGTTCTCCATGCGAAGCGACGAGGAATCTGCCCCGTTGACTGAGACTACCACAAGCCGGTCACACAAAAAGTTTTTTATGAATTTAAGCATTTTACCCTTAATGCCGAGCTTCATGCATTGAAGTACAATGGATTTGTGGGGGATTTTATCAAATGCAGCTTCAAAGTCCACCATCACCGCTACAGTGCAATGCTTGCGTTCGAAACCTTTGTATATTTCACTTGTGAAGTATAGTAACGCATCTGTGGTGCTCCTGTGACGTCGAAAGCCGAATTGTGTATCAGCCAGCATGTTCCCAGATTCCAATCTCCATGACAACCTCTTACAAACGATGCGTTCCATTAGTTTGCCTAGGCACGATGTTAGAGCTATTGGACGATACGAAGCGATCCTCGATTTATCTTTCCCTGGCTTAGGAAGCAGTATGACTTTGCTAGTCCTCCAATTCTGAGGGATCTCGCCCGAATCCCAAATGGAGTTGAATGTGCTTAACATTAGCTCTTTCATCCTTCCCGAGCAGTGAGTTAACATTTCATTATGGATGTTGTCATCTCCTGGAGCTGCGCTTTTCAAGTCGGCTAAGCAGTACTCCAATTCTGACATGAGGATGGCCTTGTCATCCAGGTCATCACAGTAACATAGAAGATCTGACCGGCACGTTAACATTTGCTCGTGTGGAGTGAGGCGCTTCGGCCAAGGGATTTTGCACCCAGACCTTGCAGAATAGAATCTCCCGAACTCCTCAGCCTTCTGGACATCATCAGTCAACAACTCGCCGCCCGTATTCGTGATTGCAGTAACCTTCCGCAAGGATTCGCCATTTATTGCTCTAAATCGCTTCCAGACTGTACTGGACGGTGTATTTACATTCATGGATCCAACGAAGCTCCTCCATGATCTTCTTTTTGCTGAAATGATTGCTTTCCGAAGAAGGGCGTTGCATCTATTATATGTTACCCGGCTGTCCGAAGATTTTAATTTTTTCCATTTTTTCCTGGCCATGATGCGGTCTTTCCGAAGAGTTTCAATTTCTTTGCACCACCATGTATTCATTTTTTTGTTGGAGTCATTTCCCGATTTGGTTGGGATAGCTTGTTTTGCTGCTGTTATTATAGCAGATTGCAAATAAGATGCGCTTCGCTCAGCTCCTCTGTTGTCTTTTTAAAGAGATCCCAGTTCGCTTTGGATAACCGAAACCCGCTATGGACCGCCGACCGATTTGGATTCAAGGTCCTGCCGACGTCAATCTCGAAAAACACAGGAAAGTGGTCACTTCCCAGGTCATCGCCGACCCTCCAGTTTGAAATATTTTTCCAGAGAAGCGGGGAAGCTATAGACAGGTCCAGGGTGCTTAATGTGTTCGTAGATGCCGATTGGAATGTGGGTATATATGGCTTATTGATTAAGATCTGGCTGTTATTTAATAACCACCTGTAAAGCATTGGCCCGTTCCTGTTACAAGGACCTTTGTTCCAGCTGCCATGCTTGCTGTTAAAATCGCCAACCCACAGCACGTTCCTGTCATCGCAGGCCAGTCTGTCCAGGTCCTCTTCATGTACCCTTTGATCCGGTATGTACACGTTGATAAGTGAGAAGCTGAGGTCATTGTTAACTTGGAGGTTGTATTTTCCAAACTCTAAACAATCATTCCTAAAGACTTCTTCGCCTTTTACAGTTATTGAATTATGGATAAGCGTTACTAGCCCTCCACCTCCTCGGTCAATCCTGGGGACGTTGAACAATTGGTATTCTCTAAAACGAGGGTGGTACTTGCTGTCTTCCGGCAGGGATGCTTCCTGGATGCATACTATTTTAGCTTTTTCTTCTTCCATGGCCTTCTTCAGTTCATCGACCTTCAGCCTTAAACTTCTGGCATTCCAGTGCATGACTACGAGCTTACTGTTGCTATCCTCCACCAATGCTCCACTCTGTTTCACCATCTTTTGTTTGCTGCGATCATGAAAGGTGGTTCCAATTGATATGTGCCCATCTTTCCTTCTAGCTTTCCTCTTGGCTTCACATAGTAATCTATATGCGAAGGTCCTAGTTGGGCACCAAAGTTCTAGTCTTTTTTGAGATCCCTTCCCTCTCCGTCTCATTATTAGATTTTTGTCAATATTGTAAAATCGGCGTATTGAGTCAATACTTTGTCGTTGCGTTTTCCAAAACAACACTTTAAGTCTATTTGGATGGTCTTGCTTAGCCGCCGGCAAAGCACGTCGGATGTCCTGAGAAGGACAGATAGAGAGGCTATGTTGCATCCTAGTGGGGCTTTCTCGAGGAAAGCTAATGCTGGCGTTTGGTTCACTGTGACAATTGCTCTTTTCGCACAAAATACACAGCTATCCAGGGGCAGGACGAGGACCAACCAGCTCACCCACCTAAGCCAAAATTAAAGAATTTATTTAATATTTATTTTGAAATAATTTTGTTATTATTTTTAATAAAAGAACTGATAAAAAATATATAAAGGCAGCATTAGGGTAAAACCCATTTGAACTTGTAATAAGAAGTGACTATGACTTTTTCGGATCTGCCTAATTTTTCTACATGAACTTAATCAAATTGTAATTAATCAAGTATGTATGAAGGTGTAAAAAGTCATATGTATTGTTCGGTTAATTTTAAATATTTTTAGAAGTCATGTTTAATAAATATTGTATTCCTTTACAGGTATTAATTATATATTTTTATAAACTTATAATGTAAAAAATTATAATGTCTTTATATTACGTCTACTTTTTTTAAAAATAGTTTAATGACTTTGTTATTTAGTAAGAAAGAGTTGTAAATTATTATTTTTATTGCTCTTTTTTTGTATTGACTTTTTCAAAAAATCACTACTTACTGATTTATTCAGCAAACGCGTTTCACACTAGATCAGTGCATTATTCATTGCTGTGAGTCACTGATAAGACTTTTAAATTTTGTAATTTTTTTAAATTTTTATATAAACAAATTTTAAAATGTTTACAAAATGCCAATAATAAGTAAATTTCTGTATTTAAAATAAATAATTTAATTAAATTTTTTTTAAATTGTTTTTACTATCTTGCAATTTTTATATTTGTTTGTAATATAACTTTTTAAAATAATCTTGAACAGTGGTCACTAGGCTGTGATGCTTTCAATGCATACATTCCCTGTGATATAACAAAAGGGAGCTTGCTAAAGGGTTAGTTCTCAGCAAGTTAGGTTTTGTTTATCAAAGCAAAGTGACTACCAGAATTTGCCAAGCAGTAATACTGGCTCGGACTGGAGTCAGATTTATTTGTGTCAAATTCCACCCATGCTGGCTGGTTTACCGGTGTGTGTGTCTTTCATCTTTTATATATACTAACACACACTTAAACGCCCATTGAACCAAAAGTACAATAATTTGTTATTCATTCAATTATCCTTTCTTTCTATTTCATATGTATCATGTTCAGTAATTCTTTAATTAAATACTTGATATTTTCAACTGTATCATTAAGTAAAACCTGGAGGGAACAAAATTATGGAAAACGAAATGTTTAACTGTGAAAGAATTTGCAAAAACCTAAAGCTCTTTCAAAAATAAGTTTTATGGAATATAATTTGTAATTTTCACAAGACAAGGTTTCTTACTGGAGATAAAGGCGGAAAACCTCAAATAAAAAAAGTAGAAATTAGGGATAATATTTTTAAGCAGGTGGTTGCAAGATAGATGGGTTTTTCCTACTATTTTGAATTTTGATAACTCTAGCATGTAACATAAACCTTTCATTTCCCTTTCTCCTACTTGAGAGAAACCATCAGTTGTGAACATATCTGATCAGTAAAAGGTTTTTGATCATCAGTGGGTAGTGAACAGAATTCTTGTGACTCAAACAAGTTTTATGCCAGATTTAGTGTTAAAATAAAATTACAATATGAATTATTTGGATGAACTTAAAATTTATTTTCTGGCATAACTTCCTAAGATATAACATTTTCTATTGTAGTAGGGAATCATCAGTGGCTGTCTAGGCCACCAGGAAGAGTTGTTAACTGCTGTCACCAGTTTTAAAGGCATGTTTCAATTACATGATTAAATAAAGTAGGTATTGGATTTGTATTGAGTTTGATCATGTAGTATATTTTTATTTTGTGTTGTAGCATGTTTGTAAATTTCATATTGCACAAATTTATTGAAAAGGTTTTTTTTATGTAAAGAATGCCAAAGTTATGCTTTTGTTTATGTAACTGAGGTTTGTATAAGATAAGCCCATACTTGTTTTTAACTAATGTAATCTTTGTATCCTTTATAAAATAAATAGAAAGATATATTTCACAGTTTTGCCCCAATATAGAGTTGTTTATAGTCTACATGTTTTTATATAGATTGTGCTCAGAGTTTTGATTTGTTACTATTATTTTTTAATTTCCATGCTGCCTTAGTAAACAAGTTTAAAAAATGAAATTTTATTTAACTTTATCATTATTTTAATTTTATTTATGACATTTATTTGTCCAGTATTATATTAATTATTGAATTGTATATCTTAGGCAATGAACTTGTTGTACAAACTGAGGAACGAGGAGTTTGCCAGTAAGGATAATCGTAAAATCTCCCCCTTGAGGGCGTGGCTGTGCACACATGCCAATTCTTCATTGGATAAATTCCAACAATTAGAGGTTGGAGGCTATGAACAACTGCTTATCTTCCAATCAGAAACACCAATGAGAACGTTTGTTGCTCATATTGATCATGAAAACAGATTTTCTATTGAAGATAAACTGTCACAGGTATTACTCTTAATAAATAGTATTTACTAACCTTTACAAATATCACATAATTTTTTAAATTTATTTGCAATATTACATGATTTATCAGATATTTAGTTAAACAATTTGGTCTTATATGGCGTAAAATGTGTGCATAAAAAAGTGGAGATTTAGCAATATATAGTAGTACTTACACTTTTTAAAAAAGTGTAAGAGTGTAAGTGTAAGTGATTACTAGTAGCTCACGCGAAGATGGAATCAACAAATGATAAAGTAGTAATCACTAAACACTTTTAAATGTTTTAAACTTGCCTATAGTAGCACTTACTTTGCTTGTTGAGGACGGCCGTTTCGGGAGATGTGTCCCTTTGTCAACTCAGACCGTAACTCTCGGAGCTACAGTCTGAGTTGACAAAGGGACACATCTCCCAAAACGGCCGTCCTCAACAAGCAAAGTAAGTGCTACTATAGGCAAGTTTAAAACATTTAAAATTGTTTAGTGATTACTAGTAGCTCACGAGAAGATGAAATCAACAAATGATAAAGTAGTAATTTAAGTTTATTAATATATATATATATTTTTTTAAGATCAAATAATATACACAAATACAGAAATATTTAATTTATTGAACAATAAACTCAAAGCTTTTCGTTGGCTTACATTACCAACATCTTCAGGAGTTACAATATTAAGAATGATAAAACAAACTGTCTAACAAACATGAAGCTACTAGATAAAGTAGCTTTACATAAACAGGACTTTATCTAGTAGCTTCATGTTTGTTAGACAGTTTGTTTTATCATTCTTAATATTGTAACTCCTGAAGATGTTAGTAATGTAAGCCAACGAAAAGCTTTGAGTTTATTGTTCAATAAATTAAATATTCCTGTATTTGTGTATATTATTTGATCTTAAAAATATTCTAACAGGAAAACACATTTGATATTCTATATATATATATATATATATATATATATATATATGAAGTTAATATATTACTATTGTAAGTAATTTTATCCAGCATTAAGTGCAATGATTTTACCTTGAGTGATGAGGCGCCTTTCGGTCACTTGACCATTGTCGAATCACTGAGAGTGATATAAATTAAAAGGTTTTGGCAGCTGCCTCAATGTTGACAAGCTTTTAAATTATCTCTATTTTTTGTGTGGAGTACTCCTGAAACCCCCCAGAACTAAAAATGTAACTCTGTCCCTTTTTTGTATATGGGTCTGGGCCCCTAGCCCTTTTGGCAGCCAACCTCTAGCAAGTGGCCTGTCTAACATGCACATGTGGTTATTATCCCTACCACAAGTAAAGGAAATGGTATTTATTGCCCATGTATTAAGGTCATAAGCTCTTTCCATGGATAATCAGAAAGTAGTGAAAGGAAACAGTGTCACGCTAAGAGTGAGATGAAAAAACATGGCAAGAAAGATACCCTGCCTGGAAAAATCCCATGACAGATCATGCAGGAACCCTGGGGACTTGGATCACCTTGTGCTAAAAGATTAGGAGGGGTATTACCTCTTCTTCTGCTGCCTACTTGAAACTGAAAAACCATGCAATCAAAATTAGTACTTCTGTTGGATCTAAGCTGCGACTCTGGAGATGTGCTCCTGCGTCACCTGGAACATAATTGTGATTTTAACTCTTGCCATGACTCACCTTTCCTTAGTGCTGCACTCTGGTGGCATTTCTGTGAACTGTTGACTGAATTCGTAGCCTAAAAGGCCATTTAAGATCCTGAGGGTTTTGCCTGTGGAGACACATTCAGAACCTAGAGTTTAGGATGCTGCTTATCTCAATCTTCTTCTGAGGCTTTGTTAGAATTTTGAGAAGTTGTGGGTTTTCAACACTGCACAGTCTCTAGTCTACTTCATCATGCAGCCTTCTGTGAAAGGTTTACAGTGTCTGATATTACAGTCATTAATAATCATTATTTGAGAACCATTTTATTGTGATTGGAAATAAGCAGCCTACAACAGTTCTTATGTTAATTTGTCACATTTGCAATAGTTATAAATCCTATACATATCTTAGTTTTAAAATATTTATAAAATATGGTTTTAAAATATAATTTGTAAGATATAGTAATATGCCAGAAGGATAATGTTTGTGCTAGCAGTGCCATTCTTAGCACCAATCTACAATAAACAGTCTTCTTCTACAAAAGTATAAAATTGTATATAACTTTAATTTATTTTAAGTTTATATGTTTCCACAATTTAGAAAGTTTATGTTTCAAAGTTACTTTTATTCACCTGACTTCAAGTGATGCTAGCTAAATAGTTAGGTAGCTAATATCTGAAGTTTGGCCCTTGCATCCTGCCATATTGTTGCTAAAAACATGTATCTTGATTCCATAAAGTTTTTATATATTTTTTTTTATAGTTTTTATAAGCTTTGCTTACCTACTGATTCAAATATATGATAAGACTAATTTTCTTTTGTTTTTTCTATTATTAAGGCATTTTTGATCACCAGGTGCAGTGACAAGATGGTTATAGGTTTGTTATATTTAATTAATTACTGTGTTTTTATTGTAATTAGGTGAACTGCCTACAACAGCTGGAGAACATTGCCAGCTATGGTTTTCTGAAGAAACGATTGGAAACTCATCAGCTCCATATTGACGCTCTCTGGTTTGATATCTATTCTGGTGATATATTTTACTTTAGTCGACAAAACAAACATTTCGTTGAAATAAATGAAAAGACTGTAGGTATGGTGATCAACGAAGTGCTGAAATATTCATAGCAGGACATGAGCATATGGTAGCAGATTATTCATGCGATAATGTCAATTGAACAGCAAGAGGGTTTCAGGAGAGACCAATTGTTTTCAGTAATAATTGTTTTTGAGCTAATGACAATATCTTGTTTGTGTGGTGTAATGAGCCCATGATCCCTGATGTATGATTAAATAAGGCTCTAAAATCCTACCTTAATCATCCTTCATTCAGATGGTAATAAATCTGGATAATTGTTTTAAAACTTCAAAAATATAATCTTTTTTAGTGAAATAGATGCAAGAATATTTTTTTTAAGACATGCTAAAATTCTTGTGTAGATATAGACATTTTAAAATGTGTTCACAAAAACATCTCCCAAGAAAACCAAACATCAACTATAAATCATTTATGTATATTGCAATTAATTACTAATAAATAACATACTTTTTAAAAAATATTATGTTATTTATATTGATTTGAGGTATTTAGTGTAAATGTAAGATTGGTGTAATGACTACACAGTCAACGATATAAAATGTTTATGAAGTACCAGAGTGAACCCAGTGGATAGTTAGTACTTGGTTATATCTCCATATAGTATTTTATGTTTTGAATCAATTCTCTAGTTTGCAGCACTCTTCATGTTTTTAACCCCTGAATAGTACTGGTGTTTTGTATTTTTCCCACACTCCCTTCAACAAATCAGATGACGCAGTTGTTTGATAGGTATTTTTTTAAAAATTTTCAAACTGTTGATACGTTTTCAATCCCCTTATTGTTTGTTATATGATTCAATCGTTTTTGCTATAATTAAACTAGTGTGTTCGGCCTGATTGCATCCCATGATGTAGCAATCCATCAAGTGACATCTAGCAAGGCACCAGGAAACACTTCTTCCTGCATCCAGATCCACAATTATAACTAAGTAACCTATGGTGAGATAGAAAACACAGTTTTTTTTCTATCATACTGTACTCAGATATTGTAGATTACAAAACTTCATTACTCAAAATCCTGTAGAATATACGTAAACTGAACGATACGGAGACTCGAACCCAACTGGCTGAGTTGGGAAAGAACACAAAGCCGACTGCTAGTACCAGAAAACTGGCACTACTGCAAGGTGCTTTGCAGAATAAAGACTTCTATTTTATTTTCATATATGGTCCAGATATGAGATTTTACATGAATTTTATATTATTATATAAATTTATTTTGTATTTTGTTTAATGTTTTTCCAGGTAAGTATATGTTAATTATTATTATTGTTTTAACAAAACGTTGGTTTGGGACTTCTATCCTATCTCCAGCACTATTCCTCAGCTGGCAAGATAATCGAGGGGGCTATGCTGTGTTAAAGGTGTTTCATACTTGAAAACCTTTTGATTAAAGAATTGGTGAAACTATATGTTATTAATTTAGATAAAACTAATAGCTGCTAATTGGAAACTATATTTTTTCTTATTTAATGTCACTTGTTGCACCCGTATTTTTCATGCAAGGATTTTAATAAAATTACAGCATTTTTCACTTTTTTACTTACACTTTATTTAATTCCCCCCATTTTATTTCATTAATAATCCCTTTATTACAATTAAATTATGTACTTTTTTTTTATTCAAATATTATGAAATGTAACATTTAACACACATTCGTACATTAACCTGTACAAAACATTTTATAGAATTCATATATCTAAACATATACACAAACAATAGTCAGGCAATTTTTTTTTTTCATTTTGTTCACTTTACTATTTAAATCTCTGGTTAAACTACCCTCAACAATATTTCACTATGACTAATTACTCAAACTAATTTACCTTTCTTTAATTAATTATATTAATATTTGATTTTTAAAAAAATTACAATTCTCTATTAGGTTAGTCATGTATTTTTTGTTTATTTTTTAACCACAAAATATTGTAAACAATCTTTTACAATTTCACTTCAATTTCTATCTTTCAACTTTTATATTTTGAATATATTTATGTATAATTCGTATTATAATTAAGACTTATTATTGTTAGACTATATGAATAATATATTATATTATAATATAATAATTAGGGGTCTATATATTACTATAGTCTATAATAATTATATTAGAATATATTAATAAATAGCACTTCTAAACAGTAGCAAGTACTACCTTTAGCTTAAATCATTAGAAGTTTAATTAATTAGGAACAGTTGGCAGCACGCTATGAAACAATATTTTTTTTTTTTTACCAAAAGCAAGTTCTGCCTTTAGCGTTAAGCATTACAAATTAAATTAATTAGAAGTAGATAGCAGCACGCTATGGAGAAATAATTTTGTTTCCTTATTAACTGCTGTTTCTTACCAGTAACAGGTTCTACCTTTAGCATTAAACGTTAGAAATTAAATTAATAATAAATAGATGGCAGCAAACCATGGCACAATATTTTTTTGTCAACTTCTGATTTCTTTCACACTGCTAGTTCTACCTTTAGCTTTAAACATTATAAATTATATTAATTAGTGTTAGATTGCAGCACGCTATGGAACAGTTGTTTTGTGGACCCGGGTAAAAAAAAAAATCTCACCAGTAACAAGTTCTACCTTTAGCATAACACATTAGAAATTAAATACATTAAAAATAGATGGCAGCACACTATGAAACAATATTTTTTTTCTAATCCACTGTTGATTGGATTAGAAAAAAAAATATTGTTTCATAGTGTGCTGCCATCTATTTTTAATGTATTTAATTTCTAATGTGTTATGCTAAAGGTAGAACTTGTTACTGGTGAGATTTTTTTTTTACCCGGGTCCACAAAACAACTGTTCCATAGCGTGCTGCAATCTAACACTAATTAATATAATTTATAATGTTTAAAGCTAAAGGTAGAACTAGAAGTGTGAAAGAAATCAGAAGTTGACAAAAAAATATTGTGCCATGGTTTGCTGCCATCTATTTATTATTAATTTAATTTCTAACGTTTAATGCTAAAGGTAGAACCTGTTACTGGTAAGAAACAGCAGTTAATAAGGAAACAAAATTATTTCTCCATAGCGTGCTGCTATCTACTTCTAATTAATTTAATTTGTAATGCTTAACGCTAAAGGCAGAACTTCCTTCATTCGCGGTAGGGATACTAACCGCATGCGCATGTGAGACGGAGGTAGCTCGCTAGAGGTTGGCTGCCACGAGGGCTGGGCGGGTTTTGGGGGCTCAGACCCGGGTAAAAAAAAAAAAAAAAAAAAAAAAAAAAAAAAATTTTCTAATCCACTGTTGATTTTTTCGCACTGCTAGTTCTACCTTTAGCTTTAAACATTAGAAATTAAATTAATTAGTATTAGATAGCAGCACGCTATGGAACAATTGTTCAGGTACTGCCAGAGTCTTGCCTGAGTGCTTGAGCAGGTAGGACGTATTGACTAAGGCTTTGTCGAAAAAGGCGCGGCATAGTTCCTTTGTGTTCAGTGCACGTGTGTTCCATTGTTCCGAATATAGGCATTTAGGTTTAGTGAACTTTTTAACAGAGCTAGATTTAAGTGTTACTGTGAATTGTGTTGTGTAAGTTTTTAATTAAAAACAAGTGATAGCATAAGATTATAAATTTAAATAGGCTAGACGTTTAGATTTTAGAACTAGGCTAGCGTAAAGACTTACAACCGTGACAAAACTCTTTAGGTTTTAATTCACTTCGGAGACAAGATTATGGCTGTCTTGTAACAGTCTAAGTAGCCCCAGTTCTATTATTTTAGCTTGAAATAGTACTTTTTTTAGACTAAAACCTGACAACCTGTACCTGCAGTAACCCACTTTCTACATACAAGCCGGCCCTGCGGGCCGACTTGCTATCTCTACACCTTTCCTGGTAATGTAGAATATAGAGGCACAACGCGGGACCGCAAGCGACGGGGCTGAGTCAATGGGGACAAGTTCCTCTCAGGGTAAGTCCACCCCCTTGAGGGTGTACGGACCTGCGAGGGCGTCTTCCGCGGCTATGGCGGCGGCGCTTGGCGGGCCCTCCGACGGCCCATCTCGACCAGCCACTCCTCTCAGCACCTACTCCCAATCAGAGCTAGGCACTGACTACACTATGACGGAGGGTTTTGCTGCTGAATCCGCCAACGATGATGCCGGGTATCGGCCTGTCGTAAGGAGGAAGAGGAAGAAGCAGACTAGCCAGTCCGACTCCGGTACCGAAACCACGGCGAAACGAAAGACCGTGGACCCTGTGAAGACTGCCGGCGCTGTTGCCAGCGCAGTGGCTCACAGAGCTCCACAAATGGTCACGGACTCGCCTATGACAGACTTAGGAAAACATAAAATCTACCGGGGTAGCGGCCAAAATCCCTGCAATCACGATCTACCCAGATCACCACCGCTTAATCGACATTAGTAAGGAATTCAAGTCCAAATACAACCCTTACTTTTATTTAGCAACGAAGGTGAAGGATGGAGTGAAGCTCCAAACCAGCACCTACGAAGACTACGTTAACCTCCAGAGGTACCTTGAGGAGAAGGGTGTGCCCCACCACGTATTCCGCCTCGAAAATGCGAGGACATTTAAAGTAGTAGTTCGAGGGGTGGATGAATCCACCGAAACAGCGGAGGTCGGAAACGACCTTAAAAGCAGGGGTATGGAGGTCCTCAAAGTGTCCCAAATGAAGGGACACTTTACCAAGGAGCCTCTGCCCATGTTCCTTGTGGAGCTAGCGTCCGAAAAAGAAGCTCGTGAAGCAATTGCGCTGACCAGTATTTGTTTCATGCGGGTACGAGTGGAAGCTTACAGGCAGCCCACAGGTCCTGTGCAATGCTTCAACTGCCAGAGGATAGGCCATACAACAAGCTGTTGTAAGGCTACTCCTCGGTGCGTTAAATGTGGCGAGGGCCACGATTCCAAGACCTGCACAAAGGATCGAGACCACTTCAAGTGTATCCTCTGCGGGGCTAACCACACCGCGAACTAACGAGGCTGCGCCATTTACAAGCAGGCCGCCAAATCCAAGGCCCAGGCAAAGAAGAAGGTCGATGGGGATAAAACCCCAAAACCGGCCCCTTCAGCCAAAACAAAAACACAGGTGCCTGCTCCACGGTACACAACACCGAACATTTCCTACGCCCAAGCATCTGTTTCGGCTACCTCTGAGAAGCCAGTGCAAATGCCACCTCCTACCATTACTTCCCCCAAACCGGCCTTAATTCCAACACCTAACTTACTGACACCCAATACCATTTCTGGCCCTAAGGCAGGGTCGTCAACGACACCCCCGTTCCTAAAGCCAGGGTTAATCCCCCGCAAAAGGAACGAGAGGATAAACGCCCCAAGCCCACAAAGGCCAGGACGGTTTCCCAACCTCAGCCAGAGCTACATGTGGCTCCTGCAGCCCCCGTTAACCCACCCCTGACCATACCTACCTCGTCGGCTTCTATAGACTGGGCGAAAGGAACCTTTGAACCGCTCCTAAGAGTTGTTAACTCTGCTCTGACCTGGGAAGCCTTCACGGGAGGACTGGGTCTTTTCATTGTCAAGACCTTATCCTCACCTCCCAAAACCTTCTCAGAATTCCTGACTTCCTTCATCCAGTACGTCTCTTCTGTCAACCATGGATAGGTTACCGGTCCTGATATGGAATGCCAACGGCGTTAAATATAAAAAACTAGAGCTTCTTCGCTATATACAAAAAAAACAACTATAAACTAGCGCTTATTACAGAAACACACCTAAACCCCCAAGATAAATTCTCAATGCCAAACTTTAAAGTTTACCGCACTGACAGGACAACTAGAAGCCGCGGCGGTACGGCTATAATAATAGATAAACGCATTAAACATTTTGAATTGTTGTTGCCCGCACTCACATGCGTTAAAGCAACAGCTATTAGGCTTGAACTCAACGGCAGCACAACAACACTTGTATCAGCGTACAAACCCCCGGGTTCTGTTGATTACACTCGCGATTTAGAAGTTCTTTTACAGACCTCTAGTAGGGTAATAGTCGCCGGGGACCTTAATTCTAAACACACATGCTGGGGCTGTAAGTCTACAAACACAGGAGGCCGGCAACTCCAAACCTTCTTACAAAACACAACAGCTATACTGCTGGCCCCTCCTGAACCAACACACCACAGCACTTACCACACGGAAGACATTTTGGATATAGCTATTGCGAAAGGTCTGCTAGTGTCACCGCAACTTCACGTCGATAGAGATCTGAATTCAGATCACTACCCCGTGATAATGGCGGTTTCTGGAAGCCCTGCTCGCAAAGAGCTAAGGAAGGTGCTGAACTACAGACTGGCTGACTGGGAGTTATTCCAGTCCCAGCTGGACAGCACTCTACCTGCCACCCTAAATGTCGACTCACCACTGGACATAGAAAAAGCCGTCGGCAGCCTTACGACGGCAATACGTACTGCGATTACTAACGCGGTACCAGTTAAATGTCAGCCCAGACACTATGTACACATACCAAGGCACATACTACATCTAATCACCCGGCGAAATAGGATCCGGCGGGCATTGCAACACGGGGTAAACAGATGCGTTCCACACACAACACTTGATCGCCTTAAGAGGCAAAATAGGGCGGGAACTAATTCAGTACAAAGTCGATGGCTTCCAAGCGGAATTGGCGGCCTTAAACACAACAGACACACCCCTCTGGCCGATGGTCAGACACTTCACGCGAGAACCGCTGCGCTATCCCCCACTCATCGGCCCGAATGGGCAGGTGGGCGACCCGGTCGACAAAGTTAACTTGTTTGCTGACACGCTTGAGAGCACGTTCCAACCAAACGACCAACTAGTTGATGCAGCCGTTACAGCTAAAGTAGATTTAGAAACAGCACAGTTTGCCTACTGCCCTACATTAGAGCCAAACACTGACACTACAATCACAGAGATAAAGTGGGCAATCTCACAAACAAACTCCAGGAAACCTCCTGGACCAGACACCATCACCAACACAACGCTAAAAAACCTCACGGAGAAAGCGATCATTTATCTGTCAAACATCTATAATGCTATACTCCGGACACAACACTTCCCGGACGCTTGGAAGGAGGCCAAGATCTTGGTCTTCCCCAAACCGGGAAAAGACCACAACAAACCTGATTCATATAGACCGATAAGCTTGTTGAATACGATGGGCAAGGTATTTGAAAAAATTTTGCTCAAACGTATCAACAAGCATATCCACACACACAACATACTGAGGCCAGAGCAATTTGGCTTTAGGACAAAACACTCGGCTACACATCAGCAGATGAGAGTGGTGGAGCATGCAACCAAGGGTTTCAGCAATTACTGCTCGACTGGGGTAGTTTTCCTGGACATTGAAAAGGCCTTTGACCGGGTCTGGCACAACGGGCTCTTAGCGAAACTTCGTCATTATGGCTTTCCAGACGGGCTCATACACCTAGTTAGCTCATACCTGTCCAACCGTAAGTTTAGGGTTGATGTAGATCAAGCTCAATCTACACTACGGACTATACGGGCCGGAGTCCCTCAGGGCTCAATTATTGGGCCCGTATTGTTCAAAATCTACATCAACGACATACCGACAACACTCAACACACAAGTGGCCATATTTGCAGATGACACCGCGTTATCCACTCAGTCATGGAAACCACATCTAATACACTTATATTTACAGGACCACCTTACAGTACTAGAATCATGGCTGAGCTACTGGAGAGTTAAGGTGAACGTGGCCAAGTGCCAGGCTTTGCTTCTCTCCAAACGTAGGACACACCAACTCAACACACCTCTAAAACTATTAGGCGAGGACATTCACTGGGGGAACCAGGTCACATATCTGGGAGTCATACTCGACAGAGGCCTGACTTGGGACCTTCACATTACCAACACGTAAAAAAAAGCAACAATTAGATTAACACAACTATATCCTATGCTTAACAGAACAAGCCCACTTTCACTACGGGCGGCCACTACTATATACGTATCTATGTTGCGCAGCATACTCACTTACGCATCACCCGTCTGGGGCCATGCAGGTAACACACGCACACGCAGACTACAGTTATTCCAAAACAAGGTTTTGCGAATAATCACGAAGGCACGTAGATGTACAAGATTAACACTGCTTCACACTGACTTAAAAGTGCCTTTCATCAAACAACACCTCCGACACTTAGCAACAAAGTTCTACAAACAGGCTCACGCACATACAACATTAACACTCATTTCCTCACTAGGTAGATATGACCCCACCCACGACACACACAGACGGCCGCTGTCCTTACTGACCGCCTAGCTCACTCCATACCACCAAAATAAAATATACATACTAATATAAATTCTGCTTCACAGTTGTGTTCCAGGTGACGCAGGGGCACATCTCCAGGGCCGCAGCTTAGCCCCAACGGAAGTAATAATTTGATTGCATGCCTTTTCAGTTTCGAGTAGGCAGCAGAAGAAGAGGTGCATGCCATTCCTGCCATAGACTCACTAACAAGGTATTTGCAAGATAATACCTCTCCTTATTCCTTAGCATAAGGTGATCCAAGCCCCCAGGGTTCCTGTATGATCTGTCGCGGGATTTTTCCTGGCAGGATTTCTTTCTTGCCAGGTTTTTTTATCCCGCTCTTAGCGCGACACTTACCGTACTGTTTCATTTCACTATCTCTTGATTCTCCATGGAAAGAGCTTATGTGCTTGGTACATGGGCAATCAATCCCGTTTCCTTCATTCGCGGTAGAGATACTAACCGCATGCGCATGTGAGACGGAGGTAGCTCGCTAGAGGTTGGCTGCCACGAGGGCTGGGTGGGTTTTGAAGGCTCAGACCCGAGTTAAAAAAAAGAAAAAAACAAAAAAAACAGGTTCTACCTTTAGCATTAAATATTACAAATTAAATTAATTAGAAGTAGAAAGCAGCACGCTATGGAAAAATACATTTATTTTCGTTTTCTTATTGAAAGCTGTTATTTTAACAATAGCACGTTCTACTTTTAGCATTTAACGTTAAAAATTAAATTAATTAGCAGTAGATGGCAGAATGTTCTGAAACAATAAATTATTAACAAAAAAATATTTATATTTTTTATATGAAAATAAATTTTTTTTTAACCCGGGTCTGAGCCCCCAAAACCCGCCCAGCCCTCGTGGCAGCCAGCCTCTAGCGAGCTACCCACATAGTACTTCAAGCAAATTAAAGAAGTGCTGCAAAAATACTTTAGAAAGTGATGAAAACCCTGATGTGAGAATAAGAAATATTTAAAAGATGATAAATGGGTGTTCACAAAATTGGATATATTATGCAATCCGAAGATGAAATAACTCAAAGTATAGGTGGACATCAAACTGGTGACATTGTCTATGGAATAAATAGTAAACAATAAAACACAAAAACATTAAAATGTTGAAGTAACTGAAGGAAAGAAAACCTCAGATGTTTTGTTAAGCTTGTAGATATGACCAGTGCTATTAGAAATTATTTTTTTTGTTTCAAGTGAAATGAAACTGGACACTGTGATTAATAAACAAATAATACATTTGTTAATAAAAATATAAACCTGTCACACAAAGTTACAGACTATAAAAAAAAAAAATACTATGCTGTATTCCTTGGAAATACTGCATGCTAATATTCTGTTTTCATTCAAGATAGTCAAATAAACATATTACAAACAGGTACGGAACTAATTTGATTTTTATTTCACACTGTACACATCTTAAAGTACAATAATTTGCAATATATGGGTACATCAGATAATTTATATACTGTATATGTCCTCTAACTCAAACTTATAATATTTCTTGGATTCGGTTTGTATTAGCAAATTTTTACTGTAAAAAGTATTACACCTACATTATTTAAAATAATCTTTTCTGTATTAGAATTAAAATAAATTACTACTACTATCAGTATAACTTGGCAAAAAACAACTACTTACTGATATTTTTCAGCAGACGCTTTTCACACTAGGTCAGTGCATTTTTCAATGCTGAGAGTCGCTGATAAGACGTATTTATTTAAACTGTTTTATAATTTCTCGATGTTAGAATAATTTATTTTGAGGCTTGCATGTATAAGGACGAAATAATTTTTTCTAAAGGATCTAGGAATTCGACAGTTATTGTTGGTGCTACAAACCAATCAAAAGGTAGTAATTGCTCACATTGCTACGCTTTCTGGGATCAGTTGGTGCTACAGACCAATCAGAAGGCAATATTTGCCTTACATAGCTACGCCTTCTGGGATCGGATATTATGCTCTTTATATCGAACTACGTGTTCAGTATGTTCTACAAAATTGATGAAATCACTGCGGCAAAGGACTTTTAATCGTCTTTTAACATATAACATTGTACTATGCTTTCATATAAAGTTTTGATAACTTCTTGTTTATACACTTGAAAGTTTTTATATTAAGAAAAAAGACAATTGATGAGTCGATTAGCTATGTCCCGACAGTTATTTTAATTATCATTAATTATTATTTTAACCGTCAGGCTAGTGAACGTTTTTTTATGAGCATGATCAATTTGAAACATTTTTATGGAGTTAAAGTCAAAGTTTGCAATGAATACAGCTCTCATAACTACTGACCTAATTAAATTGAAGTATGTCCTAATATAGCCAAGTGCCACATAGTATATGTCTCAGTATTTTAGTGCACTATTTTTTTAGTGTAATCTATTTAATAATTTGGCTACAATTAATAATATTATTTCGTCTGTAAGAAGATATATATTGTTTTATCAAATAAATGTATTTTAAGTAGATATTTCGTATTCTTAATCCATTATATTTAAAGGCATATATAATTATTAGAATACTATTTACTGGCCGTGTACGTTATTTCCACAGCCATTTCCCCCACCACTGACTAATCTCAATTGTTGGCTGGTTGGCTCTACATTTCTTACTAAAGAAAAATGGCGTACCTTTGGAAGTGTTTGTAGATATTGGAATTTGTTTCCACAAATATTAGGCGTTCGTATCTTTAAAGAGTTGTCGTAAATTTGCAAGTATTTTGGGAAGTAGCCCTTCTCAATATATGGACCAAATTTGAATTCTTTAAGCGTATAAACCTTGTAATAGTCGGAAACCAAGCGGTTACAAAATATATTTTCATTATTTCTTTCAATGCAAGAACGTTTGAATTCGTCTTTGTCAGCCAGTTTACTGCACGTCAATATACAAGTAAGTTGAATAAAGTAATATTTGTAAGTAGTTTCAATACATACGGAATGTATGCAATAATTTCCTTTCTACTGGTTTTACATACACTATGCCCAGAATGTATGGACCATAGTAAGTTATTATAATCCCTGTTAAAAATCAAAACTATTCTAAGAAAGTGTTTCTTAGCTGTAGTTAATGCAGTGCTCTTATTTATTATCTCAATATTAGCCTGATAAGAGGTATTGTCCTGATAAATGAAATATTTCTTGAGGATGAAATTTTGGTAAAAATTTACAATCGCGGACACCTACTATATTTTGGAAAATTGTTTAAAACCACGAAGAAGAACGATATTCAAAAGTTATTTTTTTTGAGGAAAATTACTTTTTATTTTAAAGTATGGTAAAAAATTCTCAGCGGAGGCATAAGTTGTGAATGGGCTCGTAGTGATCAAACAGTTTTGTGCCAATTCTACATTCACACCTTCTTTGTGGCTCCAAGAAAAACATTTTTATGTTTTGAAATATTATTTCGGTAAAAATGCAGAAGCTCGGCGCCATACGATATTTTGGGAAATGGTTTAACACCACCAAATAGGACGATATCCACAAGAATTTATTTAAAATTGACCTCGGAAAGTTACTTTTTTTTTCAATTTAATGTAGCGTAAAATATTCAGCGCGGATGTAGAAGTTGTGAATAGGCGCGGAGTGATACAAATGCTTCGTGATGTTACAACTGCATTTCAATGTATAAAATTAAAACCAAATCTAACCTGACTTGACACTTTTTCGGTAAATTTTAATACAGGTATACAGTAATGTATAAATTTAAAACCAAATCTATCCTAACTGGAGAAGTTGTTTCCCAAATATTTACACACGTAAGGTTGCGTGAAGTACCGCGGACAATGCGTACAACCTTATGCGCAGCACTGTGACGTAAGTATCACTCTGCGCCTATTCACAACTTCTACATCCGCGCTGAATTTATTACCCTACTTTAAATTGAAAAAAAGTAACTTTCCTACTTCAATTTAAAAAAAATTCTTGTGGATATCGTCCAATTTGGTGGTTTTGAACAATTTCCCAAAATATCGTATAGTGCCGGAGTACTGCATTTCAACCATTATTTCTTGTGGATATCATCTTTTTTGGTGGTTTTGAACAATTTTCTAAAATATTGTAGATGGCCAAACTACCAAAAAGTTGTGTTTGAACTGGCAGCGCAGTAACTACAACGCACTGCACTACGTCAAAGTCAGTTTATTTTAATACTAAACTTAAAATCTAAATATTTAACTTTTGGTTATAGTTTTATACGACATATCTATAAAGTATCCAGTCAGGATAGATTTGGTTGTAATTATCTGCATTGGCAATAAGTCTAAATATTTATCAAAATTACAACCAAATCTATCCTGACTGGATACTTCATAGGTATACTTTAATATAGGTAGATAGTAATGTTGAATAAAATTACAACCAAATCTATCCTGACTGGATACTTCATAGGTATACTTTAATATAGGTAGATAGTAATGTTGAATAAAAGTATAACCAAATCTATCCTGACTGGATACTTCGTAGGTATATTTTAATATAGGTAGATAATCATGTTGAATAAAAGTATAACCAAATCTATCCTGACTAGATACTTTCTAGGTATGCTTTAATATAGGTAGATAGCAGTATTGAATAAAATTATAACCAAATATCCATCCTGACTGGATACTTTGCAGGTATATTTTAATATAGGTTTATAGTAATGTTGTATAAAATTACAACCAAATCTAGACGTAGTGCAGTGTGCTGTAGCTACTGCACGCCCGGTTTACGTTATAGGCCTACATGCCATTACAGCCTATCATTTAAAATGTGTAAAAAATAACTTTCCGTATTTTCCGCGGAGAAAAAGTTGATATTTGTGTTCTACACATTAAAGCGAGTCATTTAAAAACAAACAAAAAAAAATTTTAAAACCAACATCATTAAGACTATATTTTTACCAAGTTAGGTTATATATATATATATATATATATATATATATATATATATATATATATATATATATATATATATATATATATATATATATATATATATTTATTTAAATGTATTTGTAGTAAAAAAAAACTTCAGATTCGTGTTCAGCAAGGTCAAATTGAACACACAAAAAAAAATGTTGCCGATCGTAGTGGTAGGCGCTGATCTAAATAATTACCAAAATATAGGTAGATGGTAATGTTGAATATAATTATAGCCAAATCTATCCTTACTGGATACTTCATAGGTATATTTTAATGTAGGTATATAGTAATATTGTATAAAATTATAACTAAAAGTTAAATATTTAGATTTTAACTTGAGTAATAAAATAAATTCACTTCGACGCAGTGCACTTGTTGACTGATACATGGTATTACAGACTAACATTAAAAATGTGCAAAAAAATAAACTTTTTTTTGTATTTTCCGCAGATAAAAGTTATTATTTGTGTTCTACACATTGAACAAGTAATTTAATTTTTTTTTTTAACAGTGTCAATAAGACTCGTTTATGTTATACATGCTTCCTTCGATGCTAAATCTGTGGATTATACCTTTTCACTCCTTCCAAGCATGCTGTACAATGTTTGCATCAGCTCCTGCGCTCGAGTCAAAAGTTATAAAGATAAACTGTATTATAGTAGAAGTCAGTACTTAGGTTTTACAATTTGAAAGTGGTCTAATACAAATTAAAGTATACTTACAACTTTTTTTAAAAAATGTTTTAACTTGCCTATAGTAGCACTTACTTTTTTGTGTTGAGGACGGCCGTTTCGGGAGATGTGTCCCTTTTTCAACTCAGACCGTAACTGATCTCAAGGTTTACGTAGGTTAGGGTGGGGGTGGGATATTTTGGTGGTGTGGGTGTATTTTGTGTGTATTAGGAGTTATGATGTCAAAAAGTGCGTGTGAGTTGTAATGTAATTGTGTATTAATTAAAGTATACTAGTTAATTCCATCTTCACCTGAGATACTAGTTTTTTTAAATTAAAAACACTTGTGAAAATGTTGCACTTGTCTATAACAGCACTTTCTTTTATAAAATTTGAGGATGACTGTTTCGGGAGATGTGTCTGTTCAGCGTTACCATCTAAGTTGACAATTTTGGTCGGTTTTGTTGGTAATAATATTAATTGCAATAAGCGATATTAAATAGACAAGATTGTTTACAGTAAAGAAATCAATTTACTTTTCATAAGATTATAAAGTTTAATTGAAAATAATGTTCATTATAGTAGTTGAAAGTACAGGAATATATCGTATTTAAATGCTTAATTTTCATGCTGCTATTGCTCTTTAAGTTGAATTGTTATTGGGCCAAAGTTGAAAAAGAAAGTTGTGTAAATGTTCAATGCAACTTTTTCTGGTTTGTGTGTTGTGACTGTGGAATAGTATCTGTAATTGTTTGTTTTGTCCTTTTGCAACTTTATCAAAAAAAGATGTGTTGGTGTTTATAAATTCTATAAAATTTGCATATGTGTTGTTGATGGCGGTTTGGTAAACATGAATTTGATTCAAAATTTGTAATTTTTTAGGTATCACCAGCACGTTTGATTAATTTTCAAGGTATTTCTATAGTTTCTACCTCAAGAAAGTATAAGCAAAACATTAAAATTTGATTTTTGTGGGTCACGTGCTTTTTTCTAAAATTTGAAATTTTTTAGGAAAGTAGAAGTTTTTATTTTTCCTTTGTGATAACTTTCTGTATCGCCTAGTATAACTTTAATGCAAAGTTCTATTATGTGGCTAAAGGAAAGAAATACCTAATTTTCTGTCAGTATCAATTAAATGCAAATAGGAAATAATTATTACAGTTTTTAGTAAGGATTTTTTGTTCAATGAATTTTGTATTTTGTAGAGTGCAGCCGTTGCCGCGAATTGGAAACATTGCTATGCAAGTTCAATGCATAGGCTAGGCCTACAGACAAACAGAGCCCACTGACTCAGTCCAACACTTGAAAAGTAAATAAGAAATGGTAAGTTATATTTTCTGAACAAAAATGGTTCTTTTTTTACAGTTTCTTGATTATTGCCGATTTTGTATGTATTTTATTAAACTTAAATTATGAATTTTTAGTGTTTGATGTTTTAACACAGTAAATAAGAAACTTTCAATTTTAAAATCTTGTCTATGATTATATTAATTTTTTTGTTATATGGTTGTGTTGCTAGCGAAAACTGTTGTACTAAGGATATGGTAACAGAATTAAATAGAAATGATTATTTTATCAATAAACTCACCATTTTAAAAATCCCTTGAGTTTAAGTTCAACATATATATCATAGTTTTTGTTTTCAATAAATTTCTTATATGAATGTCTTGAATGTTTAAATAACTGCATATTAACTCACAAAACAATATACTTTATTACCATACACATTTCAATGGCTTATACCATCATCGTCACTGACACTACTCAAAATTTACAACCTGCAACTTAAAGCCAATAATAAAATTGACATAGTGTTCATGCAAGAGGTTAGGTGCCTAGGGACGTGTATAGGACTAAATGTTTTGTAGTTTAAATATTGCATTTCCATGTTGAAAATTTAATATTGTGGTTTTCATAAATTAAATTGTAGGTTTTATTCTCCATGACGATTGGCAAATGTTAAAGTTTAATGAATGTTAAAACTTGTATACAATTGGTATTTTATATAAAAACATTTATTAATACATGGCATAATTTTACTTTTTTCTCATAATAAAATTCTATATACATAAAAGCAGAAGCTATAGAAAATGATTTTGTAAATAAAACCTGTTTTTTCAGTTTCAGAATCTTTAAAGGTTCATGAAACACACTGACAAGATGTAAAGACTACAAAGAGACTGTTAACACTCTTAGCTTTATAGAGTGTGAAAACACTTCCTAGGGAAATGCTGTAGAAGCTGTTTGTTGTAAGTAGACAAATGCATTAATATTTTATTAGTTAATGTTAAATTACTTATTACTGGATTTGGTACTTCTAAATTAGTTTTGGGAAAGCTTAGAATTTTTGCATTAAATTGTCAATAGAATTTTTTTAATAAATTATCGAGATAACCTTGGTAATAGATTATATGTTGTAAAACTATATTATATTTTGTTGTCGGTAATTGTGAGAATTTCGGACCACTTGAGATTAAAATAGAAAATTCTTCAAAAACAGGACGATATGGACAAGAATTTATTTTCCAATTTACTTAGAAAATTATTTTTTATCAATTTAGAATTGGGTAAAAAATTCAGTGCCTATTAGTAAGTTTTGTGCAACGTCCGCGGAGTGATATAGTGACGTCGCGTTATCTCTATTCATACCTTCTGTATGTAAATATTTAAGAAACAACGTTTTAGCTGAAATTTTATTGTTTTTTGCATAGGAATTTAAATATACTTATAAAGTCTCCAGTTAGGATAGATTTGGTAGTAATTTTATACGTTATTATGTACTTATATTAAAATATACCTATAAAGTGTCCAGTCAAGATAGATTTGGTAGTAATTTTACATATTTCCACCAATGGCAATGGTAATACAGTCGGCGCCGCTTATTGTGATCATATTTGTCAGAAGTATATTTGATAACAATAACCGAACGCTTAATCACGATGTAGTCTACAGCCGTACTGCATTGAACTCACTGTATTATGGCCACAACTGTTTGTTCTGAACGATATGTAAGCCTATCATTACGTTAGATAATTCTAATTCTGTAACACTATAATTAAACTGTACTTACCAAATTTTGATGCTATTCCGGACAGTTTTATGTACAGTAATAGAATTTCTGTGACTTAGTTTTCTACTTGTTAAAATTAGTGGCCATATTTCATGTCAGTTTATTTTATTCCACTGTAGATTTTTTTAAAACACTGAAAATAGCATAATTGAAAAAAAATATATAGAACTACGTAAAACATTTTAACACATAAAACTTCATTATAAAACACTTCAATCTTATTTACACTTCAAATTTACATTTACTTTTCTCGAAGAATTCCTCTATATGTGACTGTCTGTAGTCTTCTCGTAAAATATTGTTTATAAATCGTTCATATTCATAATGTTTGTTGAAATTTTCTGCTTTTTGTTGAACAAGCTGCCTTAGAATCTCAAGAGCTTGGCGAACTTCCTGCTTAGATCTTTGCGGTACACATTTATCATTTTCGTCATCATCGGTGCCTTCTTCAGTAACTTTTGATGTTGAAGCAACTACCTTACAAATATCGTCTTGAGTCATTTCCGCTGCTGTTTCAATACTATCGTCAACTTCCACTCAGTATATTCTTTTAAGGACAAATCGAAAGGCTTCAAGTTCTCTTCAGAGTCTTCCTCAGATGTAACTTGCTCTTGATTTTCTTCAACAAAAAACCCACCTTTTCTAAAGCAATTTTTCAGTTTTTTCAGAAACTTCATTCCAAGATTTTGCTATCAGATGAATAGCATCGAGTAAAGAAGTTTTTTTACCCAATTCATTTGAGGTAAGGGTTTGAAATTCATCCATATTTTCTATAATTCTAGCACGCATCTCTCGTCGATAAAAACTTTTGAGATTTTTAATTGTGCCTCGGTCACATGGCTGAATAATTGATGTAGTATTGGCCGGAAGGTAAATCACTTTGATGTGTTTTAGCGTAGTGCTTATGTCATTATGTGCAGTGCAGTTGTCTAGTAGAAGGACAATGTTGCGTTTGAGGCTGGTATCCCATTTAGTCAGCCATTCATTAAAAATTTTTGATGTCATCTAAGCATTGGAGTTTGAATGATATTCAACCGGTAGGTTTTTTTGATACCTTGAAAACACCGTGGATTTTTAGATTTACCGATAATGAAGAGTTTTTCTTTATGACCAACCATGTTAACACAACACAAAACAGTTATTCTTTGTTTACATATTTTACAGCCGTTAGCACTTTCATTTTTAAATAAGTAAGTATGGTCGGGTAAAGCACGATAATAAAGTCCTGTTTCATCTGCATTGTATATGCAGCTAGGAGAATACTCGGCCAAAATCTTTGGCCATTCGTATTGTAACCAGTACTCAGCTCCAATAAAATCAGCATTTTTTTTTTCACCACACGTTTTCTTGTAAACAATGTTTTCCATTTTCTTCCATCGATTGAACCATCCATCTGTGGCTTTAAAATCCTGTTTTCCTATTTGTTTGGCAAGATCCTCAGCTTTTAGACACATTAGTGGGCCGTCAACTCGAGCATCTTTTTCGCGAACATTTTTAAACCACAATTTCAAAGCTGATTCCACTTGCGGATCCTTCCCAGAACGATGTCTTTTGTTGTCAACATTTTCATTACACTTTGATAACGACATGATTTTTTTCTTTGTTGTTCAATATTTTACATAAGAAAGGTTGAGAAACGCCAAGTTGAGAAGCAGCGTTTCTTTGAATCACTTTTGGTAATTTACTGTACCTATCTAGAATATTAAGTTTTTGTTTAAGACTTAAATCGCGTCGTTTCTTTTGAGATTTGGACATCTTGCTATACTGTCCTTTGAAACTTCAAGTGACACTAAACTCTACAAAACAAACAAAAAAGATCTTTAAAAATTAAATTATGTAAAATCACACTAAAATACTGTAATAAACGTTCATAAAAATTCACTGTTAAAAAATACAGTAGGACTGTACTGTAAATGGTTCAGTAGTAACATCAACTAATGTTAACAAACAAATAAAGTCGACTCAGCGAGGGTGTTTGCATAAACAAAGATTAGGGGAGACATTCTGAGAACTGTGCTTGCTAAGTGCTGAAACCGTTATAAAGTATTTCTGTCATTCTAAAAATAAACATTCTATGAATTGGGCGTAATTGTGTGTTGCACGTGCTGTTTACACTACTTTGTAGACATTTTTACTTGGTCTATGCTAGTATACGTTGACGCATATGATTTTGCATGGCAAATTAAATGATAATAATAAGCGAACAGATGATTACAATAAGCGACCTAATTACAATGTATATACGTCCGTGTTTGTTTTTCAATGAAACGATAACAATAACCGAATGATAACATTAAGCATGATCACAATAAGCGTGACTGTATAAGTAATGTTGGTTAAATGTATAAAATTACAACCAAATCTATCCTGACTGGATATTTAATTGGTATATTTCAATATAGACACATAAAATAAACATTCCTTGCAAATAACAAAAATAATTGTTGATAATGTAGCTTCAGGACATGTTTTTGATTAATATTATATGCATTTTATTGGGGGTGGGCAATCTGAGTATTTACCAAAGTTTAGATCCCTAAAACATCAACTTTAGTTGTTATCACTCCATGGATGATGTACAACTTATTACTCTGCACTGAATTTTGTACCCAACTTTAATTTGATAAAATTAACTTTTTGTGTTAAATAAAAAAAAAATCTTGTACATATCTTCATATAGGACATGTTATTGAACAATTTTCGATTTTGATCTCAGGTGGTCACAATACTCACAATTATTTTATTGTCTAATGTTAGTTATGTTTTCAATACTGAGAATACCTTTTAATTATACCATTGGTTTATGTAACTAGATGTTTGAACCAAAATTTAAAAATACTAGCAAAAGCGTGTTGTGAACACAAATTTACACTGGTTAATTGATTTAAAAAGCTGCTTCATTGTTAATTTTTTTGGGACCAATTTATTCTGTTGAGATAAATTTAGAAGTCAACTAAGAAAACTGAACCTTAAAAATGTTTCAATAACCTTCAGAGAAAGTGGGATCAAGGTCACCCTTGTCACTTAAAAGTGATAACTAATAAATACCCTTTCATTAATGTTACGTAGATTGATCTAGTCAGGCTTGTTGGCTAGTTCATTTGTAAATTTAGTTAGATTTACAAGTGCGATATTGTTAATATAGAGAATGCTGTATTTTAGAAATACAATAACTACTTTAGCTTGTAACTTTGCGAGAGCATATTTCAGGACTGTTTACCCAACACGTAGCTTGCAATTAACACTGTTGTGTTTAGAGCGTACTTCTGAATAACTATTTGTGAAATTACTAAAATCGAGGTTATCCAAAAGGTTTAAAGAGTTTGTTTTATTTATCACTGCTAGGTAGGATGGTATGCTGTCCCTCCCAAACAGTAATTTTTAGAAATGCCCTTTCTAAATGGATTCAGCAATAGCCCTCTACAGTGCCGGCAAAAAGTTTAGGGACACCCCTACATTTATATGTTTTTGCTATTGTCCTAAAACTTTCTGCCAATGATATATTAGTAACTTATCAATGAATTGGGCATTAAAAGTTACGATTTTCCTGAAATTTTCATTCATTTATAAGTAAGGGTTGGCAAATTATAAATGTTTTTCCCATTTTTAAATTTTTGAGGAAACCTCTGTTTTTTTTCCAATTAAAAATGTATAATAAAAAAAATACACATCTGATTCAAATGATACTTTGTACACATGTTTAGCATAGCATTTAGAATGTAAATATGCATTATTTATTATTTACAAAAAATCACCTCTCATTTGGTACCAGGTTAACTTTGCTTTAGATTTTCAGATTTTTCAGTATAAAATTCTCACATTTCAATAGTGAATATCTAGTGAACGGAGCCACTTGGAGCGGAACTGACTGTACCGTTGTGTTCCTCGCGTCATGGCGGGCGGGGGGACATGTGCGCGTGAATCTGTTGTTGTTCAGACGTTCCTCAGTTGTGCTGACATAACCCTACTTGTTCAGTGCGCTTTTCTAGGGTTGATTCCCAAAAACATGGGTCGTTCATCTGTGACTGTTGAAGTTAGGTGGCAAATTGTTGGTATGCATAAAACCGGCATGACGTACAGAGCAATTGGACATGCATTGAACGTTTCTAAGACTTCTGTTGAGAACACTGTGAATAAATTTAAGAAGACGGGTACTGTCATCGATACGCCTAGAAGCGGACGTCCCCGTAAGACGACACCTCGCCAAGATTGCAAGCTGGTTAATAGCAGCTGTTGAAGGCTCAGTCAACAGCACATCTTACTGCAAGATCATGGAAGAAGTAATGCTTCCCTCAGCTGCAAGGTCGCTTGGTGAAAATTTCATTTTTCAGCAAGACAATGCCCCCTGCCATAAATCCCGTTAAACCATGGAATGGTTTCGCGTTCAAGATTAGAAATTCTCCCTTGGCCAGCCCGAAGCCCTGATTTAAATACCATTGAAAACATATGGAATACTATGGGTATGCGGTTGGCCAAAAAGAAGCCTACCAACAAGAACGAGCTCAAGCTAATGATCGCTCAACTCTGGAAAGACATCAGCAAGGAAGAGTGCAGAAAGCTCATTGACACGATGCCAGACCGTGTAAAAAGCTGCTACAAGGCCAAAGGCGGGCCAATAGACTATTAAGTTCATAGTTTCTTTTTTTTTCTCAAATTTTCAATTTGACTTTCATTTTTTGTATAAATGAATTGACTTAAAGCTAAAAGTTGTACTTTTTTCGCCTGTCCCTAAACTTTTTGCCGGCACTGTACATGAATAGGTTAAAATTTATTGAATTTAAATATGATCAACATAAAAAGATTTACCTAGAGGTTAGGATTGTGTGTCACGAATGAAACAACTTCTCACAGATATCACTTTAAATCCTGTATACCTTAACTGGCATATGTGTGTTGAAAAATAACTTTTTTTGACAGGAAAGCCGGTTTCTCATAAGTAACTCGTTATAACAAAGATACAACGTAAATAAAGGCTTATTACTTGATAACAACAAAGTATTGTGATTACAACTTGGTTCATTAAATGTAGTAATAAACTAGAATAAGGATGTAGGGAATAGATTGCTGTTTACAACCTTACGACTACGAATTTAGCCAATGGTACTCAGATAACTTATTTATTGAAGTCACTTCACTTATATCTAGAATTATATATACATGAAGACATTCTATATATTTAGCAATTATGTGTTTTCACTAGTTGTAAGCTGTCAATGCAGTATATCTCGATTTTTGAATTATCCCTCATTGTAGTATTACTTTCAAAATATACTCGGATTCAGTTGTCCAGTGTCAACTAATTCATTACTAATTAGTGATCTGACTATACTATTTACCCTTTGGGGGGGGGGGGGAGTAAAATCAAAAACTACTTGAAATTGAATCTGTTTTCATTTATATATTTGGATGTCATGTAATTGCTACAGGACAAAATAAAACTTTACTTCACAGATAACTTACACAATCGGTGTAGTTAACAACGTAGCTATATGATAAAAATTAACAAAAATTTCTGTATTGAAATTAATTTACAGTTATGTATGTGGGGTCGGGTCAATTTATGAAAACAGGCTGAATGATTATCAAGGTTATTCTCCTTCTAAAATGTCTTCTCTCTCATACACACACATTATATGTATATACAGTAGAGCCTCGAAAATCCGAGTCCTGGTTTACTTAGCTTCCATTGAATTAGAAAAGAAAGTTTCTTCTGCCTTTTTTTGTTAGAAAGGAAATGAGTTACGTGTCCAAGAAATGTTTATATCAATATGGTATTTTTCTTCCTCCCCATTCTGATGTATCATTCAGTTCACTAGTGTTTTACAGATTGGTGAATTACAAAACTTCATCAGTTGTGTTTGATTGTCCTTATCAGTTATGTAAAGATGTTGGGAGAAGGTCAATATATCAGAAATATCTTTCTTTATTTTTGCAGAAAGTTTCGACAGTTGACAAAAGAAACTTTAGAAAGCACAAAAGTCTATTGTTGTGTGTAACATATCAGAAAATAAATTCTCTTGAAGCAAACAAACCGATCAAACAATGATGACACTCATGATTAGCTGGACTGGTCTTTATTGCCGCTATTAATAAATCTGGATCTGACTGCCACCACATTAATTAGGTTTATTAGAAGTCCTATTTTTTCTAACGCACAGGAACTTATTTCTGTGTAATCCTAGGAGGTCTGTGTCCCATTCATCTCGAACTATCGAGACTACTGTGTCTATGTATATATAATTTTTTTCATTTAATAAATGTTTTAATTCCTGTTTTTAGGTAACTTTCCTAATCATCGAACCCACTGCCGTCTATAAAACCACCAGCATCAGAAACTAGCAGCATCAATGACCAACTTCATCAACACATATCACTATCAGCACCATCAACACCTACACCTCCATCATCAAATTGCACACTGCGTCTGTCATATTAATCAGGTAATTTTTTTTCAGTTTCTATTTTTTAAAATTATATATATAATTTTATACATATATTTATATATTAGTTTAATTTATAATATGATCAATAAAGTGTAGAATATTATGAACAGGCTGAATGTGTATTGCCTCTACTTTTCCTAGAATCGTCATTATGTTCTTAGGAAGCAAATTTTGAAGAGTATCTATTTATGAGTTTAATTATTAATATTCTGGTTCCGTTGATGTCGTTGAATATATTTTAATTCATGTTACAAATGTTGGCCATTGAGAAATTGAAAATGTTGCATTTCATACTATTTTATAGATCTAATTCAAATATAATTATCAAAATATATAAGTTGTTCAGTAGAGTTGAAAGAATCTAGGTTACCTGTTTAGCTCTATCCAGAAACCCTAATAAAGAGTATTGTAATATATTTTCTGTATTAAACAGTTGTTTCCATTCTTTGAATTTTTATTGTCAGATCACTAGACTGTTCCTTACCCTTTTTTCCAAATCCTGAATATTTTTGTTACTGTATTAAATGAACCTATTATTATGAACTTCTCTTAGTTATGATGTCTGTTTTCCAACACCCTTGTCATATACCATTGGTTCATTTCTTTTATCTTAATGCTGCACTGAACTAAATTAGTTATAATTTTTGGTTCCTCCTCACATTGAATCCACATCTTCCAGTAATCAGACACCAAAATCCCATCTCATTTTTTTCTTTTATATTAATGCTGCACTGAATTAACTTCCAGTTATTATTTTTTGTTCCTCGTCACCTTGAATCCACATCATCCAGTAATCAGTTACCAAAATCCCATCTTTTATCTAGTTTGAACTTTGTGTTCACCTGAAGTAAATTTGTTTTTCAGGTTGTCAGCATTGCTGTACAGGTACTTCGCTGCTATAATTTTTCAACATTGTGGAAAACTTTGAGTGGCGGCAGTGTAAAATAAAGTTTTATTGTTTTATACAAATAAAACTTTAGTTTCAGATAAAAGAAAAGACATTTATATCAAATGATTCGCCTTTCCATCCTTGTGGAATCCCTTTCTATCTTGTTTTCATTTTCATCATCTGATTGTCTATATCAGAAGTTATTTATTCTTAGTTTTTTTATATTCAACTTTTAATGATGTTATTGTCCGTGTCTCAATTATTTTTAAATTTTAAATTTTTCTCATGTTCAGTTGATAAAGCTGTAAGATTATACAACTAAAAGTAATTTGTCGTTGAAATATTTAGACAAATCATTTCAAATAGTGGGATTAATACCTATTTAAAATAGCTCAGATTTGTTGTGAGCTTTAAATCATTTTTAAGGCAAAATTAATTCTTCTGCAAAGTTATTTTTTTATTATAGTGTAATGTAAATCGAATACTGATTGTGTAGTTTTATTTGTTTTTTTACAATAAAGATAATGGCATTTTTATGCTAAAACAAGCATAATTGTAGGCCATAGCTAATTTAGTTACAATTTGTGCACTTGTCACTGGTGTAACTGGTGGTTATTTATGTTTTAGTGGTTTATTAATTAAATTACAAGGGACAATTTGCATTCATAGGCCTATATAAAGTTCAAGTAACAGAGAACAGCAAAGAGAAATCCAGCGATTACATATGTCTGTCTAGATAAAAAAAAAAACTGGGCTCACATAGTAAAATTTCTCAATTATTTTTACCTTAATGTAATAAATATGAACTTATCTATTTTTGATTTTATAATATACTGTGTTATAAAAAAATTACAAAAGTATAATTTTTTGCAGTTTTTTTGTTGTAAATCCTGAGAGTTTTCTATAATTACACTTTTGGTATTAACTTGGCAAAAAAAACAAAAATCACTACTAATTGATATTTTCAGCTGACATTTTTTGCACTAGGTCAGCTTGAGATGGAGGATCCATGGGTAGGCCTTTGTTTTGTGTGTAGTATTTGTTGTATGTGAAATAATTCTGAGAATTGGTTGTTTCTGTTTGTGGTATTATATATCTTTGGTTATGTTGTTTTCTATTAACATTTGTTTGAGTATGTTTATTGTTTCTTTAATTGGTATGTTTGTGTATAGGTTGGTGATGTCGAATGTTGCTAGTGTAGAGTTATGTGCTTTGTTTTTTATTTTTTTTTTGTAAGATCTATGTTGTTTTTTAGGCTAGTGTGGTTATGAAATGTGATATTTTTTCTTATTATTTTGTCGAAGTATTTTGCGATTTTGTGTGAAGATGCTGATGTGTTATTTATTAGTGGTATACAAATAAGGTGTACCAATATGCCCACTACACATGGGATTCCCCATCTCAAGCAATAATCATACAAATCTAGAACAAAAATATATTATAAACATCAACAAATACACTCGCAATAATAATATATAGTACAGATACATAGATGACATCCTAATCCTATATAAAAGCAACATAAGACAGATAAACACCTACCACATTTACATAAACAAATTACACAATAACATAAACCCTACACTAGAAACAGAACAAAATCAACTTCTTAGATCTAACGAAAACAAACACATTCAAAATATACAGGAAACAGATCACCACTGACAGTTATACACAACACTTCAATCACCATACAACACAAACATGCTGCCTTTCACTCCATGATACAAAGACTAATCAACATACCCATGAACAATGAAGGCAAAATAAACAAACTAAACGTAATAAAATACATGGCATATTAAAGAGGATACAAACATACCTTGTTGGACAACATAATTGCGCAAAAAAACCCACACATAACACAACACAAAAATACATATCCCAAAAAATAATCTCGTTCGGCAAACTTGAATACAAAGTAGTATTTAAAACATCCAACAAAATTAAAAAAATACCTACATAGTTCAAAAACACACCAGAATAAACAGGGCAGGAGTATACATGATTATATGCTACAACTGCCCCAGCTTTTACATAGAACAAACAGGGAAAACATTTACCACAAGATACAACAAACGCTTAAAAAGACAACCCAAATCAAATTTCGCCATACACATAGAAAACAACTACACTTAGACAACAATCTAAAAGTCCTACACTACATCACAAAAAGCAACAAAATTGGCATAACAAAACCATGAGTTATACAAAAAACATTAATACTATCCACAACACATTCTAAACGATAAGATACACTCAGAATCAAATATTGTATTTGAAGACATAATTAACAACTACCCTTTGAACAGTAACACACCTGAGTAAGTCTTGTCTGTGACTCACGTCATTTAATAACGCGCTGACCTAGTGATAAATGCATCTGCTGAAAATATCAGAAAGTAGTTTTTTTTGCCAAGTTGGTACCTAAAGTAGAAGCATAAATTTTCTTTTAACTACAAAAAATCCCAATTCCTACTTGGGTTTCACTTTCCCTTCCTACTTGGGTTTCACTAATACATCTCTCATAGCCCTAAAAGACAATAGTTGTGTGTCATGTATATAACTCTGCCCTTGTGCTGCCCTTGCATCTCTACTCACGTGCTTGGGGGTTTAATTCTAAGGCTTTCCAAAATATTATAGCTGATAATAGTGAAACTGAGTGATTATATTAAAACTATATAGAATATAAAAATGAATATTTATAGTTCGTGTGTATAAAAGTAAATAATAAAAAGTCTTGGTTACAATTTATATCCAGAAATACATTCAGGCACACAATGTAATCAGTATTGATTTTAATCCTTTAAGAAAGTTGTCTCTCACTAAAGAGTACGTTGAAGTGAGGTTTTTCAATTCCTATTAGTTTACACTCTCCTTATACATATCTTGTTCAAATCTTCAATCATTAATAAAATACCTTTTATTCATCCTCTGAAATTCAAATACATTTTTGTAAACCTGGTAGTGGATGGCATTTGTTAATAAAGTTTTTTTTTAAAATTAATTTTGCTTTCTATTTTACCACTTAAAATTGCGATTCAGTCATTTATATTATTTGTATTTATTTAATAAAATGAATTTTTTTTTGATGGTCTGAGTAGAAATTGAGTTAAAATTTTTTTATTTGCTTAAGAATACTTTTGTTTGCTACAACCCATTATGTAGGTCCAATGTATGTTACTGAAATGTAGATCTATAGCTTGTACATTCAGCATTTGGTTAGAGTTCAAACTTGTAACCCCAAATACCTTTGAAGTTTAGCACACCATTATTAAGCAGTGTCGCCACATAGGTACCTGCACAAGGCACTGTGTGTAAACACAAACTCTTACTAAATTTATTCAGTTGTTTAAGCTTAGTGTTTTATTCTCTTTGAAGTCTTATAATAATAATAAAATAAATCTGATTTCTATGTAGCAATAAATTGACAAAGCTCTGAAAAATGTAATAATTTTTGTACAAGGAAAAATCAAATAATTATAGTTAAATATTTGTGTTGGCATCTTAGCTATTTACTTCACATTCTATTCTCAAAACTAAAACGATTACAAATTATATAGGTTATATAATTGTTGTATATATATAACCTATATAATTTGTAATCGTTTTAGTTTTGAGAATAGAATGTGAAGTAAATAGCTAAGATGCCAACACAAATATTTAACTATAATTATTTGATTTTTCCTTGTGCAAAAATTATTACATTTTTCAGAGCTTTGTCAATTTATTGCTACATAGAAATCAGATTTATTTTATTATTATTATAAGACTTCAAAGAGAATAAAACACTAAGCTTAAACAAATGAATAAATTTAGTAAGAGTTTGTGTTTACACACAGTGCCTTGTGCAGGTACCTATGTGGCGACACTGCTTAATAATGGTGTGCTAAACTTCAAAGGTATTTGGGGTTACAAGTTTGAACTCTAACCAAATGCTGAATGTACAAGCTATAGATCTACATTTCAGTAACATACATTGGACCTACATAATGGGTTGTAACAAACAAAAGTATTCTTAAGCAAATAAAAAAATTTAAACTTTATATATATATTAACCAATACACACTTCATAAAAAGGATATTCATGACAAAAATAGCTTTGTCTGTCATAATTTTGTTATTCTTGATATCAGGAGCCTCTTTACTAGCCAACAGTTAAACCAAGACCCTTCATTTTAACTGTTGACTAGTGAAGAGTTCTTGATTGTGTCAATAATATTTTCCAGTAATTCATTAAAAGCTTTGAGTCATTCTTATAAATATTCTCCATTATGAAATGTATCATTAATAAATGATTGTATTAAGAGAAAAATGTTTATATGAAACTCATATAAATAGACAGTATTAGTTTAAAAAAACCTAATCATAATAAAATTACAATATATATAAAGTTATTATTGCTAATTGTAAACAATTGTTTCATCTCTAAGTGCAATTAATTTTTACCTTGTGTGATGAGGCACTTTCAGACACTTGACCATTGTAAAATCACTGAATTATTTTTTCTATTAACAATAATAACTTTATAAAGTCAATGCAATAGAAAAATAAAAGATTTTATATATATACAGTAATACCTCGATTTACACTTCCCCCCTTCTTACAAGACTCCCAAGTTACACGGTTTTAAATCATGCTGTCAGAGTTACGCAGAAACTGGCCTGTTCTGGATGAAAATGCTTAAGCTTTTACAGTGCATGAAGAGAAAATGATTCCAGGTTTTAAGGCCACCAAGAGAGATTGACAGTAAAGGTTGGTGCAAATAGAGCTGGTGACTGTAAGTTTCAATCTCTCGTAGTTTATCGCTCAGAAAATCCAAGGGCATTAAACAATATTTGTAAAGCTAGCTTGCCTGTCATTTGGAAATCGAATCGGAAGGTTTAGGTGACAGCTTCCCTTTTTGAGGACTGGTTTGGTCATCATGTTATACCTCAAGGTGGATGTTATTGTTGGTCTAAACAAATTCCTTTTAAAGTAATTTCTATTAATTGACAATGCACCTGGCCATCCTCCTACTTTACCTAATTTCGATACACTCGTGAAAGTGATACTTTTGCCACCAAACACAACTGATGAATCAGGGAGTCATCGAAACATTTAAAGCTTATTTATTATACAAGAAGATCAATTGCCCATCTGCATGCTATGAGACGGAATGAGCTCTGTTGAAGATTGTTGGAAACAATTCAACGGTTTAGATGCTTTGAGAATCATTGGGCAATCTTCGAACGAAATTTTCCAAAATACTTTGAAAGGTGTGTCTATTTTTTTGTGACCCAAACTTAAGCAGAAACAGTATATATATAATTAGGTTGATCGAAATATTTCAATAGTGTGATAAGTTTTTATATGTGTCTATTTATTTATTTATTTCTAAGAGATTGCAGTTTTGGACTATTGCCATTAGGTAAGTCTGTCAGTCTCCTATCTAGTCCAAATCTCTCTCTCTCTCTCTCTCTCTCTCTCTCTATATATATATATATATATATATATATATATATATATATATATATATATATATAACTAATATAACTAACTATATAACTAACTAAATAATCTTTACCAACCAAAACTAACCTAAATATATATATATATATATATACACACACACACACAAGTGGGGTGCAAAAACAGAATTATTTTTTAAAAGCCATGTTCAATTTTTTGCATAACTATCTCCTTTGTAGTATTCTCCATTACACTTGATACATTTTTCTCATCAGTGTTTCCACTGTTCGAAACATTTTTTGTACTCTTGTTCAGGAATGGCTGATATCTATATTCTCGTTTTCCTTGAAATCAACATTGGTGAATCTGACTTCTCTCATACACCTTTTTATTCATAGAAATAAAATTAAAGGATACAAAACCAGGTCAGGTAATACATGTGATAACAGAACCATGCCATTTTTTGCCAAAATGGCTGTATGTAGGTTTATTGTCATAGTCGAAAATCTAGACGCTTGTCTATCACAAATCGGGGGGTTTTTAACAACATTGTTTAACTTCTTAAAACTTGCAAATGAAAAGTTCGACCAACGCTCTGGCCTGATGCAACAAACTGAATGAACATCAAAAAGCCTCGATATTTGATTTGACAATATCTTTTTGGACAAGGTGACTATGACATCTTATCACCATGTCTTATCTTTAGTAATGACCTTCGACGGGAAATCTGAATCAGTCTGAAGCTGTTCTTTCAAGGCAAGGCATGTTTTAACTTTTCTATTTATTTTTATTGCATCAGAACTCAAGGTACAGAGTTGGCAGTTACTCATTTTGTTCCCAGATCTTTAGTTAAAATTTGCTAAACCAAGCTTTAAGAACCCACTTATCTCCGAAATTTGGTGTGTCGATGCCCTTGGAGCAAATGTTTAAAAATTTTCTGAACATTCTCCTCTGTTTGGGCTATGAGGTTAGTCATTAATTGACTTGTCACAATTAAGAAATCAAACAAACCACTATTATACTGGGAGTTTTACTTCAGCATCACCTCTATAGGCTGTTGTCAACATTTAAACAGTTTCAGCAGCATTTTCACCTAACAGACAGCAAGATATCCCAGCCAAATGTTCACTCAAATTGGTCATAGAAAACGAAAAGAGTTTGAAACAGAATTAGCAAAAACTAACTCTTTAAACTGTTTAAGGCATAAGCAGCATAAAAAAGACTCAAATTGAGACTAAATCTGAGTTTTTATGCCATAGTAAAGTAGGCTGTTTATTATTTTTGACAATTTTAATATTTTCCCATAATTATCAATTCTCAAGTAACTTCAATGCTTATTTAGTTATACCTAAAGGTACCAACTAAAAAACTGTGTATTTTACCACAAAGCGAAATGTTAAAATTTTTCAAAATTAATAATACATTTAAAAACTGCTAACATTTTAATGCTACTTAAAGCCTCTTAAAACAGGATACATCAGATACAAATAAAAGCATGTATTTTATCCAACGGTGGATGGTGCGTTTTGAATAAATATAGGCTATTACAGTCTGTTCTCTAGAGGAAATACTAACTCACAGAATTCAATTTACAAGTAGGCTAAATATTATTTTCTATTGTTGTTCTTATTATCCTATGCCTAAATTCCAGTTAAATATATAATATTTTTCATGTCATTTTTAATCTTTGTATAAATTTTCATTTTTTTCATAGTAAGGGGGTTCCGGACCCTCTTGGCTGTGCCACTGATATATATACATATTTTAGTCCCGATTTTAATTTCGTTTCCTAATAACTTGATGTTTACTTTTTTATGGTTTTCACTTTCTACAGTTTTAAAATTTATTTTGGCGAATTTTAATGTTAATATCTTCTAAAAACAATTTACAGTTTATAAACTTTGGACCCTCTGTCTTTTGATCTATTTGAAAGGCACCACATCTGTTGAATTTAGCCAATTTTAGGGACCGAAATCCCTAAAAAAGGCTTGGGAATTGCACCATTACATTTTTCCAGCCACGTATTTCCTGTACTTAGCACAAGATGTTGGCTTGGCTGTGCCACTGATATATATACATATTTTAGTCCCGATTTTAATTTCGTTTCCTAATAACTTGATGTTTACTTTTTTATGGTTTTCACTTTCTACAGTTTTAAAATTTATTTTGGCGAATTTTAATGTTAATATCTTCTAAAAATAATTTACAGTTTATAAACTTTGGAACCCTCTGTCTTTTGATCTATTTGAAAGGCACCACATCTGTTGAATTTAGCCAATTTTAGGGACCGTAATCACTAAAAAAGGCTTGGGAATCGCACCATTACATTTTTCCAGCCACGTATTTCCTGTACTTAGCACAAGATGTTGGAATTTAACACTTTTATATCATTAAAGCGGAGTGGTTTGAATCTCCATCCAGCGTTTACAACTTTTCAAGACCCACTGCACCTTCTCCCCTTTCTTCTTCTATCTCCCCATACTCCCTATACTCACCTGTTGTCTCTGGTCCAATCAACATACTGTAAAAAGTGACGTAATATGGTTCGATTCCTCCCCTTAAAATCACCTGATCCTCAATGTCACAGTTTCCGGTGGTTGGTAGCTTCTTCATTTTAGTACAAAATTTTATATTTGGTCATAACTTTTGAGATTTTGGATTTAGGCAATTTTCTTATTCTTGATGTTTTTCATAATCTTTCTTTCTGCACACTTTCAAATGTCAATGAACTTTCTATGTGAATTTTGACTAATCTTCTGTTTTTCTTTTGTTTCTTTCTCCTTCAAATTGATAAATAAAACTTCCCCCTTTAAAACAGGCTCCAATTACGAGGTGTCGTTTTTTCTGGGTGCCTGGTCACTGCGGAATATTCGGAAACACTAAAGCAGATGAAGGTGCAAAATTAGTTAGAAGTATGGTGCCATCGACACAACGTGTGATGGCATCAGATTTTGTATGGAATGTTAAAACTATACTATTCTCTGTTTTGAATGAAGAATGGCAAAATGTAAATAGAAACAAGCTGAGGGACATCAAAAATACCATCCGACCATGGACGACATCTGTTCGTTCGAATCGTAGGGAGGAAGTGGTGGTCACTTCTTTGTTAACGCATGGATGGTTGATGCGACATGAGGATCCACTACTATGTCCGTTTTGTAGAAGTAATATTACAATCAAGCACATCCTACTTGATTGTGATGAGTTAAGCGATTTGTATATACGTTACGATCTTCGAGGTAGTTTACAGGTGGTTCTAAGGGACGATGTCACGGCTATCGACCATGTCATCGCTTTCTTACGCCGCCTCAATTTATTTAATAATATTTAAATTTTGTATAATTTAGTTTCTTTAGTTTTAGTTACAATTAGTATTAAACATTTATTTTATTTTATTTTGTTTAGTTTGGTTAGTTTTATTTATGTAACATTTATTTTAAAATAAAACTTTAGTTATGCAATAATAAACTTGATAGGTTTTTCGCCTGGAAAAAAATATATAAATTTTCTTTGAAATAGCTGCTTATGGCACTGTATTTGTATTTATATTTTCTTATCAAAAATTTAAATTTAAATTTTTTATATTTAAAATTCCTATTGTAATGCTTAAATTCTCAATTTAAGTCCATTACAACACACCAAAAAAGCTAAAAAATTTACTACCAGCATAAGCTGAAGTTTCTCTAAAAGAACTCCAAGAGGTAGCCTACAATCTATTTCCTGATTAAATAGTGAAAAAAATGACAGAAAGTAAGAGCATAGTAGAAAATCCAATATACTTTTCCCAAATTTGGTAACTCAAATATTTTAGTTTTTTAAATTCCAACATTTATGGAAAATAATCAATGTTTAAATACTCTTGAAACACTTTTGTTTATGATTAGCTAAACCTGTTCTACTCACTATACTGAGTATAAGTTGGTTTGCACCAAAAATTATTCCTAACACAACCAGAATATAGCTCCAACTGATAGATTTCTATTTTAATAAAAATATTAGGCTCTAGTATTTCCCAATGTTCTTTAAACCACTGCTGTGCATTTGCACTAAAACAAAATCTATACACCAGAACATTTTCTAATCTGAGTATGGTTAGTTTCACCATCTAAAGCCATAGTCTGTTGCGTCCTTATTTATAAACGAATAATTTACAAACTGGACTGACCTTCATAAATTAGTTAGTTTAGTTTGTAAACTTTTGTATTCTAGATTTTAATTTTGTAATAGGACTCTTTTATGGTAACTTGTAATATTAGTTGTTTTTGCCAATGTTTTTATTATAACGGATTTTCTTGTTAAGAAAAAACTTAAGGAGAAAAGATATATAAAAAAGTGTAAAATAAGTAACACTCATATGTAATATAGGTTTTTCACTTATATGAGAAACATCTCTCAAAATAACTACCTTCATTTCGACAAAGTCCTATTGAGAATGGAAAAAATATAGATTTTGTGTATAATATAGGTGTTATATTCATGATTGAATCGAATACTTTTTATTGTGTTACCATGAGCAACAGAAACTTTATTTCATAGGGCAGTTCATACTTATCAAAACAACAAGAAACTTTACAGTATATAATAATTCTGTAAAAATTGCAATTGTATCAGAAAGGGTCAAGAAGTTCCTGGATTGTTTAAAATAAAATTTAATATAATTCAGAATATTCTACATTATTTACCTTCAAAGTATGTTCTGCATTTACACACTTATTTCATCATTTCTATAGCTGTCAAAAAACAGAGTATTTTTGATAGTTTCCAAAATGCTATCCAAAAAGATGGATTTTAAAAGAAAGATATTTTTAGGAAGTTCCTTAAATTGGTTTATTACATTTTCTATCTTTCTGCATTAGAAAAACACATCTTCAATTTAATTTTTGTCATGAAACCCATAGAAATTGGTTAATCCTAAGTTGGGAGAATAAGAGAGTTGTTCGGGAGAACATTATTGCCTAGCAAGGTGATGTTTCACTGTCAGGGGCCGATGGGCACTGTCATGCCACTAAAACTAATTATTTCCTATCTTATTTCCATCTGATTAAATTTCTTAGTCAGATATGTAAAGAGTTCCACATACATTTTTTTTAATTGACAGTTTGGCCTTCAGAAATAAAAGTTGATGAATCGTAGCACCTAAATAATGTCAATGCTTAGTATTGGCATTTATTTCTTTGGAATGTGTCTCTTAATTACAGAGCCTAGGATTTGCAGAGAGGATTAGTCCTCTATAGTAACACTGAAGGTCTGGACAAATATTACACTGTATATGGAATACCATTTAGAAAAGGGACTACTTTATTCTTTTTTGTTCTAAAAATTCTGCTTATATTCTCTCAAGAAGCCTCATTATAAATGGTAACACCAGAGCTCACAAATTTAGAATTGAAAACATTACATTTATTGTCATGTTAGAGAATTATGCTCCCAAAATATTCTTCTGCTCTTTCTTTATAGAGGTTTAGATCTTTCTTCATGTCTTCCAACTTCACACAGCTACTTATGCAACTTATTCTTGTCAAATGCATTTAGTTTTTACTCACAATGAATCTTTCATAGAGTTTTTCATGTTTTTGCAAGTATTTCATGATTTTGTAAATATCAGCCAATAAAATATAACTCTGACAACATTATGACAGAGACTTTTTCCATTTTTGCCTTCCTTAATTACATTTGCAGGTTAGCCTTTCTTTTCGTCAAAGAATTCATAAAAACACTTTCTACCTAAGCTTCCGGAACTAGCACAACTCCTGTTCCTTTATCCAGATATATTCTGAGAATAGTCAATACAGGCTAATTTTTTAAAATTTTCAATTTCATAAATGATATGCAATGTGAGGAGCACAGTAGTAAAACAAAGTAGAATAAAAATATTGGAATCTTAGGTAACTTGTATTATCAGTTATTTTTGTGGTATTAGAGTTGTTTCCAATATTGTTATTGTTTGTAAATGATGAATGAAATTGTTGACTGAGGTAGAAAAAACCCTCTTGGTCCAGCTAGTTACTACTATTTGTATCACTTGGCAAAACTACACTACTTACTGATGTTTTTCAGCAGGCATGTTTTGCACTAGATCAGTGCATTGTTCAATGCTGTGAGTCATGGGCGAGACTCAAACACAAAAACTCCCAGCTAGTTAATTTTCATGATGTGTTCAAAAATTTTAGTGTACTACTCCAATCAATAACGTTTTTCTTTTAATGTCCTTTCCAGGATAAAAAAACTTAAAATCACTAATTTAAATAATAATAATGATAAAAACTTTAGAGCTTCTCAAGTCAAAATTTTTAAGGGAAAGGAATTGTGGATAGGAGTTGAGCAGCAATAGCTTAAAACTGCATTTTATCTGACCTTATTCATAAAATGAACCAAACGTTATTTGATAGTAGTAATTAACTGCACTTTAACTGTTTGTTATTTTATCTTTTTTTAGAATATTGAGGTCACTAGTTTTCAAATTAAAAATGGTTTCTTTTCAGACCAAAATTTTATAATTTTTCTGCAATTTAAAAATTAAGTGTGAAGGAAAAGGCTATTTCATTAAACAGTTTATTCCAATATCACCATAGTAGCAATATTATGTCAAAAATAGTGTATTATTTAATCAGTTATTTTAACATTTGTTGATTACATCTTCACGTGACTACTAGTAATCACTAAACACTTTTAAATGTTATAAACTTGCCTATAGTAGCACTTACTTTGTTTATTGAGGACAGCCGTTTCGGGAACCCACCCTAACCTAGGTAAACCTTGAGATTAGTTACGGTCTGAGTTGACAAAGGGACACATTTCCCGAAACGGCCATCCTCAACAAGCAAAGTAAGTGCTACTATAGGCAAGTTTAAAAAATTTAAAAGTGTTTAGCAGTTATTTTAATAACACTATATTATTATTCTAATGTTTTTGAAATAACATCAGTTTAGTACTAATAGGAAGGTAGGTATCATTATCTACATTATGTTTTTGAAATTGTGGAATGAAACAGTATATTGTGTAATATTTTACTTAAATAAACTTCATACAGATTTTTATAATTTATTTTTAGATTTAAAAACCATATCTTACTCAGAAATGTTTTCCTTTTGTTTCAGGTTTTTGTAGTCTGAAGCCCAGAGCTTGCAGACAGCAGGTCAGTGTTAGTTTACCCGTAGTCCGTTATAAAAATTTTACTCGATACACAAATAATTTCGCGTTTAGCTGTCGCGCTGGAATTTAAGTACGTGTTAGCAAGTAGTGCTCATGTCAGCTAACCAGTGTATTCATCATATCATTGTTTGATTTTCTTTCCTTTTATAAATGGCTAAAGCCAAAAAGGTTTCATCTTAAATAATTTAAAGCCTTCAGAGAGCAGGGTGGTTTTATCACAGGCCTCATTTGGCCTATATGTACTTTCTCTTTCAGGTACCTTTATGTTTTCAGCTATTTTTTTTAAATTTTCAGGTATTTTTTTTAAATTTCAGACCCGGAGAAGCCCACCCTTCAGTAAATATTTATAGTTAGTTTTAAGTTACCACTCCTGTCTCTGATTTCCAGTAACGCAAAGATGTGATAGAGTTCCCTGAAATGTAATGGAATAGAATTTCAGATCCGTTCGCCGCTGACATACAGTATCTATAAACGGTATCGGTTCCTTTATCACATTATCCCTCTTTTTTCTGTTTCATTACATTTCTCTAATTTATATAAAATTGATTTGAAATTATTACTGATCTTAATTTTAAACTAAAGTTGAATACTGTCTGATTTTTCATAACCAATTCTAATAACACAAATAAAATAATAAAATTATTTGATTAAAATTTTTAAAATACCACCTTTCAAGAAATTAATTTTTTAATTGTGTTAAAAAAAATTAATGAACAAAACTTTCTAACATATACGATTTCTAAATCAAATGTAAAATCAATCAAATTTATTATTTCTAATAATTTTTAAGCAAATATTGAAATAATTAACAATTTTAATTCAAAGCTACATAAGTTTATAATTTTAACCAATACATGTTTGTATTCACTGTTAATTTACTTGTCATTATATGATGACTTAAAGTTGTGTGTCTAATGCTAAAAGTAAATTGTGTAATACCCTGTGCAATGTTCAGTAGAAATATATAGAAGATAATTGGTTAAAACATTTTGCAATTCTGGGTTATTTTTTTGGGAATACTTTGGGTCCAGACTGAACATGAAGACTAACTGGACAGACTGTGTCATGACTTTAACACTCTGTTAAAAACGTGGTATTCAGGATAAAGAAGGAGAGCAATAATAAATCTAGGTAATATATATTGCTCTTGTTCTATAGCATGGGAGGGTTTTATGTTTGTAGGATTTGTAGATTTTTTTGTCTGTAGGTTATAATTTCTTGAGATTTTCGCCTTTGGTTAAAAGCAAGCCTGAATATTGCTCTTGTTGTACAGTAAAGCATGGCAGTGTTGGGATGCTTTTATATTTGTCATGTAGGGTATCTCAGTTTTTGTCCATTTATAAGTCATCTGTTAGGTTTAGTTTAGTAGGTCAGGGATTGTTTTAACCTACTGTATTCTATATACCTTCTACAACAACAAGTCCTAGTATTTATGTTTTATACTTAAATTGCTTTCAGTATTTGACTCAGATTAGCCATTCTTAAATTAAAAGAAAAAACATTAAAAACACAAATTATTAAATAATTTTAAAAAAAACAACATTAAAAAAAATAATGTATACTTATAAACAACTTATACTAAAAGAGAGACTAAAATAATTAAAATAATTTATTGAGGTAATAATATGAAATAGAAAAACAAAGAAAAATCATGCGAAGAGAACAAATTTACACATTACACATAACAGTAATTTAGTTCTTAACTTTAAAAAAATGTTAGCTATAAATGTTTAACTATAAATATTTATTTTGTTTCAATATATAATATTCATTTATATCTTAAAAATATCTTACTAACACAAAGTTAAATGAAATCAATATATACATTTTTTCCATGATATGGCTTTTTCCAATATTTTTATAGCTTTTTTAAAAACAATTTATTAAAATAAAAATTTATTAAATTTGAATACAAATAAAAAATGAAGAAGAAAATATTTAATTTAATATAAAATAATTAATTTTAAGAATCAAATAAGTAAATAGACTTAAAATTGGAATAATTTTTATTAAAAGTATTACACTTATCAGTAGAGTTAGGTAATGAAAAATACGAAGACAAGGAATCAGTTTTTGTAAAAAGATCTAAATTAATGTACAGATGTAAGGAAGTCCCTATATGGTCAGCTGGCATGTGTTTAGAATATACTCTAGTTGTAAGTCTTGATCTCATTTCATAAACAACAATCTAAATAGATTTTTGTAGAATGGTTTTAGTACTAAGAAAAATAATCTTTCAAGTATAACAGACACAAAAAACATAATATACTTTGAAAAAATGAAGTTTTAACTTCCCATCTAACAAATTAAACTAAAAGAATTTTAAATTTATCCTACAATAAAAAAATATTTTCAGTTATTGATACTATAGAAATAAATATACTACGTAATTAAACATGCATATACTATATATATATATATATATATATATATATATATATATAAACATGTTCTAGTATATACTAGAAAAATATCAAGAACCATTTCTAAAAAAAATTAGTAACTTTTGATATAGATGGTTTGATTTAGATCTTGTCAAACAAACAATATAAAATTTTTGTTTTATTTTTGTAATATAACACGAACTGCAAGTTCATTGCAGTGTTTGTATTGTACATTTTGAAGCTTTTATTCAATATATGCTTATTGATATCACTTACTGACATTTTTCAGCAGACACGTTTTGTACTAGATCAGTGCATTGTTCGATGATGTAGGTCACGGACAGTACAATATACCTAAGGTAGCAGTGCTTCGGGCAGTTTAAACCCGCTGCCAAGTTAATTAAAAAAAAAAAAAAAAAAAAAATAGGTCACGGACAAGATATCATGGTACAATGATGTTAGAATATATTTACAAAAGTAATACTATTGCATAAGTAGTGTCAGGGAAACAAAGAAGTGGGTTCTGCATCAGGATTCACTCCTATAATGTTGCAGTATGTTTGGAAAAGTAATATTATTGTATTAGGTAGTGTTAGGGAAACAAAGAAGTGGGTTCTGCATCAGAATTCACTCCTATAATGTTAGAGTATGTTTGGAAAAGTAATATTATTGTATTAGGTAGTGTCAGGGAAACAAAGAAGTGGGTTCTGCATCAGGATTCACTCCTATAATGTTGGAGTATGTTTGGAAAAGTAATATTATTGTATTAGGTAGTGTCAGGGAAACAAAGAAGTGGGTTCTGCATCAGAATTCACTCCTATAATGTTAGAGTATGTTTGGAAAAGTAATATTGTATTAGGTAGTGTCAGGGAAACAAAGAAGTGGGTTCTGGATCAGGATTCACTCCTATAATGTTAGAGTATGTTTGGAGAAGTAATATTATTGTAATAGGTAGTGTCAGGAAAACAAAGAAGTGGGTTCTGCATCAGGATTCACTTCTATATTGTTAGGGTATGTTTGGAGAAGTAATATTATTGTATTAGGTAGTGTCAGGGAAACAAAGAAGTGGGTTCTGCATCAGGATTCACTCCTATAATGTTAGAGTATGTTTGGAGAAGTAATATTATTGTATTAGGTAGTGTCAGGGAAACAAAGAAGTGTGTTCTGCATCAGGATTCACTTCTATATTGTTAGGGTATGTTTGGAGAAGTAATATTATTGTATTAGGTAGTGTCAGGGAAACAAAGAAGTGGGTTCTGGATCAGGATTCACTCCTATAATGTTAGATTATGTTTGGAGAAGTAATATTATTGTATTAGGTAGTGTCAGGGAAACAAAGAAGTGTGTTCTGCATCAGGATTCACTTCTATATTGTTAGGGTATGTTTGGAGAAGTAATATTATTGTATTAGGTAGTGTCAGGGAAACAAAGAAGTGGGTTCTGCATCAGGATTCACTCCTATAATGTTAGAGTATGTTTACAAAAGTAATATTATTGTATTAGGTAGTGTCAGGGAAACAAAGAAGTGGGTTCTGCATCAGGATTCACTCCTATAATGTTAGGGTATGTTTGGAAAAGTAATATTATTGTATTAGGTAGTGTCAGGGAAACAAAGAAGTGGGTTCTGCATCAGGATTCACTCCTATAATGTTAGAGTATGTTTGGAAAAGTAATATTATTGTATTAGGTAGTGTCAGGGAAACAAAGAAGTGGGTTCTGGATCAGGATTCACTCCTATAATGTTAGAGTATGTTTGGAAAAGTAATATTATTGTATTAGGTAGTGTCAGGGAAACAAAGAAGTGGGTTCTGGATCAGGATTCACTCCTATAATGTTAGAGTATATTTGGAAATGTAATATTATTGTATTAGGTAGTGTCAGGGAAACAAAGAAGTGGGTTCTGCATCAGGATTCACTCCTATAATGTTAGGGTATGTTTGGAAAAGTAATATTATTGTATTAGGTAGTGTCAGGGAAACAAAGAAGTGGGTTCTGCATCAGGATTCACTCCTATAATGTTAGAGTATGTTTGGAAAAGTAATATTATTGTATTAGGTAGTGTCAGGGAAACAAAGAAGTGGGTTCTGGATCAGGATTCACTCCTATAATGTTAGAGTATGTTTGGAAAAGTAATATTATTGTATTAGGTATTGTCAGGGAAACAAAGAAGTGGGTTCTGGATCAGGATTCACTCCTATAATGTTAGAGTATATTTGGAAATGTAATATTATTGTATTAGGTATTGTCAGGGAAACAAAGAAGTGGGTTCTGCCTCAGGATTCACTCCTATAATGTTAGAGTATGTTTGGAAAAGTAATATTATTGTAATAGGTAGTGTCAGGGAAACAAAGAAGTGGGTTCTGCATCAGGATTCACTCCTATAATGTTAGAGTATGTTTGGAAAAGTAATATTATTGTATTAGGTAGTGTCAGGGAAACAAAGAAGTGGGTTCTGCATCAGGATTCACTCCTATAATGTTAGGGTATGTTTGGAAAAGTAATATTATTGTATTAGGTAGTGTCAGGGAAACAAAGAAGTGGGTTCTGCATCAGGATTCACTCCTATAATGTTAGGGTATGTTTGGAAAAGTAATATTATTGTATTAGGTAGTGTCAGGGAAACAAAGAAGTGGGTTCTGCATCAGGATTCACTCCTATAATGTTAGGGTATGTTTGGAAAAGTAATATTATTGTATTAGGTAGTGTCAGGGAAACAAAGAAGTGGGTTCTGCATCAGGATTCACTCCTATAATGTTAGGGTATGTTTGGAAAAGTAATATTATTGTATTAGGTAGTGTCAGGGAAACAAAGAAGTGGGTTCTGCATCAGGATTCACTCCTATAATGTTAGAGTATGTTTACAAAAGTAATATTATTGTATTAGGTAGTGTCAGGGAAACAAAGAAGTGGGTTCTGCATCAGGATTCACTCCTATAATGTTAGGGTATGTTTGGAAAAGTAATATTATTGTATTAGGTAGTGTCAGGGAAACAAAGAAGTGGGTTCTGCATCAGGATTCACTCCTATAATGTTAGAGTATGTTTGGAAAAGTAATATTATTGTATTAGGTAGTGTCAGGGAAACAAAGAAGTGGGTTCTGGATCAGGATTCACTCCTATAATGTTAGAGTATGTTTGGAAAAGTAATATTATTGTATTAGGTAGTGTCAGGGAAACAAAGAAGTGGGTTCTGGATCAGGATTCACTCCTATAATGTTAGAGTATATTTGGAAATGTAATATTATTGTATTAGGTAGTGTCAGGGAAACAAAGAAGTGGGTTCTGCATCAGGATTCACTCCTATAATGTTAGGGTATGTTTGGAAAAGTAATATTATTGTATTAGGTAGTGTCAGGGAAACAAAGAAGTGGGTTCTGCATCAGGATTCACTCCTATAATGTTAGAGTATGTTTGGAAAAGTAATATTATTGTATTAGGTAGTGTCAGGGAAACAAAGAAGTGGGTTCTGGATCAGGATTCACTCCTATAATGTTAGAGTATGTTTGGAAAAGTAATATTATTGTATTAGGTAGTGTCAGGGAAACAAAGAAGTGGGTTCTGGATCAGGATTCACTCCTATAATGTTAGAGTATATTTGGAAATGTAATATTATTGTATTAGGTATTGTCAGGGAAACAAAGAAGTGGGTTCTGCCTCAGGATTCACTCCTATAATGTTAGAGTATGTTTGGAAAAGTAATATTATTGTAATAGGTAGTGTCAGGGAAACAAAGAAGTGGGTTCTGCATCAGGATTCACTCCTATAATGTTAGAGTATGTTTGGAAAAGTAATATTATTGTAATAGGTAGTGTCAGGGAAACAAAGAAGTGGGTTCTGCATCAGGATTCACTCCTATAATGTTAGAGTATGTTTGGAAAAGTAATATTATTGTAATAGGTAGTGTCAGGGAAACAAAGAAGTGGGTTCTGCATCAGGATTCACTCCTATAATGTTAGAGTATGTTTGGAAAAGTAATATTATTGTATTAGGTATTGTCAGGGAAACAAAGAAGTGGGTTCTGCATCAGGATTCACTCCTATAATGTTAGAGTATGTTTGGAAAAGTAATATTATTGTAATAGGTAGTGTCAGGGAAACAAAGAAGTGGGTTCTGCATCAGGATTCACTCCTATAATGTTAGAGTATGTTTGGAAAAGTAATATTATTGTATTAGGTATTGTCAGGGAAACAAAGAAGTGGGTTCTGCATCAGGATTCACTCCTATAATGTTAGAGTATGTTTGGAAAAGTAATATTATTGTATTAGGTAGTGTCAGGGAAACAAAGAAGTGGGTTCTGCATCAGGATTCACTCCTATAATGTTAAGGTATGTTTGGAGAAGTAATAATATTGTATTATGTAGTGTTAGGGGTCAGGGAAATAAAATAATGTGTTTTGTACCAGGAGTTACTATTATAATATAAAGTGCATTCGAAAAATAAGAATAATGTTAGGGAATTAAAGTATTTGGTTCAGTCTAAGGATCTTTTTTACCTAGTCTTTTTTTGTATGGTTTTTATTGTACTGCTACACTTAAAATCCTTACAAATATAACACATCACTAATTACATATTTCAAAGAATCAGTAAAGATAGAAAGTACAAATAAAAATACAATGCAGATACTGTTTAAATTACAATTACACCTAAAGGTAATTTTTTAACCATATAAATCTACACAAATCAAAAATACTTTTCAAAATATCATATTATTTCAGGTTGAACATACAAATCTTTTATATAAAATATTTATTATAAACTATAAAACTAAACTTTTTATTTGATAAAACTTTGATTACAATGTCATACCTAGTGTACTAGACTAAAGATATTCATTGTTATATGTTTATTGTTCAGTTTTTGAGAAAATATATAGTATACCATTACAGAATTTAAATTCAGGACCTTTTAACAATAAATTTTACTAATTATTACTCAACTTTTGACAAACATTATTTAGTATAATTTTTCATTGACAATATTATTTTAGATGAAGTTAAAATACTTTTAAAATCGATTGGGTTTGTTGTATTTGAAATGGATCGAGATAGTTTTTAAGCTTTATTTACTTAACTTGTACTTTCTCTTTCAGTCCACCTACTCTTAGAGCTCAGAGAAGGGTGAGTATAATCTTCTCTGAGCTATCATCAGACACACACTAGAATAAGCAGAAGTTACTTCTGTGACATCTAGCACCACTAACATATACACACACTTGACAAATAGCCAAGTGTTACACTTCACATTATCAAGATGCTGCAGAGAAATACCTCCATTAGTAGAGGTCACATCTGAGGTAAGCTCTATAGACTTTGGGGGGTTGAATTTAGATACCGCGGTCCCTTTGTCATTTTATGACATTTTGTTAGGATTGATAGGATGTCTTATTTTAGGATTTTTTGTGTAGGATGTTTTGTGTTATTATGCATCTGTTTCAGGTTTTTAGGTCTTTTCATAAGTCAACAGGAAACATGAATGTTTTTTTCAAAATCTTCAATAATAGAAGAGTTTTGACAGATTCAGCATTTTCTACATCATCGAATGGGCTCTTTTAGTTCTAAGCAATTTTAGTTTTAAATTTTTCTCTTATTATGAAACAGGAAACATTTTAGTTGGTTTTTATGATATCAAAAGAAGAAAAGAAGATCTGATTCTCATTATGAAACAATAAACTTGTTTTGGTTGATTTTTATGACATCAAAAGAAGAAAAGAAGATCTGTGATTCGAGCAGATAGTGAAGAAATGTCCTGCAGAAAATAAATTATGTGAGTAAATTATGTTACTATCTGTTGTTAACATTTATGTGTGATTCTGATAAAATACCATTACATAAGAGATTGATACAGGGTCGGTTCACTGGGGTGAAGCTATTTGTATGAAACACAATTTACCTCTAATAATGTCTCTGATGTAATGGTTGTGTGTATGTGTGGTATGATGTTTGTGTGTGAATGTTGAGGCATTTTTATTGACACTAGTAAAGTTAATGTTCATTTCAATTTTTCCAAAACAGTCTCAGAGTTCTTGTTTGGAAAGTGCCACAATTCTTTTAGAAAACGGAGTGTTACGTGAAGAGACAATAGGGAAATTGGAGTTAGAGGAGCTTAGTAGATATTCAGATTTGGCAGTACCTAGAGTCAGAACTGGATACAGACCAATGAAAGAATAACAGAAGGTTAAATAGGTATGTTTATGATATTGAGTCTTTTATATAATTTTTAGTTTTAAATCACCTCTGGTCCATCTGGATAAATTTTGATATTTATGGATGAATAAAATTTCTTCCAGATCTCTTCTGCTTATCATTAAAATTAAAGTTTTATAGGCCATGCCTATATTAGTTTTCCCAAACTTCTGTGATGAAGAAAAATCACCTAGAATTCCAAGTCTGTAACGTCTTGAGTAATTTTTTGATATGGAATACTATTTGGGATTTTTATGCATTCATAATGAAGAAGTTAAAAATTGTTTTTGTACACATGACATACCTATGAAACTCAGAGTTAGCACAGTTAACTTATTCGCCCTTATTACAGACTGCTACAGCTCACATTTACCTTGCGATCCATATCACCATTAGGGGAGCCCTAACAAAAATAGTTAGTGTAAAGGTAATTGTTTATTCTTTTGCACTACAGTTTTGATGAGCTAGCTAGGTATTGTTGACCTTATCTGACACCTTTTTTGGTGTTAATCCCATGACTATGGGATCTGCAACGATGTGGGGGGGGGGGTAAAGTGTTGTGCCACTGTTCATTTAGGGCTGTCCTAACAGCGTGACATTTTGTGTCACAGTTTTTAGCAGTACGTTTGGTTTTGGGGCCAATCATTATCAAACAATTTTTGTTTCATATGTTCCTAAAAAAAAAAAAAAAAACAATGTAATTAATAATGCTATCAAATTTACATTCATTTACAATGAAAAGGAAATTTATTTGAAGGATAACACGCTACAAATGCAGGGGAAGTATACAAATCCCTATAAATGCAACTTACATTATCATTAAGTAGTGTAAGTCCAGTCTGACAGTATGGACTTCATCCCTACATTACATATTTAAAGGCTGTGCACTAATGGTTCACAATTTATATTATCAGAAGGATTTTAAAATTAGAGAAAACTTTTAATACAGCCAACTATATTCCTAGGGTTAAACGCAGCAGTCATTTATTACGTCACACTTTTATACAGTGACCTACCTGACATTGAGGAGTAATAGAATATACCTTGTATATCTTTAGAGAGTGTTTTAAAAGAATGATATTTAATATTATTATCTGTTTCCACAAAAGCTATGAAACTTATCCATACAAGTTGGTTGTGTCTTCTCATACAACCAAAGCTATATTATAATAATTTTCCCATTCAATTTCCTGCAAAGATATCTTAACAATAGTGATTGTTTATTATATTTGTTTACTTCAATAGATCGAGCTATCCTGTTACAATTTTATACTTTGAAAAGGGATAAAATTCATTTAAACTTTTAAATATTTATCAGGAAGAGTCTATTTTAATTATCTCTAAACCAACTTCCATCTTTAACATGTCCCATGAGGGACTAAGTTGAAAATGGTAAGTCAATGACAGGAGCATACTTTTTTGTAAAACGTTTTTACTTATATGACACAAATATGGACATGACAAAACACTTTTTATAGTGAAAAGAGGCAAGCAATTCAGCATCACATGTTCAACTTGGGGCTTAAGACTAAATTTTTATTAATAAAAGACGGTTGATATATGAGTCAATAATATTTATTTTCAAAATAACAGCGAAATTTCAAAAGCTAGTTTACCATTTTGAGGTAAGGCCAGGAGTGGTTACTTGCCTTTGCAATGGCCATTCTTTGTTAATGCATGGATGGTTGACACTCTTGATGCGACAAGATGATCCACCACTATTTAGTTTTGTGGAAGTACCATCACAGTCAAGCACATTCCGCTTGATTGTGTTGAGTTGACTGATTAGTAAATACGTTACGATCTTTGAGGTAGTTTAAAGGTGGTTTTAAGGGACGATGCCATGGCTATCAACCGTGTCATCGTTTTCTTATGCCAGCTAAATCTATTTAAATTTTGTACAATTTAAATTTCTTTAACTTTAGATAATTAAAATTAGTTTTAACTATTTATTTTATTTTGATTAGTTTCATTTATGGAAATTTCATTTCAAATAACACTTGATGTTAACCTTGATTGATTTTTCATCTGGAGAAAAAAAAGTTTTTAATATCAAGACTTGTGAGTGTATATATACAAATTAATACTATATTGTTGTTTAAATGACAAACCTTATCCTCAGATTTTTTAAGACTTATAATTATATTCAGTTTTGTTTGCTGTGAAAATTAAAAAAATTACAAAAAAACATTACATTATGAATTAGACAATTCAAATACCATGATAAAAAAATAAGAGATGATATATAATGTTTCAATGATTTATGTCATAATTTTAGTGGTATTACTACAAAATCCCAACATTGTGAGTTCATATACAGCTGTGTATTTATTTAATAATAGCCCTATTAAAAAAAAGATTGGGACCACTGATGAACTACCTACAGATTTTCTTTCTAACCTTTTGCATACTATAGAATACAAAATTCATTTTACTTACATATTGTTCCTGTGGTCCTTAATTATTGCAATATAAAGTACTGTACTCTGGTTTATGAAATCTCTGTATTTCATGAAGAAGTCATCTTGAAAATTGTAGAAATTCCATAAAAAGAGCAAGAGTTATAAAATACAACATCAAGAGTTCAGTGGTGCAATGTTTTGGAATAAAATGTTGGGGAAACCCCCAATACTACAAAAATAATAAAAAATAGCTAATATTACAAGGTACCTAAGAATAAACCTTTATGTATATTTCCATTACCATGTGATCATCAACAGAGAGTCTTATTACAAAATTACAATTTAGAATACAATAATTTACAAACAAGACTGACTCCAACCCTTCTCCACCTCCTCTCTGCCTTCGACTAACAAACAACGGTCTGCCATCTTGAGCCATGTCAGTAATAAAAACTATAGGCTATAAGAATATATAGAATAAAAACTAATGAAAATAATGCAACATATATATTTAAAATAAAACTAGTGAAGCAAAGAATATAGAGGTAAGTTAGGCCCTTTATCTATATTCATTAATTTATCATTTGAGCTAGCCATCAAAGGTTTAATTTTTAGGTAACTTTTAATATTAGTTGCTTTTTTATTTGTTGATTCCAACTTCACGTGAGGTACTAGTTTTTACTAAACACTTGTAAATACAGTATTTACAAACTTGCCTATAGTAGCACTTACTTATATTTGTTGAGGATAGCTGTTATGGGAGATGTGTCCCATTGTCAACTCTGACCGTAACTGATTTCAAGGTTTACGTAGGTTAGTTTATTAGTGTGGTGGTGGGATATCATGGTGATGTGGGTGTATTTTGTGATTATTATAGGAGTTATAATGTCAAAAAGTTTGTGTGAGTTGTAATGTAATTGTGTATTGAGTATGTGTGTAGGGTGTAGTTTGAAGTGTCTGTATATTTCGTATTGTTTGGTTGTGTAGCGTTGGTTATTTCTGTGTTGTTTATGAAGAATTTGTAGGTAAGATGTTATGTCTATGTAGTCATGCTTTGTGGAGTTGAGATGATCGGTGAAGTTTGATTGGTCGCTATTGTTTGTTAGTGCTTTTATATGTTCTTGGTAACATGTGTAGAAGGACCTCCCTGCCTGGCTTATGAAAAAACTGAGGCACGAACTACAAGTTAGTTTGTAAACTCCAGTGGTGTTGTAAATGTCGTTAATTTTGTTGTTGGGTTTTAATTGTTTATTGAAAGTGTTGTGTGTGGAGTAGGCTATTTTGTAGTTGTATTTCCGTAGTGTGTTGGTTAGAGTGTGGGTTTTGGCAGATCTGTATGGTATTGGAGAGTATTTTATGGGATTTTTGTGTTGTGTGTTTGTATTTGGATTAATAGGTTCATTTTTTACGCGGTTGTATAATTTGTCAATCATTGTTGTGTTGTATCTGTTACTTTGTGCTAAACTAGCCGCTTACAACACCATGATATATCGCCTGCTTGAAACACCGTTAGACAAAGAAGAACAGTACCAGGAGTTAATAACCATAAAACATAGCATAGTTATGGTCTGAGTTGACAATGGGACACATCTCCCGAAACGCCCGTCCTCAACAAATAAAAGTAAGTGCTACAATAGGCAAGTTTGTAAATATTTACAAGCGTTTAGTTGCTTTTGTGATATTGGGTTTTTCCAATATTTTTGTTGTAATAATTTAATATACAATATCAACAGCACAGTGGTACAATATATTACAATGAACATATTGGAAAGAACCCCAATACCATAAAATTAATCAAAAATAAGAAATAAAACATGGTCCTCAAGATTAAACCCTTTTGAACATTTCGATGACCATGTCATCATCATCATCATCAGAGGGTCTTATTACAAAATTACAATCTAGCAAACAAGAAGTTACAGACTAGCGCGATGATAATTCTAGTTTGTAACTTCTTATTTGCTAGATTGTAATTTTGTAATAAGACTCTCTGATGATGATGACATAGTCATCGAAATGTATATAAGGTTTTAATCTTAAGTAACTTCTTTTATTTGTTATTTTTGTGGTATTGGGGTTCTTTCCAACATTTTCATTCTAGTAATAATTTTAAGCCAAGAATTTTTTCATCTATGGCAAGGGCAAATTCATCCTTAACTAAAGACGGACTACTATTTCAGTTGTTATGCAATTTACATATCTATGATTGAATTTTCTTCTTACCAATATATTGCATTTTGTCCATACACCTTACAAATCTGTTGATGAATTTAGGGAGTTTAACTTGCATTCCTTAACATTGAGGAAATTAATTACAAATCTATAGTTCACATGTGGATTTTCAATAAAGTAAACATAATGAAATACATTCTAAAAAATAAGCAGTGCACCAAAAATGTTGTCTGCTCCTTCATATAAAGTCAAGGTTAATACCATGCATATGCAGAACTGTGACTGCAGAGGTAAGACTGCAAGAATCACAGGCATGTCTTATATTCTGGAGGAATTTTGTATGATTCACTATAATGCTTTAAACATTTAGTTAGAAAAACATGTATCACAAATTTGTATTCTTTTGTATTTTTTAGAAAAGAGATACTTAAAGACCAACATTAGAATGAAAACACCATCTCTTCAAACTCATCAAGGCAACAACTGTCAACTCTTCAGCAACTATGGTTATCCTCTATATTTACTGCTACAATCAGTGACTTTGATCTGAATTTTAGGTAAGTTTATCTATATAAACGTTTTTGTAATGTTTTCAATTCAATTTTCTCTTGGCGACGATAGCAGCATCTAAAATGTCTAGTTTCTTAAAACATAAGTGTAGTCATTAATCTGACAGTCACTATCCTAAAATGGGACTTCTTTTCTGACTGTGTAAAAAGTTATTATTTTATATCAACTATAGAATAATATAATGAAATAATATTTGGTACATAACTTTACCAAAAGATTTTTTCATTTACAAAATTTGTTCCTTTACTTTAATTGCTTATATTCCTTGTACCATATGCCTTACGTATGAATGAAAAGTATATGAAATGCTCATTGATTTACTGGGATAAAAAATTGTTTTATACGTATATGATCAAATGAAAAACAAAGTTTTTACATAAAAATAAAACGATGCACAGGTCTGGCTTTTTTGCTATTGTGGAAAAGAATTTTTTTTTAGTTATAAAAAAATACAATACAAATTTAATATATCATTGTTTTTGTTATAAACTAGAAAATAATAATATGACATAACATATTCTACATATGTTTATCTGAAATTCTTTTTTTCATTTGTACAAAAAAAATATAGAAATAAAATGGTTTTCACTTTAAATACTTTTAGCTCCTGAACCATACAACATAAGGAACAAATTTGAAATGTTTGTTAAATCTTCATTGAATCACTGAGATTATAAAATTATTATTTACATTTTATATAAGATAAAACTAAAAACAAAATTCATTTCAATTGATTCCATCTTCATGTGAGCTACTAGTGTTTAACTTAAAACACATGTAAATATGTTACACTTGCATATAGTGGCACCTACTTTTATGATTGTTGAGGTCAGACGTTTTGGTCGATGTGTCCCATTGGAACTCAGACTGTAACTGACCTCTTTCTTGTTATAGGTTAGGGTGGGGTCGAATATAGGGTAGGGATGTTGGTGTATTTTAGAGAGCATTGGTTATGATATCAAAAAGTGTATGTGTGTTATAATGTAACTTATTGACTCACACATACTCAGTTACACCCACTCAGTCACATACATTTGTTGACAACATAATACTCTCTAAATACACCTACATCCCTACCCTATCTCCCACCCCACCCTAACCTATAATAACCAAGAGGGCAGTTACAATGTTAGTTGACAATGGGACAGATTGCCCAAAACGACCCTCCTCAACAATCATAAAAGTAAGGGCTAATATAGGCAACTGTAACATATTTACAAGTGTTTTAGTCACAACAAAACCTTTTTTATTCAAATAAATCCTATTGTACAATTTTTTTTGCAAAGCAATTATCTCCAGATAAATGTACAATATTAGTTACATTAAATAAAACTGAGCAAGGAAATCATTTGTTCTGAAGATTATTGTTTTTCTTGACAATGTGAACTGGTGAAGCAAATGTTTCAATACATTTGAGATATCATAAATATTAATCACTGTAACAATAGTGTATGACTATCCGAACTTTAAATTTTGTAAATTTGGCTAAACTTACTGAGACAGAATGTTTTTGATCTCTATTAACTGCCATCTTCATCAGTGTCTTCTACTTGGAGATTTCGGGTCAAGCAGCGATGGTTTTAAAATCAGTTTATCAATAGTATTAAAGAGTATATGTGATTTGTATTGTGTTTCTTCGTTTAATATCTTTGTACTTTGAGTTTTTTGAGTGTCTGTAAATTTCATATTGTTCTAGTGTGTTGAGATGTGGTCCTTTTTTGTTGATGTGTAGGATTTCAAGGATATAGTGAATGTCTGTGTATTTGTGTCGTGTTTCATTTAAGTGATTGTAAGATGCTGAGTTGATGTTCTGTTTGTGTTCCTCGACTCTTTATTCAAAGCTGCGATCTGTTTGTTCAATGTAGAATTTGTTGCAGTTTAGTTTGTATACGCCTGGTGCTTGTAGTTCATCTTTGTTCTTGGTGCCATGTTGTATTTTGTATTGTAACTTGTTATTAGTTTTGTATCCTGTTTTTTGAAATTTGCGTTTTTTTGTTGTTGTTTTGTTTATGTATGGTAATGTGATGTATTTGTTTTCCCTGTTTGTAATGGTACTTTTAGTGTTTTTTTTTATTTTGTACCATAGTTTGTCTATTATTGTGATGTTGTATCTATTTGTGTATGCTAAATATTTAATTGTGTCTAGTTCTTTGTTTATGTATTCTGTGGTCATTAGAAATTCTTTAAGTCAATGGAGCATGAATCTGAAGGCGGCGTGTTTGTGTTGGATAGGGTGGTTTGAGGTGTTATGGATAAGTGTGTCTGTTGTTATGGATTTCCTGTAAATGTTGAATCTGTGTTTTTATGTGTGGATTTTTGTTATGGTTAGGTTGAGGAAGTTTAGGGATCAGTTGGTTTCAATCTCTGAGGTGAAGTGGAGTTTTGGGTGTATTTTATTAGTGTAGGTGAGGAGTTTTTCGCATTGACGGGAGTTGCCTCTGTATAGTGTTATGATATCATCGATGGATCTGTACCAGTAAATGATTTTGTGTGCGTGTGTATTATTTGTGAGTATCTTGGTGTTTTCCATGTGTTGTAGGAAAATTTTACTCAGGACACTACTGATAGGACTTCCCATGGGTAGGCCATCTGGTTGTGAAGTTTGAGTTGTGGGTGAAATATTTTTTTTTGGTGATGGTTTGGAGGATGGTTAGTATTTCGGTAACCTGAGTTTTAGGTATGTTGTTTTGCATTAATTGGGTTTGTAGGATGTTGAGAGTTTCGGGTATGGCTATGTTGATGTACATATTTGTTATGTCAAGTGATAGTAGTGTTGAATTGTGTGGTATGTTTGTCTTTTATTTAATTTATGAGGTTTGTTCTGTTTTTTATGGGTGTTTCTGTGTTTAAGTTTATAGATTGTCTGATTATTTTGTTCACATATTTTGCTAGTTTATGTGCAGGGGCATTCTGGTAGTTGATGATGGCTCAGATGGGGACATTGGATTTGTGAATTTTAGGGAGAGCGCGAGGGGTAGGTACAATTACTAAACAAAAAGCAGAAATAGTTTACATTAAACATAGTATTAAAACCTTATACAAAAATAAAACCTTTCTAAAATATAGGTTATACAAACTTCACGTAAATCTCGTTAACATGATCGGACACGAACTCACATTACAAATGGTAACAGACACTAGGTTGTATTTTAGCCCTTTGTTTATTAAATTCATTTTGTGTTGTGTGAATTTGGTATTAGTGAGGTTAACTGTTTAGGGGTAGAATTTTTGTGTAGGTTGAGAGTATGTTGTTTTTTGTTTTACATAATACTTGATTAATTTTTTTCTTGTGTTTAATTTTGATGTTTATTATACTATTTGTTGCCCAATTATTAGTGTCTGTTACCATTTGTATTGTGAGTTTGTGTCCGATCATGTTGGCGAGGTTTAGGTGAAGTTGGTATATTCTATATTTTAGAAAATCTTTATTTTTTTATAAGGTTTAATGTAAACTTTGTTTAATGTAAACTATTTCTACTTTTTGTTTAGTAACTGTACCTGCCCTCAGTGCTCTCCCTAAAATTCACAAATCCAATGTCCGCATCCGAGCTATCATCAACTACCAGAATGCCCCTGCACATAAACTAGCAAAATAAATGGACAAAATAATCAGACAATCTATAAACTTGTTCTAGTGTGCTGAGATGTGGTTCTTTTTAGTCGAAGTATAAGTTTTCTAGGTTATGGTAAATGTTTGTGTATTTGTATCCTGCTTCTTTTATGTGATTGTAAAGTGTCGAGTTGGTGTTCTGTTTTTGTTCTTTGACTCTTTGTTTAAAGCTGCGGTAAAGTGATTTAAAAAAACATTGTATGTCAAAATAAAACCTCCTCCTTGGGTTAGAAACTATCTGACTTAGTTGTATCTTTTCATTAAAATTCTTTACTTAGGCAAGCATAAGCAACCCATCAATTCACCTCTGCCGAATGCACAGTGGTGGTTCCACTTCACTTCGGAAATTGAAACCAACCGATCCCTAAACTTCCTCGACCTAACCATAACATAAAGCCAGACACGAAAACACAGCTTCAACATTTACAGGAAATCCATAACAAAAGACACACTTTTCCACAACACCTCATACCACCCTATCCAACACAAACACGCCGCCTTCAGATTCATGCTCCATAGACTTAAAGAAGTTCAAATGACCACAGAAAACATAAACAAAGAACTAGACACAATTAAATATTTAATTAAACAATTAAACAACAAATAAAGTAACCCACAAATTTCAAAAATCAGGATACAAAATAGCATACAAAACTAATAACAAGTTACAATACAAAATACAACATGGCACCAAGAACAAAGATAAACTACAAGCACCATGCGTATACAAACTAAACTGCAACAAATGTAACAAATTCTACATTCAACAAACAGGTCGCAGCTTTAAACAGAGAGTCGAGGAACATATACAGATCACCAACTCAGCATCTTAACAAACGCAATACAAATCATACATACTCTTTGATACTATTGAAAACCTACCTTTAAAACCGTCACCGCTTGACCCAACATCTCCAAGCAGAAGACACTGATAAAGATCGCCACATGGCGATCGAAAACGTTCTGTCTCAGTAAATTTTAACAAATTTACAAAATTTAATGTTCGGATAGTCATAAACTATTGTTAAAGTGATTAAGATTCCCGAATGTAATGGACTACAAAATTCATGTATCATAAAAATTTTTAACCTATAAATGAGTCATATTGAGAATACTAAACAAGATTATGACGGACAAAATTTCAGTAAATGTAAACAAAAAGTTGATTAAATATTATGCAAGTAAAGATTTTAACATCTGTAAACAATATGTGATAAACTAAGGGCAAAAACATGAAAATAATGGCTATTAGAAGGAAAAATATTATAACTAAATTAAAGATAACTGAGCCTTTTATATTTGTTGATTCCATTTTCACACAAGTTACTAGTTTTCACTAAAACACTTGTAAATATTTTACAAACTTGTCTCTAGTAGCACGTACTTATATTTGTTGAGGACGGCTGTTTCTCAACAATGGGACACATCTCTCAAAACGGCCGTTCTCAAAAAATATAAGTAAGTGCTACTATAGACAAGCTTGTAAAATATTTACATATGTTTTAGTGAGCTTTTTACTAATTTGAATATCAAGAAATTTACAAGCGAAATTTCATAGAAGCTGCAAATATACAAACATATTGAGTATATTAACTCAAGAATGGTAGTTAAAAGAAATAAGTTGTTATAAAATATTGAATGAATAATGTATATTTATGATGCAGCATAAAAATAATCTTATACCAGCTGATTTGTCTGTTTCAGGTTTGAAAGTCACAGCTGGGGGAGTCCAACTAATTTGTCCGTTTCAGGTTTTAAAGTCGCAGCCGAGCGAGTCTTAGATAGTGTCTGACATGTCAGCTCAACTTACATTGCCATGATACCTTACTTATTTTCTGCATGTGCATGTTTTATTTGGGTTAGTGGGGGAACTTAATTACTTTGTCTTAGATGGGAAGATGTAGTTAATTGCATGATGTACTTGATTGCATGATGTTGGTAAATGGACGATGTAGGTAATTGCATGATGTAGGTAATTGCATGATGTAGTTAGTTGATATTTACCCTCTTTGCCCCTGTTCCCTGTTATAAATAAGATATTGTGATAAGTCCTTTATAATGGAATAGAAGTTTGTTGGCCTCCCATTCTGTATTATTGTTTTTAGTAACTCTCTTTTTGTCTAATTTTAAAAATACTTAACTAAGTGAATACGTAATTGCTTACTTGCTGATGCGTTTCAAAACATTTGTTCCTTTTACAAAGCTAACCCTCTACTCGAGTAGTTAAGTATTTTTAAAATTAGTTTAATCAGTGAATTCAAGATGATTACATCAAGCAACTTCTATTTTTGTGTTCAATTATGCAACATGGTTATGTCCTCTACTTATCCATAATACTCTAAACAAAAATAACTAACAAACTTCTATTTCATTATATATTTCAGTAAATACTAAACATTAAAATATGAAATTGTTCATGGTTGGAATCGAGGGCCCTCTTTTAGGGTGTTGTATGTTAGATTTTGTTGTTAGATTTGATTAAATATACTTATATTAAGATGTTTGTATTTTTGTTTCAGTTTTAATATTTTAAGTATGAAGTATTATATATCATAACAAATATTGTTATATTGATAGGAGGTAATTAACAAATATTGTTAAAATCAATTTTTTCTGAATTTTTTGGAACATGTTGAGAAGATGAAAAACAAATGACTTTCATCAGGAACAATATAATGGTAAGTAAATCAATGCACATTTATCCCTGCTGCTTTGTTTTTAGAAGAAATATTTATAAAGTTTGTTTCAGTAGGATCTAGGCACTTCATCTGAACAATACCTCAATATGACATGACTGGAAATCGACCTGAAACGCTGAACGATCAACAGAAGGTGGAGGGCCAGAAAATGAGAGGTGTGTACAAGAATATGTTGTTAAAAGACAGCCAAGAAATGTTATCATCACCTAAATATTTAAATGTACACTTGTGATGTTTAAGAATCGTCCCATTTTCTAATAAAACAGTCAAATAGTGAAATTAAAAATAACTATTGAAACTACCATCATTAAGCCATAGTTCTTTAAATTTATTTCATTTTAAGATGTCCAGGCTTTTTTCATTATGGTCACCTATGAAGAGTAAGAAAGGATTGTGAATAATAGGATTAGGGTAGGGTTATACAACTCCCTGGTATAAAACATCACCTGAGGAAGGGCTTCTAGCTAAAGTAAATCTATTCTCTATTATAATTGTGAAAATAGTCGTAATAAGAAAAGGGTTCCTATACTTCTGTGTAAGAAGGGTAAGAGAAATAAAGTGAAGTAAGGGACAATCCCTTGATACTGGGAAAAGGAGAAAGTTATGGTAAAACTCTAAGAGGCAGTGTCACCTCATAACTATTGTACTACTCATAGAAAAGCATTTTAAATTTCTTACAGAGTAAAAGTTAGTATCTCATTTCAAAGATGGAAACAAATATTATGTGTGTAAAAAAAGTCATAACATAGCTTTTTATTGTGTATTTTTTTAAAAATCGTTTCTACCTCCTTACATGTATTTAAAGATGTTTCTTCTGTCGCATAATTTTTTTCGGATTAAGCTAATAAAACAGTTTTTATCAGCAAGTGTTACATAAACATACAGGTTGCCGCATGTAAAAGTAGCCCCATAAATAAAATGTAACAATTAAAACTGTATTTGTTTATTTATGACATATCCTGGATTTGTTGTAACAATTTACAAATATCATTTAATATTTTATTCAATAGTCGTAATAGTCTGTATGCAGTTTGTGATTGAGACCTTTTCATCTTCAATGGTTTTTGGATTGCTGGCATATATTTTATTTTTTAAATTTCCCCATGAGTAATAATCAGAAGGAGACAAATCCGGTGATTGCAATGGCCATAAACCCTAGGAGAAAGTCCTCTCATAGGTAAAAACACATCGCACATAAGTCAGTGGATAAAATCCACTAGGCGTGTGGATAAAATCAACATGTAATTTCGTGTGGTATTAGTTAATTAATAATTTGATAGAAAATCTCCATGTAGACATGGGTATAAACATTATACAATCTCAGCTAAGTTACTTTTATGTGTGCCATCCTGAATGTTAAAGTGTATAGATAAAGGTAGTTTCCACCCTCACTTTTTGTAAAAGCAAAATACTGTATTTTAATTAAAGTACTTACAAATTTATCTGTACTATTGAAACTTTTGCGAAGTTAGTCTTCCCGTCATTGTGTTTAATATTATTAATTATGAAACACAGTAACCTAAATATTTTCTTTAAATATTGGATTAGTGTTTATTTTTCTTTAGACACAACAAAAGTTTTGTCCTTGAGTTTACTTTTGGTTGTTTTAGAAGAAGAGTTACAGCCTGAATATATTCTTCTTGATTTCTTTTTCACCTCTTTTACCCAATCACACAACATTTCTCAGAACATGATCAACATCTAAGTCATCTTGGAAAGTTTTACTAAGAACATTATCATCAATTAGTACTTAACCTACATTCGTCTGATAAACATCTCCCAACAACATCAACTCCTACAATAAACACAGAATCCTACATTTAGACAAGTTTGTATTTTATTGCTAGCAAAAGCACATTACTTTGTTGTTCAAGTTCAAAGCTAAACCAAAAATCAGTTCTTTTGAATTATTATTTCAAAGACTAATGTATCCTTCGTAATTCTAGAAATTTTTGTACTATATGTATGTGTTGGGTTTTTAAAGTTTATACACTAAAACAATAGAAGCTATTAATAAAATAATAACAATGGTTTTGTTCTGAAATACCATTCCCAACAATGTAAACTTATAAGATTATGAGTAATTATTGCATAGCTGTGTGAATACTTATGAACTTATTTGCTGGCGCGTTTCAAAACGTTTGTTTCATTGAAGAAGCCAACCCGGCTTCCTACTGCCAGTGGTTTGCTGGACATATGATTTATAAGGTTGGAGAGGGTTTGGGTTAAGCAGGTTGTTTACTGTGTAATGGGATAAGGTGTTACATTTGAAGTGTGTGCGAACATTTAAGATAGGTTGTTTTCTTTGTTGCGTGATGTGTGAATATTTAAAATTTTACTGTAGTGGTTAGTTTTGTTATTATGGTTTAATACTTTTTTTATGTTGTTGATAAAACATTAATTAAAAATCCAGCTACACAACACATATACAAAACTCCCAACACATATACAAAAGCATCCATACTAATTTAAATATTCTCCACATATTAAACCATAGTAAATAAATTAACTATTCAAACATTACACAACACAAAACAGCATACAAATGACCACACACATTTCGAATCTAACACTTTATTCCATTTTATAGTAAACATAAATCATAGGTTTTGCAACCTTGAGCGATCACCAGGAGTAGCAGGTCAGCCTTGTCAATAAAATGATAGTTTTGAAACTCGCCAGCAAGTAAGTTCATAATTATTCACAATATTTACTTATGATTTATTATAAAATTATAGTACAGTAAAACTTCCAACCAACAAATATTGTTCGTATCTGATCAAAAGTCCATTGCAAAAGTAACAATTTCTCATGCTTTTAAGTAGGGTAAATGGGAAGAAATTTCACCACAAAATACAAGGAGTACATAAACACACACAACCTAATCCTAATTGCAGCATATTTATGCAAAACACATTACACACATACACCAACATTGGCTCAAACCTAAAAGTTCTATACTTTACCAATAAAAGCAGTAAACTGAACATAACAGAAAATTATGAAATAATGTGTACAAACACCACAAAAATCAAAGAGACTACATAGCTAGTGACAGAATACACGATTAAAAATACAATAAAACACTATATACAAATAAATAATCAACCCAGAACAACCCCACATTACAGAACACCAAAATACCACTAATCTGAGCAGACAATCTTGTCCATGACTTGCAACATTCAACAAGGGAAGTGTATTAAAGGCATTCTATTGACTAAGTGGAAACATGTCTCCTGACAAATATCACTAAGTAATGTTTTTATTACAAGTTAAATTCAAATGTGTTTATTCCTTTGAATAAAAAGCGTAAATGCACCTGCTCATACTTCAGAGTGTGTAATGTTGAGAGAGATTGGATAGATGATTTTTTCGTAATGGGACTGAGGATTGAAAATGTTATCAAGAGTTAGAGTCAAATTAAGTTAGATTCATTTTGTAAAATGGGAGTGTCAATAAGAAGAGGTTTGGCTGTACTACTTAGCTTAAGGGATATAATATGTTTTGTCTGCAAGTTGTTCTAAGTGCTTGTATTGTTTCTAGAATCTGCAGCTGCAGCTTTCCTCCTCTGCCTGACCCTCCGTAAGTATTGAAATTTATAAACATAATTTAGTATTTTTCCAAAATAGTTACTTTATTGCTTCAACAGCCTAAAAAATTATTTTAAATAAGAAAATTATGTAACATTAAAAATACTAAACAGGATAGATGCAAATAAGAATAAATTTTTTTATTTAACTGTTCAACAACACACTTTTATTTTGAATTGATCTGAAAATGATAAAATACTATTTTTGTTTTAGTAAGGAACACTGAAACATTTTGTAACTAAAACTAAAAGTGTGAGGCTGTTTTAGTTTGTATAAATTGCTTCTTATTTGAATATCAGGTTTTTTTCCAAGTTAGACAAATCATTGAGCAAACCTAATCAATATCATTATAAAAATTATAACTTGATATAAAATTTGTATTTGTTACTATAATTTATAGAAAACATTGTTCATTATAAGAAATGCACAGATATTCTAAATTAAAACCACATAATATTTACAATATTACATAAACTGCATTTTTGTTAATAATAACAATTATTTTAATAGTATAAATATGTGATATAAATTCATTGTTAACCTGTTTTTTTTTGTTTTAGGGGGTGTGAAGTTGGGCGCCTCCCCGTGGTGCACCCTGGGTTAAGCTAAACGTTCAACAACCTGTTTTCTATCAATACATATGAAGGTAATTATACTATATTTAAAATATGTCTTGACTATAATATTTTTATATCTTTGCTATTTCACACACACACACACACAGATTTGTTTAATACATATTTAAATTCCTGTTTTTAGATACATACTTTCTTTTCATCAAGACCGCTGCCATCTAATAAACCACCAGCATTAACGACCAGAACCACCAACACCTAAATCATCACCACCAATTGCAAACTAAGTCTTTCAACCAGGTGAATTTATTTTTGCATTTCAAGTTTTTAAAAGTACATATTAGTCTCGCAAGAAACAAGATTAGTTTAATTTACAGAATCGGCTAATATAATGTAGAATATTAAAAACACTTTATCTCAATTGTAGAATATTATCTGTATTTTAGCTCTATTTTCCCTAGAATTGTTATTATGGTGTTAGCAGGCAGGTTTCAAAAGGTTTTCAATAATCAGTTGATTTATTATGTTTTTTTCAAATAAATTATAAATATATAGAGTCATGGTTAAATATAGAGTCAAAGATATTTATTTTAATATTGCAACATTTCGGGTTTCAATATTAAAAAGTGGGTTTATTTTAAACTAGGGCTGAATACTTATAAATATAATATTGGTAATAATAATTCTGGGTATTTGACTACTAATAGTTGCAAGGATATTAATTTTTTATTTTTACCTTATATAAAAAGTATTTGGGAGAAAATTGCTAATAATATAAGAAGATTATACATTAAAACAGTTCCTGTAATTTGTCTAATCACATTAGTTCTGTCATTATCGCCACAGCTTGTCACCTTTTTACCTGGAGACTCTGTGAGATTAAAACAAAATAGGTACTCCTGTGTCACCACTCTTTTTCCCAATTTTCATACCAAAGTTTTTGGAAAACTTCCCGGCCTTCACTTTTGCAATGTAGCAGGGAGTGTTTGCCTTCATCTGTAGGTCCCATGGTTGAGGCTATTTTCTCAATTTCGTCAGCCTATTCGTTTTCGGGTACTCCGCAATGGGCAGGTACCCATTGAAGAGTTAATTCCTTCCCGCAGTTCACTAGTACTAGGATGGTTTTTCTTATTTCTGATATTCGAAACGAGTATGAACTTGTAGAGCTATTTAACAATGACTGAAGGGCAGCTTTCGAATCCGATAGGATGCATATTTTTGAATTGCCCTTTAAATGCACACAGCTAGTCAAGGCTGCACTTATAGCCAAAAGCTCAGTATTCATGCTGGAATTGGAATTGGTTGGGATGTAAAAACAGTCTCCGTTCGATTCATTACAGTAGCCTGCCCCCGATAAGCTCTTCTCCCGGTCGAGCGAGCCATCTGTGAATATTTTTATGTGGCTTTTGTATTGAGATTGAATCATGTTTAATGTTATTGTTTTTAATAGTTGTACATGATCTTTCTTGCTCACCTCATGTGGCAGGTTAAGAGCAATGTTTATCTCGGGCCATCTACTTGGGGGCTCCATATAGTAAGTCGGAATTTTCACAGGGACAAAACAAGGCATTTTGGTGGACAGTTGATTAATTTTATAGCTGAATGACTGCTTTATGTTGGAATCATATGACACCATGTTACTTAATGGGTGGATTGGCGTAAGAGCCTTTATTGACAAGTATTTGGTCCATATTTTTTTATCGATATAGAGTCCAATAGGTTCAACTCCCAATTCAATCTCCATGGTTGCTATAGAGGTGGGTTTGGTGCACCCTAGCCATAACCAGATTGCAGCAGATTGTAGAGTTTACAGTCTTTTCAGGTGAGACCTCGCCATCGAACCCCACACTTCACATGCATAGGTTGCCTTAGATCTCAAGAAGGCAATATAAAACATCATTTGTATCAGCGTCCCAATTGCGGTTGGCCACGGCTTTGAGAGCATTAAGTCTTGATACACATTTTTCCATAACATACTCCATATGACTATCCCATCGCAGTTTCGGATCCAAAAGGATCCCTAGTAGTTTAGGGGATCTATTAATTATATTTCAATCGCTTGCCAAGTATTTTGAGTTCGGGAGCGAAAGATCCCAATTTATTTCGATGAGTGAAAAAGGTGCAATCGGTCTTCTCCGCCGATATAGTTAGAGACCATTTAGAGCACCAATTAGTGAATTTATCCAATGAGGACTGAAGGATTTCACATGCTTTTAAATGATCAGTGGATGTGACCCAGATCGTTATATCGTCGGCAAAACTCATACTATCTACATCAGGTGGAAATTGCAACATTTTACCCTGTATTCCGAGCTTCATGCACTGTAAGATGATGGTTGAATGTGGAACTTTATCGAATGCTGCCTCTAAGTCCACCATAGTGGCTACTGTGCTCATTTTGTGGTCGAACCCTTCGTAAATTTTATTAGTGAAATATAAGAGTGAGTCAGTTGTGCTCCTGTGCCGTCTGAAGCCAAATTGTTGGTTCCCTTGCATTTCATCATGTTCCAGCCTCCAGGATAATCTCTTGTTGACCAACCTCTCCATCAACTTCCCCAAGCAAGATGTTAACGCTATCGGCCGATAAGAGGTAATATTTTTCCCATCCTTCCCCGGTTTTAAGAGGGGGATGATTTTCATTGTTTTCCATTCTTGAGGGATCTTCCCAGTTCTCCAGATAGAGTTGAAAAGCTGAAGTGTCTTTACTTTCATTTCCTTTGAACAGTGCGATAGCATCTTCTTGTGAATATTATCTTCTCCGGGAGCTGCTCTATTTAAGAGAGATATACTATCTTCCAGTTCGGCTAATGCAAAAGGGGAGTCGTCTGGATCGGAACAACGAAACAGCAGCTCAGTTCTACATGTTAGAAATTGTTCGATAGGAGTAAGAGCCTTCGGCCAGGCAATTCTTCCCCCTGCTTTTTCTGACTAATGTTTAGCAAATTCTTCGGCTTTTAATTTGTCTTTCAAATAAGTCTCCATTTGATTTTCTAATAGAAATAATTTTCTGAGAGCATTGATCCTTTGTTGCACGGAAGCATTTCCAGACTGTGCTTGATGGTGTGTTGAACAAACAAAATGTTTCCATGATTTTCGCTTCGCTTCGATCATGGCTTTGCGTAGTGTAGCGTTACATTTATTATATAAAATCCTGTCGTGTGATGACCTGGATTTTTTCCATTTCTTCCTGGCTGAAATTCTATTTTTTCTCAATTTTTGGATTTCTTGACTCCACCAGATGTTCATATATTTTTTCTTTCCATTTTGGGATTTTTTGGGATGGATTTTTCAGCTGCGTTCACAAGAATCGATTCAATGATTTCTGAAGTTACATTTTCCACTAATGAGACAATTTGAGTTTCTTTTTCAAAAAGAGTTCAGTTAGCTTTTGAAAGTTTGTATTTACTGTGGACAATCGTATTGTTGGTAATTGTTTTCCTTCCCCCATCAATTTCGAAGAATACCGGTAAATGATCACTTCCTAAGTCCTGGCCTATATGCCAATTTAATAATTTGTTCATTATTGCTGGAGATGAAATAGTCAAGTCTAACGTACTGAAACTACCTGTTGAAGCCGACTGGAAGGTCGGTTCGAATTTTTTGTTTGCTAGTACCTGATTATTGTTAAGCAAATACTTGAAGAGTATTTAATCGTTTTGATTAGCTGGGCCTTTGTTCCAACTACGGTGTTTGCTATTGAAGTCACCCACCAATAACACATTCTTATCATTGATCTGTAAGACGTTAAGATCTTCTTCATTAATTCCCTGATTCGGTATATAAACATTAACGAGGGTGAAGGCGATGCCATTGCTTACTTGTATCTTAAATTTGGTTAGCTCAACTTCATCTCTTACAATAATTTCTTCATTTTCCACTGAGAGTGTCTCATGGATCAATGTAACTAAACCACCTCCTCCACGGTTTTCTCTGGAGACATTAAACATTTGGTAACCTTTAAAGCGAGGGTGGTACTTTTGATTTTGATGAAGGGAGGACTCCTGAATACAAGCTATTTTTATTTTATAATCCTCCATTACTTTCTTTAGCTCATCAGCTTTTCTCTTCAGTGATCTCGCATTCAGTGCATAATGCCAATCCTTCCAATGTCTTTGTTAACTAATAAATCCTTATTATGTGTTATTTTTAGTTTCCGCTCTCTATAAGTAGTACCATCTGAAACGTGCCCATTAAGCGGCTTAGCTTTCCTTTTGCCATCGCAAATAAAATTGTCTGCGAAAGTTCTTGATGGGCACCATAGTTCAATTCTTTTAAAAACCTGCACTTCTCTCAGTCTCATTACGAGATTTTTGTCAATATTAAAATGACGGCGTATTGATTTAATACTTTGTCCCCGAATATTCCAAAAATGACTTTCAATCTGTCAGGTTGTTCACGCCTTGCTGTTAGCGTGACACGTCTGGAGCCCTGAAAGGTTTAGCATCGTTTGTGTGAGACTTTCAATCTATCAGGATGTTCTCGCCTTGCTGTTAGCGTGGCATGTCTGGAGTCCTGAAAGGTTTAGCATCGTTTGTGTGGGACTTTCAATCTGTCAGGATGTTCTCGCCTTGCTGTTAGCGTGACACGTCTGGAGCCCTGAAAGGTTTAGCATCGTTTGTGTGAGACTTTCAATCTATCAGGATGTTCTCGCCTTGCTGTTAGCGTGGCATGTCTGGAGTCCTGAAAGGTTTAGCATCGTTTGTGTGGGACTTTCAATCTGTCAGGATGTTCTCGCCTTGCTGCTACCGTGATAAGTCTGGAGTCCTGAAAGGTTTATCATCGTTTGTGTGGGACTTTCAATCTATCAGGATGTTCTCGCCTTGCTGTTAGCGTAACACGTCTGGAGTCCTGAAAGGTTTAGCATCGTTTGTGTGGGACTTTCAATCTGTCAGAATGTTCTCGCCTTGCTGTTAGCGTGATACGTCTGGAGTCCTGAAAGGTTTAGCATCGTTTGTGTGGGACTTTCAATCTGTCAGGATGTTCTCGCCTTGCTGTTAGCGTGATACGTCTGGAGTCCTGAAAGGCTTAGCATCGTTTGTGTGGGACTTTCAATCTGTCAGGATGTTCTCGCCTTGCTGTTAGCGTGACACGTCTGGAGTCCTGAAAGGTTTAGCATCGTTTGTGTGGGACTTTCAATCTGTCAGGATGTTCTCGCCTTGCTGTTAGTGTGATACGTGTGGAGTCCTGAAAGGTTTAGCATCGTTTGTGTGGGACTTTCAATCTGTCAGGATGTTCTCGCTTTGCTGGTAGCGTGACACGTCTAGAGTCCTGAAAGATTTAGCATCGTTTGTGTGAGACTTTCAATCTGTGAGGGTTTTCTCACCTTGCTGTTAGCGTGACACGTCTGGAGTCCTGAACGGTTTAGTATCGTTTGTGTGGGACTTTCAGTCTGTCAGGATGTTCTGGCCTTGCTGTTAGCGTGACACGTCTGGAGTCCTGAAAGGTTTAGCATCGTTTGTGTGGGACTTTCAATGTAGGATGTTCTCGCCTTGCTGTTAGCGTGACACGTCTGGAGTCCTGAAAGGTTTAGCATCATTTGTGTGAGACTTTCAATCTGTCAGGAAGTTCTCGCCTTGCTGTTAGCGTAACACGTCTGGAGTCCTGAAAGGTTTAGCATCGTTTGTGTGAGACTTTCAATCTGTCAGGATGTTCTCGCCTTGCTGTTAGCGTAACACGTCTGGAGTCCTGAAAGGTTTAGCATCGTTTGTGTGGGACTTTCAATCTGTCAGGATGTTCTCGCCTTGCTGTTAGTGTGGCATGTCTGGAGTCCTGAAAGGTTTAGCATGGTTTGTGTGGGACTTTCAAGTGTTTGGTGATGCTAAGGTCTAGAAAGTTTATTTATTGTTTCCTTCTAGTTCTAGGGTAAATATGAGATTTTGGTGTATGGTATTAATGTAATTGTGTAGTTGTTTGATTTGCCGTTAATGTCATCTAAATATCTATGGTAGTAAATTATTTTATGTGTGTGATTATTGTTCTGTAGAATGTATTGTTGTTCGATATGGTGTAGGAATATTTCTGTGTGTAGAATTTGTGTTGGTATGTGAAGTAATTTTGTGTTGTGATGAGTTTGGTGAGTGTGGGGATTTCATGTGTGAGTTTATGTGGAGTGTTGTTTGCTGTGAGCATATTGTGTAGTATGTGGAGTGTTTGTTCTACTGGCACATTAGTGTAAAGGTTTTTTATGTCGGATGAGGCAATGGTATTTAGCTAGTTTATGTGATGGTGCATGTGTGTGATTGATTAGTGGACGGATGGGTGTGTTTTCTTTGTGGTTTTTGGTCAAGCGTTTAATGTGGGGGCTTGGGGTTTTATTTGTTTGTAATATTTCTTTTGTTCTCTTTTCATGTTTTCAGTTCATTTATTTAGAATGTGTTTCTGGTTGTAGTTTAGCTGTGGGGTCTGATCAGAGTTCTGTTATTTTGTTTTAAGTTATGAAACTGTTTACTTTCCTGTCGATGTCTTGTTGGTGCATTATTACGATGGCATTGCCTTCGTCTGCTTTTAACAAGTTTAGGTTGTGTTTGTGATGTTTTTGTATAATTGATAAGGGTTGAAAGTTCATTATTTATGATAGGTTTATTGTTTAAGGTGTTTATGTTGGGCCTTTTATGTTTAAGACCCCTGAAGGGCACAAGAGCCGCCCGTATCGTGCACTGCGCTGAGATGAGTTGATGGGTTGCTTATGTTTGCTGTAATGTACGAATAGATATGAATTTGTTTGCATTGTGTTCTGCTATGTAAAGGCTTTTAATGAAATAGAGGCTGTACATATGTTGGTGAGAATGAAAAAAATAAGATTAAACAACCTAAGCTAAAATAACCCAAGAGTGCTTATACAAAGCTGGAAAAAATAAAATCTATTCGTACCATGTTATACTATTAGTGGGTATAAAATAATTTAGCTATACGCCCAGATAAAATTACCTCCCTTCTAGCGACAAGCCTAGATTCCAGGAACAATGAATGTTACCTTGGAAACAATAATGTAACCTCAATTCATGTTACCAGGCAACCACACACCAGTCATTGTTAATATCTTTAGAAGAAAATATTGTTATATTTTTAAAACAAAGAATTTAGTATTTTTTACCGGTTTAAATATTAAAATATTTGTCTAAAAGTATACATAAAGTTTAATGAATATGTTCTGCTTTGTATTTACGTAGATAACTGAAGCCATTAAAACCTGATATTAGGATTAAAACGACGTATTAATCTTTTAACAAATTGTATATTTAATTCGATCGTCCAGAATAAGAAGAATAAATCAATGTATTAGATTGTTGTGTGGAATTATTGTCATCTAGAAGATCCATTATTGGTTGTAAATGTCTGACATTTCTAGTAAATGGGATATATTTAATACTAGCAATATTATGGGACCACTTTGGGTAAAAATTACACTTTTTGGTATTAACTTGGCAAAAACCCACTAATTAGTGATCTATTCAGCAGACACGTTTTGCACTGGGTCAGCAGTTATTCGATGCTTTGAGTCACGGACAAGACTCTACAAAATCTCCTATTTCATAAACACTGTATGCTTTACCAGAAAAATAATCTTATAAACTGGCAGAATGTTTTCTGAATGGTTTAATCTGCTAAGTTACTTTCTGACTGTTTAACTTGTAAAACTGCTGCAATCCTCTCATGTATAAATATAAATAAACAAACAATAAACCTAATAGCTAATTAACAAATGAGATTTAATAATATGAAAAAAAAACTCATACCAAGTAGTAAAATACATAGCCACATTAAATAAAGCATAACACATAACAATGAAATGTTCACTGTGAAAAGCAGCCAAGTTCATTCTAAAGCATTTACCAAAAACATCACTAGATGTAAAAAACCGAATCTGCCTCTATAAAGCTGGTACAATATCTGGTATAATGTGACACTAAGGACACTTAGTATATTTAGCAATATTTCTGTATTTTTGTAAGTACCCATCACATTTTAAATTTTGCATTTCTTTGAGTTTCTCTTAATTTGTATTTAATTACATAGATTTACAATGAATATAAACAAACAGCTCTGCGATTAATAATATTGTACGAAAAATTGCTTCAAATGAAGTTAATATGATTGACATGATCAACTGTCAATAACTGAGGGCATTGAGCCAAGAATTCTTATCAGAGGACTCTAATATTATCTAAATTAAAGGAAATGATTAAATGTTGGATAGGCGAGGACCATGAAGTTTATTTTATTGTTGTCTTCTAATTCAAGGCTAAATATCAAGTTTATCAAGCAACGAACGAAGCCACGTATTTGATTTCTTCATAATTATCAAAAGGTTTTCCGCACATTTTGGCAAGGAGTGAGGCCAAAGATAAAATTGTGGATTAAACCCGTTCATTTCAAAAACTGTTGCTATCACTTTTTAAAAGCCTAAAAGTTATTTCTCTGTCTTGTATTTTGCATTACAGTTAGAGTGATGCAAATGAATAGGTTGATTATCTGCTTCTGTCTTTTTGTGTTCATCCTCCTTTACAATATGGTCGGGAAAGTTTTCTCCATGGGGGGGGGGGGAGTTATGGTACCACCATTTTTCAATAGTCACAAAACTCGTAAGCAACGCCACACCCTAAAGAAACTACGCTCATACTGAGGTAGGAGCTGTGAGGCAGAATATATATACACACATATCACATGTTTCCAGTCACAGCCTGCCAGTCAGCCTGACAAGAGTAACAATGTTGTCTTGTTGTTCTGTGTTATTCTGACACAAATAAGTAGAGGGCGCCGCAAGGGGGATTTTGAAGAAGCAAAGCATCTATTTTTCAAAATTTAAGAATTTATAAAACTAAATAAATCTTAACGAACATTAAATATAATGAGTATATAAGTATTAATATTATTTATGTCGGCTAAATCTGTACAGCAATCAAGAATAAACGTCATTTATATAGCCATGGTTACGTAAAGCCATTTTTCAATAAATTTTGTTTGAATAAGAACAAAAAATATGAAACTTAAAAACGTTTTGAAACTTTGTGAGTATTTGTTCACTTAATTAAGGAAATGTCAACTTACAACAAAATACATTCCTATCCTACCGCCTTTGTGTATCAAGTACGAATAGCCATGGTGGACATTTCTCCAAACACTGGCATATAATAAATAGCTATCTAGCGTTTCCATACATATATAATGGTAGAGGTTTTGTAAGCAGGGATAGTCTTCAGCTGGTGGTAGATTACTTAGTGTGTGAACCTAATAAATAACCTCAAAATTTTACGTACTAAAACATTTTTTATTTTGACCCAACATCAATATTTAATAAGCCTTTTGCTAAAACATCCGATTTTCTTGCACAATATCAAGAAACGATATTTATGTATAACAAAACGATTTTTATGTTAACGTCTCTCTTTTATAAACAGTTTCGTCATTTACAACCATATTTCTAATTATATATCCCCTTAAATGTCAGGGCTCTACTGATGTGAAAGATTGAAAACGAAGAAATGTTAAGTATTTGTTAAGGTTAATGTTAAGGTTATTGTCGGCTTGAAGATAGTGAAATGCCATTTGTTTGTTATATTAGGCCTACTAAATATACATTCTGACATTTAGGCTACTAAATATCGCATAGGAGCAATACGTCATCTCAATACTCAGGTAAGGTTTAATGTAAGGATATTTTGTGTAGCTCAAAAAGGTGAAATGATGAGTGAATCCTTAAAGAAACGATCCCGGTTCCCCTTTTCTATGGAGAAGAAAGTCCTTTTATTATTTTTATCAATGCGCTGACAATAGTCAGCCCTGTACCCTCAAAGGTTTTGACGCATAGAACCTTTATTCTTCGTCCTCTATGATGCTTTCCCAACTATTATATTTCTGTTAAAGGAAGGCGCAATAGCCTCTGAACCCTTTGCACAACATCAGGATCATCTGAAGGGTAAACATCCTCAACCTTCGTTCCTTTTTTTTTTTAATTACAAAAATTCTACATAATTTCAAATACATTTTTTAAACTTGTAGTGAAGGATTTATTACAGATTCTTCGAACGTCAATTCAGTAATCAAATTTAATGAAGTAATTAAGTTTTTAATGGCAGAAAATCTTTTCACAAAACTAGCATGGAATATAGTTATTTCGCCTAATTTGGCTTAAAATTAGTGATAACATACAATTTCATTAAACAGCTGATGTTATGTTATAGGATGTGTGGTAAAACAGCTGTTTTAATGAATAGGTTATGTTACTTTATATTAATTTTAATTTTTTGTTGTTGTTGACCTAAGTAGGAATAGAATATTATTATTTGTTTGTTTATATTTATTTGTTTGCTTGATCCCTATATAGACCTATATTTCTGTTAACCAGTAAATATCTACATTATTAACTGAAAGGTATCTAATGGTCCATTGAATAGGGCTTTTTACATACATGTTTAACTTTTAAAAATAAATTGCAATAACAGTTGCCTGTGTGTGTGTGTGTGTGTGTGCGTGTGTGTGTGTGTCTGTGCACGCGAGCGTTTAGAATAATAGTCTACAACTAATATTGTATACCTTGTAAGATTCTTGCTGTAATAAAGCGATGTCTTGTTCCAGTCACGTGCTGCTTTTGGTACAAAGAAGAGGAAGGAAAGGGGAGGTAATTACTATTAAGGTGTTTTAACTTCACCTTGAAATAATGTAATTTAGTAGTTTTATTAAAATCCGCTAATTTAATTAAACAGTTTTACGACTGTTTGGAAAGTTATATGTGTTTTCATTTTCCACTAATTGCTGGGTTTAAGCTAAATATTGGGATCCTCATCTCATGCGTGTCCTTTTGATAATATTCAAATATAGCATCATATTTAAGCTGTCCGTTTTAGAATTTTCATTTTGTGGTTCAGGTAAGTCTCCGCCTTTAATTCTACTACTACCGTATTATATTTCTAGGAGAAAATACTTAAGTATTAAAGTTGCATAACTGTATAAATAATATGTTAATTAAAACATCAGATTTGAACCATTAGCACACTCGTGCCTTAAATAAGAAGCCTTCCCCAAGGTTTAAACTTGCGCCTCTTGTCGCAGTGCTAACACTACAGTAAACCGACACTGTGGCCGTTTGTTGTATTCAGTAATGTCGAGCATTTCTTTATGGCAAGTGTAAATAACAAGATATTTAAAATGAGTAGAAACGAACTATCAAAATGTTCCCTTCAAGGTCCTTATGCTTTTCAGTAATTTTAATTTATATATTTTTTAATTTATTAAATATAAAATGATACAGAGAAAAATTATTTTTTTAAATTCTTCAAAATATTACTTAGTAAATATATACATCATGATATATGTCTGCAAGCTGTAGTTTTACCTTACAGTTTAATATCGTATTTATATTGAAGATATAAAACACAAGTATTTTTAAATATTGTATTATGTGACAAGATTTATTGAAATTTCTAACTTTACAGAAGTCTTCGATGAAGATATGCTCAGCTATTTGTCAAGCGCATACCCGAGAATAAAGTTCGATCCTATTCTCGAGGTGATTCCTGAGGACGATGAGGAAGAAGAGGAAGCGGAAATAGTTTATAAAAAAGCTGCAATATTTTCTACAAGTGATTCCGCACTATTTCCGCTAACGATTGAAGTCCCTGAGTTCTACAGGACTCAGTCGTTTTGTAAGTGACTTTTTATTTATTCCTTTCGTTTTATATAAAATGGAAATTCTATTCTTAGTTACTAGAGTTAGAACTTATATCTGCTCACGCACAAATGTCAGTGTTTCAGTCAGCAACGAGTTCCAAGTACTATCTCTCTTTCTCTCTATTTTCCTCTCTCTCTCTCTCTCTCTCTCTCTCTCTCTCTCTCTCTATATATATATATATATATATATATATATATATATATATATATATATATATATAGAGAGAGAGAGAGAGAGAGAGAGAGAGAGAGAGAGAGAGAAAGAGAAAGGGAGAAAAGAGAGATATGACTTAGAACATGTTGCTGACTGGAACACTGACATTTGTATGTGAACAGATATAATATATATATATATATATATATATATATATATATATATATATCGCAATATGTTTTCTTGTGTATTCAGAAAGAACAAAAGTCAAAATACAAATACAATAATTCTTGTATTTGTATTTTGACTTTTATTCTTTATATATATATATATATATATATATATATATATATATATATATATATATATATATATATATATATATATATATATAGGGAAATTCTACATGAAAATCTATGAGCTAAGAAAAATGTTTGTGAAATATTTGAACTGTAAGAGATCGTAGCAAACTGTCGCTGTCTATCAAAGGGCAGTCAGTTGTAGAACTTTCAGCAAAAAAGGATTACTGCACGCACTTGATATAATAATAATGCACGCACCATAAATAATAATATACTTCGAAAGACTACATTGTAGGGAAAGTGGACTCTATCGCAGAAGAGGAGAGTTAAGTTCGGCATCGAGAGACCCTACGATCTATGGAGAAAAATCTCTACAAATGTATAAAAAGCACGTCCAACTAACACCTGCAGCTTGAGAAAATTTCAGAATTTCCCACCAAAGCCAAAGATAAAGCGAAGAAGGTGACGTTCTGATAGAACAGAAGAAAAATTAGGGGTATTTGGTAACCAATCAAATTTGAAGAGAGGACGAAACCTGTTAGGAAATTATCCAAAGAAAACACGAGTTAGTAAAAATTCCCGGAGTGGAGGGGGCGATAGGGTAATTTTGGTATCAAGTTCTAAATTAAAATAGAAAAAAGTAAACTAGCAAAGTAAAAGTAGTAAGTGGTATTATGTGAAGGAGATAATCAAGTAGGAAGTGGTATTAATAAGAGAGATATTATAGAACTAAAGTTTACGTACAGTATAGAAGCATTTCTGGTGTAGGAGAATAAGTTTACATAATTATTTGTTTAATTATTTTTAACTACCTGTAAATGTTACAATTTAGAACTTAGAACTAAAGTAAATCTGTTATTGTATAACACATGTATCAATTTGATTCCCTTATAGTCAAATATCCTGCAGTAGCCTACATCTTAAATAAACTACAATACTTGTGTAAGCATTGCTATACAACTTCCAATAGACATTGCATAGGAAAGGTTAATGTAAATTATTATATTTTTACCTACCGACCTAAATATCTATTTATCTATTTTATTATCATCTATGTAATTTAATATCTATCTAATAATATCTATTTATCTATTTTACTACACTTAATGTTTACAAATTATAATGTATGTTTTCAGAAGCGACATTTCGGCTTCGTTGTTTGGAACGACGTCTGGTGGAGGTGAGCAAACATTTTACTTTAAACTAAATACGTTTAGGAACCCAGCAAGCTCTCTCAGCTTGTATGGGAGCACACCAAGCCGGAGACTCTATATCTTGCCGTATACGTTTATAGACTACCCTTGAGTCTTATTGCCTTTAGTAGCTCCAAGTTGCTTAAGATAAACTGTTGTTATTATAAGTACTGTTGTGTTGCTGTGTCGCTGTTTTACATAAATTAGACAAATATTTAAAAAACATAACATAGATGTGCATTAAGAAGCTGTTGATCCGCATTTATATTTATTTTTAATATTTATTTTCTATTCGCAGATTGCTAAAATGAATGTCCACCCGCTTACATGTTCTTTGTCTCGACTTATCTTCAAAATTACCCCTTTCGACTCAACCTTTTCTAAATCTCTTGAAGAACAGGGTCATTTCAGGTGAGCAACGAACAGAATTACTTAATAAAATAAAACAATAGAATTAATTGTATATTTATCAATTATTTTTTATTTGAATTTCGTAATCGATAAGAATAGTTTGTAAGTTATTTTATGTTAAGTAAAGTTTTTGTTATAAGCAGTGATGGATGGTGAAAGTACATTTATATCTCTTATTAATGTCTAATGTCTAATGCCTTGTATTTTGTGAAGGGATGGGGGATGTTTAAATTTGTACACTTTACTTTTCTTCTTTGAAAAGGAAATCCGTCGTCCTTTACAACGTAAAATTCGTGCACTACATGTTTTCACAAAGTCACAAAGCATTGACAATTACTTGTCAATTTTTCGGGATTTCTTCAAGAAGTGTTTCTTGAAGTTTAGGGAACTTGTTCCACTAAGGGTACAGGCACAGGCAAAAATAATCTCAGTATTTCAATTATTTATTGAACGTTTTTATTATTATTTTTATTGAACATAAATTATTAATAGCAATAAAATCTAATAAATTACCAGCATCCGACTGGAGTCTTGGGCTGAATAAATTATACAATGCAATTTCACATTCTCACTACTTAACAACAATTGTAGTGAGATGAGTTGAATCTGTCCTTTGGGTTCATGATTTTGGAGAAACGTTAGGTCCCATACTTGTCACTTTTACTCTGACGTCATATCAAGCCGGTTCCTATATTTATTTTTCATGAAACACGTAGTTACAAATACAGTCTCAGCGAACGTGTTATATAAAAATATATCAATTTCAGTGACATCTCACAGACCCCTAAGACATTGCCCACGGTCATCTAAGGGTGGGAACCACTGCTTTAGAGGTAAACAGTGTAGAACTGTCCTCAGAAGTAAATATACTTGCGGAATGGGAATTCTATGTTTCATACTTCGTTGAAGCCGCTACAGCGTGTCTACTTCATTGGCGTAGTAAAAAAGAAACGTTCATAGCTATTTCAAAGTAAAACAATCAGGATATGCTGTACTAAAAATACAAATAAACCATTTGAGAGATTCTCAAACTATGTCAGAACTGGGCCGTATGTCATATAATTTCCACACCCCTCCCCCAGCCCCGACCTCCCACGAAAGGTCAGTATCTTGACCTCTAAACTAGTCTTTAGTTCTGCATTTTCAATTTTACTGTAAAAACTACATGAAACGTTATATGGTTTTACTTTTCAGGAGAAAAGAACCCATTATAATATAGGAGGGATGGAACGGTTCCTAAACTTTTTGATTCCATTACCAATTTCGATTCTAATATTTTTCTTTCGATTCTAGATTCTTAGGTCGATTCTCGATTCTTTCAGGTTATATATGCCTCCATTTTATATTCTCTAATAATAATTTAGCTCACACATCGGTCGTTTGGTGAGGCCTTTTGAAAACTCTGATTAAAAGTAATAGGCAACACAAAACGTTGTTTGTTATGATTTATGAATAGGACTATCTGAAAGCATGACAAACATATCGGATAAAAGTGACAAATAAACTGACCATGAGTGCTTGCGATCGTCTTTGTTGTTGCGTTACGAATAATAATAATATTTTCGTTATTTCTATATAGACATTTTAAACTACAATGTTGGATAACCTGGCACTATATATACGGTGTGATTTTATATAGAAGTCCTCAAATTCATTTATAAAACTATAAATGTTGCAAAAAGAAATTAAGGTTAGATCTTTAGAGAAATATTAAGTTAATGACGTCCTTCGGGAGGCCACTACTATATACGTATTAATGTTGTGCAGTATACTCACGTACGCTTCACCCTACTGGAGCCATGCAGGCAACTAACGCACAAGCAGACTCCAGTTATTCCATAACAAGGTTTTGGGAATAATCACAAAAGCAAGACTAACACTGCTTCACACTGACTAAGTGCCTTTGATCAAACAACACCTCCAACACTTAGCAACAAGGTTCTACATACAGGCTCATGCACATACAACATCCACACTCATTTCCTCACTGAGTAGATATGACACCAACCACGACACACAGGTTAAATTATTTCTATATTTTAAGCAATAAATTCCAACATTTTCGGAGCAGTTTTACTCAGTTGTGATTAATTATCCTACATTTCGTGTTGAAGGAGTTTAGCGAATTTAATGATATTTTATAAAAAATATTCATTAAAAATGAAATAACTGGTAAAAGCGTGAGTCGTTCTTAAATCAGCGTGAGAAATTATGGATCGCACTGTCTTGGGATATAGGTTTACTTGTGTTTGTATTGGTGGGGGGGGATATATAGCACTGATGTGAATTCTCGCCCTCCATTCCTCTACTTTCTCACTCTCTTTCTCTCTCCCTCTCACACACAAACATACCCCCCCCACACACACACATGCACACACACACACACACACAAACACACACACACACACACACACACACACACACACACACACACACAGAGTCACCGTCACTCAGGCACACAGAGACCAAAAAAGCCTCATATTATAGCAAACATTTGCACAATGTAAAATTGTTACATTTGTTGTTAATATGGTTACTTTTATTTGGTAAATGTGTGTGTAGTAATTAGGTAATATTTGGCTATTATTGGAGTAAGTTTTTGGAAAACTGAAAAAGGAATAATATTGTTTGTGTTACTAAATACATTTGGTTTTGCGGGACCATTTTGTGTGAAAAGAACTATTTAACACTAGTTTAGGACATTTCCTAAAAATCCTGTTTAAATAAGTGTAACAATTAGGAAAAAAAAGCACAATCCTAAAACTATGTGATTAGATATAAAACAGAGAAAAAACTACAGTGGGTTTTTATTGGAAATGTTCATGTTTGGAGTTTATGCCATATTTATTTGAGTGTAATAATTAGGATTGGAATTCAATATTGATGTCTTGCTTTTGGACAATTAGAGGCCTTTTATCGGGGAAATGTGTAATAATAAAAATCTAAAGTAAAACATTTACTACCAACATTATAGATAAAATCTTTTAAAAAAGGGAAAACATTTATCTTTAACGTACTTTAAGATACTAAACTGCAAAGGTAACTTCACATAGTGTAATACAAAGTTATAGATGGAAACAATTAATGTTATGGTTGCATTTGCAGACTGATGGTGAATGGTGAGTCAAGCAGAGGATGACTTGGGAAAGCTCCTTGAAGACCCTCGAGGGTCAAGAGCCCCTAGCATCGTGACTGCGCTAAGGTGAGTTGATAACTTGCTTATGTTTACTGTAGTGTACAAATAGTTGGGTGTTTGGTTGCATAGGTTCTGCTTTGTAAAAGCTTTTAATGAAATAGAAGCAGCACAGATATTGGTGAGAATGAAAATAATAAGATTAATGAAGCTAAGCTAAAATAATACAAGACTGCTGGTACACAAACTCTGGCAAAAATAAAATCGATTTATTCCATGTTTATGCTATTAGTAAGTATAAAATAATTTAGCTATACGCCCAGATAATATTATCTCTTTTCCAGCAACAAACCTAGAGTCCAGGAACAATGAATGTTTCCATGGAAACAATAATGTAACCTCAAAGCATGTTACTAGGCGGCCACACACCTAGGCAAATGTCATAGTTAATATCTTTACAAGAAAATATTATGTAATATATTTACAATACTGAATTTTGTATTATTTACCGATTTGTTTAAATATTACAGGCCTGTTTTTCTAAAAATATACATAAAGTTTAATGCATTTGTTCGGCTGAAAACTGAAGCCATTTAAACCTGATATTAGGATTAAAACGACATATTAATCTTTCAATAAATTGTACAATACACCAAAGAATATACATATAGACTGCAACAGAGCATCAGACACAAACAAAACTCTCAACTCAAAACAATAACACATTTACACCCACCACCAGTTTTACCCACGCATTATAAACACCATAAACATAAAATTTAATATAAACTAATTAGGATTGATAAATATAAACTAATTAAGGTGGACCCTACCCTAGCCGCAGTAACGTCCATGAAGTTTCATAAACGTCTGAACTCGAGAAGACAAAACAAATGTACGACAGTTTAGCTTTTCGAGTAAAACCAATGGAAAATTCACTACAGATATCCACAGAACCATACCAATGCGAGCCAGTTAGAAACAGGCCTTCTTTCTCTGCCTTTACATCAAACACTGTTCTAAAAAACTGCTCTCACCGTTGACGGTCAATGCATCTGGTACAGTTGTAACCACTTCAAAGACTTCGAATAATACTCCTGATGTCCGTTTCCAACATCCGGCCAACATGAAACACCCTGTCAACTTTTCCCTAAAGAAAGTTCCTGTTCCTCTTTTGTTACCCAGCAAGAGGCCATATCCTGAGGATGACCAGCTGGATACCAAACCAGACACTCATAAAGCCTTGAAGACTGATTTTGTTGAAAGGTCTACATTTAAGATATGATCTCTCGCCTCCTGAGATTGCGAAACTATCTACATCAAATTCAGACGGCAGAAGATATGTGGAGACCTTGGTAAAACCTTCCAAGCCTTCAAGATATCTGTTATTTGTGATATATCTCCTTTGTGTAGCTTTCAAGTTGTTGTGAACGTTTATCATTACATTTTGCTATACACATTTCTGAGATACGTCTCTCTTAAAGTTACTTTAATCACACAAGTATGTATTTGTACAGAGTGCTTACTTTATCCAGGAGCTCAAGACCTGTTCTGACAAAATACATTGCAAAGTCACCGTGTCGTCTTCATGGAGGTCATTGTAAAGGTCCATTTCCTCCCACTTTTCCATAACGATCTGTCAGAATGTTTCCACTGTTCACCTCATCCAGTGTTCATTTTCTTTAACTACAATAGTCTTTACTTTTCTAGAAAGCGAAATCATTTTAACTTATATATGTTTGAGTACAGTTTTCTACCATTCCTAACGTTTCAATTATCTCATCTGTTGACACATTTCGGAGTAACTCCATTTTCAAAGTACCTAAGAGAGTAGGATTAAGTTTTGAAAATGGAGTTACTCCGAAACACATCAACAGATGAGAATATTGAAACATTAGGAATGGCAGAAAACTATACTCAAACATATAGAAATTTTCCAAACATAAATGAAGATGAGTATATTAATAATTTCAATTTTAACTTGGCTGATAGTAAATGATGTATATTACAAATAATTCTCGTTTCTGCCTTTTCGTCACTGTAACACTACCTTCATATCTCCTTTTCAGAATTCTTCCATCACTTAGGGTTACAAGTAATATTACAGCTGTTGTGTAAGTCATAACGCTTAGTTTTATCTGATACAAATTAAATATATGCTACATTATGGAAGTACTATTTTTAAATTATTGCAACCTATCATCTAAATAACCTGTAAATACAAACATAGTTTGTCTTGTGGGGGTTTACCACATATAACGAACTGCTAGAGTTAACTAATTCCCTTATAGATGCCTTGTTGGGCTTTAAGAATATCTGCAGTGTAATGTGTTAAACTTCTGTGCACCTGTTTCTATAAAGGTGAATAGATGGGTTTTCCCATCCTAAAATGTCAGATACATCGAGAGAAGTTTTCACTTCATTAGCAGTTATTCTTCTTAGAATGTTACTTTCCATCACCCGAGTAGTCTATAGTTTTATTTAAAATGGTTGCTGTAGTGGTTGCGAAGATATTTTGATTTACATAAGCAAGGCCTTTGATCTCTGCAAAAAGGGTATAAAATTAACAACTTGGAGAAAACCAAGACTATTAACATGTACAAGACAAAATTCATTCATATGTTAACAGCAGCTTCGTAACAAAATCCGTTAAGATAAGATAGTTATAACTATAGTTTTTTTGTGTTCCTATAGTTTCATTTATTAAATTTCATGTGACTTTCTTTTGCCACCATAATTCTTGTGTCTCTTCTGTAACACTATTTAACAAGGAAAGGTTGACTTCAGGAATTCCCTAAGCTCTTTCTCTTGGCAACAGCTTCATTGAGCTAACACCACTTTTATCAGCTACCAGAGGACATGCTTTGACTTGATAAAACGCATTTGCGTTCCCAAATCAAAACTTTTTTCCAATTTAATAATTTTACCTTATATTCTTACCAGATTCCGAATGGTTGCACGGAAATCCTAGCAGATTGGGCATCATCTGGCACCTAATAACTTAGTTTTTTGTATTGTTTTGATAAAGTTGAGGAAAAAATTGGAAATAAAGAACTGTGTTTTATAATTGAAACAAAATTATGCCTAATTATTAGATGGTATGTATTAGAAAATTGGGACAGCATAAATCGAATTTTAAACATAACCTATTCACTAAGAGGTTTAACTCAATATTTCACTAGTGTAGGGTTTGTTGTGTTATGTTTGCTTAGACACTACCCTTTGTTTCCGAAATTGATACTGATTATAGTAAATATTTTCATACTACTGTAACTAATTTCTTGTTAAATTTTATACAACTATGTCTTTAAGAAATTAATTATTTGACTAAAACTAATTTTGCTTGTTGTAATTATCTAGAATTTACTGATTAAATTATAATTAAATGATACTTAGCCAAGTGAATACGTAAGGGCTTACTTGCTGGTGCGTTTCAAAACAATCGTTCCTCTTAAGGAGATGCTGTACTTCGTAAAAGGAACGATTGTTTTGAAATGCATCAGCAAGTAAGGCCTTACGTATTCACTTAGTTACGTATCATTTAATTATAGTAAAACTAATTCATAGCTACAAGGTAAATTACCTATATATGTTCTTATTGGTGTTACAAAATATTTATGTGTTTAATTCAAGTGTTTGAAACTGTTACCATGTTCACTGTTGCCAATATACAAAATTATAATTGTTACATTTGAAATTATAAAATTAATTATTTTGAAGAAACTTTGTTAAATATATTGAATACAGATTAAGAAAAGGTTTGATCCAAAGTAAATTATTGTGTGGTTAATCACAGAACTGTATTTCTGTCATGATCAAGTCATGACTTTCAGTAACGAGCTCGGTGCTTCTTTTCTCTTTATTTCTCATTTTAATACTAAAACTGAGTGTTTATTTCTCTTTCACTTCTAACACTAGCAAATTTTAGATGTCATTGAAAACGAACCATTGAATCTGATCAATGAACTCTATTGGGTAGAATTTTAATTTTGTCTTCTTTTAATTTTGTAATACAAATGTTAACCAGTAGAAATTAAACTGTTATTTTTCCATTATTCTTGTTCTAGGTTACATTGTTTATAGATAAATATTTGTTGGATCTGATTCGAATGATCTTATTTAGTAATTTTATACTCACAAAAAGGTTCTTTGTCCTTGAACCCAATGTACAATTAGTTGTTAATGTTATTGTTTATTATGTATTTTTAATATATCAGTATTTAGTATATTTTTTATAATTGAAGGGCTAGAGGGAAAAAAGGGCCAAGTCAGTATTATGAAACTTTTCAGGAGAGCACTTTTAGATTAATGTTTTACACACATTAGTACAAATTTTTCAAAATGATTAAAATATTTATAAATATGCATTAGTTAATATTGAACCAAAATATATTTTAAAAACTGTTTCCCCCTCATTTTATCAAATTTATTAAAATTTTCATTAGTTGCTACCAAAAAGAAGAGGGGATAAAGGGTCTTTTACATGAAATTTAAGCATAGTTTCCTATGGTGAGTTTGAAAAGAAAGAAAATATTAAAAGCATAATCTTGTTGAAATCAATATATTAATATTATTGTTATAAATCTATTTACAATATTTATTCTTCATAATTCTATGGGGTACTAATGTGTCCGTTCTAGGATACCCAAAGGAAATATTGTAACATGTATTGAAAATATTTCTGTATGAGTCAATAGAAAGCTGAACATTTGGGTTAGCTACTTTAAAAAGCTTGAACATTTTTGATACATTAAGATCTTCTGGTAGATATTAGAGTCCTCAAGACAATAATGAGCTCCATGGCCGTTGAATGATTCTACATGTTCTTTTATGGGCCGAACTTTTTCTTCAGATAGCTTATGGTTTCTGTTCAAATGTTTGCCTCGCTGGTCTTTAGGGGACATGCCACTCAATTTTAATGAGTTTATCAAGTACTCTAATTTTTTCTTCAAAACCCCATGAATTGCAGAGAAACCTTTTCTGTAAACAAATTCGGTAGCCACTCCTTCTAATACACCTCTAACTTTATATTTACACGATACATCCTTTAACTTAGCATTTTTAATTCCAACCCTAAGCCTACGTTTTTGGACTGGTAAGATAGAAATCAAGCCACATAAGTAAGAGTTCTGTTCATTTGTGTTCTCCAACAAGTTAAATCTGTTAATTATACTATGCCTCACCTCAAAAGGTATTTTATCAAAGCATTTTTTCTTGCATTTGCAATCGGATCCTTGTTCGGATCCAGGTTTAGGAGTTTCCTGACTAGAGTTTTACCTTCAGCATCCACCAAAGCCGTTCCATCACCAAAGAGGTTGAAGCGCCTCTCAGCAAGTACTTCACATCTGTAAATAATGTGTGTGGCAGTCTCCAGTTCCTGCCCGCATAATCTGCACACTGGTTCATCTTTGTAGATACCCATTTTATGCAAATGTTTCCTTAGTCCACAGTGTCCCGTGAGTAGACCTGTGGCTATCCTCAATTCCTGCCTAGACAGATAGATGAGACTCTTCTGCAGCCCCAAGGAAGGTTTCCTAAGGGTTAGCTTACTGTGTCTCATCCCTTTGGCCCTGATCCAGTGCTCACAGTGTCTTTCAGCCATCCACCGTCATCTTGACCATGTATTTGGAAATACCTACCGCAGGCTCCGGTCCAATCAGGGGAGTCGAAGACCCCTCCCTGGCCAGCGCATCTGCGGCTTCATTTCCAAGTATTCCTCTATGCCCTGGCACCCAATCTATCTTGATTTGATTGTGCCTTGCCAGAGCTTGTAGGTTAATTAGGCACTCCCTGACTATGGCCGAGGTGACCACGTGTCCGTTTAGTGCCTTAATTACTGCCTGACTGTCGGAGAAAATAGCAATCCGGGTCCCGTGTGTTTCCCTTCTCGCTATCTCTCCCAGACAGGCATTTATAGCATATACTTCGGCCTGAAAGACAGAGGTATGCCTCCCCAAGGAAAAAACTAGTTCTACCCTTGGGTTTTTACAATACACCCCCGCTCCAGTGCCGAAGTCCATCTTGGAGCCATCTGTGTACCAGATCTGAGCTCCCGATGTTAATGTCCCTGACCATTCCATCATAGTTTGGTGGACCTGGTCAGGTGCAAACATTCGAGTAATGTGGTCGCTGCCCATTTCCAAGACGGGTTCTTTGACCATGCACTCGATACTCATATGTCCCGAGACATCTGGGAGGTTAGCCCAGTCGCTCGAGTTGCGCAATCTCCATGCCGCCAGCCTCGCCTCTCCCCTAAGGACAAGCTCAAGGGGAGGGAGGTTAAGCATTACTTCCATTGCTGCACCTGGTGTAGTTGACATCGCTCCCAGTGTGCACAGACAGGCCAACCTCTGGATAGAGCTCAGTTTAGCTCTTGTCTGTGCCTGGTTGGCCTTTGTCCACCACACCAGAGCTCCATAGGTAATCAGGTTAATCACCATCAGATACATCCAGTGCATCATTGATGGCTTCAGTCCCCATTTCTTACCCACCATTCTTCTCACAGTCATCAGTGCCCTTTTGGCCCTGTTAACTGTCCTCTCAAGATGTGGGTTCCAGGTGAGTTTCCTGTCCAGAGTAACTCCCAGGTACTTCACCTCCCCCACAAACTCAAGGTATTCACCAAACAAGCGGGGCATCCTGGTCGTCAGATCTTTTCGCTGTCTGGTGAAGTTAATGAGAGCAGTCTTTTTTGGATTTACCCTAAGGTTCTCCTTTTTACACCACTCTTCAATCAGTCGTAGAGGATTTCTGATTACCTCAAGGACTGTATCAGAGAATCTGCCCAGGATCAGAACAACTATGTCGTCCGCATATCCTAGACAGAAGTACCCCTGTTCATTCAGGAGTTCAATAAGGATGTCAACCACTAGGCACCACAACAGAGGAGAGAGAACCCCCCCCCCCCCCTGTGCACAGCCCAGACTTGTCTCCGCCCTTCTGACCTCCCCTGCCACCTCTACAGAAATGCTTCTGTTTGTTAACATGGAACTTATCCAACCACAAGTGGTTGCATCCACTCCATGACGTCTTGCACCACTTACCATCGTCTCCACTGAGGGGTTATTGAAAGCCCCTTCAATGTCGAGGAAGGCACCTATGGCACAACCTTTCTTGGCGATCATTTGCTCAATCCTACCAACCACTTGATGGAGAGCTCCCTCGCAGGATTTCCCCGGTTGATAAGCATACTGGTTCCAATGCAGTGGTTTTATGGCCAAAGCACCCCTCCTAATATGCCTATCAACCAGTTTTTCAAGTCCCTTAAGAACAAAGGACATGAGTGTAATAGGTCTGTATCCTTTCCCTTCCGATTGGTTACTGGTGGGCTTAGGTATAAAGACCACCTTACTAGATTTCCAGGCTGCCGGCACATGCCCTAGAGCAATGCTTAGCCTGTATAATTTAGTAAGTACCAGTACCAGCAAATCCATTCCCTGCTGCAGCAGCACAGGATAGATCCCATCTGGACCTGGAGATTTGTAGGGTTTAAATGTGCCAATAGCCCATCTTACCCTTTGTGGAGTTACTATCCTCCTTGCCACTTCCCAGTCCTCCCTCTTACCACGTCTTGTGGAGAGTTTGGCAACTGGTTCAGTGTCTGCTCCCCCAAGTTTCCTCAGAGTACTGGAAGGGAAATGTGTTCTGATTAATTCTTCCACAGTTTCCCCTGCAGTTTTTGTTATATTTCCCAGTGGGGTTCTTAGCATCCCCACCGGGTTAACTGGGTCCTTAGAGAGCACTTTATGCAGTCGTGCCCCTTCCCGAGTTTTGTCAATCTCTTGACAAAACTCCTTCCAGGACTTCCTGCGTGCTTCTCTAATTGCCCTGTTGTATTCGGTTAGTGTTTTCCTATACTGGTCCCACTTCCCGTTCTTTTTTGCTCTATTAAAGAGTCTCCTGGTGGTCTTCCGAAGTTTGGCTAGCTTCTTGTTCCACCATGACGGATCCCCTACTTTTCTCCCCTCACTGAGAGGGCAGTTATCAGTAAAGGATTCTACTATAGCCTCGCCAACCAATGCGGCAGAGTCTTCTAGCTCTCTCCTCCCACCATACTCCAATCCAGCCTCCTCAATCCGAACTCCCAGGTCCCTCCTGTAGGAGTCCCAATCTGTTCTTCTTGGATCCCTGGTTGGCCGAAGCATGGCTGGATTTAGAGATATATCATACCTAATATGTCTGTGGTCAGAAGAAGATGGTTCATCCGACACATGCCAGTTTAGTACATACCTAGCCGTCTGGTTCGATGCCACCGTAATGTCCAGGACCTCCTGTCTGGCCCTAGTGACAAATGTCGGCTCTTCCCCCTGATTTAAGACTAGTAAATTCTTAGAGCTAACATAAGCTAAAAGTTCCTCACCTCTAGTGTTGGTACCTGTACTTCCCCACGAAGTGTGATGGGAGTTAGCATCCATCCCCACCAGCAGCTCCTCATCCACAGCCCCGCAGTGCTCGACCAGCCTCCTCAGCTCTTGTGTTGGTAGAGCCCCCGCGTAGTCAAAGGGGAGATATGCCGTGGCAAGGTTCAGCCTCTTCATCCTCCCCTCCGCCCGCAGCTCCACCGTCACTGCTATTAAGTCCCTGCAGCAGAAGTCCGTTAGTACAAAAGCACTCAACCCCCTCCTAACCAGGATACACGTCCTGGGAACACCGGAGTCCTTATCGTACAATAACTTACCTCCAGATGTCGCCAGCCCGCATATTCGTCCTCCAGAAATCCATGGCTCCTGGATGAGAACCAAGTTCACCTCTCCCTTGTCCAGCATCCTACACACGACAGCACTCGCCGCCCTGCTATGCTGTAGGTTCACTTGGAGGATCTTGATCATTGTTCTGCTTAATTTGCAGTCTCCTGGGTCCGCAGAGCAGCCCCAGGACTAGACAGCGTGCTCAACTCTACAGCCACTTCACCGGTTTCTGCAGTCGTCAGCTTGACAGCCGCCCCCGCACCCTCAGAGATGGTTGCCGTTGACACATCTGCTACAGACTCACGGTTTGCCGTCTCATTCTCTCCCGCTGTCTGTGCAGTCTCAAAATCAATTCTTTTACTTACTTGGTCCATTAACGTCCCACGAGTATGGGGGAAATAACGGTCGACCAGAGCAGAGCCCCCACTGCCCTGGCAAGACAACATACAATGAGGTTTTGTCTGGTTCCTCAAGGGGATCGTGTGCAACTGCATTTTATACCCTGCAGCCATTCATCCTTCGGCACGATGCCTTCCACCTTGGATTGGGTATTCAGTCACTGACCTTGAAGCACATCCCAAGTTCAGGACATTGTTAACTGTTGCTCATGGAGCGAACAGCCTGCTTTACTCTCTTTTTTACAACTGTGTCGTTAGGGTAGTTTCCCGCCCATACTTCACTGTCGCATTGCCCTTGGTTCACCTGGGAGGTGAGAGTAGCATTGTAAGTGTAATACTTCTTACGGTAAAAATTTGCTAATACAAACCGAATCCAAGATATAATATAAGTTTCAGTTAGAGGACATAAACAGCATATAAATTATCTGATGTACCCATATATTGCAAATTATTGTACTTTAAGATGTATACAATGTGAAATAAGAAGCAAATTAGTTCCGTATCACAGTGTCCAGTTTCATTTTACTTGAAACAAAAAAAATAATTTCTAATAGCACTGGTCATATCTACAAGCTCAACAAAATATCTGAGGTTTTCTTTCCTTCAGTTTCTTCAACATTTTAATGTTTTTGTGTTTTATTGTTTACTATTTATTCCATAGACAATGTCACTACTTTGATTTCCACCTATACTTTGAGTTATTTCATCTTCGGATTGCATAATATATCCAATTTCGTGAGCATCCATTTATCATCTTTTAAATATTTCTTATTATTGCATCAGGGTTTTCATCACTTTCTACAATATTTTTGCACCATTTCTTTAATTTGGTTGGAGTGCTCTGTAGGCCTATTGTCTTTTTTTTATGAATTTTTTAATCATTAGTTTTTTCTATACTTAGGTTGTGTTTCATTGTCTCCCATAATGATACTGTTTTGTCTTCATAGAATTGCCACGGTTCCAGTTCATATCCCAAAGAATCTTTTTCTGATCTTCTTGATTCATCTGAACACTTTTAAGGTTTACAATTCAAGTTTAGAACCTCTCTACTTTACTAAACCTTGTTAATTTCTGAACCCAAACAATGATTCTCTAACCACCTTAAATTTTTTATTTAGAAATAAAGTATAAAATAGTTCAGCAGCAGATTGTAACTATACTCGTTCAGTCTCAGTTAGTTTTTATAAATTTACAAAATTTAAAGTTCGGATGGTCATAAACTGATGTAAAAGTGATCAATTACGTTTCACCGAATGTAATGGACTGCAAAATTCAAGAGTTTAATTTTAAAGTTAACGTCACTAAACAATGAAAAATATATGTTTTTTTCATACCTAAGTAGGTTGATTTACTGATTCCTTCACACAAAGCACTATGAACGAAATCACCTTTGACTATATATCTAATGTATCCTATTCTGTAGTAAATAACTCAGTCCACAGCAAACAATTCTGAACACAGTAATCCTTGATACTAACAAATTAGAATCAAAGTAGATGAAACACCAGGGATTAAACTGTTTAAACGACTGAGGGAAGTAAATTTCCAATAACTCATATCTTTTTATTAGAATATTACTAAAGAAAAGTGCATTGGTAACACATATGAATTTCCAAAAGTCTGAAATTGTACAATTTTGCCAATCTTGCAGCCCCGCCCACATTATGGTAGATCTGAGTAAATAAAGTATGAATTAGTGAGGTTTTATTGTTCCTATCCCTCCCAGACCCTCCTTAGATGCTTCTATCCTAATCCGTAACTATAGCTTAGCTATCTGCTTCAGTCTCTCATTCGTAAGGTTTTTTATTTATTTTTTTCATTCAGTCAAGGCTTTTTATTTGTTTCTTCTGTCCAGTTTTTGATTAATAAATTTCACCTAAATTGTTGAAAGATGTATATAGGTGGTAAAAATACAATTTATAAGAGAAAATACAAAATAATTTGCTCTTGATGAATTAGTTTTTCAACTTTATAAAATACAAGGAAACTTTATCCGTATTTAATTCCTTAATCCATTTTATTGTATCCTGAATATTTCTCCTGACTGAATTGTCTTTTTTTTAATTAAAAAAATTAACATTTTTTTATCTGTCTGGATCTATAATTAATATCTAGTACATTTGTTTAGAATAAATTTTATTAAAATATTTTAACACAATGGCGTACAATTGTGATGTGTGTTTTTACTTAGCATAGATTCTGTTTTCTAACTCTCTCTGTCACTTTTGCTTCGTGTGTTCACTCTGCTTATGCCCAGTTCGCCATGGTAAATTCTCATAACACTTTAGAATTTGCAATCTGATATATGAGAACTACATAAACTAAACTAAGAAAACATAAATTTCACTAGAATTAAAACTTTCAAGATCCCCCACATCATTTTGTTAAACTGTTTAATTTTCAAATGATTTAGTGTTGTGTAATAGACCCACAGATACTTTTATTTCACACTATAACATATTACCCTGAAAACCTTATCTGTCATACTTTTCTGTACAATATACAAATCCAATGGTAAAACTTAAAACAATTTACTCTAAATCTCACTACACACCATTTTATTCAAACAAATCGACTAGCTTCAATGAGGATGTCGCCTTCATCAGTGCTTTGGTACTACTTAATCACTGCTTGGCTATTAACCTAATACAAATCCAACTTCCTAAAACAGCTCTTTTATCTATCTTATATTATTGCTCTAACATAACAATCCTTCATTGCAGTGCCATTTATCTATTTCTATGAACCTTTCTACCCATTTATTCATCAATAAACTCATTTACTATACCTTACATAATCTAGGAATGATAGAGCTTCATTTCTGTTTTTTATTCTCAAAAATCACAACTGTTTTGATCATTTCTCCTCAATGTTCACATTTCAGCACCATAGAAAGAAAGGTATTTCCTGTACATACGGCTTCAAATTGCTTTCTGTAGAATTTTTCTAAATACTATAATTTTTTATTTATTATAATCTGTCTTTCTTTTTAAAAATAAAAGTTATACAGAATACTCACAAATCATTCATTTATTGACTCACACGCTTTTCAATGACGTTGTTAGTTAAGTACATTGTGACTGCCTAAAGTGGCTTTCATCCTACAAATTAACCTTTGGCTTACCACTAAATTAGACTGATCATAATTCCAAACAAACAAGATCTAAAATTATCATCCAAAATTTTCCTTTATCCAACTCTATAATTAATAAGAATAGTTACCCATTTAGAGGCTGTCAGACTCAAACATCTCACAATAAAAAATAATGTTATGACTTATTAAAGGTGGATCTAGATTTTCTCCAATGAGATCAAAGATGGAAATTTTCTTTATAAGAAAGCTAAAGTTATTTATTCTTAAAAATTTTCAAATAAAATTTAGCATTACAAAAATAATATTGGCAAAAACCCCATAACCAGATACAAAATAACTAATTTCTCAAGTTACCTAAGATTAAACTATTATCTACTTTTCGATGACCGTATTGTCATCATCAGAAGATAAAATTACAATCTAGAATACAATACTTTCTTAGAATAATTGTATTCTAGACAGTAATTTTGTTATAGGATTCTCTGATGACGACATGGTCATCGAATATATGAGGGACTAGTCTTAGGTAACTTGTGATATTAGTTATTTTTGTTGTACTGGTTTTCATGCCAATATTATTATTGTAATATATTGTACCATTATGATCTTGATATTGTATAAAATTTAGCATATTTTCATTATGTAGCAAACTTTTAAATGACAATTAATATTTATAGTTTGGGAAACGATGTTTTTCAATATGAGCTAAAATTATTTCAATCAAAATTATTCTACAAAATATCAATTTTTTGTTCTGTTGATTTTGCAAATAAATTGATGACATTCTCATCATGCTGTTTTTTTGCCAATAATGTTAGTAATATATTATATTATACCATTGTGCTTTTGATATTTCCATCAAGCTTAGCATATTTTCATTATGTAGCAAACATTTAAATGACAAATACATATTTATAGTTTAGAAATGATTTTTTTCAATATGAGCTAAAATTATTTCAATCCAAATTATTCTACAAAATATCAATATTTCTTCGTTTTGATTTTTCAAATAAATTAATGATATTCTCCTTAATATTATGAATTACAGCAAGACCTTTAAATAGAACTGCCGTTCATCCTCGATCTCGACATGTTTTGGGTCTTCTCATTGGACAATAACTCTTACAGTTGCTGAGCTATAAAAAGAGTTGTTTACAGTGTTAACAATTCCTTTAACCCTAGAGAACTCGCGCTAATACTCGTTACACCAGAGCTCGCGCGGGGTAATTTTTTACCCCAACCAGATTTTCAATATCAGTAAAATATTTACTATTATAAATAAAAAAATATTTAAACATATTTTGTTATACTATAATAGATATGAACAAACTCAAGCAATATTATTTCCTTCTTTATATGTCAAAACACTCTTCACATACTTCAACTAAATGGTCTTTACAAACACTTTCCCCACAATTAGCACAGCATTAATTGTTTTTTTGTCTAAGTTCTTAGGCCAAAAAACAAAAACCTGTAATTAAAATGTTTGTTTGTAATATTGCCACATATAAAGCTATAGCCTATATTGTAAATAAACGTTTTTTAGTTACAATAGTCATGAAAACAAAATATTTTATAAACAAGAATAGTTTACAAACATAATATATATCAAAACGTAATACTTGCAAGAGAAAATAGAATCTGTGTCTTGACATTGTACACATTACTATATGCAAACCAGTTTTGTCTGTTGTCCATATACCTTTAGAACTTTTGTACGAAGACATCATTGCTCCACAAATATACAATACCCCAAACAATGCTTTAATTCCTTCAAAAGAAGTTACATTTGCGCCTTTCTCTCTTGAAAAGATACAAATATAAAATTTGTGTTCTCCATTATCGCCATGACAAAATATATATGTAGATAATTTAAAATAGATTATTAAATTTATAAATTAAAACAAACTTCAGAGATAAATTCCTCACAAAATATGAAACATAGTAAAATTCACTCATAACAATCTTGCAAAAAAAAGAAAATAAATTTATGTGATAAAAAAGTTGCAAAATACAATTTGAAATAATCTTCACTTATAAAAACTTTGTAAAATACAAATAGAAATAGACTTCATTTATAAAAACCTCGCAAAATATAAATAGAAATAGACTTCACTTAAAGAGACCAGTATTGTAACGTGAGGACTCGCACGGGGTAAAAACTTTCCCAGCTGTTGCAACAGTAACTTCAAACCGTTATAAGTAAACAAAAACTGTCAAACTACCTGATGTAGAGACAGAAATAGATACGAAGCGAGTCAATTAGAAGGTATGTAAGGGGTGGAAGAATTTCAGGATTTGCAACTGTTTTATAATCTTTGTTAAAAACTCACTGGGAGAATAATTACCCCGCTCGAGTCCTCTAGGGTTAAAACAGGATAGTATGTTTCATGCCCTATGTTTACCTTGAATTGCACTTTATTTTCTTGTACTCTAGATAGAACTTTATATTGCACAGTATTTTGTTAAAAAGTTCAACCTATGATGTTTCAACTCTTAGCAAAGAAGGGTATTGCATTGTTTGAGGATTTACTTATTTTTTATAAAGTTCTGTTACCTGTCAAAGTTTGTGAAGACCAACATCGACTATGGGAAATATTATTAATCATGTTTACACTCACAGAGATTATTTTTTAAATAAATGCGGTAGATTTGCGAGTCAGGTACAACTATTTATTTAAACTGGCAACATTTCATTAATGGCTACGTATTTGTCATTAATACATTATGTATTGTAGCCCTGGTGACGATAGCATGGCCTGTTTAAATAAATAATTGTACCTAACTCTCAAATTAAGCAGATTTATTTAAACAATAACAGAAATACTGCTACCAATCTTCCTTGACTGCTCCAGAAGATGTACTTGTTTCAATCAGTTTATATAACTTCTCTAAACAATCTATTTTGTTTTGAACCTTATGGTATTCTCTTGAATTTTGGTGTCCATTGCGTTCGGTAAAACTTGATTAATCACTTTTAGAGAAATCAAAACGTTTTTCACCACAATAACATGATGATTATATTAAAATATGTTTATCAAATAGCATAAATGAAATCCCAATTTATTTTTAAAATATAATAAACTATTGAATTTGAATATGGTGATCCAAGCCCCCAAGGTTCCTGCATGATCTGTTGCCGGATTTTTCCTGGCCGGGTTTCTTTCTTACCAGGTTTTTTCAACCCGCTCTTAGCGCGACACCTACCCTACTGTTTCATTTCACTACCTCCTGATTCTCCAGGGAAAGCGAAACGTTTTTCACCACAATAACATGATGATTATATTAAAATATGTTTATCAAATAGCATAAATGAAATCCCAATTTATTTTTAAAATATAATAAATTATTGAATTTGAAAATTTATTTTCCACTTATAGACAATTTTAAAATGTATCGTATATGGTAAAATTTAAATATAATTTAATTTGTTGTAATATTTCTAGAGTAATTTAAAGTTTTATACCATGTTTAATATATTTATACATCAATTATATGTTGTATTTATTTAAAGTAATTATTAATTTCCATGTCTTAATAAATATTGTTTCATCAATGAAATTTCAATTATATAATTTAATTTATTTTTAATGAATTAACTGTATTCCATTTGATTTACATCATAATAAACGTCTGATTGAGCAACGCATCCAAAACATCTCATTGTTTCGTTGTTAATTATTTTTATGTTATATATGTAGTACAGAATTTAATATTTTACCATCGATTGTTCTATTATTCTAGTTTATCAATATTGCATTATTTTATCTATAATCAGTACAGTAAACACAAACAGAAGTTTAAATGTCACTTTGCTACCAGTTAAGCTATATTTTTGATGATGAATCTGTGAAAAATTATATTCTTTTTTGTTATGTCTTATTCATATGGAATACAGTTTTTACTATCTATGCTCACTTTATTTTGTTTACCCTTGTTGGCTGTGTTTATAAATTTGATATACACTTCAGTTGTTCATGGTGGTTGTGTGGATTAATATTCTTCTTTATTATATGCATCAATTTAATACAAATGTATATATATCATAGTAGCCCCTGTATAACAATTTGATACAAGACTGATATGCTTGTAATTCTAATCTAAGGAGCATATGAATTTAATACAAGACTGACATCCTAGATGGTCATGAAGCATTTGTACACAATTTGACAGATTGTATTGATTTAATATTCAGCCTCACATCCATGTTACATGCTTATCAGTTGGATTTGTTCAAATCCTCCCTATTTGTCATAATAGTAATTTGATAATATTTTTTATTAGGAATACACTGTGGTTAAATATTAATAATAACTTTGTCTTTGTATGTTACTCCTGAGGATGGTTACTTTTTACCAGAAATGTGCATGAGGATAAAATAAAAAGTATCATGGTTACCAGGATTTTTAGTATTTATAATTTTTTGGTAAAGGTTTGGTCTACCTTTTTTTCAGTGCTCATCCAACTATAATTGTTACTCACTAAGTTTATAATGTTACAGAATCTTAATATGGGTAGAATAATCTCATGTAGAGGCTAATTTAGCTTTAGATGGTGATTTTGTTGGACTAGCACATGGTACGGATCCATATAACGGGTATGATAACAAACCAAACAAATTTAAAGTGATAAAAACAGCAAGGCTACTTTTCAAAGTTACATGATACAAGGATTCTTCAAAATAGTGATATTTTTCCAAATAGTCATCACAAGAAGCTTTAGTTTATGTCAAATGAAAGAAAAAAGTCCATATTTCATTTGCAGACTTCAATTTTAAAATATATTTCACAGTTTTTGCAAAAATGGAAAAAAACCGATTAATATTTTAGTTTTAGCTAGATACCGCAAACTTGTACCTAGTAGTTCAGCATGAATCCGCTAGGTGACAGCATCTAAAAGTAACTTGAACCCGGGATTTTCCCGGCACGGTTTCTTCTTGCCAGGTTTTTTCATCCCGCTCTTAGTGCGACACTTACCTCAGTGCATTTCTAAACTACTGATCCGATCATCATGAAACGTTAGGAAATTTTTTAGTACATTCCTGGGAAGGTTTCTGGCAGCATAACAGTTTTTTTCCTACATGTAATTTTTAGGTACCTAAATAGCATAAAATATCGTTTTCTATCTTAAGACATTTCATTGAATTCATTCCTAATTTTAGTTGCTAGGCAACATTCAATTATCTAAAATTATTTTCTAACATTTCAAACAATATACAAAAAATATTATATATCCAAGTCTACCTCAATAAATAACGTGCAATCAAGAACTTTTATTGTCACACTTTTCTTGATCAACTACTATAAGTTCAGCTATTATTGTGTTAATAAAATACTAAATTATGTTTAGTTAATGTAAACATGCTATATTTTCATCCACTTTGTTTAGTTTTAAATACATCTTGAACAGTAAACGAGTAATTTTCGACTTTTGATAAATGAGAAGGGGGCCATTGGATTTTATGTTATATACGTACAAGTAGATTATAGCTGCATTTAACGAAGAATGACGTGGCACCAATAGTTTTTCAAAAATTTGTCTAGTTCTTGAGTTATTTACATATTTGTAAAATTAAATTATTACTTTTTTTATTACCTTCGTCTGGGCCCCAAAACCCACCCAGCCCTCGTGGCACCCAACCTCTAGCGAGCTACCTCCTTCTCACATGCGCATTGGGTTAGGATCCCTACCTAGAGTGAAGGAAACGGGATTGATTGCCCATGTACCAATCTCAAGCTGATGGAGAATCAGGAAATAGTGAAATGAAACAGTACGAAAAGTGTCACGCTAAGAACAGGATGAAAAAACCTGGCAAAGAAGAAACACTACCAGGAAAAATCCGGCGTTCGAGTTACTGTCAGGTGCTGTCACCTAGCGGACTCATGCTGAACTACAAGGTACAAGTTCGTGGTATCTAGCTAAAACTAGAATATTAATCGTTTTTTTCCATTTTTGCAAAAATTATGAAATATATTTTAAAATTAAAGTCTGCAAATGAAATATGGACTTTTTTCTTTCATTTGACATAAACTAAAGCTTCTTGTGATGACTATTTGAAAAAATATCACTATTTTGAGGAAGCCTTGAATCATGCAACTTTGAAAAGTAGCCTTGCTGTTTTTATCACTTTAAATTTGTTTGGTTTGTTATCATACCAGTTATATGGATCCGTACCATGTGCTAGTCCAACAAAATCACCATTTAAAGCTAAATTAGCCTCTACATGAGATTATGGCACCCATATATAGATCCTGTAACATTATAAACTTAGTGAGTAACAGTTATAGTCCCTGCTGGATGCAATAAAAAACAGAAGGTAGAGCAAACCTTTACCAAAGTAATTATAAATACTCAAAATCCTGGTAACCGTGATACTTTTTATTTTATCCTCATATACATTTCTGGTAAAAAGTAACCATCCTCAGGAGTAACATACAAAGACAAAGTTATTATTAATATTTAACCACAGTGTATTCCTAAGAAATAATATTATCAAATTACTATTATAACAAATAAGGAGGATTTAAACGAATCCAACTGTTACGCATGTAACAACTATCTAAGGCTAAATATTAAATCGAAACACTCTGTCAAGCTGTGTACAAATGCTTCATGACCATCTAGGATGTCAGCCTTGTATTAAATTCATATGCTTCTTAGATTAGAATTACAAGCATATCAGTCTTGTATCAAATTGTTATACTATGATACATATACACTTGTATTAAATTGACGCATATAATAAAGAAGAATATTAATCCACATATTAATCCACACAACCACCATGAACAACTGAAGTGTATATCAAATTTATAAACACAGCCAACAAGGGTAAATAAAATAAAGTGAGCATAGATAGTAAAAACTGTATTCCATATGAATAAGACATAACAAAATAGAATTTTATTTTTCTCAGATTCATCATCAAAAATATTAGTTTAACTGGTAGCACAGTGACATTTAAACTTCTGTTTGTGTTTACTGTACTGATTATAGATAAAATAATGCAATATTGATAAACTAGAATAATAGAACAATCGATGGTAAAATATTAAATTCTGTACTACATATATAACAAAAAAAATAATTAAAACAATGAGATGTTTTGGGTGTGTTGCTCAATCAGACGTTTATTATGATGTAAATCAAATGGGATACAATTAATTCATAAAAAATAAAAGAAATTCAATTATATAATTGAAATTTAATTGATGAAACAATATTTATTAAAAGACAGAAATTAATAATAATTTTAAATAAATACAACAAATAATTGAGATATAAATATATTAAACATGGTATAAAACTTTAAATTATTCTAGAAATATTACAACAAGTTAAATTTAAATTTTACCATATACGATACATTTTAAAATTGCCTATAAATGGAAAATAGATTTTCAAACTCAATAATTTATTATATTTTAAAAATAAATTGGAGTTTCATTTATGCTATTTGATAAACATATTTTAATATAATCATCATGTTACTGTGGTAAAAAACGTTTCGCTTTCCCTGGAGAATCGGGAGGTAGTGAAATGAAACAGTAGGGTAAGTGTCGCGCTAAGAGCGGGATGAAAAAACCTGGCAAGAAAGAAACCCGGACAAGTAAAATCCGGCAGCAGATCATGCATGAACCTTGGGGGCTTGGATCACCGTATGGTAAGAGATAAGGAGGGGTATTACCTTACAAATACCTTGTTAGTGAGTCTATGACAGGATTGACATGTACCTGTTCTTCTGCTGCCTACTCGAAACTGAAAAGGCATCTTGTAAAATATTGCTATGAGATACCGTCAGATGCTACCACCTAGCAAATTAATGATGAACTACTAGTTACAAGTTTGCTATATCCAACCAAAAGTAGGATATTAATCGTTGTTTTCCATTTTCTAAAAACCTGTGATATATATTTTAAAACTGAAGTCTATTTATGAAATATAGACATTCTTCTTTCATTTGACATAAACTAGTATGCAGTAGTATGCAGACCCCACTACAAACTCGTGTGTTAGTATGCAGACCCCACTTCAAACATGTGTGTTAGTATGCAGACCCCACTACAAACTCGTGTGTTAGTATGCAGACCTCCATACAAACTCATGTGTTAGTATGCAGACCCCACTACAAACTCGTGTGTTAGTATGCAGATCCCCCTACAAACTCAGGTGTTAGTATGCAGAACCTCCTACAAACTTGTGTGTTAGTTTGCAGACCCTTCTACAAACTCGTGTGTTAGTATGCAGACCTCCACACAAACTCATGTGTTAGTATGCAGACCCCACTACACACTCAGGTGTTAGTATGCAGACCCCACTACAAACTCGTTTATTAGTATGCAGACAATTCTACAAACTCGTTTATTAGTATGCAGACCCCCCTTCAAACATGTGTGTTAGTATGCAGACCCCACTACAAACTCGTAGGTTAGTATGCAGACCCTTCTACAAACTCGTGTGTTAGTATGCAGACCTCACTACAAACTCGTTTATTAGTATTCAGACCCCACTTCAAACATGTGTGTTAGTATGCAGACCCCACTACAAACTCGTTTATTAGTATTCAGACCCCACTTCAAACATGTGTGTTAGTATGCAGACCCTTCTACAAACTCGTTTATTAGTATGCACACCCCCTTCAAACATGTGTGTTAGTATGCAGACCCTTCTACAAACTCGTGTGTTAGTATGCAGACCCTTCTAAAAACTCGTTTATTAGTATGCAGACCCTTCTACAAACTCGTTTATTAGTATGCAGACCCTTCTACAAACTCGTTTATTAGTATGCAGTCCCTTCTACAAACTCGTTTAATAGTATGCAGACCCCCCTTCAAACATGTGTGTTAGTATGCAGACCCCACTACAAACTCGTGTGTTAGTATGCAGACCCTTATAAAAACTCGTTTATTAGTATGCAGACCCTTCTACAAACTCGTTTATTAGTATGCAGACCCTTCTACAAACTCGTTTATTAGTATGCAGTCCCTTCTACAAACTCGTTTAATAGTATGCAGACCCCCCTTCAAACATGTGTGTTAGTATGCAGACCCCACTACAAACTCGTGTGTTAGTATGCAGACCTTCTACAAACTCGTGTGTTAGTATGCAGACCCTTCTACAAACTCGTTTATTAGTATGCAGACCCCACTTCAAACATGTGTGATAGTATGCAGACCCTTCTACAAACTCGTGTGTTAGTATGCAGACCCCACTACAAACTCGTTTATTAGTATGCAGACCGCACTTCAAACATGTGTGTTAGTATGCAGACCCTTCTACAAACTCGTTTATTAGTATGCAGACCCCACTTCAAACATGTGTGTTAGTATGCAGACCCTTCTACAAACTCGTTTATTAGTATGCAGACCCCACTTCAAACATGTGTGTTAGTATGCAGACCCTTCTACAAACTCGTTTATTAGTATGCAGACCCTTCTACAAACTCGTTTATTAGTATGCAGACCCTTCTACAAACTCGTTTATTAGTATGCAGACCCTTCTACAAACTCGTTTATTAGTATGCAGACCCCCCTTCAAACATATGTGTTAGTATGCAGACCCCACTACAAACTCGTGTGTTAGTATGCAGACCCTTCTACAAACTCGTGTGTTAGTATGCAGACCGCACTTCAAACATGTGTGTTAGTATGCAGACCCTTCTACAAACTCGTTTATTAGTATGCAGACCCCACTTCAAACATGTGTGTTAGTATGCAGACCCTTCTACAAACTCGTTTATTAGTATGCAGAACCCACTTCAAACATGTATGTTAGTATGCAGACCCCACTACAAACTCGTGTGTTAGTATGCAGACCTTTCTACAAACTCGTGTGTTAGTATGCAGATCCTTCTACAAACTCGTTTATTAGTATGCAGACCCCCTTCAAATATGTCTGATAGTATGCAGACCCCACTACAAACTGGTGTGTTAGTATGCAGACCCTTCTACAAACTCGTTTATTAGTATACAGACCCTTCTACAAACTCGTTTATTAGTATGCAGACCCTTCTACAAACTCGTTTATTAGTATGCAGACCCTTCTACAAACTCGTTTATTAGTATGCAGACCCTTCTACAAACTCGTTTATTAGTATGCAGACCCCCCTTCAAACATGTGTGTTAGTATGCAGACCCCACTACAAACTCGTGTGTTAGTATGCAGACCCTTCTACAAACTCGTTTATTAGTATGCAGACCCCAGTTCAAACATGTGTGTTAGTATGCAGACCTTTCTAAAAACTCGTGTGTTAATATGCAGACCCTTCTACAAACTTGTTTATTAGTATGCAGACCCCACTTCATACATGTGTGTTAGTATGCAGACACTTCTACAAACTCGTGTGTTAGTATGCAGACCCTTCTACAAACTCGTGTGTTAGTATGCAGACCCTTCTACAAACTCGTTTATTAGTATGCAGACCCCACTTCAAACATGTGTGTTAGTATTCAGACCCTTCTACAAACTCGTGTGTTAGTATGCAGACCCTTCTACAAACTCGTTTATTAGTATGCAGACCCCACTTCAAACATGTGTGTTAGTATGCAGACCCTTCTGTAAACTCGTGTGTTAGTTTGCAGACCCCACTACAAAGTCGTGTGTTAGTATGCAGGCCCTTCTACAAACTCATTTATTAGTATGCAGACCCCACTTCAAACATGTATGTTACTATGCAGACCCCACTACAAACTCCAGTGTTAGTATGCAGACCCCACTACAAACTCGTGTGTTAGTATGCAGATCCCCCTACAAACTCAGGTGTTAGTATGCAGAACCTACTACAAACATGTGCGTTAGTTTGCAGGCCCTTCTACAAACTCGTGTGTTAGTATGCAGACCTCCATACAAACCCGTTTATTAGTATGCAGACCCCCCTACAAACTCCAGTGTTAGTATGCAGACCCCACTACAAACTCGTGTGTTAGTTTGCAGACCCTTCTACAAACTCGTGTGTTAGTATGCAGACCCCACTACAAACTCCAGAGTTATTATGCAGACCCCACTACAAACTCGTGTGTTAGTATGCAGATCCCCCTACAAACTCAGGTGTTAGTATGCAGAACCTCCTACAAACTTGTGTGTTAGTTTGCAGACCCTTCTACAAACTCGTGTGTTAGTATGCAGACCTCTATACAAACTCGTTTATTAGTATGCAGAATCCCCCTACAAATTCTAGTGTTAGTATGCAGACCCCACTACAAACTCGTGTGATAGTTTGCAGACCCTTCTACAAACTCGTGTGTTCGTATGCAGACCCCACTACAAACTCCAGTGTTAGTATGCAGACCCCACTACAAATTCGTGTGTTAGTATGCAGATCCCCCTACAAACTCAGGTGTAAGTATGCAGAACCTCCTACAAACTTGTGTGTTAGTTTGCAGACCCTTCTACAAACTCGTGTGTTAGTATGCAGACCCTTCTACAAACTCGTTTATTAGTATGCAGACCCCACTTCAAACATGTGTGTTAGTACGCAGACCCTTCTACAAACTCGTTTATTAGTATGCAGACCCCACTTCAAACATGTGTGTTAGTATGCAGACCCTTCTACAAACTCGTTTATTAGTATGCAGACCCCACTTCAAACATGTGTGTTAGTATGCAGACCCTTCTATAAACTCGTTTATTAGTATGGAGACCCCATTTCAAACATGTATGTTAGTATGCAGACCCTTCTACAAACTCGTTTATTAGTATGCAGACCCCACTTCAAACATGTGTGTTAGTATGTAGACCCTTCTACAAACTCGTGTGTTAGTATGCAGACCCTTCTACAAACTCGTTTATTAGTATGCAGACCCCACTTCAAACATGTGTGTTAGTATGCAGACCCTTCTACAAACTCGTTTATTAGTATGCAGACCCAACTTCAAACATGTGTGTTAGTATGCAGACCCCACTACAAACTAGTGTGTTAGTATGCAGACCCTTTTACAAACTCGTTTATTAGTATGCAGACCCCCCTTCAAACATGTGTGTTAGTATGCAGACCCCACTACAAACTCGTGTGTTGGTATGCAGACCCTTCTACAAACTCGTTAATTAGTATGCAGACCCTTCTACAAACTCTTGTATTAGTATGCAGACCCTTCTACAAACTCGTTTATTAGTATGCAGACCCTTCTACAAACTCGTTTATTAGTATGCAGACCCTTCTACAAACTCGTTTGTTAGTATGCAGACCCCCCTTCAAACATGTGTGTTAGTATGCAGACCCCACTACAAACTCGTGTTTTAGTATGCAGACCCTTCTACAAACTCGTTTATTAGTATGCAGACCCTTCTACAAACTCGTTTATTATTATGCAGACCCCACTTCAAACATGTGTGTTAGTATGCAGACCCTTCTACAAACTCGTGTGCTAGTATGCAGACCCTTCTACAAACTCGTTTCTTAATATGCAGACCCCACTTCAAACATGTGTGTTAGTATGCAGACCCTTCTACAAACTAGTGTGTTAGTATGCAGAAACTTCTACAATCTCGTTTATTAGTATGCAGACCCCACTTCAAACATGTGTGTTAGTATGCAGAACCTTCTACAAACTCGTGTGTTAGTATGCAGACCCCACTACAAACTCGTGTGTTAGTATGCAGACCCTTCTACAAACTCGTTTATTAGTATGCAGACCCCACTTCAAACATGTGTGTTAATATGCAGACCCCACTACAAACTCGTGTGTTAGTATGCAGACCCCACTTCAAACATGTGTATTAATATGCAGACCCCACTACAAACTCGTGTGTTAGTATGCAGACCCCACTTCAAACATGTGTGTTAGTATTCAGACCTCACTACAAACTCCAGTGTTAGTATGCAGGCCCTTCTAGAAACTCGTGTGTTAGTATGCAGACCTCTATACAAACTCGTTTATTAGTATGCAGACCCCACTACAAACTCCAGTGTTAGTATGCAGACCCCACTACAAGCTCGTGTGTTAGTATGCAGACCCCCTACAAACTCAGGTGTTAGTATGCAGAACCTCCTACAAACTTGTGTGTTAGTTTGCAGATCCTTCTACAAACTCGTGTGTTAGTATGCAGACCTCCATACAAACTCGTTTATTAGTATGCAGATCCCAATACAAACTCAGGTGTTAGTATGCAAAACCTCCTACAAACTTGTGTGTTAGTTTGCAGACCCTTCTACAAACTCGTGTGTTAGTATGCAGACCCCACTACAAACTCCAATGTTAGTATGCAGACCCCACTACAAACTCGTGTGTTAGTATGCAGATCCCCCTACAAACTCAGGTGTTAGTATGCAGAACCTCCCACAAACTTATGTGTTATTTTGCAGACCCTTCTACAAACTCGTGTGTTAGTATGCAGACCTCCATACAAACTCGTTTATTAGTATGCAGATCCCCCCACAAACTCCAGTGTTATTATGCAGACCCCACTACAAACTCCAGTGTTAGTATGCAGACCCCACTACAAACTCGTGTGTTATTATGCAGATCCCCCTACAAACTCCAGTGTTAGTATGCAGACCCTATCTACAAACTCGTGTATTAGTATGCAGATCCCCCTACAAACTCCAGTGTTAGTATGCAGACCCTTCTACAAATCGTTTATTAGTATGCAGACCCCACTTCAAACATGTGTGATAGTATGTAGTTCCCCCTACATACTCAGGTGTTAGTATGCAGAACCTCCTACAAACTTGTGTGTTAGTTTGCAGACCCATCTACAAACTCGTGTGTTAGTATGCAGACCTCCATACAAACTCGTTTATTAGTATGCAGAATCCCCCTACAAACTCCAGTGTTAGTATGCAGACCCCAATACAAACTCGTGTGATAGTTTGCAGACCCTTCTACAAACTTGTGTGTTAGTTTTCAGACCCTTCTACAAACTCGTGTGTTAGTATGCAGACCCTTCTACAAACTCGTTTATTAGTATGCAGACCCCACTTCAAACATGTGTGTTACTATGCAGACCCTTCTACAAACTCGTTTATTAGTATGCAGACCCCACTTCAAACATGTGTGTTAGTGTGCAGAACCTTCTACAAACTCGTTTATTAGTATGCAGACCCCACTTCAAACATGTGTGTTAGTATGTAGACCCTTCTACAAACTCGTGTGTTAGTATGCAGACACTTCTACAAACTCGTTTATTAGTATGCAGACCCCACTTCAAACATGTGTAATAGTATGCAGACCCTTCTATAAACTCGTTTATTAGTATGCAGACCCCACTTCAAACATGTGTGTTAGTATGCAGACCCCACTACGAACTCGTGTGTTAGTATGCAGACCCTTCTACAAACTCGTTTATTAGTATGCAGACCCTTCTACAAACTCGTTTATTAGTATGCAGACCCCACTTAAAACATGTGTGTTAGTATGCACACCTTTCTACAAACTCGTGTTTTAGTATGCAGACCTTTCTACAAACTCGTGTGTTGGTATGCAGATCCTTCTACAAACTCGTTTATTAGTATGCAGACCCCCTTCATACATGTGTGTTAGTATGCAGACCCCACTACAAACTCGTGTGTTAGTATGCAGACCCTTCTATAAACTCGTGTGTTAGTATGCAGACCCCACTACAAAGTCGTCTGTTAGTATGCAGACCCTTCTACAAACTCGTTTATTAGTATGCAGACCCCACTTCAAACATGTGTGTTAGTTTGCAGACCCCACTACAAACTCGTGTGTTAGTATGCAGACCCCATTTCAAACATGTGTGTTAGTATGCAGACCCCACTACAAACTCGTGTGTTAGTATGCAGACCCTTCTACAAACTCGTTTATTAGTATGCAGACCCCACTTTAAACATGTATGTTAGTATGCAGACCCCACTACAAACTCCAGTGTTAGTATGCAGACCCCACTACAAACTCGTGTGTTAGTATGCAGATCCCCCTACAAACTCAGGTGTTAGTATGCAGAACCTACTACAAACTTGTGCGTTAGTTTGCAGGCCCTTCTACAAACTCGTGTGTTAGTATGCAGACCTCCATACAAACCCGTTTATTATTATGCAGACCCCCCTACAAACTCCAGTGTTAGTATGCAGACCCCATTACAAACTCGTGTGTTAGTTTGCAGACCCTTCTACAAACTCGTGTGTTAGTATGCAGACCCCACTACAAACTCCACTGTTAGTATGCAGACCCCACTACAAACTCGTGTGTTAGTATGCAGATCCCCCTACAAACTCAGGTGTTAGTATGCAGAACCTCCTACAAACGTGTGTGTTAGTTTGCAGACCCTTCTAAAACTCGTGTGTTAGTATGCAGACCCTTCTACAAACTCGTTTATTAGTATGCAGACCCAACTTCAAACATGTGTGTTAGTATGCAGACCCTTCTACAAACTCGTTTATTAGTATGCAGGCCCCACTTCAAACATGTGTGTTAGTATGCAGACCCTTCTACAAACCCGTTTATTAGTATGCAGACCCCACTTCAAACATGTGTGTTAGTATGCAGAACCTTCTACAAACTCGTTTATTAGTATGCAGACCCCACTTCAAACATGTGTGTTAGTATGCAGACCCTTCTACAAACTCGTTTATTAGTATGCAGACCCCACTTCAAACATGTGTGTTAGTATGTAGACCCTTCTACAAACTCGTGTGTTAGTATGCAGACCCTTCTACAAACTCGTTTATTAGTATGCAGATCCTTCTACAAACTCGTTTATTAGTATGCAGACCCCTCTTCAAACATGTGTGTTAGTATGCAGACCCCACTACAAACTCGTGTGTTAGTATGCAGACCCTTCTACAAACTCGTTTATTAGTATGCAGACCCCACTTCAAACATGTGTGTTAGTATGTAGACCCTTCTACAAACTCGTGTGTTAGTATGCAGACCCTTCTACAAACTCGTTTATTAGTATGCAGATCCTTCTACAAACTCGTTTATTAGTATGCAGACCCCTCTTCAAACATGTGTGTTAGTATGCAGACCCCACTACAAACTCGTGTGTTAGTATGCAGACCCTTCTACAAACTCGTTTATTATCCCGCAGGGGGGTGCGGACTAGCCGCACCTACGAGGGATTTGGCGTCCCTCGCGGTACCCTAGCCTAACACTACACCACTCACAAAAACCTACACACACACATACACACACCAACACAATCTATACACATTTCAACACTTACATCTTCGCTTAGGGAATTTTGACTGGTCAGAACCGTTGCGCGTTGGGAGTGCTGAAAAGTCCAGAGCGTGACAAACTCTGGTCTGGGACGCTGATGTGAGCTTGCTCTGCCGAAGACGTAAGCGCGGTTTCTGGTCTACCAGCCGCTTCGGTCCTTGGTCAGGGAGTGTCCGCTGTGCATGGGTGTCGGAGCCTGTGCACAGTATTACGAGTCCTCGACTGATGCCCATCCAGTCGAGCTAAGGAGAAAAGCTATAGGCCTCAGAGTTCTGAGGGTTGGAAATGATCTTAATGTGATCCAAGGGTGTACCCGTTCCTATAGTCTCGCCCGTAACGCTTGACACGATGGCTGGCAAAAAATATTTATGGATTCCAAAACCACGTCAAATATGACTAGTCTGAAGAGGACACGCCAGGATTCTCCTGACGATAGTCAAGATCTGAGTAAAAAGTTGATGGTGGCAACGTCGCAGACATTGCCATCAGCAAAGTATTTAGTTGTTTCTAGTGCCGAAGAAGGGAAAGATCTTTCCAAAGTTTCTCCCTTCCTTATTAACAAGGCTATTACTGCTTGTGCTGGAGGCCCAGTAGCCTCTGTTAAGAAACTCAGAAACGGAACACTGTTAGTTGCGACTTCCACCGAGAGACAAACCCGTGCTCTATCTAAAATGACCTCTTTCTTTGACCAGGTCAAGGTATCTGTGGCTCCCCACAGATCCTTGAATTACTCAAAGGGGGTCATCACATGTAGGGATTTAATGCACCTTCCAATCGAAGAAATTAAGTCCGAACTGTCTTCTCAGTTAGTTACGGAGGTTATCCCCATAATGAAAATGGACAAAGGAGAAAAAGTAGCAACAGCGTCTTTTATCGTAACCTTTGGAAAGCCGGAAATACCCGAATACTTGCATGCAGGTTACCAAAGAATCTCAGTGAGACCATACGTGGCTAACCCTAGGCGCTGCTTCAAGTGCCAGCGATTTGGGCATATCAGCTCTACGTGTTCGAAGCAGAACGTATGCGGTATATGTAGCGTTGAAGGCCATGATGACAAGGAATGTGTTAATTCTCCGAAATGCGCCAACTGTGGTGGTGACCACCCAGCGCGATCCTACAACTGCCCTACCTTTAAGGAAGAGAAAGCTATCCTAGGCATCATGGCGAAAGACAAGCTGTCGTTTCCAGAGGCCAAAAAACTCTATAGATCCACTCAGCCGAAGGCAGACAGTAAGACTTATGCCGCTACCCTGACCGCTTCGAAATCGTCTTGTACCAACTGTGCTGAGCTGTCCAAGAAGATTGAAGCTCTAACTGAACAAGTGTCTCCCCTTTTGTGCTTAGTCACAAATGGATCGTCTCTAAATTTGGTACAACCTGCAGCAACTGATAGTGTTTTACCTCGTGTACCTATCCCTTCCACTGGGGGGATTGTGGCACGAAATAAATCACTAAGTGAGCCTTGTGTTTCGGTGCAGAAGAAATTATCAACGGGTAGTAAACCATCTGTCCAGAAGACGTTGGAAAAATCCAAACCACGTAGACCGGAGTTACGACAGACCACATCGTCACAGTCGTTACAGGGTATTAAGAAAAATGCAAACAAAGGAGGGAATGTGAAAACTACCCCTCCTATACCCAAAACTTCCTCAGATTCCATCCCTGAACGGGTGGATATGGAATCTGAGAAATGTAAGCCTGAGACGTCCCAAAACGTCCCAGGCAAGAAAGGAGAGAGCACCAATGGGTGTCAAATAAACCCTTTGCTAAGCTAATAAATGTCTTTGCTTAGGAAGTCAGTGATACAATGGAACGTCAACGGTGTTAGGAGTCACATAGAAGAACTTAAAGTACTCGTGCGAGATGTGTACCCAATGTTTGTATGTCTACAGGAGACACATCTCCACGAATCGCATAATTTCCATTTAAGGGAGTATTCAGTTTTTAGATCGGACTTCGTTACAGAAGATCGAGCTAGAGGTGGCGTAGCCATCCTAGCCCGTGACTGTATCGATGCTGTTTCTCTAAACTTAATATCTCCTTTACAAGCAGTAGCCGTTCAAACAGCTGTCCCGTATAAAATCACTGTGTGTTGTGTCTACTTGCCACCACAAGAAAACCTGCATCACAGTGATTTAGTGAATTTAATAAGCCAGTTACCAACTCCGTTCTTATTGGTAGGGGATTTTAATGCCCACCATTCGTCTTGGGGATCTCCGACTAGGAACTCTCGAGGTGACCTTGTTGAGAGTGTGAGAACGGAACTGGACTTATGTCTGCTAAATGACGGTTCGCCTACCCATTTAGCAGCATCTACTGGTGGATGGACAGCTGTTGACCTATCGATTTGCAGCCCACAATTAGCTACTAGATGCACATGGTCGGTACTCAATGTTTTGTATGGTAGCGACCATGTGCCTATTAAGATCAGTTTATGTGACTCCCAACCCTGTTATGCTCGAAATCCCAGTTGGATTTTACGAAAAGCCAACTGGGACTCATACTCGAATTACCTTGTATCACTTGACATGGATTATTTGACACCCATTGATGAAAATATAGAAAATATTACGAAAGCAATTTTAAATGCCGCTGAAAAGACCATTCCGAAAACCTCTACGCATTCACGCCGACCGCCTGTGCCGTGGTGGAACGATGAATGCACAGAAATCCTCCGTTTACGTCGAAGAGCTCTTAGGAAATTTAAACGACACCCAACAAATGGAAACCTTCAGGAATATAAAATACTCCGTGCGAAAGCACGGAGGATATTTAGGCTGAGTAGAAAGAACTCTTGGGAACAGTACATTAGCACAATTAGACGAACAACTCCGTCTTCCACAGTGTGGAGGAAATTAAGATCAGTTTGTGGTACTTCCACTCCGTTGCCAGCCATTGCGCTGAAGCAACCAGATGGGAGATTAATCACAAACGGTGATGATATTGCTAATGTACTTGGAACATCTTTTTCTAACTTTTCTGCTACTACAGCCTATGATAGTTTGTTCCAGATTTATAAACTGAAGGAAGAAGCAATACCGTTTACTGTTGGGTCGTCTGGGGACTCTCCTTTAAACACTCCTTTCTCTATAGGGGAATTGGAGTCAGCTCTTGCGTCAACGAAGGATTCTGCACCAGGTCCTGATTCCATTGTGTACTCCATGCTAAAACATCTACCATCATCGGCGAAACTTGTCCTGCTTCGAGTATACAATCGTTTATTCGAGGAGCGCTCTTTCCCCGATGCATGGTTAGAATCGACTGTAATTCCTCTTTTGAAGCCAGGTAAGGACAAAACCAACCCCAGTAGTTACCGGCCTATATCACTTACAAGCGTCTTGTGCAAACTACTGGAGAAGATGGTCAACCGCCGTCTTGTCTGGTACCTAGAAACCAACAACCTTCTTAGCAACGAACAATGTGGTTTCAGACTAGGACGCTCATCAGTTGACCAATTGGTTTTGTTAGAATCCGCTATTCAAGATGCCTTTCTCTTGCGTCAAACACTCGTTGCGGTTTTCTTTGACCTTGAAAAGGCATATGATATGGCATGGAAAAGAGGAATTCTGAACACTCTGAAATCATGGGGTATACAAGGGAATATCCTAGCATTCATCGCTAACTTTCTTTCTAATAGATCTTTCCGCGTTCGACTTGGAGGCACGTATTCAAACAGCTATACACAGGAGAATGGTGTACCGCAGGGCAGCGTGCTGAGCGTCACGCTATTTGCCGTTGCAATAAATAGTATCACCAGCAATATACGATCTCCGGTACACTGTTCCCTTTTTGTGGGTGACTTTTGTTTATATGTGCCTGCTAGTAGTATGGCAACTGCGGAAGGATCTTTGCAGTTAGCAATATACAGATTAGAGGAATGGTCAAAATCTACAGGTTTCAAATTCTCTGCTTCGAAGACCCAATGTGTAGCATTTAGTCGTCGTAGGCAACACCAGGAGCCGATCCTTTATCTTGACGGGGCTCAGCTTCAAACCACGGATAGTGTTCGATTTTTGGGTCTTTTATTTGATAAAAGACTCTCATGGAGTCCACATGTTCGTGATTTGAAGGTGAAATGCAGCAAGAAATTGGATATGTTAAGAGTCCTTAGTGGTACGAATTGGGGAGCAGACAGAACTAGTATGCTTCGGTTTTATCGCGCAGTCGTTAGATCGCGCATAGATTATGGTTGTCAAGTCTACTCATCTGCACGACCTACAGTTCTGAAAACTCTTGATACCATCCACCACTCTGGACTTAGACTGGCTACTGGTGCATTTAGAACTAGCCCAATCCCTAGTCTTCTTGTCGAAGCTGGGGAACCTGCCCTTTCTAGACGACGTCAGATGCTACAAATATCTTACGTTTCTGTTCTTCGAAGCAAACCCAACCACCCGGCATTTGATATAGTCTTTCATAATACGTTAAATCAAGTGTACAATACACGTCAACGTTCGACCGCTCCATTTGGCATACGAACGATAAGAATATTGGATGACCTTGAGTTGCAACTTCCAACTATGTTTGAACGACAAATGTGCTATCTACCTCCATGGAAAATAAAAACGCCCCGCTTTGATTTTTCATTGTCCAGTTATATAAAACACGATACTCCTGTTGTGGTCTACCACCAGGAATTTTCATCCATTTATAAATCTCACCAACACAGTGAAATTATTTTCACTGATGGATCTAAACTGGACAATGGCGTTGGGTGTGCGTTTTATGCATCTGGTAGTACCTACACGTACGGATTGCCCTCAGCTTGCAGTGTTTTCACAGCAGAACTATTTGCTATTTTTAAAGCTTTGACCGTCATTCAATCTCGATCTTCGCATTATCTTTTGTGTTCGGATTCCAAAAGTGCTCTTCAGGCTCTTCAGGATGTTTTCTCTAACAACCCTTTAGTTGGGGACATTTTGTGTGCTGTACACAGGCTTCAATTGAGGGGTGTGGGGGTAACTTTCTGTTGGGTTCCTGGACATTGCGGAATACTTGGAAACACAAAAGCGGATGAAGCGGCGAAGAAAGCTACAAGTTTGGTGCCTATTACTCAACTAGTTATGGCATCCGATTATGTGTGTTTCGCGAAACATTTATTGCTCGCTGCTTGGAATGACGAGTGGCATACCGTGATTCAGAATAAGCTGAGGGAAATTAAAGATACCGTCCGTCCATGGAGGTCTTCAATTCGTTCAAAACGTAGGGAGGAAGTGGTGGTTACACGCCTTCGCGTTGGCCACTCTTTTGCAACTCATGGATATTTGATGAGGCGTGAAGATCCACCAATATGCCAATATTGCGGTGATACCTTCACAATAAAACATATTTTAGTAGACTGTGTTAATGTAAGCAATATTCGTGACCTTTTTAATTTAAAAGGGAGTTTGAAGGTGGTGCTAAGGGACAATGGCTCGGCCATTGACCGAGTCATCGCTTTCTTGCACCACTTGAAAATATTTTTTAAAATTTAATACATAAATATATATATTTTTTTATACATATAATTCTCTGTTTCTTTTATTTATTTTAATTTAATTTATTTTGTGCTCTTGTTATTGTTATTGAAATTTATTTATTGGTAAACTGTTACCTATTATTGTTTTAAATATTGTTATTATTTATTTACTGTTATATTGTTCTTTGTTGTTATTTTGTTATTTAGTTTTTTAAGAATTTTTTCGTTGTTATAGGTTTATTGTTGTTTTTTGTTATTTATGGTTGTTGTTTTTTTTTGTTTTTTTTAAATTTTTGTTGTATTTAAATTTATTTAAAAAATTGCGTTCGATTAGATTTTGTTTGGCGATGATAACCACAATTGGTTTTTCGCCAGGAAAAAAAAAGAAAAAAAAAGAAAAAAAAAAAAAAACTCGTTTATTAGTATGCAGACCCCACTTCAAACATGTGTGTTAGTATGCAGACCAGTAGAAGTTGCGGTACCTGGGCGCGCCCACCCCTAAACTCGGCCGCTACGTAACCTAGGACTATAGGGGTAGTTTTGGATGATGCTCAAGGTCATCCCGGCCCTGACCCTAGACCAAGGGGTGGTTTCGACCACGTTCAGGGGGGTAGGGGGTAGTTTTTCGAAAAAAAAAAAAAATTCGGCCGCTACGTAACCTAGGACTATAGGGGTAGTTTCGGATGATGCGGGCGGACGTCGCGACCCTGACCCTAGCTTTGGGGGTGGTTTCGACCGCGTCTAGAGGGGTTGGGGGTAGTTTTTCGAAAAAAATTTATTTTCAACCCACTGACCTAAGCTAGCCAAAATGCATCTAACCTAACCTAACCTACGTATAGGGGGTGACCTCGGCTACGTTCGGGACCATACGCGGGGGATGCTCCGGGGGTGGATTGGGGGGTGGGGGGTAGTTTTCGAAAAAATTTTGGAAAATTGTGTCTTGACCGATAGGGTATGTCTAGAGTGCAATATCGCAACGGTAGGGGTAGTTTCACCTAGGGGTAGTTTTTACAAAAAATATGAAATTGCCGAAAATCGATCGGTTGGATCAACAGACAGTACGGGATACGTGTAGAGGCCCTTTTGGACCGTTGCGAGGGCTGTTTCACCAAGGGGTAGTTTTTACAAAAAATATGAAATTGCCGAAAATCGACGGGTTGGATCAAATGACCGTATATGGTATGGGTAAAGTCTATTATGGACCGTTGTGGGGGCGGGTTCACCTGTTTTCAGATAGCCAAAAATAATCGGGGTCCTAGGTAAAATCCACCGGGGCATTAGTTAAACCCGCCAAGGTAGAGCCAATATGGAGCACGCTCTCGGTTAAAGCCAATCCGAGCCTAGCCACCCAGCAGCTAGGTCTTAGGTAAAGCTAACACGGAGTCGTGCTCGAGGTAAAGCCAGCCAGGAGCCAGGCCTTAGGTAAAACTAACACGGAGCACGGTCTCGGTTAAAGCCAATCCGAAGCCTTGCCCAAGGTAACCCCTGGAACCTGGCCTTAGGTAAACTCACCCTGGAGCCGTGCTTGAGGTAAAGCTACCTTTGAGGTATGCCCCAGGTAAAACTAACATGGAGCACATCCTCAGGTAAAGCCAATACGAGGCCACGCCCTAGGTAAAGTAACCCCGGAACCAGGCCGTAGGTAAAGCTACCACGGAGTCGGAGCCTAGGTAAAGCTACCATGGAGTTAGACCTTAGGTAGAGCCAATAAGGAGCAAGGCCACAGGTAAAGCCACCCAGGACGTAGGTAAAGCCAATCCTAAGCTATGCCCTAGATAAAGTAATCCGGGAACTCGACCTTAGGTAAAGCTACCACGAAGTCGCGGCCTAGGTAAAGCCTCCTCGGAGCAAGACTTTAGGTGAAGCAGTCAGCCCTTAAGTAAAGCTGCCCAAGAGTCGGGCCTTAGGATGGATGCTATATCAAATACAGCCTCTCAACCAAGACAAATACCTCCACCAAGTCTTGGTGAGCGTTCAGCCCCTACAGGCTTGGTCAAAACCACCCCGAAGCCGGGCCCTAGCTAGAGACACCCTGGAGAAAGGCCTGAGGCAAATTCACACTAGAGCAAGTGGGGGGTTGATTGCCAAAAATGATCGACCAATCACAACACAGGGGCCCGGTAGGTCTACGCAAACGGTGGCAGTAAGACGTGAAAGCCCATATACCATGTTAAACCAATATATATATATATGATAGTCCACATAATGTGTTAAACAAATATGTAAGCCTAGATACATACTATGCTAGGCCGACATACAAGGGCCTACTATGTCTGTAAACCACAGGCCAAAGCCCTAATGACCTGAGCTATTTTCACCTCTTCTATCAGGTTGATCCTGGCAACCGTATAATATGGGAGGTACTATAGGGTACATCTACCAATGCATAACCTATCAAGCCCACGTAAAGATTTATGACGTATCCGCGGTCGAGCGACTCAGGTATTAGGCCCACCCTAACTAGAGGGGGCAAGGGTTATGATTGTCAAAATTTGTCTATGCTACAAAATAATAAACAAAGCAATAAAGCCCTGTCGTTTCAGGGAATACGCTTGACCGTGTGTTAGACATGTACAGACATGCAGAGATAACGCATTATCTAAAAACCGCAACGGCTGCCGGCGACCACTATAGCAGGCATAAAAACCCGCACGGCTGTGTCGTTGTGAATTTAGGCACGTGTTTATGTTTTGATTACTGTATCGATTTATTATGTACTGTCGGCATACCAAGGCCTACATATAATCAGAAATCAGTGTAAATAATCAAATAGCCCCAACGGACATCTCCTATAGCTGTAAATGTATCTAGATATAAAGATATATATGGAGAAACACTAATAATGAGGCCTATCACAAAACGTGAATAAATATATGTTATAAAACGATCCTAAGCCAACATGCATGCTATCATACATAGGCGTATATACCACGTTAAGCCTACATACATGATAGTACACATAACGTGTTAAACAAACATACGTGTAAACCTGCATACATACAATGCCAAGCCGACGTACATGAATCCTTAAATGCGCCTACTATGTCGGTAAACTACTGGCCAAAGCCTATATGATCTGAGCTATTTTCATGCAGGTATTAGGCCCACCCTAACTAGAGGGGCAAAGGGTATGATTGCCAAACTCAAAATTTGTCTATGCTACAAAATAATAAACAAAGCAATAAAGCCCTGTCGTTTCAAGGAATACGCTCGATCGTGTGTTAGACATGTACAGACTTGCAGCGATAACGCATTATCTAAAAACCGCAACGACGGCCGGTGACCGCTATAGCAGGCTTGAAACCCGCACGGCTGTGTCGTTGTGAATCTAGGCGCATGTTTATGATCTGAATACTGTATCAAATTACTATGTAATATCGTCATACCACGGTATACATATATATAATCAGAAATCAGCGTAAATAATCAAATAGCATCAATGGATATATCCTATAGCTGCAAATGTATCTAGATATAAAAGGTATATATGGAGAAACACTAATAAAGAGGCCCATCACAAAACGTGAATAAATATATGTTATAAAACGATCCTAAAACGGTGCTAAACCAACATGCATGCTATCATACATATTCGTATACACCACGTTAAGCCTACATACATGATAGTACACATAACGTGTTAAACAAACATGCGTGTAAACCTGCATACTATGCCAAGCCGACTTACATGAATCCCTAAATGTGCCTACTATGTCGGTAAACCACTGGCCAAGGCCTATATGATCTGAGCTAGTTTCACCTCGTCTATCAGGTAGAACCTGGCAACCGTATAATACGGGAAGTACTATATGGTATAGCTAACAATGCATAACCTATCACGCCCATGACGGTCAACAAATATTACAATATAATTTAAAAAAGTTACGCAACCTATATTCATACAATGCTAACCAATATAGGCATATATACTATGTTAAACCAGCATGCAATATACTCTAAATAGCCATATATACGCTGTTAAACCAATATGCAGGTTAACCTATATACATCCTGTATTAGGCAAATATCCCCGTTACCCGCATAGGCCTATGTTAAGCCAGGATGAATGATAGCTTATATGGTGTGTTAGACAAATATGCTTGTAAACCTACATAAATAATATGCTAAGCCTACATACTGTTCTAAACAGATATGCGTGTAAACCTACATAAATACCATGCTAACCAGCATGGATGCTATCCTACATAAGCTTATATACTATGTTAAACCAGCATGCAATATACTCTAAATAGCCATATATACGCTGTTAAACAAATATGCGTGTAAACCCACATAAATACGCCAAGCCAATATCCGTGCTATCATAGATAGGCGTATATACTATGTTAGGCCTACATACCGCGTTAAACAAACATGTATGTAAGCCGACAAGGGCCTACAAATTATATCCAATGCATAGTTTAGCTAAAGGGCTATCACACACTATCCTAAAAGCGGCCCGCAAATTACCACATAATATCCGGTGCATAGCCTCGCTAAATAAGCATAAAACCCCCAAAATTGGCTTATCAATTATGTATGGTCTAGATATAGTCACACATGTCATTTCAAAAGTCAGCTGGAAAGAAACACTAGCCTGGTATATACTATGTTAAACCAGCATGCAATATACTCTAAATAGCCATATATACGCTGTTAAACAAATATGCGTGTAAACCAAATAAATACTCTGGTAAACCAACATGCATGCTATCATAGATAGGCGTATACACTATGTTAGGCCTACATATCGCGTTAAACAAACACGTGTAAGCCACCATACATATTATGCTAAGCCGACAAGGGCCTGAACACATTATATCCACTGCATAGTTTAGCTAAACGGCTATCACACACTATCCTACAGGTACCACATAATACCTGATCAATAACACATAGTATCCAATGCATAGCCTGACGAAGGTTTAATATATAGTATCCGATAAGTAGCTTGAGAATGCCCTAACACATAATATCCGGTGCTTTGCCTCGCTAATGGTTAGCACATAGTAGCCGATGCTGAGCCCGGCTATGGAATATCACATATTATCTGATGTGTAGCCTGACTAATGGTTAACACAGCCAATGCATAGCTAGGCTAATGATTAACATAAAGTATCCAATGCATGGCTTGGGTAATGTATATAGTTAGCCTACATTCTGTGTTATCTATGTAAACCCACATACTATGCTAAGCCGGTTATCCATAGACACAAATCTATGGTGATGCAAGAGTAACCAGCACCCTGACAACAGATACCTAGTATGATCATAGCCTACATTGCCTGATAACAGATACCTAGCCTGACCATAGCCTACATAGCTAGACCAAAGATACATAACTAGACAATAGATACCTAGCCTGACAACAGACACCAATCCTGGAATCAAATACATAGTCCGACAAAGATGCATAGCCCGACAAAGATGCATAGCCCGACAAGGGCTAGCACATAGTATCCGAGGTATAGAATGACTAACGGTTAACACATGGTATCCAAAGCATAACTAGGCTAGTGAATAACTAATGGTTAGTTTGACTATGGTTAACACACACACAGTGTCCGATGCATAGCTTAGCTAATGGATAACACATAGTAACCTATGACTAGCCTTACTAGGGCTAACACATAGTACCCGATGAATGGCTCGACTAAGGCCAACACACAGTATCCGATGCACAACTTAGGATCGAATATGACATCATCCAGGGCGGAGATGGTGGCTATGTTGATACCGTGATGGCCAGTGTAGGCTAGATCAAATAACCAGCGTTTCAACCAAACTACTGTCTTACGCTAAGTTTAACCAACCAACATACGCGAAGTTCAAACGAACAACATTTACACCAAGCTCAAATAGGCCGTGGCTGGTGAAGGCCAGATCAGCTAATCAACGCTGAAAAACTTACGCTAATCAACCAACATCCACACCGAGGTCAATTGGTTAGTGAAGGCACCAACAAAAGCTTTAAGCCTTAGACAGTATATAGCTATGCCAAAATAGCTATGCAGAAACCGTCAAGGCCATTACACATATTGTCCAGGTATGTTCTCCATCAAACCGAGACGTTAGACACCATCTCTGTAAAACAGCTAACAAATTATACTCTACCATAATAGGTATGTCAAAACTGTTACCGGCTCATAATCTAAGACAGTGGTTACGTAACGCCCTTTATCAATTTAAGACCTTAAGAGATATCTTCGTAAAGACAGCCACAATAGTTACGTTAAAAAGAGCTACCGCTGCTCACCCCACCATAATAGCTACGTACAGACGGCTAATATTGTATAACCTATCACAAGACTTATGTAAAAACAGCTATGCATAACCTGTCACACAATAACTGCGTAAAGGCAGCTAACAAGGCCTACCCCATTAAAATAGCTACGAAAAGATAACATCCAATACATACCCTATCATATTAGCTATGTAAAGACAATAAATGCGTAAAGGCAGCTAACAATGCCTACCCCATTAAAATAGCTACGAAAAGATAACAACCAATACATAACTTATCATAATAGCTATGTAAAGACAGCTAAAGATGCATAACCTAACTCAGTAATGATTGCTATTAAATAATGAACCATTACACTAGCCACGTAAAGACAGCTACCAACACCACAATAGCTACGTAAAAACAGTTATCGATCCGTGACCAAGATAATACCTACGTAAGACCTATATCAGTGCTAAGACAATAGCTCCGTAAGGAAAACCTACCACTTCATGAACTACGACAACAGCAAGGTGTGGACGGCTACCAATACATTACTTATCACAGCTACCAACACATAACCCGTCACACTAGCTAAGTAAATAGCGCTACGGTTGAATAGCCTATCACACAGGCCAAATGAGGGTCACTAACTAAACCATCACAATATCTCTGTACATGGCAGATGGCGTGATGATCCTCATCTTTATCGCACACCCAACAGTAGGTTAGGTTAGAAGCACTCTGGCTAGCTTAGGTTAGTGGGTTGAAAATAATTTTTTCTAAAAACTACCCCTCTAGACGTGGTTGAACCCTCCCCAAGGCTACGATCAAGGTCACATCGATCGCCTGCATCATCCAAAACCACCCCTAACTTCTACAACCACAGGTCAGTGATGCCCGTGATGGAGATACGACCAACCTTTGAAAGTTAGGGGTGGTTTTGGATGATGCAGGCGATCGATGTGACCTTGATCGTAGCCTTGGGGAGGGTTCAACCACGTCTAGAGGGGTAGTTTTTAGAAAAAATTATTTTCAACCCACTAACCTAAGCTAGCCAGAGTGCTTCTAACCTAACCTACTGTTGGGTGTGCGATAAAGATGAGGATCATCACGCCATCTGCCATGTACAGAGATATTGTGATGGTTTAGTTAGTGACCCTCATTTGGCCTGTGTGATAGGCTATTCAACCGTAGCGCTATTTACTTAGCTAGTGTGACGGGTTATGTGTTGGTAGCTGTGATAAGTAATGTATTGGTAGCCGTCCACACCTTGCTGTTGTCGTAGTTCATGAAGTGGTAGGTTTTCCTTACGGAGCTATTGTCTTAGCACTGATATAGGTCTTACGTAGGTATTATCTTGGTCACGGATCGATAACTGTTTTTACGTAGCTATTGTGGTGTTGGTAGCTGTCTTTACGTGGCTAGTGTAATGGTTCATTATTTAATAGCAATCATTACTGAGTTAGGTTATGCATCTTTAGCTGTCTTTACATAGCTATTATGATAAGTTATGTATTGGTTGTTATCTTTTCGTAGCTATTTTAATGGGGTAGGCATTGTTAGCTGCCTTTACGCATTTATTGTCTTTACATAGCTAATATGATAGGGTATGTATTGGATGTTATCTTTTCGTAGCTATTTTAATGGGGTAGGCCTTGTTAGCTGCCTTTACGCAGTTATTGTGTGACAGGTTATGCATAGCTGTTTTTACATAAGTCTTGTGATAGGTTATACAATATTAGCCGTCTGTACGTAGCTATTATGGTGGGGTGAGCAGCGGTAGCTCTTTTTAACGTAACTATTGTGGCTGTCTTTACGAAGATATCTCTTAAGGCCTTAAATTGATAAAGGGCGTTACGTAACCACTGTCTTAGATTATGAGCCGGTAACAGTTTTGACATACCTATTATGGTAGAGTATAATTTGTTAGCTGTTTTACAGAGATGGTGTCTAACGTCTCGGTTTGATGGAGAACATACCTGGACAATATGTGTAATGGCCTTGACGGTTTCTGCATAGCTATTTTGGCATAGCTATATACTGTCTAAGGCTTAAAGCTTTTGTTGGTGCCTTCACTAACCAATTGACCTCGGTGTGGATGTTGGTTGATTAGCGTAAGTTTTTCAGCGTTGATTAGCTGATCTGGCCTTCACCAGCCACGGCCTATTTGAGCTTGGTGTAAATGTTGTTCGTTTGAACTTCGCGTATGTTGGTTGGTTAAACTTAGCGTAAGACAGTAGTTTGGTTGAAACGCTGGTTATTTGATCTAGCCTACACTGGCCATCACGGTATCAACATAGCCACCATCTCCGCCCTGGATGATGTCATATTCGATCCTAAGTTGTGCATCGGATACTGTGTGTTGGCCTTAGTCGAGCCATTCATCGGGTACTATGTGTTAGCCCTAGTAAGGCTAGTCATAGGTTACTATGTGTTATCCATTAGCTAAGCTATGCATCGGACACTGTGTGTGTGTTAACCATAGTCAAACTAACCATTAGTTATTCACTAGCCTAGTTATGCTTTGGATACCACGTGTTAACCGTTAGTCATTCTATACCTCGGATACTATGTGCTAGCCCTTGTCGGGCTATGCATCTTTGTCGGACTATGTATTTGATTCCAGGATTGGTGTCTGTTGTCAGGCTAGGTATCTATTGTCTAGTTATGTATCTTTGGTCTAGCTATGTAGGCTATGGTCAGGCTAGGTATCTGTTATCAGGCAATGTAGGCTATGATCATACTAGGTATCTGTTGTCAGGGTGCTGGTTACTCTTGCATCACCATAGATTTGTGTCTATGGATAACCGGCTTAGCATAGTATGTGGGTTTACATAGATAACACAGAATGTAGGCTAACTATATACATTACCCAAGCCATGCATTGGATACTTTATGTTAATCATTAGCCTAGCTATGCATTGGCTGTGTTAACCATTAGTCAGGCTACACATCAGATAATATGTGATATTCCATAGCCGGGCTCAGCATCGGCTACTATGTGCTAACCATTAGCGAGGCAAAGCACCGGATATTATGTGTTGGGGCATTCTCAAGCTACTTATCGGATACTATATATTAAACCTTCGTCAGGCTATGCATTGGATACTATGTGTTATTGATCAGGTATTATGTGGTACCTGTAGGATAGTGTGTGATAGCCGTTTAGCTAAACTATGCAGTGGATATAATGTGTTCAGGCCCTTGTCGGCTTAGCATAATATGTATGGTGGCTTACACGTGTTTGTTTAACGCGATATGTAGGCCTAACATAGTGTATACGCCTATCTATGATAGCATGCATGTTGGTTTACCAGAGTATTTATTTGGTTTACACGCATATTTGTTTAACAGCGTATATATGGCTATTTAGAGTATATTGCATGCTGGTTTAACATAGTATATACCAGGCTAGTGTTTCTTTCCAGCTGACTTTTGAAATGACATGTGTGACTATATCTAGACCATACATAATTGATAAGCCAATTTTGGGGGTTTTATGCTTATTTAGCGAGGCTATGCACCGGATATTATGTGGTAATTTGCGGGCCGCTTTTAGGATAGTGTGTGATAGCCCTTTAGCTAAACTATGCATTGGATATAATTTGTAGGCCCTTGTCGGCTTACATACATGTTTGTTTAACGCGGTATGTAGGCCTAACATAGTATATACGCCTATCTATGATAGCACGGATATTGGCTTGGCGTATTTATGTGGGTTTACACGCATATTTGTTTAACAGCGTATATATGGCTATTTAGAGTATATTGCATGCTGGTTTAACATAGTATATAAGCTTATGTAGGATAGCATCCATGCTGGTTAGCATGGTATTTATGTAGGTTTACACGCATATCTGTTTAGAACAGTATGTAGGCTTAGCATATTATTTATGTAGGTTTACAAGCATATTTGTCTAACACACCATATAAGCTATCATTCATCCTGGCTTAACATAGGCCTATGCGGGTAACGGGGATATTTGCCTAATACAGGATGTATATAGGTTAACCTGCATATTGGTTTAACAGCGTATATATGGCTATTTAGAGTATATTGCATGCTGGTTTAACATAGTATATATGCCTATATTGGTTAGCATTGTATGAATATAGGTTGCGTAACTTTTTTAAATTATATTGTAATATTTGTTGACCGTCATGGGCGTGATAGGTTATGCATTGTTAGCTATACCATATAGTACTTCCCGTATTATACGGTTGCCAGGTTCTACCTGATAGACGAGGTGAAACTAGCTCAGATCATATAGGCCTTGGCCAGTGGTTTACCGACATAGTAGGCACATTTAGGGATTCATGTAAGTCGGCTTGGCATAGTATGCAGGTTTACACGCATGTTTGTTTAACACGTTATGTGTACTATCATGTATGTAGGCTTAACGTGGTGTATACGAATATGTATGATAGCATGCATGTTGGTTTAGCACCGTTTTAGGATCGTTTTATAACATATATTTATTCACGTTTTGTGATGGGCCTCTTTATTAGTGTTTCTCCATATATACCTTTTATATCTAGATACATTTGCAGCTATAGGATATATCCATTGATGCTATTTGATTATTTACGCTGATTTCTGATTATATATATGTATACCGTGGTATGACGATATTACATAGTAATTTGATACAGTATTCAGATCATAAACATGCGCCTAGATTCACAACGACACAGCCGTGCGGGTTTCAAGCCTGCTATAGCGGTCACCGGCCGTCGTTGCGGTTTTTAGATAATGCGTTATCGCTGCAAGTCTGTACATGTCTAACACACGATCGAGCGTATTCCTTGAAACGACAGGGCTTTATTGCTTTGTTTATTATTTTGTAGCATAGACAAATTTTGAGTTTGGCAATCATACCCTTTGCCCCTCTAGTTAGGGTGGGCCTAATACCTGCATAGAGTCGCTCGAACGCGGATACGTCATCAAATTTTACGTGGGCTTGATAGGTTATGCATTGGTAGATGTACCCTATAGTACCCCCCATATTATACGGTTGCCAGGATCAACCTGAAGGAGGAGGTAAAAATAGCTCAGATCATAAGGGGTTTGGCCTGTGGTTTACAGACATAGCAGGCCCATGAATGTTGGCCTAGCATAGTATGTATGTAGGCTTACATATTTGTTTAACGCATTATGTGGGCTATCATATATATATATATATATATATATATATATATATATATTGGTTTAACACGGTATATAGGCCTTCACGTCTTACAGCGACCGTTTGCGTGGACCTACAGGGTCCCTGTGTTGTGATTGGTCGATCATTTTTGGCAATCAACCCCCCACTTGCTCTAGTGTGAATTTACCTAAGGCCTTTCTCGAGGGCAGCTCTAGCTAGGGCCATGCTTCAGGATGGTTTTAACCTAAGCCCCTACTCCTTGGAGGCTTTACCTAAGGTCTAACTCCATGGTAGCTTTACCTAGGCTCCGACTCCGTGGTAGCTTTACCTACGGCCTGGTTCCGGGGTTACTTTACCTAGGGCGTGGCCTCGTATTGGCTTTACCTGAGGCTGTGCTCCATGTTAGCTTTACCTGGGGCATACCTCAAAGGTAGCTTTACCTCAAGCACGGCTCCAGGGTGAGTTTACCTAAGGCCAGGTTCCAGGGGTTACCTTGGGCAAGGCTTCGGATTGGCTTTAACCGAGACCGTGCTCCGTGTTAGTTTTACCTAAGGCCTGGCTCCTGGCTGGCTTTACCTCGAGCACGACTCCGTGTTAACTTTACCTAAGGCCTAGCTGCTGGGTGGCTAGGCTCGGATTGGCTTTAACCGAGAGCGTGCTCCATATTGGCTCTACCATGGCGGGTTTAACTAATGCCCGGGTGGATTTTACCTAGGACCCCGATTATTTTTGGCTATCTGAAAACAGGTGAACCCGCCCCCACAACGGTCCATAATAGACTTTAACCATACCATATACGGTCATTTGATTCAACCGATCGATTTTCGGCAATTTCATATTTTTTGTAACACCTACCCCCGGTGAACCCGCCCCCGCAACGGTCCAAAAGGGCCTCTACACGTATCCCATACTGTCTGTTGATCATACCGATCGATTTTTGGCAATTTCGTATTTTTTGTAAAAACTACCCCTAGGTGAAACTACCCCTCAGCAGCCCGTATTAGACCCTAAACTCACCCTATCGGTCAAGACACGATTTTCCAAAATTTTTTCGAAAATTACCCCCCACCCCCAATCCACCCCCGGGGCTGCCCCCGGAGATGGTCCTGAACGTGGCCGAGGTCACCCCCAACACGTAGGTTAGGTTAGGTTTGATCCATTTTGGCTGGCTTAGGTCAGTGTGTTGGAAATAAATTTTTTCGAAAAACTACCCCCTACCCCTCTGGACGTGTTCAAAACCGCCCCTAGGGCTTGGATCAGGGTCACGACGTCCGCCCGCATCATCCGAAACTACCCCTATAGTCCTAGGTTACGTAGCGGCCGATTTTTTTTTTTTTTTCGAAAAACTACCCCCTACCCCCCTGAACGTGGTCGAAACCACCCCTTGGTCTGGGGTCAGGGCCGGGATGACCTTGAGCATCATCCAAAACTACCCCTATAGTCCTAGGTTAGGTAGCGGCCGAGTTTAGGGGTGGCTGTCCTATTCTGGGCTCATTCCTACTCAGACCCCACTACAAACTCGTGTGTTAGTATGCAGACCCTTCTACAAACTCGTTTATTAGTATGCAGACCCTTCTACAAACTCGTTTATTAGTATGCAGACCCCCCTTCAAACATATGTGTTAGTATGCAGAACCCACTACAAACTCGTGTGTTAGTATGCAGACCCTTCTACAAACTCGTTTATTAGTATGCAGACCCTTCTACAAACTCGTTTATTAGTATGCAGACCCCAGTTCAAACATGTGTGTTAGTATGCAGACCCTTCTACAAACTCGTGTGTTAATATGCAGACCCTTCTACAAACTTGTTTATTAGTATGCAGACCCCACTTCATACATGTGTGTTAGTACGCAGACACTTCTACAAACTCGTGTGTTAGTATGCAGACTCTTCTACAAATTCGTGTGTTAGTATGCAGACCCTTCTACAAACTCGTTTATTAGTATGCCGACCCCACTTCAAACATGTGTGTTAGTATTCAGACCCTTCTACAAACTTGTGTGTTAGTATGCAGACCCTTCTACAAACTCGTTTATTAGTATGCAGACCCCACTTCAAACCTGTGTGTTAGTATGCAGACCCTTCTATAAACTCGTGTGTTATTTTGCAGACCCCACTACAAAGTCGTGTGTTAGTATGCAGGCCCTTCTACAAACTCGTTTATTAGTATGCAGACCCCACTTCAAACATGTGTGTTAGTATGCAGACCCCACTACAAACTCGTGTGTTAGTATGCAGACCCCACTTCAAACATGTGTGTTAGTATGCAGACCCCACTACAAACTCGTGTGTTAGTATGCAGACCCCACTACAAACTCGTGTGTTAGTATGCAGACCCTTCTACAAACTCGTTTATTAGTATGCAGACCCCACTTCAAACATGTATGTTAGTATGCAGACCCCACTATAAACTCCAGTGTTAGTATGCAGACCCCACTACAAACTCGTGTGTTAGTATGCAGATCCCCCTATAAACTCAGGTGTTAGTATGCAGAACCTACTACAAACTTGTGCGTTAGTTTGCAGGCCCTTCTACAAACTCGTGTGTTAGTATGCAGACCTCCATACAAACCCGTTTATTAGTATGCAGACCCCCCTACAAACTCCAGTGTTAGTATGCAGACCCCACTACAAGCTCGTGTGTTAGTTTGCAGACCCTTCTACAAACTCGTGTGTTAGTATGCAGACCCCACTACAATCTCCAGAGTTAGTATGCAGACCCCACTACAAACTCGTGTGTTAGTATGCAGATCCCCCTACAAACTCAGGTGTTAGTATGCAGAACCTCCTACAAACTTGTGTGTTAGTTTGCAGACCCTTCTACAAACTCGTGTGTTAGAATGCAGACCTCTATACAAACTCGTTTATTAGTATGCAGAATCCCCCTACAAATTCTAGTGTTAGTATGCAGACCCCACTACAAACTCGTGTGATAGTTTGCAGACCCTTCTACAAACTCGTGTGTTAGTATGCAGACCCCACTACAAACTCCAGTGTTAGTATGCAGACCCCACTACAAACTCGTGTGTTAGTATGCAGATCCCCCTACAAACTCAGGTGTTAGTATGCAGAACCTCCTACAAACTTGTGTGTTAGTTTGCAGACCCTTCTACAAACTCGTTTATTAGTATGCAGACCCCACTTCAAACATGTGTGTTAGTATGCAGACCCTTCTACAAACTCGTTTAATAGTATGCAGACCCCACTTCAAACATGTGTGTTAGTATGCAGACCCTTCTACAAACTCGTTTATTAGTATGCAGACCCCATTTCAAACATGTATGTTAGTATGCAAACCCTTCTACAAACCCGTTTATTAGTATGCAGACCCCACTTCAAACATGTGTGTTAGTATGCAGACCCTTCTACAAACTCGTTTATTAGTATGCAGACCCCACTTCAAACATGTGTGTTAGTATGCAGACCCTTCTACAAACTCGTTTATTAGTATGCAGACCCAACTTCAAACATGTGTGTTAGTATGCAGACCCCACTACAAACTAGTGTGTAAGTATGCAGACCCTTCTACAAACTCGTTTATTAGTATGCAGACCCCACTTCAAACATGTGTGTTAGTATGCACACCTTTCTACAAACTCGTGTGTTAGTATGCAGACCTTTCTACAAACTCGTGTGTTAGTATGCAGATCCTTCTACAAGCTCGTTTATTAGTATGCAGACCCTTCTACAAACTCGTTTATTAGTATGCAGACCCTTCTACAAACTCGTTTATTAGTATGCAGACCCTTCTACAAACTCGTTTATTAGTATGCAGACCCTCCTTCAAACATGTGTGTTAGTATGCAGACCCCACTACAACCTCGTGTGTTAGTATGCAGACCCTTCTACAAACTCGTGTGTTAGTATGCAGACCCTTCTACAAACTCGTTTCTTAGTATGCAGACCCCACTTCATACATGTGTGTTAGTATGCAGACCCTTCTACAAACTCGTGTGTTAGTATGCAGACCCTTCTACAAACTCGTGTGTTAGTATGCAGACCCTTCTATAAACTCGTTTATTAGTATGCAGACCCCACTTCAAACATGTGTGTTAGTATTCAGACCCTTCTACAAACTCGTTTATTAGTATGCAGACCCCACTTCATACATGTGTGTTAGTATGCAGACCCTTCTACAAACTCGTGTGTTAGTATGCAGACCCTTCTACAAACTCGTTTATTAGTATGCAGACCCCACTTCAAACATGTGTGTTAGTATGCAGACCCCACTACAAACTCGTGTGTTAGTATGCAGACCCCACTTCAAACATGTGTGTTAGTATTCAGACCTCACTACAAACTCGTGTCTTAGTATGCAGGCCCTTCTACAAACTCGTGTGTTAGTATGCAGACCTCCATACAAACTCCAGTGTTAGTATTCAGAACCCACTACAAACTCGTGTGTTAGTTGGCAGACCCTTCTACAAACTCGTGTGTTAGTATGCAGACCCCACTTCAAACTCCAGTGTTAGTATGCAGACCCCACTACAAACTCGTGTGTTAGTATGCAGATCCCCCTAAAAACTCAGGTGTTAGTATGCAGAACCTCCTACAAACTTGTGTGTTAGTATGCAGACCCTTCTACAAACTCGTGTGTTAGTATGCAGACCTCCATACAAACTCGTTTATTAGTATGCAAATCCCCCTACAAACTCAGGTGTTAGTATGCAGAACCTCCTACAAACTTGTGTGTTAGTTTGCAGACCCTTCTACAAACTCGTGTGTTAGTATGCAGACCCCACTACAAACTCCAATGTTAGTATGCAGACCCCACTACAAACTTGTGTGTTAGTATGCAGATCCCCCTACAAACTCAGGTGTTAGTATGCAGAACCTCCTACAAACTTGTGTGTTAGTTTGCAGACCCTTCTACAAACTCGTGTGTTACTATGCAGACCTCCATACAAACTCGTTTATTAGTATGCAGATCCCCCCACAAACTCCAGTGTTATTATGCAGACCCCACTACAAACTCCAGTGTTAGTATGCAGACCCCACTACAAACTCGTGTGTTATTATGCAGATCCCCCTACAAACACCAGTGTTAGTATGCAGACCCTATCTACAAACTCGTGTGTTAGTATGCAGATCCCCCTACAAACTCCAGTGTTAGTATGCAGACCCTTCTACAAATCGTTTATTAGTATGCAGACCCCACTTCAAACATGTGTGTTAGTATGTAGTTCCCCCTAAATACTCAGGTGTTAGTATGCAGAACCTCCTACAAACATGTGTGTTAGTTTGCAGACCCATCTACAAACTCGTGTGTTAGTATGCAGACCTCCATACAAACTCGTTTATTAGTATGCAGAATCCCCCTACAAACTCCAGTGTTAGTATGCAGACCCCACTACAAACTCGTGTGTTAGTATGCAGACCCCACTTCAAATATGTGTGTTAGTATGCAGACCCCACTTCAAATATGTGTGTTAGTATGCAGACCCCACTACAAACTCGTGTGTTAGTATGCAGATCCTTCTACAAACTCGTTTATTAGTATGCAGACCCTTCTACAAACTCGTTTATTAGTATGCAGACCCCACTTCAAACATGTGTGTTAGTATGCAGACCCCACTACAAACTCGTGTGTTAGTATGCAGACCCCACTTCAAATATGTGTGTTAGTATGCAGACCCCACTACAAACTCGTGTGTTAGTATGCAGATCCTTCTACAAACTCGTTTATTAGTATGCAGACCCCACTTCAAACATGTATGTTAGTATGCAGACCCCACTACAAACTCCAGTGTTAGTATGCAGACCCCACTACAAACTCGTGTGTTAGTATGCAGATCCCCCTACAAACTCAGGTGTTAGTATGCAGAACCTCCTACAAACTTGTGTGTTAGTTTGCAGACCCTTCTACAAACTCGTTTATTAGTATGCAGACCCCACTTCAAACATGTGTGTTAGTATGCAGACCCTTCTACAAACTCGTTTATTAGTATGCAGGCCCCACTTTAAACATGTGTGTTAGTATGCAGTCCCTTCTACAAACTCGTTTTTAGTATGCAGATCCCACTTCAAACATGTGTGTTAGTATGCACACCTTTCTACAAACTCGTGTGTTAGTATGCAGACCTTTCTACAAACTCGTGTGTTAGTATGCAGATCCTTCTACAAACTCGTTTATTAGTATGCAGACCCCTCTTCAAACATGTGTGTCAGTATGCAGACCCCACTACAAACTCGTGTGTTAGTATGCAGACCCTTCTACAAACTCGTTTATTAGTATGCAGACCCTTCTACAAACTCGTTTATTAGTATGCAGACCCTTCTACAAACTCGTTTATTAGTATGCAGACCCTTCTACAAACTCGTTCATTAGTATTCAGACCCTTCTACAAACTCGTTTATTAGTATGCAGACCCCACTTCATACATGTGTGTTACTATGCAGACCCTTCTACAAACTCGTTTATTAGTATGCAGACCCCACTTCAAACATGTGTGTTTGTGTGCAGAACCTTCTACAAACTCGTTTATTAGTATGCAGACCCCACTTCAAACATGTGTCTTAGTATGCAGACCCTTCTACAAACTCGTATATTAGTATGCAGACCCCACTTCAAACATGTGTGTTAGTATGCAGACCCTTCTACAAACTCGTTTATTAGTATGCAGACTCCACTTCAAACATGTGTGTTAGTATGTAGACCCTTCTACAAACTCGTGTGTTAGTATGCAGACCCTTCTATAAACTCGTGTGTTAGTATGCAGACCCCACTACAAAGTCGTGTGTTAGTATGCAGATCCTTCTACAAACTCGTTTATTAGTATGCAGACCCCACTTCAAACATGTATGTTAGTATGCAGACCCCACTACAAACTCCAGTGTTAGTATGCAGACCCCATTACAAACTCGTGTGTTAGTATGCAGATCCCCCTACAAACTCAGGTGTTAGTATGCAGAACCTCCTACAAACTTGTGTGTTAGTTTGCAGACCCTTCTACAAACTCGTTTATTAGTATGCAGACCCCACTTCAAACATGTGTGTTAGTATGCAGACCCTTCTACAAACTCGTTTATTAGTATGCACTCCCCACTTTAAACATGTGTGTTAGTATGCAGTCCCTTCTACAAGCTCGTTTATTAGTATGCAGACCCCACTTCAAACATGTGTGTTAGTATGCAGAACCTTCTACAAACTCGTTTATTAGTATGCAGACCCCACTTCAAACATGTGTGTTAGTATGCAGACCCTTCTACAAACTCGTTTATTAGTATGCAGACTCCACTTCAAACATGTGTGTTAGTATGTAGACCCTTCTACAAACTCGTGTGTTAGTATGCAGACCCTTCTACAAACTCGTTTATTAGTATGCAGACCCTTCTACAAACTCGTTTATTAGTATGCAGACAATTCTACAAACTCGTGTGTTAGTATGCAGACCCTTCTACAAACTCGTTTATTTGTATGCAGACCCTTCTACAAACTCGTTTATTAGTATGCAGACCCCACTTCAAACATGTGTGTTAGTATGCAGACCCTTCTACAAACTCGTGTGTTAGTATGCAGACCCTTCTACCAACTCGTTTATTAGTATGCAGACCCCACTTCATACATGTGTGTTAGTATGCAGACCCTCCTATAAACTCGTGTGTTAGTATGCAGACCCTTCTACAAACTCGTGTGTTAGTATGCAGACCCTTCTACATACTCGTTTATTAGTATGCAGACCCCACTTCAAACATGTGTGTTAGTATTCAGACCCTTCTACAAACTCGTTTATTAGTATGCAGACCCCACTTCATACATGTGTGTTAGTATTCAGACCTCACTACAAACTCGTGTGTTAGTATGCAGGCCCTTCTACAAACTCGTGTGTTAGTATGCAGACCTCCATACAAACTCGTTTATTAGTGTGCAGACCCCCTTACAAACTCCAGTGTTAGTATGCAGACCCCACTACAAACTCGTGTGTTAGTTTGCAGACCCTTCTACAAACTCGTGTGTTATTATGCAGACCCCACTACAAACTCCAATGTTAGTATGCAGACCCCACTACAAACTCGTGTGTTAGTATGCAGATCCCCCTACAAACTCAGGTGTTATTATGCAGACCCCACTAAAAACTCCAGTGTTAGTATGCAGACCCCACTACAAACTCGTGTGTTAGTATGCAGATCCCCCTACAAACTCAGGTCTTAGTATGCAGAACCTAATACAAACTCGTTTATTAGTATGCAGATCCCCCCACAAACTCCAGTGTTATTATGCACACCCCACTACAAACTCCAGTGTTAGTATGCAGACCCCACTACAAACTCGTGTGTTAGTATGCAGATCCCCCTACAAACTCCAGTGTTAGTTTGCAGACCCTAACTACAAACTCGTGTGTTAGTATGCAGATCCCCCTACAAACTCCAGTGTTAGTATGCAGACCCTTCTACAAATCGTTTATTAGTATGCAGAACCCACTTCAAACATGTGTGTTAGTATGCAGATCCCCCTACAAACTCAGGTGGTAGTATGCAGAACCTCCTTCAAACTTGTGTGTTAGTTTGCAGACCCTTCTACAAACTCGTGTGTTAGTATGCAGACCTCCATACAAACTCGTTTATTAGTATGCAGAATCCCCCTACAAACTCCAGTGTTAGTATGCAGTCCCCACTACAAACTCGAGTGATAGTTTGCAGACCCTTCTACAAACTCGTGTGTTAGTATGCAGACCCCACTACAAACTCCAGTGTTAGTATGCAGAACCTCCTACAAACTTGTGTGTTAGTTTGCAGAACCTTCTACAAACTCGTGTGTTAGTATGCAGACCCTTCTACAAACTCGTTTATTAGTATGCAGACCCCACTTCAAACATGTGTGTTAGTATGCAGACGCTTCTACAAACTCGTTTATTAGTATGCAGACCCCACTTCTAACATGTGTGTTAGTATGTAGACCCTTCTACAAACTCGTGTGTTAGTATGCAGAACCTTCTAAAAACTCGTTTATTAGTATGCAGACCCCACTTCAAACATGTGTGTCAGTATGCACACCTTTCTACAAACTCGTGTGTTAGTATGCAGACCTTTCTACAAACTCGTGTGTTAGTATGCAGATCCTTCTACAAACCCGTTTATTAGTATGCAGACCCCCCTTCAAACATGTGTGTTAGTATGCAGACCCCACTACAAACTCGTGTGTTAGTATGCAGACCCTTCTACAAACTCGTTTATTAGTATGCAGACCCTTCTACAAACTCGTTTATTAGTATGCAGACCCTTCTACAAACTCGTTTATTAGTATGCAGACCCTTCTACAAACTCGTTTATTAGTATGCAGACCCTTCTACAAACTCGTTTATTAGTATGCAGACCCCCCTTCATACATGTGTGTTAGTATGCAGACCCCACTACAAACTCGTGTGTTAGTTTGCAGACCCTTCTACAAACTCGTGTCTTAGTATGCAGACCCTTGTACAAACTCGTTTATTAGTATGCAGACCCCACTTCAAACATGTGTGTTAGTATTCAGACCCTTCTACAAACTCGTTTATTAGTATGCAGACCCCACTTCATATATGTGTGTAAGTATGCAGACCCTTCTACAAACTCGTGTGTTAGTATGCAGACCCTACTACAAACTCGTGTGTTAGTATGCAGACCCTTCTACAAAATCGTTTTTTAGTATGCAGACCCCACTTCAAACATGTGTGTTAGTATTCAGTCCTCACTACAAACTCGTGTGTTAGTATACAGGCCCTTCTACAAACTCGTGTGTTAGTATGCAGACCTCCATACAAACTCGTTTATTAGTATGCAGTCCCCCCTACAGACTCCAGTATTAGTATGCAGACCCCACTACAAACTCGTGTGTTAGTTTGCAGACCCTTCTACAAACTCGTGTGTTAGTATGCAGACCTCCATACAAACTCGTTTATTAGTATGCAGATCCCCCTACAAACTCAGGTGTTAGTATGCAGAACCTCCTACAAACTTGTGTGTTAGTTTGCAGACTCTTCTACAAACTCGTGTGTTAGTATGCAGACCTCCATACAAACTCGTTTATTAGTACGCAGACCCCACTACAAAGTCCAGTGTTATTATGCACACCCCACTACAAACTCGTTTATTAGTATGCAGACCCCACTTCAAACATGTGTGTTAGTATGCACACCTTTCTACAAACTCGTGTGTTAGTATGCAGACCTTTCTACAAACTCGTGTGTTAGTAAGCAGATCCTTCTACAAACTCGTTTATTAGTATGCAGACCCCCCTTCAAACATGTGTGTTAGTATGCAGACCCCACTACAAACTCGTGTGTTAGTATGCAGACCCTTCTACAAACTCGTTTATTATAATGCAGACCCTTATACAAACTCGTTTATTAGTATGCAGACCCTTCTACAAACTCGTTTATTAGTATGCAGACCCTTCTACAAACTTGTTTATTAGTATGCAGACCCTTCTACAAACTCGTTTATTAGTATGCAGACCCTTCTACAAACTCGTTTATTAGTATGCAGACCCCCCTTCATACATGTGTGTTAGTATGCAGACCCCACTACAAACTCGTGTGTTAGTATGCAGACCCTTTTACAAACTCGTTTATTAGTATGCAGACCCTTCTACAAACTCGTTTATTAGTATGCAGACCCCACTTCAAACATGTGTGTTAGTATGCAGACCCTTCTACAAACTCGTGTGTTAGTATGCAGACCCTTCTACAAACTCGTTTATTAGTATGCAGACCCCACTTCATACATGTGTGTTAGTACGCAGACCCTTCCACAAACTCGTATGTTAGTTTGCAGACCCTTCTACAAACTCGTGTCTTAGTATGCAGACCCTTCTACAAACTCGTTTATTAGTATGCAGACCCCACTTCAAACATGTGTGATAGTATTCAGACCCTTCTACAAACTCGTTTATTAGTATGCAGACCCCATTTCATACATGTGTGTTAGTATGCAGACCCTTCTACAATCTCGTGTGTTAGTATGCAGACCCTTCTACAAACTCGTGTGTTAGTATGCAGACCCTTCTACAAAATCGTTTTTTAGTATGCAGACCCCACTTCAAACAAGTGTGTTAGTATGCAGACCCTTCTACAAACTCGTGTGTTAGTATGCAGACCCCACTACAAACTCGTGTGTTAGTATGCAGACCCTTCTACAAACTCGTTTATTAGTATGCAGACCCCACTTCAAACATGTGTGTTAGTATGCAGACCCCACTACAAACTCGTGTGTTAGTATGCAGACCCCACTTCAAACATGTGTGTTAGTATTCAGACCTCACTACAAACTCGTGTGTTAGTATGCAGGCCCTTCTACAAACTCGTGTGTTAGTATGCAGACCTCCATACAAACTCGTTTATTAGTATGCAGTCCCCCCTACAAACTCCAGTGTTAGTATGCAGACCCCACTACAAACTCGTGTGTTAGTTTGCAGACCCTTCTACAAACTCGTGTGTTAGTATGCAGACCTCCGTACAAACTCGTTTATTAGTATGCAGATCCCCCTACAAACTCAGGTGTAAGTATGCAGAACCTCCTACAAACTTGTGTGTTAGTTTGCAGACCCTTCTACAAACTCGTGTGTTAGTATGCAGACCTCCATACAAACTCGTTTATTAGTATGCAGACCCCACTACAAACCCCAGTGTTATTATGCACACCCCACTACAAACTCCAGTGTTAGTATGCAGACCCCACTACAAACTCGTGTGTTAGTATGCAGATCCCCCTACAAACTCCAGTGTTAGTATGCAGACCCTTCTACAAATCGTTTATTAGTATGCAGACCCCACTTCAAACATGTGTGTTAGTATGCAGATCCCCCTACAAACTCAGGTGGTAGTATGCAGAACCTCCTTCAAACTTGTGTGTTAGTTTGCAGACCCTTCTAGAAACTCGTGTGTTAGTATGCAGACCTCTATACAAACTCGTTTATTAGTATGCAGAATCCCCCTACAAACCCCAGTGTTAGTATGCAGACCCCACTACAAACTCGTGTGATAGTTTGCAAACCCTTCTACAAACTCGTGTGTTAGTATGCAGACCCCACTACAAACTCCAGTGTTAGTATGCAGACCCCACTACAAACTCGTGTGTTAGTATGCAGATCCCCCTACAAACTCAGGTGTTAGTATGCAGAACCTCCTACAAACTTGTGTGTTAGTTTGCAGACCCTTCTACAAACTCGTGTGTTAGTATGCAGACGTTCTACAAACTCGTTTATTAGTATGCAGACCCCACTTCAAACATGTGTGTTAGTATGCAGACCCTTCTACAGACTCGTTTATTAGTATGCAGACCCCACTTCTAACATGTGTGTTAGTATGTAGACCCTTCTACAAACTCGTGTGTTAGTATGCAGACCCTTCTACAAACTCGTGTATTAGTATGCAGACCCCACTTAAAACATGTGTAATAGTACGCAGACCCTTCTACAACTTCGTTTATTAGTATGCAGACCCCACTTCAAACATGTGTGTTAGTATGCAGACCCCACTACAAACTCGTGTGTTAGTATGCAGACCCTTCTACAAACTCGTTTATTAGTATGCAGACCCTTCTACAAACTCGTTTATTAGTATGCAGACCCCACTTCAAACATGTGTGTTAGTATGCACACCTTTCTACAAACTCGTGTGTTAGTATGCAGACCTTTCTACAAACTCGTGTGTTAGTATGCAGATCCTTCTACAAACTCGTTTATTAGTATGCAGACCCACCTTCAAACATGTGTGTTAGTATGCAGACCCCACTACAAACTCGTGTGTTAGTATGCAGTCCCTTCTACAAACTCGTTTATTAGTATGCAGACCCTTCTACAAACTCGTTTATTAGTATGCAGACCCTTCTACAAACTCGTTTATTAGTATGCAGACCCTTCTACAAACTCGTTTATTAGTATGCAGACCCTTCTACAAACTCGTTTATTAGTATGCAGACCCCCCTTCATACATGTGTGTTAGTATGCAGACCCCACTACAAACTCGTGTGTTAGTATGCAGACCCTTTTACAAACTCGTTTATTAGTATGCAGACCCTTCTACAAACTCATTTATTAGTATGCAGACCCCACTTCAAACATGTGTGTTAGTATGCAGACCCTTCTACAAACTCGTGTGTTAGTATGCAGACCCTTCTACAAACTCGTTTATTAGTATGCAGACCCCATTTCAAACATGTGTGTTAGTATGCAGACCCTTCTACAAACTCGTGTGTTAGTATGCAGACCCTTCTACAAACTCGTTTATTAGTATGCAGACCCCACTTCATAAATGTGTGTTAGTACGCAGACCCTTCCACAAACTCGTGTGTTAGTTTGCAGACCCTTCTACAAACTCGTGTCTTAGTATGCAGACCCTTCTACAAACTCGTTTATTAGTATGCAGACCCCACTTCAAACATGTGTGTTAGTATTCAGACCCTTCTACAAACTCGTTTATTAGTATGCAGACCCCACTTCATTCATGTGTGTTAGTATGCAGACCCTTCTACAAACTCGTGTGTTAGTATGCAGACCCTTCTACAAACTCGTGTGTTAGTATGCAGACCCTTCTACAAAATCGTTTTTTTAGTATGCAGACCCCACTTCAAACAAGTGTGTTAGTATGCAGACCCTTCTACAAACTCGTGTGTTAGTATGCAGACCCCACTACAAACTCGTGTGTTAGTATGCAGAACCTTCTACAAACTCGTTTATTAGTATGCAGACCCCACTTCAAACATGTGTGTTAGTATGCAGACCCCACTACACACTCGTGTGTTAGTATGCAGACCCCACTTCAAACATGTGTGTTAGTATTCAGACCTCACTACAAACTCGTGTGTTAGTATGCAGGCCCTTCTACAAACTCGTGTGTTAGTATGCAGACCTCCATACAAACTCGTTTATTAGTATGCAGTCCCCCCTACAAACTCCAGTGTTAGTATGCAAACCCCACTACAAACTCGTGTGTTAGTTTGCAGACCCTTCTACAAACTCGTGTGTTAGTATGCAGACCTCCATACAAACTCGTTTATTAGTATGCAGACCCCACTACAAACTCCAATGTTAGTATGCAGACCCCACTACAAACTCGTGTGTTAGTATGCAGATCCCCCTACAAACTCAGGTGTTAGTATGCAGAACCTCCTACAAACTTGTGTGTTAGTTTGCAGACCCTTCTACAAACTCGTGTGTTAGTATGCAGACCTCCATACAAACTCGTTTATTAGTATGCAGATCCCCCCACAAACTCCAGTGTTATTATGCAGACCCCACTACAAACTCCAGTGTTAGTATGCAGACCCCACTACAAACTCGTGTGTTAGTATGCAGATCCCCCAACAAACTCTAGTGTTAGTATGCAGACCCTATCTACAAACTCGTGTGTTAGTGTGCAGATCCCCCTACAAACTCCAGTGTTAGTATGCAGACCCTTCTACAAATCGTTTATTAGTATGCAGACCCCACTTCAAACATGTGTGTTAGTATGCAGATCCCCCTACAAACTCCAGTGTTAGTATACAGACCCCACTACAAACTCCAGTGTTAGTATGCAGACCCCACTACAATTCGTGTGTTAGTATGCAAATCCCCCTACACACTCCAGTGTTAGTATGCAGACCACACTACAAACTCGTGTGTTAGTATGCAGACCCCAATACAAACTCCATTTTAAGTATGCAGACCCCACTACAAACTCGTGTGTTAGTATGCAGATTCCCTTACAAACTCCAGTGTTAGTATGCAGACCCCACTATAAACTCGTGTGTTATTATGCAGATCCCCCTACAAACTCAAGTGTTAGTATGCAGAACCTCTTACAAACTTGTGTGTTAGTTTGCAGACCCTTCTACAAACTCGTGTGTTAGTATTGAGACCTCCATACAAACTCGTTTATTACTTTGCAGACCCCCCTTCAAACATGTGTGTTAGTATGCAGACCCCACTACAAACTCGTGTGTTAGTATGCAGACATCCTTACAAACTCAGGTGTTAGTATGCAGAACCTCCTACAAACTTGTGTGTTAGTATGCAGACCCTTCTACAAACTCGTTTATTATTATGCAGACCCCACTTCAAACATGTGTGTTAGTATGCAGACCCTTCTACAAACTCGTGTGTTAGTATGCAGACCCTTCTACAAACTCGTTTATTAGTATGCAGACCCCACTTCAAACATGTGTGTTAGTATGCACATCCCCCTACAAACTCCAGTGTTAGTATGCAGACCCCACTAAAAACTCCAGTGTTAGTATGCAGTCCCCACTACAAACTCCAGTGTTTATATGCAGACCCCACTACAAACTCGTGTGTTAGTATGCAGATCCCACTACAAACTCCAGTGTTAGTATGCAGACAACACTACAAACTCGTGTGTTACTATGCAGACCCCACTACAAACTCCAGTGTTAGTAAGCAGACCCCACTACAAACTCGTGTGTTAGTATGCAGATCCCACTACGAACTCCAGTGTTAGTATGCAGACCCCACTACAAACTCGTGTGTTAGTATGCAGATCCCCCTACAAACTCAGGTGTTAGTATGCAGAACCTCCTACAAACTTGTGTGTTAGTATGCAGACCCTTCTACAAACTCGTTTATTATTATGCAGACCCCACTTCAAACATGTGTGTTAGTATGTAGACCCTTCTACAAACTCGTGTGTTAGTATGAAGACCCTTCTACAAACTCGTTTATTATTATGCAGACCCCACTTCAAACATGTGTGTTAGTATGTAGACCCTTCTACAACCTCGTGTGTTAGTATGCAGACCCTTCTACAAACTCGTTTATTAGTATGCAGACCCCACTTCAAACATGTGTGTTAGTATGCAGACCCTTCTACAAACTCGTGTGTTAGTACGCTAACCCTTCTACAAACTCGTGTGTTAGTATGCAGACCCTTCTACAAACTCATTTATTAGTATGCAGACCCCACTTCAAACATGTGTGTTAGTATGCAGACCCCACTACAAACTCGTGTGTTAGTATGCAGACCTCCATACAAACTCGTTTATTACTATGCAGACCCCTCTTCAAACATGTGTGTTAGTATGCAGACCCCACTACAAACTCGTGTGTTAGTATGCAGACCCTTCTACAAACTCGTGTGTTAGTATGCAGATCCCCCTACAAACTCAGGTGTTAGTATGCAGAACCTCCTACAAACTTGTGTGTTAGTATGCAGACCCTTCTACAAACTCGTTTATTATTATGCAGACCCCACTTCAAACATGTGTGTTAGTATGTAGACCCTTCTACAACCTCGTGTGTTAGTATGCAGACCCTTCTACAAACTCGTTTATTAGTATGCAGACCCCACTTCAAACATGTGTGTTAGTATGCAGACCCTTCTACAAACTCGTGTGTTAGTATGCAGACCCTTCTACAAACTCGTGTGTTAGTATGCAGACCCTTCTACAAAATCGTTTTTTAGTATGCAGACCACACTTCAAACAAGTGTGTTAGTATGCAGACCCTTCTACAAACTCGTGTGTTAGTATGCAGACCCCACTACAAACTCGTGTGTTAGTATGCAGACCCTTCTACAAACTCGTTTATTAGTATGCAGACCCCACTTCAAACATGTGTGTTAGTATGCAGACCCCACTACAAACTCGTGTGTTAGTATGCAGACCCCACTTCAAACATGTGTGTTAGTATTCAGACCTCACTACAAACTCGTGTGTTATTATGCAGGCCCTTCTACAAACTCGTGTGTTAGTATGCAGACCTCCATACAAACTCGTTTATTAGTATGCAGACCCCACTACAAACCCCAGTGTTATTATGCACACCCCACTACAAACTCCAGTGTTAGTATGCAGACCCCACTACAAACTCGTGTGTTAGTATGCAGATCCCCCTACAAACTCCAGTGTTAGTATGCAGACCCTTCTACAAATCGTTTATTAGTATGCAGACCCCACTTCAAACATGTGTGTTAGTATGCAGATCCCCCTACAAACTCAGGTGGTAGTATGCAGAACCTCCTTCAAACTTGTGTGTTAGTTTGCAGACCCTTCTAGAAACTCGTGTGTTAGTATGCAGACCTCTATACAAACTCGTTTATTAGTATGCAGAATCCCCCTACAAACCCCAGTGTTAGTATGCAGACCCCACTACAAACTCGTGTGATAGTTTGCAGACCCTTCTACAAACTCGTGTGTTAGTATGCAGACCCCACTACAAACTCCAGTGTTAGTATGCAGACCCCACTACAAACTCGTGTGTTAGTATGCAGATCCCCCTACAAACTCAGGTGTTAGTATGCAGAACCTCCTACAAACTTGTGTGTTAGTTTGCAGACCCTTCTACAAACTCGTGTGTTAGTATGCAGACCCTTCTACAAACTCGTTTATTAGTATGCAGACCCCACTTCAAACATGTGTGTTAGTATGCAGACCCTTCTACAGACTCGTTTATTAGTATGCAGACCCCACTTCTAACATGTGTGTTAGTATGTAGACCCTTCTACAAACTCGTGTGTTAGTATGCAGACCCTTCTACAAACTCGTGTATTAGTATGCAGACCCCACTTAAAACATGTGTAATAGTATGCAGACCCTTCTACAACTTCGTTTATTAGTATGCAGACCCCACTTCAAACATGTGTGTTAGTATGCACACCTTTCTACAAACTCGTGTGTTAGTATGCAGACCTTTCTACAAACTCGTGTGTTAGTATGCAGATCCTTCTACAAACTCGTTTATTAGTATGCAGACCCCCCTTCAAACATGTGTGTTAGTATGCAGACCCCACTACAAACTCGTGTGTTAGTATGCAGACCCTTCTACAAACTCGTTTATTAGTATGCAGACCCTTCTACAAACTCGTTTATTAGTATGCAGACCCTTCTACAAACTCGTTTATTAGTATGCAGACCCTTCTACAAACTCGTTTATTAGTATGCAGACCCTTCTACAAACTCGTTTATTAGTATGCAGACCCTTCTACAAACTCGTTTATTAGTATGCAGACCCTTCTACAAACTCGTTTATTAGTATGCAGACCCTTCTACAAACTCGTTTATTAGTATGCAGACCCTTCTACAAACTCGTTTATTAGTATGCAGACCCCACTTCAAACATGTGTGTTAGTATGCAGACCCTTCTACAAACTCGTGTGTTAGTATGCAGACCCTTCTACAAACTCGTTTATTAGTATGCAGACCCCATTTCAAACATGTGTGTTAGTATGCAGACCCTTCTACAAACTCGTGTGTTAGTATGCAGACCCTTCTACAAACTCGTTTATTAGTATGCAGACCCCACTTCATAAATGTGTGTTAGTACGCAGACCCTTCCACAAACTCGTGTGTTAGTTTGCAGACCCTTCTACAAACTCGTGTCTTAGTATGCAGACCCTTCTACAAACTCGTTTATTAGTATGCAGACCCCACTTCAAACATGTGTGTTAGTATTCAGACCCTTCTACAAACTCGTTTATTAATATGCAGACCCCACTTCATACATGTGTGTTAGTATGCAGACCCTTCTACAAACTCGTGTGTTAGTATGCATACCCTTCTACAAACTCGTGTGTTAGTATGCAGACCCTTCTACAAAATCGTTTTTTAGTATGCGGACCCCACTTCAAACAAGTGTGTTAGTATGCAGACCCTTCTACAAACTCGTGTGTTAGTATGCAGACCCCACTACAAACTCGGAGTATGCAGACCCTTCTACAAACTCGTTTATTAGTATGCAGACCCCCACTTCAAACATATGTGTTAGTATGCAGACCCCACTATACACTCGTGTGTTAGTATGCAGACCCCACTTCAAACATGTGTGTTAGTATTCAGACCTCACTACAAACTCGTGTGTTAGTATGCAGGCCCTTCTACAAACTCGTGTGTTAGTATGCAGACCTCCATACAAACTCGTTTATTAGTATGCAGTCCCCCCTACATACTCCAGTGTTAGTATGCAGACCCCACTACAAACTCGTGTGTTAGTTTGCAGACCCTTCTACAAACTCGTGTGTTAGTATGCAGACCTCCATACAAACTCGTTTATTAGTATGCAGACCCCACTACAAACTCCAATGTTAGTATGCAGACCCCACTACAAACTCGTGTGTTAGTATGCAGATCCCCCTACAAACTCAGGTGTTAGTATGCAGAACCTCCTACAAACTTGTGTGTTAGTTTGCAGACCCTTCTACAAACTCGTGTGTTAGTATGCAGACCTCCATACAAACTCGTTTATTAGTATGCAGATCCCCCCACAAACTCCAGTGTTATTATGCAGACCCCACTACAAACTCCAGTGTTAGTATGCAGACCCCACTACAAACTCGTGTGTTAGTATGCAGATCCCCCAACAAACTCCAGTGTTAGTATGCAGACCCTATCTACAAACTCGTGTGTTAGTATGCAGATCCCCCTACAAACTCCAGTGTTAGTATGCAGACCCTTCTACAAATCGTTTATTAGTATGCAGACCCCACTTCAAACATGTGTGTTAGTATGCAGATCCCCCTACAAACTCCAGTGTTAGTATACAGACCCCACTACAAACTCCAGTGTTAGTATGCAGACCCCACTACAATTCGTGTGTTAGTATGCAGATCCCCCTACACACTCCAGTGTTAGTATGCAGACCCCACTACAAACTCGTGTGTTAGTATGCAGACCCCACTACAAACTCCATTTTAAGTATGCAGACCCCACTACAAACTCGTGTGTTAGTATGCAGATTCCCTTACAAACTCCAGTGTTAGTATGCAGACCCCACTATAATCTCGTGTGTTATTATGCAGATCCCCCTACAAACTCAAGTGTTAGTATGCAGAACCTCTTACAAACTTGTGTGTTAGTTTGCAGACCCTTCTACAAACTCGTGTGTTAGTATTGAGACCTCCATACAAACTCGTTTATTACTATGCAGACCCCCCTTCAAACATGTGTGTTAGTATGCAGACCCCACTACAAACTCGTGTGTCAGTATGCAGACATCCTTACAAACTCAGGTGTTAGTATGCAGAACCTCCTACAAACTTGTGTGTTAGTATGCAGACCCTTCTACAAACTCGTTTATTATTATGCAGACCCCACTCAAACATGTGTGTTAGTATGCAGACCCTTCTACAAACTCGTGTGTTAGTATGCAGACCCTTCTACAAACTCGTTTATTAGTATGCAGACCCCACTTCAAACATGTGTGTTAGTATGCACATCCCCCTACAAACTCCAGTGTTAGTATGCAGACCCCACTAAAAACTCCAGTGTTAGTATGCAGTCCCCACTACAAACTCCAGTGTTTATATGCAGACCCCACTACAAACTCGTGTGTTAGTATGCAGATCCCCCTACAAACTCCAGTGTTAGTATGCAGACAACACTACAAACTCGTGTGTTATTATGCAGACCCCACTACAAACTCCAGTGTTAGTAAGCAGACCCCACTACAAATTCGTGTGTTAGTATGCAGATCCCACTACGAACTCCAGTGTTAGTATGCAGACCCCACTACAAACTCGTGTGTTAGTATGCAGATCCCCCTACAAACTCAGGTGTTAGTATGCAGAACCTCCTACAAACTTGTGTGTTAGTATGCAGACCCTTCTACAAACTCGTTTATTATTATGCAGACCCCACTTCAAACATGTGTGTTAGTATGTAGACCCTTCTACAAACTCGTGTGTTAGTATGAAGACCCTTCTACAAACTCGTTTATTATTATGCAGACCCCACTTCAAACATGTGTGTTAGTATGTAGACCCTTCTACAACCTCGTGTGTTAGTATGCAGACCCTTCTACAAACTCGTTTATTAGTATGCAGACCCCACTTCAAACATGTGTGTTAGTATGCAGACCCTTCTACAAACTCGTGTGTTAGTATGCAGACCCTTCTACAAACTCGTGTGTTAGTATGCAGACCCTTCTACAAACTCATTTATTAGTATGCAGACCCCACTTCAAACATGTGTGTTAGTATGCAGACCCCACTACAAACTCGTGTGTTAGTATGCAGACCTCCATACAAACTCGTTTATTACTATGCAGACCCCTCTTCAAACATGTGTGTTAGTATGCAGACCCCACTACAAACTCGTGTGTTAGTATGCAGATCCCCCTACAAACTCAGGTGTTAGTATGCAGAACCTCCTACAAACTTGTGTGTTAGTATGCAGACCCTTCTACAAACTCGTTTATTATTATGCAGACCCCACTTCAAACATGTGTGTTAGTATGTAGACCCTTCTACAACCTCGTGTGTTAGTATGCAGACCCTTCTACAAACTCGTTTATTAGTATGCAGACCCCACTTCAAACATGTGTGTTAGTATGCAGACCCTTCTACAAACTCGTGTGTTAGTATGCAGACCCTACTACAAACTCGTGTGTTAGTATGCAGACCCTTCTACAAACTCATTTATTAGTATGCAGACCCCACTTCAAACATGTGTGTTAGTATGCAGACCCCACTACAAACTCGTGTGTTAGTATGCAGACCTCCATACAAACTCGTTTATTACTATGCAGACCCCCCTTCAAACATGTGTGTTAGTATGCAGACCCCACTACAAACTCGTGTGTTAGTATGCAGACATCCTTACAAACTCAGGTGTTAGTATGCAGAACCTCCTACAAACTTGTGTGTTAGTATGCAGACCCTTCTACAAACTCGTTTATTATTATGCAGACCCCACTTCAAACATGTGTGTTAGTATGCAGACCCTTCTACAAACTCGTGTGTTAGTATGCAGACCCTTCTACAAACTCGTTTATTAGTATGCAGACCCCACTTCAAACATGTGTGTTAGTATGCACATCCCCCTACAAACTCCAGTGTTAGTATGCAGACCCCACTAAAATCTCCAGTGTTAGTATGCAGTCCCCACTACAAACTCGTGTGTTAGTATGCAGATCCCCCTACAAACTCCAGTGTTAGTATGCAGACAACACTACAAACTCGTGTGTTATTATGCAGACCCCACTACAAACTCCAGTGTTAGTAAGCAGACCCCACCACAAACTCGTGTGTTAGTATGCAGATCCCACTACGAACTCCAGTGTTAGTATGCAGACCCCACTACAAACTCGTGTGTTAGTATGCAGATCCCCCTACAAACGCAGGTGTTAGTTTGCAGAACCTCCTACAAACTTGTGTGTTAGTATGCAGACCCTTCTACAAACTCGTTTATTATTATGCAGACCCCACTTCAAACATGTGTGTTAGTATGTAGACCCTTCTACAAACTCGTGTGTTAGTATGAAGACCCTTCTACAAACTCGTTTATTATTATGCAGACCCCACTTCAAACATGTGTGTTAGTATGTAGACCCTTCTACAACCTCGTGTGTTAGTATGCAGACCCTTCTACAAACTCGTTTATTAGTATGCAGACCCCACTTCAAACATGTGTGTTAGTATGCAGACCCTTCTACAAACTCGTGTGTTAGTATGCAGACCCTTCTACAAACTCGTTTATTAGTATGCAGACCCCACTTCAAACATGTGTGTTAGTATGCAGACCCTTCTACAAACTCGTGTGTTAGTATGCAGACCCTTCTACAAACTCGTGTGTTAGTATGCAGACCCTTCTACAAACTCATTTATTAGTATGCAGACCCCACTTCAAACATGTGTGTTAGTATGCAGACCCCACTACAAACTCGTGTGTTATTATGCAGACCCTTCTACAAACTCGTTTATTAGTATGCAGACCCCACTTCAAACATGTGTGTTAGTATGCATACCACACTACAACCTCGTGTGTTAGTATGCAGACCCCACTTCAAACATGTGTGTTAGTATGCAGACCCCAACGACAAACTCGTGTGTTAGTATCCAGACCCTTCTACAAACTCGTTTATTAGTATGCAGACCCCACTTCAAACATGTGTGTTAGTATGCAGACCCCACTACAAACTGTAGTGTTAGTATACAGACCCCACTACAAACTCGTGTGTTAGTATGCAGATCCCCCCACAAACTCAGGTGTTAGTATGCAGAACCTAATACAAACTTGTGTGTTAGTATGCAGACCTCCATACAAACTCGTTTATTAGTATGCAGACCCCCCTTCAAACATGTGTGTTAGTATGCAGATCCCCCTACAACCTCCAGTGTTAGTATGCAGACCCCACTACAAACTCGTGTGTTAGTATGCAGGTCCACCTACAAACTCCAGTGTTAGTATGCAGACCCCACTACAAACTCGTGTGTTAGTATGCAGAACCTCCTACAAACTCGTTTATTAGTATGCAGACCCCAATTTAAACTCGTGTGTTAGTATGCAGACCCCACTACAAACTCCAGTGTCAGTATGCAGACACCACTACAAACTCCAGTGTTAGTATGCAGACCCCACTACAAACTCGTGTGTTAGTATGCAGACTCCACTACAAACTCCAGTGTTAGTATGCAGACCCCACTACAAACTCGTGTGTTAGTATGCAGACTCCACTACAAACTCCAGTGTTAGTATGCATACCCCACTACAAACTCCAGTGTTAGTATGCAGAACCTCCTACAAACTCGTTTATTAGTATGTAGACCCCACTTGAAACATGTGTGTTTGTATACAGACCCCACTACAAACTCCAGTGATAGTATGCAGACCCCACTACAATCTCCAGTGTTAGTACGCAGACCCCACTACAAACTCCAGTGTTAGTATGCAGGACCTCCTACAAACTCGTTTATTAGTATGTAGACCCCTCTTCAAACATGTGTGTTAGTATGCAGACCCCACTACAAACTCCAGTGTTAGTATGCAGACCCTTCTACAAACTCGTTTCTTAGTATCCAGACCCTTCTACAAACTCGTTTATTAGTATGCAGACCCCACTTCAAACATGTGTGTTAGTATGCAGATCCCCCTACAAACTCCAGTGTTAGTATGCAGACCCCACTACAAACTCCAGTGTTAGTATGCAGGACATCCTACAAACTCGTTTATTAGTATGTAGACCCCACTTCAAACATGTGTGTTAGTATGCAGACCCCACTACAAACTCCAGTGTTAGTATGCAGAACCTCCTACAAACTCGTTTATTAGTATGTAGACCCCACTTCAAACTCCTGTGTTAGTATGCAGACCCCACTACAAACTCCAGTGTTAGTATGCAGACCCCACTACAAACTCCAGTGTTAGTATGCAGAACCTCCTACAAACTCGTTTATTAGTATGCAGACCCCACTTCAAACATGTGTGTTAGTATGCAGACCCCACTACAAACTCCAGTGTTAGTATGCTGACCCCACTACAAACTCGTGTGTTAGTATGCAGACCCCACTACAAACTCCAGTGTTAGTATGCAGAACCTCCTACAAACTCGTTTATTAGTATGTAGACCCCACTTCAAACTCCTGTGTTAGTATGCAGACCCCACTACAAACTCCAGTGTTAGTATGCAGACCCCACTACAAACTCCAGTGTTAGTATGCAGAACCTCCTACAAACTCGTTTATTAGTATGCAGACCCCACTTCAAACATGTGTGTTAGTATGCAGACCCCACTACAAACTCCAGTGTTAGTATGCTGACCCTTCTACAAACACGTGTGTTAGTATGCAGACCTCCATACAAACTCGTTTATTAGTATGCAGACCTCACTACAAACTCCAATGTTAATATGCAGACCCCACTACAAACTCGTGTGTTAGTATGCAGATCCCCCTACAAACTCAGGTGTTAGTATGCAGAACTTCCTACAAACTTGTGTGTTAGTTTGCAGACCCTTCTACAAACTCGTGTGTTAGTATGCAGAAATCCATACAAACTCGTTTATTAGTATGCAGATCCCCCCACAAACTCCAGTGTTTTTATGCAGACCCCACTACAAACTCCAGTGTTAGTATGCAGACCCCAATACAAACTCGTGTGTTAGTATGCAGATCCCCCTACAAACTCCAGTGTTAGTATGCAGACCCTATCTACAAACTCGTGTGTTAGTATGCAGATCCCCCTACAAACTCCAGTGTTAGTATGCAGACCCTTCTACAAACTCGTTTATTAGTATGCAGACCCCACTTCAAACATGTGTGTTAGTATGCAGATCCCCCTACAAACTCCAGTGTTAGTATGCAGACCCCACTACAAACTCCAGTGTTAGTATGCAGACCCCACTACAAACTCGTGTGTTAGTATGCAGACCCCACTACAAACTCCAGTGTTAGTATGCAGACCCCACTACAAACTCGTGTGTTAGTATACAGATCCCACTACAAACTCCAGTGTTAGTATGCAGAACCTCCTACAAACTCGTGTGTTAGTATGCAGACCTACATACAAACTCGTTTATTAGTATGCAGACCCCCCTTCAAACATGTGTGTTAGTATGCAGACCCCACTACAAAATCGTGTGTTAGTATGCAGACCCCCTTACAAACTCAGGTGTTAGTATGCAGAACCTCCTACAAACTTGTGTGTTAGCATGCAGACCCTTCTACAAACACGTTTATTATTATGCAGACCTACAAACTCCAGTGTTAGTATGCAGACCCCACTACAAACTCGTGTGTTATTATGCAGACCCCACTACAAACTCCAGTGTTAGTATGCAGACCCCACTACAAACTCGTGTGTTAGTATGCAGATCCCCCTACAAACTCCAGTGTTAGTATTCAGACCCCCACTACAAACTCGTGTGTTAGTATGCAGATCCCCTTCAAACTCAGGTGTTAGTTTGCAGACCCTTCTACAAACTCGTGTGTTAGTATGCAGACCTCCATACAAACTCATGTGTTAGTATGCAGACTCTTCTACAAACTCGAGTGTTAGTATGCAGACCTCCATACAAACTCGTTTATTAGTATGCAGACCCCCCTTCAAACATGTGTGTTAGTATGCAGACTCCACTACAAACTCGTGTATTAGTATGCAGACCCCCTTACAAACTCAGGTGTTAGTATGCAGAACCTCCTACAAACATGTGTGTTAGTTTGCAGACCCTTCTACAAACTCGTGTGTTAGTATGCAGAACTCTATACAAACTCATGTGTTAGTATGCAGACCCTTCTACAAACTTGTGTGTTAGTTTGCAGACCCTTCTACAAACTCGTGTGTTAGTATGCAGACCCCCTTACAAACTCAGGTGTTAGTATGCAGAACCTCCTACAAACTTGTGTGTTAGTGGCAGACCCTTCTACAAACTCGTGTGTTAGTATGCAGACCTCCATACAAACTCATGTGTTAGTATGCAGACACTTCTACAAACTCGTGTGTTAGTATGCAGACCTCCATACAAACTCGTTTATTAGTATGCAGATCCCCCTACAAACTCAGGTGTTAGTATGCAGAACCTCCTACAAACTTGTGTTTTAGTTTGCAGACCCTTCTACAAACTCGTGTGTTAGTATGCAGACATCCATACAAACTCGTTTATTAGTATGCAGACCCCACTACAAACTCCAATGTTAGTATGCAGACCCCACTACAAACTCGTGTGTTAGTATGCAGATCCCCCTTCAAACTCAGGTGTTATTTTGCAGAACCTCCTACAAACATGTGTGTTAGTTTGCAGACCCTTCTACAAACTCGTGTGTTAGTATGCAGACCTCCATACAAACTCGTTTATTAGTATGCAGATCCCCCCACAAACTCCAGTGTTAGTATGCAGACCCTTCTACAAACTCGTTTATTAGTATGCAGACCCCACTTCAAACATGTGTGTTAGTATGCAGATCCCCCTACAAACTCCAGTGTTAGTATGCAGACCCCACTACAAACTCCAGTGTTAGTATGCAGACCCCACAACAAACTCCAGTGTTAGTATGCAGACCCCACTACAATTCGTGTGTAAGTATGCAGATCCCCCTACAAACTCCAGTGTTAGTATGCAGACCCCACTACAAACTCGTGTGTTAGTATGCAGACCCCACTACAAACTCCAGTGTTAGTATGCAGACCCCACTACAAACTCGTGTGTTAGTATGCAGATCCCACTACAAACTCCAGTGTTCGTATGCAGACCCCACTACAAACTCGTGTGTAAGTATGCAGGTCCCCGTACAAACTCAGGTGTTAGTATGCAGAACCTCCTACAAACTTGTGTGTTAGTTTGCAGACCCTTCTACAAACTCGTGTGTTAGTATGCAGACCTCCATACAAACTCATGTGTTAGTATGCAGACCCTTCTACAAACTCTTGTGTTAGTATGCAGACCTCCATACAAACTCGTTTATTAGTATGCAGAACCCACTACAAACTCCAATGTTAGTATGCAGACCCCACTACAAACTCGTGTGTTAGTATGCAGATCCCCCTACAAACTCAGGGTTTGTATGCAGAACCTCCTACAAACTTGTGTGTTAGTTTGCAGACCCTTCTACAAACTCGTGTGTTAGTATGCAGACCTCCATACAAACTCGTTTATTAGTATGCAGATCCCCCCACAAACTCCAGTGTTATTATGCAGACCCCACTACAAACTCCAGTGTTAGTATACAGACCCCACTACAAACTCGTGTGTTAGTATGCAGATCCCCCTACAAACTCCAGTGTTAGTATGCAGACCTTATCTACAAACTCGTGTGTTAGTATGCAGATCCCCCTACAAACTCCAGTGTTAGTATGCAGACCCTTCTACAAACTCGTTTATTAGTATGCAGACCCCACTTCAAACATGTGTGTTAGTATGTAGATCCCCCTACAAACTCCAGTGTTAGTATGCAGACCCCACTACAATCTCCAGTGTTAGTATGCAGACCCCACTACAAACTCCAGTGTTAGTATGCAGACCCCACTACAATTCGTGTGTTAGTATGCAGATCCCCCTACAAACTCCAGTGTTAGTATGAAGACCCCACTACAAACTCGTGTGTTAGTATGCAGACCCCACTATAAACTCCAGTGTTAGTATGCAGACCCCACTACAAACTCGTGTGTTAGTATGCAGATCCCACTACAAACTCCAGTGTTAGTATGCAGACCCCACTACAAACTCGTGTGTAAGTATGCAGATCCCCCTAGAAACTCAGGTGTTAGTATGCAGAACCCCCTACAAACTTGTGTGTTATTATGAAGACCCCACTACAAACTCGTGTGTTAGTATGCAGATCCCACTACAAACTCAGGTGTTAGTATGCAGACCCCACTACAAACTCGTGTGTTAGTATGCAGACCCCCTTACAATCTCAGGTGTTAGTATGCAGAACCTCCTACAAACTTGTGTGTTAGTATGCAGACCCTTCTACAAACTCGTTTATTATTATGCAGACCTACAAACTCCAGTGTTAGTATGCAGACGCCACTACAAACTCGTGTGTTTTAATGCAGACCCCACTACAAACTCCAGTTTCAGTATGCAGACCCCACTACAAACTCGTGTGTTAGTATGCAGATCACCCTACAAACTCCAGTGTTAGTATTCAGACCCCCACTACAAACTCGTGTGTTAGTATGCAGATCCCCCTACAAACTCAGGTGTTAGTTTGCAGACCCTTCTACAAACTCGTGTGTTAGTATGCAGACCTCCATACAAACTCATGTGTTAGTATGCAGACCCTTCTACAAACTCGTGTGTTAGTATGCAGACCTCCATACAAACTCGTTTATTAGTATGCAGACCCCCCTTCAAACATGTGTGTTAGTATGCAGACCCCACTACAAACTCGTGTATTAGTATGCAGACCCCTTTACAAACTCAGGTGTTAGTATGCAGAACCTCCTACAAACTCGTGTGTTAGTTTGCAGACCCTTCTACAAACTCGTGTGTTAGTATTCAGACCTCCATACAAACTCATGTGTTAGTATGCAGACCCTTCTACAAACTTGTGTGTTAGTTTGCAGACCCTTCTACAAACTCGTGTGTTAGTATGCAGACCCCCTTACAAACTCAGGTGTTACTATGCAGAACCTCCTACAAACTTGTGTGTTAGTTTGCAGACCCTTCTACAAACTCGTGTCTTAGTATGCAGACCTCCATACAAACTCATGTGTTAGTATGCAGACCCTTCTACAAACTCGTGTGTTAGTATGCAGACCTCCATACAAACTCGTTTATTAGTATGCAGATCCCCCTACAAACTCAGGTGTTAGTATGCAGAACCTCCTACAAACTTGTGTGTTAGTTTGCAGACCCTTCTACAAACTCGTGTGTTAGTATGCAGACCTCCATACAAACTCGTTTATTAGTATGCAGACCCCACTACAAACTCCAATGTTAGTATGCAGACCCCACTACAAACTCGTGTGTTAGTATGCAGATCCCCCTACAAACTCAGGTGTTAGTATGCAGAACCTCCTACAAACTTGTGTGTTAGTTTGCAGACCCTTCTACAAACTCGTGTGTTAGTATGCAGACCTCCATACAAACTCGTTTATTAGTATGCAGATCCCCCCACAAACTCCAGTGTTAGTATGCAGACCCTTCTACAAACTCGTTTATTAGTATGCAGACCCCACTTCAAACATGTGTGTTAGTATGCAGATCCCCCTACAAACTCCAGTGTTAGTATGCAGACCCCACTAGAAACTCCAGTGTTATAATGCAGACCCCACTACAAACTCCAGTGTTAGTATGCAGACCCCACTACAATTCGTGTGTAAGTATGCAGATCCCCCTACAAACTCCAGTGTTAGTATGCAGACCCCACTACAAACTCGTGTGTTATTATGCAGATCCCACTACAAACTCCAGTGTTCGTATGCAGACCCCACTACAAACTCGTGTGTAAGTATGCAGAACCCCCTACAAACTCAGGTGTTAATATGCAGAACCTCCTACAAACTTGTGTGTTAGTTTGAAGACCCTTCAACAAACTCTTGTGTTAGTATGCAGACCTCCATACAAACTATTTTATTAGTATGCAGATCCCCCTTCAAACATGTGTGTTAGTATGCAGACCCCACTACAAACTCGTGTGTTAGTATGCAGATCCCCGCACAAACTCAGGTGTTATTATGCAGAACCTCCTACAAACTTGTGTGTTAGTTTGCAGACCCTTCTACAAACTCGTGTGTTAGTATGCAGACCTCCATACAAACTCATGTGTTAGTATGCAGACCCTTCTACAAACTCGTGTGTTAGTATGCAGACCTCCATACAAACTCGTTTATTAGTATACAGACCCCCCTTCAAACATGTGTGTTAGTATGCAGACCCCACTACAAACTCGTGTATTAGTATGCAGACCCCCTTACAAACTCAGGTGTTAGTATGCAGAACCTCCTACAAACTTGTGTGTTAGTTTGCAGACCCTTCTACAAACTCTTGTGTTAGTATGCAGACCTCCATACAAACTCATGTGTTAGTATGCAGACCCTTCTACAAACTTGTGTGTTAGTTTGCAGACCCTTCTACAAACTCGTGTGTTAGTATGCAGACCCCCTTACAAACTTTGGTGTTAGTATGCAGAACCTCCTACAAACTTGTGTGTTAGTTTGCAGACCCTTCTACAAACTCGTGTGTTAGTATGCAGACCTCCATACAAACTCATGTGTTAGTATGCAGACCCTTCTACAAACTCGTGTGTTAGTATGCAGACCTCCATACAAACTCGTTTATTAGTATGCAGATCCCACTACAAACTCCAATGTTAGTATGCAGACCCCAATACAAACTCGTGTGTTAATATGCAGATCCCCCTACAAACTCAGGTGTTTGTATGCAGAACCTCCTACAAACTTGTGTGTTAGTTTGCAGACCCTTCTACAAACTCGTGTGTTAGTATGCAGACCTTCATACAAACTCGTTTATTAGTATGCAGATCCCCCCACAAACTCCAGTGTTATTATGCAGACCCCACTACAAACTCCAGTGTTAGTATGCAGACCCCACTACAAACTCGTGTGTTAGTATGCAGATCCCCCTACAAACTCCAGTGTTAGTATGCAGACCCTATCTACAAACTCGTGTGTTAGTATGCAGATCCCCCTACAAACTCCAGTGTTAGTATGCAGACCCTTCTACAAACTCGTTTATTAGTATGCAGACCCCACTTCAAACATGTGTGTTAGTATGCAGATCCCCCTACAAACTCCAGTGTTAGTATGCAGACCCCACTACAAACTCCAGTGTTCGTATGCAGACCCCACTACAAACTCCAGTGTTAGTATGCAGACCCCACTACAATTCGTGTGTTAGTATGCAGATCCCCCTACAAACTCCAGTGTTAGTATGAAGACCCCACTACAAACTCGTGTGTTAGTATGCAGACCCCACTATAAACTCCAGTGTTAGTATGCAGACCCCACTACAAACTCGTGTGTTAGTATGCAGATCCCACTAAAAACTCCAGTGTTAGTATGCAGACCCCACTACAAACTCGTGTGTAAGTATGCAGATCCCCCTACAAACTCAGGTGTTAGTATGCAGAACCTCCTACAAACTTTTGTGTTAGTTTGAAGACCCTTCTACAAACTCGTGTGTTAGTATGCAGACCTCCATACAAACTCGTTTATTAGTATGCAGACCCCCCTTCAAACATGTGTGTTAGTATGCAGACCCCACTACAAACTCGTCTGTAAAATTGCAGACCCCACTACAAACTCCAGTGTTAGTATGCAGACCCCACTACAAACTCGTGTGTTAGTATGCAGATCCCCCTACAAACTCCAGTGTTAGTATTCAGACCCCCACTACAAACTCGTGTGTTAGTGTGCAGATCCCCCTACAAACTCGTGTGTTAGTATGCAGAACCTCCATACAAACTCGTTTATTAGTATGCAGAGCCCAATACAAGCTCGTGTGTTAGTATGCTGACCTCCATACAAACTCATGTGTTAGTATGCTGACCCTTCTACAAACTCATGTGTTTGTATGCAGACCCCCGCACATACTCGTTTATTAGTATGCAGACCCCCTTCAAACATGTCTGTTAGTATGCAGACCCCACTACAAACTCGTGTGTTAGTATGCAGACCCCCTTACAAACTCAGGTGTTAGTATGCAGAACCTCCTACAAACTTGTGTGTTAGTTTGCAGACCCTTCTACAAACTCGTGTGTTAGTATGCAGACCTCCATACAAACTCATGTGTTAGTATGCAGACCCTTCTACAAACTTGTGTGTTAGTTTGCAGACCTTTCTACAAACTCGTTTGTTAGTATGCAGACCCCCTTACAAACTCAGGTGTTAGTATGCAGAACCTCCTACAAACTTGTGTGTTAGTTTGCCGACCCTTCTACAAACTCGTGTGTTAGTATGCAGACCTCCATACAAACTCATGTGTTAGTATGCAGACCCTTCTACAAACTTGTGTGTTAGTTTGCAGACCCTTCTACAAACTCGTGTATTAGTATGTAGACCCCCTTACAAACTCAGGTGTTAGTATGCAGAACCTCCTACAAACTTGTGTGTTAGTTTGCAGACCCCACTACAAACTCGTGTGTTAGTATGCAGAACCCCATACAAACTCAGGTGTTAGTATGCAGAACCTCCTAAAAACTTGTGTGTTAGTTTGCAGACCCTTCTACAAACTCGTGTGTTAGTATGCAGACCTCCATACAAACTCGTTTATTAATATGCAGATCCCCCCACAAACTCCAGTGTTATTATGCAGATCCCCCTACAAACTCCAGTGTTAGTATGCAGACCCTATCTACAAACTCGTGTGTTAGTATGCAGATCCCCTACAAACTCCAGTGTTAGTATGCAGACCCTTCTACAAACTCGTTTATTAGTATGCAGACCCCACTTCAAACATGTGTGTTAGTAATCAGATCCCCCTACAAACTCCAGTGTTAGCATGCAGACCCCACTACAAACTCCAGTGTTAGTATGCAGACCCCACTACAAACTCCAGTGTTAGTATGCAGACCCCACTACAATTCGTGTGTAAGTATGCAGATCCCCCTACAAACTCCAGTGTTAGTATGCAGACCCCACTACAAACTCGTGTGTTAGTATGCAGACCCCACTACAAACTCCAGTGTTAGTATGCAGCCCCCACTACAAACTCGTGTGTTAGTATGCAGATCCCACTACAAACTCCAGTGTTCGTATACAGACCCCACTACAAACTCGTGTGTAAGTATGCAGATCCCCCTACAAACTCAGGTGTTAGTATGCAGAACCTCCTACAAACTTGTGTGTTAGTTTGAAGACCCTTCTACAAACTCTTGTGTTAGTATGCAGACCTCCATACAAACTCGTTTATTAGTATGCAGACCCCCCTTCAAACATGTGTGTTAGTATGCAGACCCCACTACAAACTCGTGTGTTAGTATGCAGATCCCCGTACAAACCCAGGTGTTAGTATGCAGAACCTCCTACAAACTTGTGTGTTAGTTTGCAGACCCTTCTACAAACTCGTGTGTTAGTATGCAGACCTGCATACAAACTCATGTGTTAGTATGCAGACCCTTCTACAAGCTCGTGTGTTAGTATGCAGACCTCAATACAAACTCGTTTATTAGTATACAGACCCCCCTTCAAACATGTGTGTTAGTATGCAGACCCCACTACAAACTCGTGTATTAGTATGCAGACCCCCTTACAAACTCTTGTGTTAGTATGCAGACCTCCATACAAACTCATGTGTTAGTATGCAGACCCTTCTACAAACTTGTGTGTTAGTTTGCAGACCCTTCTACAAACTCGTGTGTTAGTATGCAGACCCCCTTACAAACTCTGGTGTTAGTATGCAGAACCTCCTACAAACTTGTGTGTTAGTTTGCAGACCCTTCTACAAACTCGTGTGTTAGTATGCAGACCTCCATACAAACTCATGTGTTAGTATGCAGATCCCCCTACAAACTCCAGTGTTAGTATGCAGACCCCACTACAAACTCGTGTATTAGTATGCAGATCCCCCTACAAACTCCAGTGTTAGTATGCAGACCCTATCTACAAACTCGTGTGTTAGTATGCAGATCCCCCTACAAACTCCAGTGTTAGTATGCAGACCCTTCTACAAACTCGTTTATTAGTATGCAGACCCCACTTCAAACATGTGTGTTAGTATGCAGATCCCCCTACAAACTCCAGTGTTAGTATGCAGACCCCACTACAAACTCCAGTGTTAGTATGCAGACCCCACTACAAACTCCAGTGTTAATGCAGACCCCACTACAATTCGTGTGTTAGTATGCAGATCCCCCTACAAACTCCAGTGTTAGTAGGAAGACCCCACTACAAACTCGTGTGTTAGTATGCAGACCCCACTATAAACTCCAGTGTTAGTATGCAGACCCCACTACAAACTCGTGTGTTAGTATGCAGATCCCACTACAAACTCCAGTGTTAGTATGCAGACCCCACTACAAACTCGTGTGTAAGTATGCAGATCCCCCTACAAACTCAGGTGTTAATATGCAGAACCTCCTACAAACTTTTGTGTTAGTTTGAAGACCCTTCTACAAACTCGTGTGTTAGTATGCAGACCTCCATACAAACTCGTTTATTAGTATGCAGACCCCCCTTCAAACATGTGTGTTAGTATGCAGACCCCACTACAAACTCGTGTGTTAGTATGCAGACCCCCTTACAAACTCAGATGTTAGTAAGCAGAACCTCCTACAAACTTGTGTGTTAGTATGCAGACCGTTCTACAAACTCGTTTATTACTATGCAGACCTACAAACTCCAGTGTTAGTATGCAGACTCCACTACAAACTCGTGTGTTAGTATGCAGATCCCCCTACAAACTACAGTGTTAGTATTCAGACCCCCACAACAAACTCGTGTCTTAGTATGCAGATCCCCTTACAAACTCGTGTGTTAGTATGCAGAACCTCCATACAAACTCGTTTATTAGTATGCAGAGCCCACTACAAACTCGTGTGTTAGTATGCTGACCTCCATACAAACTCATGTGTTAGTATGCAGACCCTTCTACAAACTCATGTGTTAGTATGCAGACCCCCGCACATACTCGTTTATTAGTATGCAGACCCCCTTCAAACATGTCTGTTAGTATGCAGACCCCACTACAAACTCGTGTGTTAGTATGCAGACCCCCTTACAAACTCAGGTGTTAGTATGCAGAACCTCCTACAAACTTGTGTGTTAGTTTGCAGACCCTTCTACAAACTCGTGTGTTAGTATGCAGACCTCCATACAAACTCATGTGTTAGTATGCAGACCCTTCTACAAACTTGTGAGTTAGTTTGCAGACCTTTCTACAAACTCGTTTGTTAGTATGCAGACCCCCTTACAAACTCAGGTGTTAGTATGCAGAACCTCCTACAAACTTGTGTGTTAGTTTGCCGACCCTTCTACAAACTCGTGTGTTAGTATGCAGACCTCCATACAAACTCATGTGTTAGTATGCAGACCCTTCTACAAACTTGTGTGTTAGTTTGCAGACCCTTCTACAAACACGTGTGTTAGTATGCAGACCCCCTTACAAACTCAGGTGTTAGTATGCAGAACCTCCTACAAACTTGTGTGTTAGTTTGCAGACCCTTCTACAAACTCGTGTGTTAGTATGCAGACCTCCATACAAACTCATGTGTTAGTATGCAGACCCTTCTACAAACTCGTGTGTTAGTATGCAGACCTCCATACAAACTCGTTTATTAGTATGCAGTTCCCCCTACAAACTCAGGTGTTAGTATGCAGAACCTCCTACAAACTTGTGTGTTAGTTTGCAGACCCTTCTACAAACTCGTGTGTTAGTATGCAGACCTCCATACAAACTCGTTTATTAGTATGCAGACCCCACTACAAACTCCAATGTTAGTATGCAGACCCCACTACAAACTCGTGTGTTAGTATGCAGATCCCCCTACAAACTCAGGTGTTAGTATGCAGAGCCTCCTAAAAACTTGTGTGTTAGTTTGCAGACCCTTCTACAAACTCGTGTGTTAGTATGCAGACCTCCATACAAACTCGTTTATTAGTATGCAGATCCCCCCCACAAACTCCAGTGTTATTATGCAGATCCCCCTACAAACTCCAGTGTTAGTATGCAGACCCTATTTACAAACTCGTGTGTTAGTATGCAGATCCCCTACAAACTCCAGTGTTAGTATGCAGACCCTTCTACAAACTCGTTTATTACTATGCAGACCCCACTTCTAACATGTGTGTTAGTATGCAGATCCCCCTACAAACTCCAGTGTTAGTATGCAGACCCCACTACAAACTCCAGTGTTAGTATGCAGACCCCACTACAAACTCCAGTGTTAGTATGCAGACCCCACTACAATTCGTGTGTAAGTATGCAGATCCCCCTACAAACTCCAGTGTTAGTATGCAGACCCCACTACAAACTCGTGTGTTAGTATGCAGACCCCACTACAAACTCCAGTGTTAGTATGCAGACCCCACTACAAACTCGTGTGTTAGTATGCAGATCCCACTACAAACTCCAGTGTTCGTATACAGACCCCACTACAAACTCGTGTGTAAGTATGCAGATCCCCCTACAAACTCAGGTGTTAGTATGCAGAACCTCCTACAAACTTGTGTGTTAGTATGCAGACCTCCATACAAACTCGTTTATTAGTATGCAGACCCCCCTTCAAACATGTGTGTTAGTATGCAGACCCCACTACAAACTCGTGTGTTAGTATGCAGATCCCCGTACAAACTCAGGTGTTAGTATGCAGAACCTCCTACAAACTTGTGTGTTAGTTTGCAGACCCTTCTACAAACTCGTGTGTTAGTATGCAGACCTCCATACAAACTCATGTGTTAGTATGCAGACCCTTCTACAAACTTGTGTGTTAGTTTGCAGACCCTTCTACAAACTCGTGTGTTAGTATGCAGACCCCCTTACAAACTCAGGTGTTAGTATGCAGAACCTCCTACAAACTTGTGTGTTAGTTTGCAGACCCTTCTACAAACTCGTGTGTTAGTATGCAGACCTCCATACAAACTCATGTGTTAGTATGCAGACCCTTCTACAAACTCGTGTGTTAGTATGCAGACCTCCATACAAACTCGTTTATTAGTATGCAGATCCCCCTACAAACTCAGATGTTAGTATGCAGAACCTCCTACAAACTTGTGTGTTAGTTTGCAGACCCTTCTACAAACTCGTGTGTTAGTATGCAGACCTCCATACAAACTCGTTTATTAGTATGCAGACCCCACTACAAACTCCAATGTTAGTATGCAGACCCCACTACAAACTCGTGTGTTAGTATGCAGATCCCCCTACAAACTCAGGTGTTAGTATGCAGAACCTCCTAAAAACTTGTGTGTTAGTTTGCAGACCCTTCTACAAACTCGTGTGTTAGTATGCAGACCTCCATACAAACTCGTTTATTAGTATGCAGATCCCCCCACAAACTCCAGTGTTATTATGCAGATCCCTCTACAAACTCCAGTGTTAGTATGCAGACCCTATCTACAAACTCGTGTGTTAGTATGCAGATCCCCTACAAGCTCCAGTGTTAGTATGCAGACCCTTCTACAAACTCGTTTATTAGTATGCAGACCCCACTTCAAACATGTGTGTTAGTATGCAGATCCCCCTACAAACTCCAGTGTTAGTATGCAGACCCCACTACAAACTCCAGTGTTAGTATGCAGACCCCACTACAAACTCCAGTGTTAGTATGCAGACCCCACTACAATTCGTGTGTAAGTATGCAGATCCCCCTACAAACTCCAGTGTTAGTATGCAGACCCCACTACAAACTCGTGTGTTAGTATGCAGACCCCACTACAAACTCCAGTGTTAGTATGCAGACCCCAATACAAACTCCAGTGTTAGTATGCAGACCCCACTACAAACTCCAGTGTTAATGCAGACCCCACTACAATTCGTGTGTTAGTATGCAGATCCCCCTACAAACTCCAGTGTTAGTAGGAAGACCCCACTACAAACTCGTGTGTAAGTATGCAGATCCCCCTACAAACTCAGGTGTTAGTATGCAGACCTCCATACAAACTCATGTGTTAGTATGCAGACCCTTCTACAAACTCGTGTGTTAGTATGCAGACCTCCAAACAAACTCGTTTATTAGTATACAGACCCCCCTTCAAACATGTTTGTTAGTATGCAGACCCCACTACAAACTCGTGTCTTAGTATGCAGACCCCCTTACAAACTCAGGTGTTAGTATGCAGAACCTCCTACAAACTTGTGTGTTAGTTTGCAGACCCTTCTACAAACTCTTGTGTTAGTATGCAGACCTCCATACAAACTCATGTGTTAGTATGCAGACCCTTCTACAAACTTGTGTGTTAGTTTGCAGACCCTTCTACAAACTCGTGTGTTAGTATGCAGACCCCCTTACAAACTCTAGTGTTAGTATGCAGAACCTCCTACAAACTTGTGTGTTAGTTTGCAGACCCTTCTACAAACTCGTGTGTTAGTATGCAGACCTCCATACAAACTCATGTGTTAGTATGCAGACCCTTCTACAAACTCGTATGTTAGTATGCAGACCTCCATACAAACTCGTTTATTAGTATGCAGATCCCACTACAAACTCCAATGTTAGTATGCAGACCCCACTACAAACTCGTGTGTTAGTATGCAGATCCCCCTACAAACTCAGGTGTTTGTATGCAGAACCTCCTACAAACTTGTGTGTTAGTTTGCAGACCCTTCTACAAACTCGTGTGTTAGTATGCAGACCTCCATACAAACTCGTTTATTAGTATGCAGATCCCCCCACAAACTCCAGTGTTATTATGCAGACCCCACTACAAACTCCAGTGTTAGTATGCAGACCCCACTACAAACTCGTGTGTTAGTATGCAGACCCCACTACAAACTCGTGTGTTAGTATGCAGACCCCCTTACAAACTCAGGTGTTAGTATGCAGAACCTCCTACAAACTTGTGTGTTAGTATGCAGACCCTTCTACAAACTCGTTTATTATTATGCAGACCTACAAACTCCAGTGTTAGTATGCAGACACCACTACAAACTCGTGTGTTATTATGCAGACCCCACTACAAACTCCAGTGTTAGTATGCAGACCCCACTACAAACTCGTGTGTTAGTATGCAGATCCCCCTACAAACTCCAGTGTTAGTATTCAGACCCCCACTACAAACTCGTGTGTTAGTATGCAGATCCCCCTACAATCTCGTGTGTTAGTATGCAGAACCTCCATACAAACTCGTTTATTAGTATTCAGAGCCCACTACAAACTCGTGTGTTAGTATGCTGACCTCCATACAAACTCATGTGTTAGTATGCAGACCCTTCTACAAACTCATGTGTTAGTATGCAGACCCCCGCACATACTCGTTTATTAGTATGCAGACCCCCTTCAAACATGTCTGTTAGTATGCAGACCCCACTACATACTCGTGTGTTAGTATGCAGACCCCCTTACAAACTCAGGTGTTAGTATGCAGAACCTCCTACAAACTTGTGTGTTAGTTTGCCGACCCTTCTACAAACTCGTGTGTTAGTATGCAGACTTCCATACAAACTCATGTGTTAGTATGCAGATCCTTCTACAAACTCGGGTGTTAGTATGCAGACCTCCATACAAACTCATTTGTTAGTATGCAGACCCCCGCACAAACTCGTTTATTAGTATGCAGACCCTTCTACAAACTCGTGTGTTAGTATGAAGACTCCCCTATATACTAGTTTCTCAGTATGCACACCCCATACAAACTTTTGTGTTAGTATGCCAACCCCCCTTCAAACTCAAGTGTTACTATGCAGACTCCTCTACAAATTCGTGTGTTAGTATGCTGACCCCCCACCAAACTCGTAAGTTGGTATGCAGATCCTCTACAAACTCTTGTGTTAGTATGCCGAACCCTTCTACAAACTCGTGTGTTAGTTCACAGGCCCCCCTACTAACTCGTGTGTTAGTATGCAGGACCTCCTACAAACCATTGTCTTAGTATTCAGACCCTCCAACAAACTCGTGTGTTAGTATGCAGACCCCAATACAAACCTGTGTGTTAGCACGCAGATCCCACTACAAACTCGTGTGTTAGTATGCCGACACCCCCCCCCCTAAAAAACGTTTGGTAATATGCAGACAAACTCATGTGTTAGTACGCAGACTCCCCACCAAACTCGTGTTTTATTATACAGACCCCCCTACAAACTCCTGTTTTAGTACGCGGCCTCCCTAAAATCTCGTGTTATAGTATCCAGACCCCTCTACAAACTCGTGTGTTAGTATGCAGACCCCCTTACAAACTCGTGTGTTAGTATGCAGACCCCCTTACAAACTCATTTGTTAGTATGTATACATCCCTACAAACTCGTGTGTTATTGTGAAGATCCACCCTACAACCTTGTGTGTTAGTATGCAGACTCCCCTACATAGTCGTGTTTTAGTATGCAGACCCCCCATAAACTCGTGTGTTAGTATGCAGAACCCCTTACAAACTCGTTTGTTGGTTGTAGACCCCCCTACAAACTTGTGTGGAAGTATGCAGACCCCCCTACAAACTCGTGTGTTAATATGCAGACACTTCTACAAACTCTTGTGTCAGAATGGGGACCTCCCTACACTTTCGTGTGTTAGTATGCAGACCGACCTAAAAACTCGTGTGTTAGTGTGCAGACCGACCTAAAAACTCGTGTGTTAGTATGCAGACCCCTCCCCTACAAACTCGTGTATTAGTATGCAAACCGACCTTATAACTCGTTTGTTAGTATGCAGACCTTCATGAAAACTCGTGTGTTTGTATGAAGACCACCCTACAAACTCGTGTGTTAGAATGAAGTCCCCTCTACAAACTCATGTGTTAGTATGCAGACCCACTCACTCACTCACCCACCCAGCCACCCTCTCACTCAACTCCCCCACCCAAACTACCCTCTTACTCACTCACTTACTCACTCACTCACCCACCTACTCACCCACCCACTTAGCCACCTACCTACCCACGCCCCCACGCACACGCACACCCACTCATTAACTCACTCAGTTACTCACCCACCCTCTCACTCACTTACCCACTCACTCACCCACCCACCTTCCTACCCACTCACTTACTCACTCACTCACCCACCCACCCTCCACTCACTCAGCCACCCACCCTCCCACACACCCACACTTTCAACACACATCCACTCACTTAACCACCCACCCACTCACTCTCACAGTCACTCACTCACCCACCCACCCACTCACTCATCCTTGACTAACCCACTCACCCACCGAAATTTATTAACCCACCCACTCACGCCCCCCACCTACTCACTCAACCACCCACCCACTCACTCTTTCACTCTCTCACTCACCTACCCACGCACTGACTCACTCACCAACTGACATACTCACCCACTTTTTCACTCACCCACTAACCCACCCACCAACTCACGCCCCTCGCCCACCTACCCACCCACTCACTCACTTACTCAGTCACTCACCTACCCAGTCACGCCCCTTATCCACCCACCCAAACACTCGCCTACTCTCCCATCCACCCGCTAAACCAATCACCCACTCACGCCCTCCACTCGCCCAACCACCCACTCACTCACCCACCCACCTACCCACCCACCCACTCACGTCCCCCACCCACCCACCCACTCACTCACCCACCCACCTACTCACTCACTCACCTACCCACTTTTTCATCTACCCACTCACGCCCCCACGCACTCACACACCCACTCATTTACTCACTCAGTCACTCAACCCACCTACGCACCCATTCACGCCCCCATCCAACCAACCAAACACTCACCCACTCTTCCACCCCCTATTTAAGTACAGCTAAACAAAACTTATTCAGTTGTTGAACTCGATAAATTTAGTCCTGCGGGCCGGCCCGAGAAAAATTGTGCATCCGTTTTAAACAATTTCAAAACCCACTTTACCAATTTTTTAGTAGAAAAATAATTAGAACTTCAGTTTTAGGACATAATTATACATAGCAAAACATTAAAATTTCCAACAAAGTGCGATATGGTTTTTGTATTGCTTAAGACGCAATTTGTCAGTTCCCAACTGGAGTATTTAAAAACAAACTGCCGATAAACTCTAACACTTTCAAGATGAAGCCTTATAACATGAATGAAAGAATAAAATGTTTATGAATTGTAACTTTTGTGTGACGAGGGTGGGTTTTATGATCATAAATATTCTTGAATTTTTTAGCCATTACGTTCGGTAAATCTTATTAATCATTTAAACAATAGTTTATGACTATCCGAACTTACTGAGAGAGAACGTTTTCGATCGCTATTTAGCGATCTTCATCAGTGTCGTCTGCTTGGAGATGTCCGGTCAAGCAATGACGGTTTTAACAAAACAAAACAACAAACAAAATAGCCGGTACATTTAAAAAAATAAGATACAAAATAGCATACAAAACTAATAACAAGTCACAATACAAAAAACAACGCGACACCAACAACAAAGATAAACTACAAGCACCAGGCGTATACCAACTAAACTGTGACAAATGTAACAAACTCTACCATGGACAAACAGGTCGCAGCTTTAAACAGAGAGTCGAGGAACACAAACAGAACACCAGCTCAACATTTTACAATCACATAAAAGAAACAAGACACAAATACACAGACATTTACCATAACCTAGAAATCCTACACATAAAAAAAAACGACCATATCTCAACACACTAGAACTATATGAAATTTACAGACACACAAAAACGCAAAGTACAAACATATTAAACGAACAAACACAAAACAAATCACACATACTGTGATACTATCGAAAACCTGCCTTTAAACAATTTCATTTTCTTTATTTCGTTACGTTAATTTGCATTATTAAATTAAAAACGGAAAAATAATAGTATTTACCTAAAACCGATGGTGTGCATGAAATGCTCTACAGTCTGGTTTGAAACGGAGTGTTTGACCACCCTAAAATATGGACCACCTAACTATTTGCAGTTCTTGGGTTTTACGTCTAAATGTTTTAAATTAGAAAAAGTTTTTTCTTCATAAACCAAAAAACAAAACACCAAGTGTGGTGATTGTATAATAGCATAATTCCTTACAATATGCTAATTATACCTCATATACTAATAAGTTATATAATAATCATGTCACCCCAAAGTTGGCTTTGATGTCTTGTGATTAGGTCATAGATTACAAAATAAATCCAATTCAGAATATAATTTTTTAATTTAGTGTATCTATGACTCAATGAAGTTTGTTCTTCGGAGTATTGTAGTTAACTCTACCTTTTTCATTTATTATTTAGAGATGAAACGATTACGGGCAGATACTACATATTTGTTTTGTAACTAATAATTGGCCTCAGATTTTTCTGATGTTGAGAATAGAGCTCTGACGAACAAGCCAAGGCTGATGTTTTAGTAGTTTGCACCATATAGAAAAGAAATCTTTTACCAGCAAACCATTCATATGTTCAAAATTTAATTCCACTGACGAATTGTGTAAACATCTAGAGCAAGAGAGTAAAATAAAATTTTGTATTGGTAAGTGATGATTTTTACTTTATTAGAATTAATTTCGAATAGTATTTTTCTTGTAGTTTTAGTTTATAACCTAAATGTTAACAAGTGCAAAGTGACAGTGAATATTGCGTAATATAGAGATAAAAGAGTTTCACTATAATAACATTACTTGGGCAAAAATGTTGTGGTTAAAAAAATGTTAAAGTTTTACATATTATGTAAGGAACTTATCAAAACACCATACGTTTTTCATTCCAAAAATGAAAAATCGAACATCTTAAATTTGGTCTACTCCGATTTTTTCGATGTCACTTATGTCCATCGACATTGAAATTTTCCAAAAGGTCTTATATATATATATATATATATATATATATATATATATTTATTTATGTTTTCAAGATAAAAATATAGACGTAATGACATTGGTGCTTAACATTTTTTTTGTTACTATATTACTCAATTTAATGTGTGGAACACGAATATCAACCTTTTTTTCCACGGAAAGCTACTTTTTTCACATTTTAAATGTTATGTTGTAAAGGCATGTAGCGATAGCGTGAACCGGGCGCGCAGTAGCTACAGCGCACTGCACTATATATATAAACATTACTATATACCTATATTAAAATATACCTACGAAGTATCCAGTCAGGATAGATTTGGATATAACTTTATTCAATACTGCTATCTACCTATATTAAAATATACCTACAAAGTATCCAGTCAGGATAGATTTGGTAATAATTTTATTTAATATTACTATCTACCTGTATTGAATTATACCTACGAAGTATTCAGTCAGGATAGATTTGATTCTAATTTTATTAAATATTTAGACTTATTGCCGATGCAGAAAATTACAACTAAATCTATCGTGATTGGATACTTCATAGGTATATTTTAATATAGGTAGATAGTAATGTTGTATAACATTATAACCAAATATTTTCTGACCGGATACCTCGTAGGTATACTTTAATATATGTAGATAATAATGTTGAATAAAATTATAACCAAATCTATCCTGACGACACTTCATAGGTATATTTTAATGTAGGTATGTAGTAATATTGTATAAAACTATAACCAAATCTATCCTGACTGAATACTTCGTAGGTATATTTCAATATAGGTAAATAGTAAAGTTGAATAACATTATAACCAAATTTATCCTGACTGGATACTTCGTAGGTATATTTTAATGTAGGTATATAGTCATGTTGTATAAAATTATAACCAAAAGTTAAATTTTAGATTTTAAGTTTGGTATTAAAATAAACTGACTTTGACGTAGTGCAGTGCGCTGTAGCTAATGCGCGGCCGTTTTACGTTATTACAGACTAACATTAAAAATGTGCAGAAAAATTATTCCTTTGCATTTTCTGCGGAAAAAAGTTTATAATAGTGTTCTACATATTGAAATGAGTAATTATAAAAAAAAAAATTTTTAACAATATCAATAAAATTCGTTTACGCTATAAATGACATCATAACCTAACATTTAAAACGTGAAAAAAGTAACTTTCCGTACTTTCTGCGGAAAAAAGTTGATATTCATGTTCTACACCTTAAAACGAGTAATATAATAACAAAAAAAATAAAATGTTAGCACCTACGTCATTAAGTCTATATTTTTACCATTTTCATTTATACCAACACATAAATCTGTATAAAGTGTATGTTCTTTATAAAAGCACAATTTACTCTACAATACAAAATATTGTTACAACAATAAAATAAAATGTTTTTCAACATATCTCCAAAGTATTTGGCTAGGATAGTCTGAGTTTTCGAAAAATTATAATTGTTTAAAGATTGTTTTTTTTGGTAAAAATATAGATGTAATGACGTTGGTGCTCAAAAAATTTTTTTGTTAATAGGCCCTATATTACTTGTTTTAATGTGTAGAACACTAATATCAACTTTTTTCCCACGGAAAGTACGGAAAATGACTTTTTTTCACATTTTAAATATTAGGTTGTAATTTCATGTATAAGCGTAAACGAGTCTTAATATTGTTGAAAAAATAAATTATTTACTCATTTTAATTGTAGAACACTAATATTAACTTTTTTCCGCGGAAAGTACGAAAAGTTATTTTTCTGCACATTTTTAATGTTAGTCTGTATTAGCATGTATAGCGTGACCCGCCCGCGCAGTAGCTACAGCACACTGCACTATGTCAAAGTCATGTTTTAATAATAAACAGTCATGATAGATTTGGTGATAATTTTATACAACAATACTATATACCTATATTAAAATATGCCTACGAAGTATCCATATTATATAAAAATATAACCAAATCTATCCTGACTGGATACCTCATAAGCATATTTTAATATAGGCCTAGGTATATAGTACTATTGTATAAAATTATAACAAAATCTATCCTGACTGGATACTTTCGTAGCCATATTTTAATATAGGTATATAATAATGTTGTATAAAATTACCTTTTTAGTAATGCATAATCATTTTTACATTAGTTTATGACTATCTGAACTTTTAATTTTGTAAAAACATAGACATAGTGCAGTGCGCTGTAGCTACTGCGCGGCTGGTTCACGCTATAGGCCTATATGCCATTACAACCTAACATTTAAAATGTGAAAAAAGTAACTTTCCGCGGAAAAAAAAGTTTGTAGTCGTGTTCTACACATTAAAACAAGTAATATAACAAAAAAAATTTTGGTAATTGTTTTTAGCACCAACATCATTACATCTATATCTTTACCTTTTTTTTTATCTCAACATAACACAATTTTAATTTGGATGCAATTCTATAGTAATTCAAAATTTCAGTAAATATGTAGTCTTAATGACTTTGGTTTAAAAAAATTGTTTTTCAATTGTTTTAATGTTTAGAACACGAGTATCAATGTTTTTCCAGTGGAAAATACTGAAAGTAATTTTTTTCCACATTTTAGTTATTGTCTGTAATGGCATATGAACTGGGCGCGCAGTACCTACAGCATACTGCACTACATCTAAATTTGGTTAGAATTTTATACAACATTACTATATACCTATATTAAAATACACCCATGAAGTATCCAGTCAGGATAGATTTGGTTGTAATTTTGGTAAATAGTTAGACTTATTGCCGATATAGAAAATTACAACCAAAACTATCCTGACTGAATACTTTATAGGCATATTTTAATATAGGTATTCAGTAATATTATATAAAATTATAAGCAAATCTATCCTGTCTAGATACTTTGTAGGAATATTTTAATGTAGCCAATAGTAAAGTTGAATAAAATTATAACCAAATCTATCCTGACTGTATATTTCATAGATATATTATAATATACGTATATAGTAATTTTGAATAAAATTATAATCAAAAGTTAAATATTTACATTTTAAGTGTAGTAATAAAATAAATTGACTTTGATGTAGTGAATTGCACTATAGCTACTTCGCTCTCAGTTCACACTATATATGCCATTAGAGACTAACATTTAAAATGTGCATACAAATTACCTTTCCATATTTTTCGTATGAAAAAAGTTGATATTCTTGTTCTACACATTAAAACGAGTAATTTAAAAGAAAAAAAAATTGAAAAAACCAACGCCATTAAGACTATGTATTTACCAAAATCTCAATATAAACATGTAATTTTACTTGTACTAAATGTTAATATATAGTTTCAAAGTAACTAGTCAGGGTAAATTTTGGTTTTAGAAATAATGCTGGCTAGTAAGTCTCAAAATGGGTCTATGTATTTTCGTAGAAAAAGAAAGTTACATGCTCAATTCGGATGTACTTTAAGGAATACCAAATCTATCTTATGTAGATACTTTGTATCTATACTGTAAATTAGGTATACTAAGAATTAAGGGTACAAATATAGTCTTAATGACATTGGTTTAAACAATTTTTTTGTTTTTTAATTACTCGTTTTAATGTGTAGAACAAGAATATCAACTTTTTTTCCGTGGAAAATACGGAAAGTTACTTTTTTCTTATTTTTAATGTTAGGTTGTAAAAGCATGTAGGCCTATAGCGTGAACTAGACCCACAGTAGCTACAGTGCACTGCACTATGTCTAGATTTGTAATTTTGTACAACATTACTATATACCTACTTGGTAATAATTTGATTCAACATTACCATCTACCTGTATTGAAGTATACCTACGAAGTATTCAGTCAGGATAGATCTGGTTGTAATTTTGGTAAATATTTAGACTTATTGCCGAAGCAGAAAATTACAACCAAATCTATCCTGACTAGATATTTCATAGGTATATTTCAGTATAGGTAGATATTAAAGTTGAATAAAATTATAACCAAATTTATTCTAACTGGATACTTCATTGGTATATTTTAATGTAGGTATATAGTAATATTGTATAAAATTATAACCAAAAGATAAGTATTTAGATTTTAAGTTTAGTATTAAAATAAATTGACTTTAACGTAGTGCAGTGCACTGTAGCTACTGCGCTGCCAGTTCACGCTATTAAAATGTACACAAAAATTAACTTTTCTTATTTTACATGGAAGAAAGTTAATATTCGTGTTCTACACTGTAAAACGAGTAATTAAAGAGAAAATTAATGAAAAAAACCAACGTCATTAAGACTATATTTTTACACCTACACTCACACACACCCCATGCACACACACACACACACACACACACACACACACACACACACACACACACCAGCACACACACACACACACATGCACACACACACACACGCACACACCAACACGCACACACACACACACACCACTACATTTTTTTGTCAAGGTTGTCAAATTTTTTCGAGGTCGAGCATTGTCATGGATAAGCCTTACACCACTGGACAATCTTCCTCTCCGGCGGTTCTGGATCGCAAGCCTCAGTTTTCTTAATGTGTCGCAATATCTGTCAGAGTTAACAGTTGTTCTATGAGGCAGAAGGTCGATTAAAAGCAGGCCCTTCCTGTTCCAAAAGACAGTTGCCATGACTTTCCCAGCAGACTGTGTTTGTTTCAACTTCTTTGGCTTCGGCGCCATTCAGGTGATTGCTGCTTGGTTTTGGGGGTAAAGGGAAATGCCCATGTTTCATTGCCTGTAACAATGGGACCCAAGAATTCATCTCTGTTGTCTTCACATTGTTGCAAAAACGACTGTGCACACTCAACACGTTGCTGTTTGTGGTTTTCTGTAAACATTCGCGGTATCCTCCGAGCACACTCTTTGTGATAGCCTAATTTTTTGATTAAAATGTTATGAATTGTGGTGTTGGTGGATCATGCAAAGCAAATTCCTTAATATCAATCCTCCAATCTTCAAGCAATATTCTTTCAACTTTATCAACAATTCTGTCTGAAACTGAAGGCCTTCCGCTCCGGTCTTCTAATGAGTTTTCGTGCTACCTTCACTGAACTCTCTACACCATTTGCGAACATGTTGAACAGTTATACACTTTTCTCCATAAACGTCGATTAACTGATGATAAATGTCAATAGGTGAAATTCGTTTTGGATTTAAAAAACGTATCACAGCATGAATTTCGCAACTGGCGGTAACAGCGATAGGGAGCGCAATCCTCGAAGGCTGCTAGCCTTGCACTGAGCAATTTAGCGAGGCGGGAGTGGTGGGGATAGAGAGAGGGAGAGTTGATAAGTAAGACAGTGTTATCACTGTCTTATTTTATGAATTACCCTAGTAGATTAAAAACTTGTACTCTTACATTTTTTTTTTTTTTTTGCTTATATATTACTGAATAATACATTATTATATACATATATAGCGTGTCTAGCAAAATTCAATTTTGAAATTCCAGGAGTTTTTCATGATTCTCAGAATGAAAATAGTTTGTTCCAGGATGTTTAAAAATAAAAATTACAATGTTAGATTTATAATAATATTACAAATATTTATGAAAAACTTTACTGTTTTGTATTTTATTCTTATATGATTTAATTATTACAATATATTTATCTTCAACATTTTAATACAACTCATTTTGAGATAAATATTTCTTCTTTTTATTCGAGTTATAAAATTAATATACCAAATCAAATTTTAAGATTTTTTATAAGTTTTTATATTTTCCTTCTTCTTTATTTAACAATTTAGTTTCTGTTTTCAAATAGTTCTCTTTTTTGGCTTGTATTTCTTTGAGTTTATCTTCTGCATTAGGTTTATCTATTTCTTCTTTTATATCTCTCTTCTCTTTTTCCTTTAAAGCAATTTTTTATTTCTGTAAGCATCACAAAGACTTTTTTTCATATCTTTGGTAATAATCAATTTTGTCGACGCCACCAACAGAAGGAACTGCACCAAGAATGTTACAAAGTGCCATTAAAGAGTCTGCTTGTGGATTCTTGATTAAAAAGTTTTTATTAAAAGAAAAACTTCTCTCTGTTGATGCATTCCATGAAATAGGATTAAATATATTATTTTTAAATGTTGGAAATCTAGGAAACTCTTATCTTTGATAAACATATCAGATAGAAACTAATCTGATTTTTAAGATCAAACTCTCATAACCTTGACTTAGTTTTTTCTTTGGCAATACATGCTCCATACTCTTATTTTATCTGCTATAATTGCAGATAAACAATTTTGTTCAACTACATAACCTAGTGGTGTTTCTACTCATGTTTGGCCGTTGTTTTAAAAACCATTATATCGGGAGAAAAAACAAATCGCTCTTAGAATTAATTTTGATGTCAAAGATAGATTTTCTTTTAATTTTTTTAAAACTATTTTGATAAATTTTTGGCACTCTTGTCTGAACTTTGCAGCATCTACTTCCTTTATTTCATTGGTTTTCAAACTTTTGCTCAGAGTAGAATTTGATGCAAAACCTAAATCAGTTAGGTTTAAGGTTTTCAAATTATTTAAATCATCTAAGTTTACACTTGTTTGTATTATCTTGGCAAATAAACCACTACTTACTGATACACTATTTACTGATTTTTTGCCAATATAATACAAACAAGTGTAATTTTTATAAAAACCTCAAGATGTACAACATCTAAGTTTATTTTAATTAGATTTGTTACATTTTTCACTTCCAATTTAGATGACCTTACAATTGTATTAAAAAGATATCTTTGTGTAAAAAGGGTATCATTGGATTATTTGTTGATATTTTGCAAGATATGGTTCTAACTCAGAAGCTATACTTCAACAATATCTCAAAATTTTAATAATTATATGAATTCGGAGGATTTTGATGTTTTCAAAATAAATTTACAAACTGTCAATTACTCTTAAAGCTCTTTCCATAACTTTTGAATTTTCGATACATCTTATTTCACACCATTTCAGAGCAAACAATTTAGAACTAGTATAATGCGTATAATCCAAGCATGCCTTGATGACAATCATTAAAATCATTGTAAATATTTTTGTTAATATTTGGACCCTCTCTTGAAACCTGAATCAAATTTTTTACTTAATATCATGATCTTTAAAAGCACTAGTGAATAATTAAACTCGTAAGAAACTTTTGCATGACATAAGAAAGCTGAAATTAATATCTTGTCTCAACTAAGTCATTCTTCCAATATGAACAATTATATCTAATTGACTCTTTTGTGTGAAATTATTTAAACATTCATTGAATTAAACAGGAAACAAATAAGATTCACTAATAATTTTGAACAATTTATTCTCAAAATATGGTCATAATCCATAGGGTATTATATGAGGTACCCTAGCTTATCTTTTTGCAAATGGAAATTTTTTGCTTTAGTACTATCAGGAAAAATGAGTCAAAATAAATCCGTTAAACAACTTGCTGAACGAGAAGATTCTTGGGAATAAATCTTATTTAATGACCATAGGATTTCAGCTTTTGTTACACCATCTTCATCGCAGTAATCAATAATAGTTCATTTAAATATAGGTGAGATGGGCCTACTGAAATATCATCATTCACAATATTATTAATAGAGCCAGGAGGTTGTAAGATTGACTGTTTAGTCTCTGGAGTATTAGTAGTATCCCTATCATTTTTCAGTTTCATTTGTTTTTGTGGTACTTTTAAATGTAATACGATTATTATTTTTGCTTATATTCACAAGTGTTTGATGTTTCTCACTTTTAGCATGTGAGGTTAAAGCACTAGCAACAATATTAGAAATAGTCAATGTTTTTTGACAGAGAATACATATAGCAAACTTATTATTGCTTCTCTTTTTAACCCAAAAATGACCTAGATGTATTTTAGCATTTAGCCACTCTTCTTTGAATGTGCAACCTTTTGACATTATTTTATATACTAATATTTGAACCTATAAAGTAATTTCTTGTTTAAATGTATGCAGTTATAGTTCATTCGAAAAAAGAGAATTACAATGAAACCTCCCTGAACGGACACCTCCAACATACAGACACTTCTCTTGAACGGACATTTTTCTGGGAACCGAAAAATTTAATAATATGTACATAGGATTTTTCCCAACTTTGAACGGACACTCCATTAGACAGACAACGGACAACAAATGGTGCCCTTTATTGTGTTTTTGCACCTCTGATATGTGTACAAATGTACTGCAAAACATAGCTGAAATAACTACGTATAAAATCAGAAGAAAGAATCGAATTTGTACACTTTGCTATGTATACTCAGCATTGTATTCATTTGTATCTTCTGTTAAAGCTCTGAAAAAGCAACGGTTCAGTACAGTTCCAAGAAATTCTTGTACGAGTATGTTTACAAAGGCGTCTAGAGAAATGTATGCCTTGCAAAAAAATCTTCTCCAATACCATAGTGACTACGTATGGACTGTGCTCCATTTGTGTTCTTAGTGGATATGCATAATTTACTTTAGTTCTGGTTTACAGTACTGTATATTATTCTGTATCTTTTTACAACACTGGTGATAGTTTCACAACATAAAATTATTGTACTGTATTTTTGAAATTTCAATATTTGCTCCTCGCATAAGTATAAGCCTACGTGAAAAAGTAAACGCAATTAATTATGGTGACAGTAAAAAATGTAGTGTTAGGAAAATTGCAGAGTGTTTTAAGATAGGTAAAACTAGTGCAGCAGAAATAATAAAAAAAAGATATGATTTTAAAGCAATTCAGTGAAAACAGAAACCAAAGTGTGCGAAGAAACTTTACTGGACATGGATCGTGTACGACAGGAGATAAAGTAGTTTTTAATTGGTTTCAAAAGGTTAGAGCTCAAAAAATCCCAACTTCCGGGCCAACTGGAAAAAAAATTCCGTACACGACATATGATTTCTTTTAAAACGATTTCAGGTGAAAGTGCTTCCGTAGATAGAAATGCAGTGAGTGAATGGGAAAACAAATTGCCAGGAATTATCAAATCATATGTACCTGAAGATGTCTTCAATGCCGATGAAACGGGATTGTTTTTCTGTGCTTTACTCCTGATCAGTGGTGATGGGTTTCCTGTATTTTTTTAATATGATTCTTGTTTTGTTTTATTATCATTAGGTCTAAGAAGTTGATTTTGTTCTGTTTATAGTGTGAAGCTTATGTCATTGTGTAAATTGTTTATGTAATTGTGGAAGGAGTTTATCTGTTATATGTTGCGATATATTATTTTGTAGGCATATTGGTTGTTGTTAATGATACATATTGGTACAGATACGTAGATGACATCCTAATCCTATACAACGGTAACATACAACAGATAAACACCTTTCTCAATCACATAAACAAATTACACAGTAATATTAACTTCACACTAGAAACAAAATCAACATACTCATCAACAATGAAAACAAAATAAACTAACTAAACTCAATAAAACATATAGCCAAATACATTAACTAAACCACAAAACACACTCACAATCAATTACTATATTTGACCACATAACTAACAACTACTCTATGAACAAAAGCACCCAATACACCACAGACTCACACCAACACATCACACCTCAGCAACAGTCTTGTCTATGACTCACAGCATTGAATAATGCGCTGACCAAGTGCAAAACGCGTCTGTTGAATAAATCGGTGACTAGTTGTTTTTTTGCCAAGTTAATACCAAAAAGTATAATTATAGAAAAACCTCAAGATGTACAACACAAAAACTGCAAGTTAAAAAAAAATTACCAATAGAAAATATATTTATATTAGCTTACCTCTTGATAATATTTTAATAAAAGGGTTGGATTCTATTTTTAAAAAGATAAATGTATCGATAGCTTATAAGAGTTAAAATAAACGTAAGCATTTTGTTAGTAACCTTAAAGATAGAATTTCAATATTGTAAAAATCAGGAATTTATAATTATAAGATAATTTAAGTACATGTAATAGCATGTATATAGGCCAAATAACAAAAACAAAATTGTAACTAGATTTTTTTTAAATCTAGTCTTGCACATATTAAATATGGTAGGCTAGAAAAATCAAGTGTAGCAGGAGATAACTTTTATAATCACTATGTATTAGATCAAAATGTTATATTAGCTAAAAGCAATAACTCTAAAAAATTACTGAATAATTATGAAAGTATTTTTATAGTTACATTAGATAATAAATTATTGAATATAGATAAAGGGTCTATCCTCAACTCACTTCTATATTCTTTGCTTTATTAGTTTTATTTGGTATTTATTTCCGGTTCCCACATGTTCGATTTTAGAGAAAAAAAAAAATTATACCGGGCGACGCAAAAAGTTGTAACACTCTTAAGTAATTAGGTGTTACATATAAATTCAATAATATCTATTAATTTTTATTTAATAATTAGATCGGCCCAATATAAAAAAAAAATTTTGTTTTCTTGGTGCACACTTGGTAAACTAACGTAGGGAGTAAGGCACTCCTAGCAGCAAAATTGTAAAATATCGTACGAGGCAGTAAGTTAAGAAAATTGGCCAAGATCACGCCATATGACGTAAGCATGGGGTGATCTCCAGGAACCAATCATATACGAAAATAAAGTGGGGGTTGCCCATATGACGTAAGCATGGGGTGATCTCCAGGAACCAATCATATACGAATATAAATTGGGGGTTGCATGAGAACCGAGCTTCGCGCGTATATCCAACTGCCCACTTCACAGAAAGTCTTTGGACGAGACACACGTGATAGCAATTTCGGACATAATTTAGAAAATTTGCAAGCACTCATTAATCAAACTTTAATATGTCAAGGCCGGCACCAGTAGATAATAATGCAACGTACAGAAGAAGCCGGAACCTTTTTTTTCATGAGTTCCATATAGTAAAAGTTCGTACCTTTTTTTGTTTAAGTGTGCCTATTGCGAGAGTGATGTGCAGTGATAAATAAAATGTTACAGTGTAATACAAGTGGTGTGCACAGCCAGGTATGTTTTTGAGTATAACGAAGAAAATGTATTATAATTTTAACTAACTTAAATTCTGACAGATATATAATTAACACATAAACGGTAGAAATCGTTTTTGAATTTTCATTTCTAAAATAATGTGTAACACTTAACTTACTACCTTCTCGATACATTCGTTTGAACACTTAATATGTAATTGCTATATAAAGAATGGTTGGTAGTAATTTGATATAAATCACTTGATACATTGGTTATCAGTTGTTCAATTTGTAATTTGTGTTTAATAAATACATTGTTTATTATTGTCTTTTAAACATTCAATGATTATTTCGTACGTAACCTAGTTCTATCTTCGAGATTTGGAAGGACGTCACAGACAGACAGTTTCAGCCTGAGCTGTGATGTAGGACTAGAAGCCCTGGTAAGTAAAAATAAAAATTTTGTAATAAGCAAAACAACATATTTAAATAAAGATAAATTCCAAGGTAAAAGGGCGAATCGTTAAAAAGTCATCAGGGATACAAAAACAATTATAAAAACTCTCGTTAATGCCTCAAAAATTAAAAATTTTGGAAAATAGAAACTCCACCTCTCCCCAGCACACGTGAAACGTTACTAATTTAACGTGTTGGCTTTATAACTCGCAAAGTGCCTCCAAATGTAATTAAATTTGCTGTTGACTCCCAAAAATTAGAAATTTCAAAAAAAAATCAACATCAACAAAACACTATTACCTCCACATTTCACACGGCACACACACCTTAGAATTATAAAACTTGCACATACATTTAAATTTTTGGCGATAATAAGTCGCAAAATTACTCAAAAAGGCAAAACAATCACTTATTCCACACACAAAACAGAAATTATTGCATTAAACATTTACACACCTTTTATTTCTATCTCCAAAAAACGTAAGAACTTAAACCACAGAAAGGGTATTGATTGATGTGTTACAAAATTAAATTTATAATTTGTTTGGAGGCATCAGCAAGTTTAATTACATTTTGAGGCATTTTGCAGTGGAGAGGAAGAGGATCTGCTTTTTCCAAAATTTTTAATTTTTGGGGTGTGAGCAAACGTTTTTATAATTTGTTCTGTATTCCTAATGACTAATGACTCAAAAACATACCTGGCTGTGCACACCACTTGTATTACACTGTAACATTTTATTTATCACTGCACATCACTCTCGCAATAGGCGCACTTAAACAAAAAATGTACGAACTTTTACTATATGGAACTCGTGAAAAAAAAGGTTCCGGCTTCTTCTGTATGTTGCATTAATATCTACTGGTACGGGCCTTGACATATTAAAGTTTGATTAATGAGTGCTTGCAAATTTTCTAAATTATGTCCGAAATTACTATCACGTGTGTCTCGTCCATTGACTTTCTGTGAAGTGGGCAGTTGGATATATGCCGGAAGCTCGGTTCTCATGCAACCTACACTTTATATTCGTATATGATTGGTTCCTGGAGATCACCCCATGCTTACATCATATGGCGTGATCTTGGCCAATTTTCTTAACTTACCGCCTCAAGTTTATTTTAACTCTATAAGCTATTGATACATTTATCTTTTTAAAAATAGAATCCAACCCTTTTATTAAAATATTATCAAGAGGTAAGCTAATATAAAAAAATTTTTATAGGTAATTTTTTTTTTTAACTTGCAGTTTTTGTGTTGTACATCTTGATTTTTCTATAATTATACTTTTTGGTATTAACTTGGCTAAAAAACAACTAGTTACTGATTTATTCAACAGACGCGTTTCGCACTTGGATAGCGCAATATTCAATGCTGTAAGTCATAGACGAGACTGTTGCTGAGGTGTGATGTGTTGGTGTGAGTCTGTGGTGTATTGGGTGCTTTTGTTCATAGAGTAGTTGTTAGTTATGTGCTCAAATATAATAATTGATTGTGCGTGTGTTTTGTGGTTTGGTTAATGTATTTGGCTATATGTTTTATTGAGTTTAGTTAGTTTATTTTGTTTTCATTGTTGATGAGTATGTTGATTTTGTTTCTAGTGTGAAGTTAATATTACTGTGTAATTTGTTTATGTGATTGAGAAAGGTGTTTATCTGTTGTATGTTACCGTTGTATAGGATTAGGATGTCATCTACGTGTCATCTTGAGGTTTTTATAAAAATTACACTTGTTTGTATTATCTTGGCAAAAAATCAGTAAATAGTGTATCAGTAAGTAGTGGTTTATTTGCCAAGATAATACAAACAAGTGTAAACTTAGATGATTTAAATAATTTGAAAACCTTAAACCTAACTGATTTAGGTTTTGCATCAAATTCTACTCTGAGCAAAAGTTTGAAAACCAATGAAATAAAGGAAGTAGATGCTGCAAAGTTCAGACAAGAGTGCCAAAAATTTATCAAAATAGTTTTTAAAAAATTAAAAGAAAATCTATCTTTGACATCAAAATTAATTCTAAGAGCGATTTGTTTTTTCTCCCGATATAATGGTTTTTAAAACAACGGCCAAACATGAGTAGAAACACCACTAGGTTATCTAGTTGAACAAAATTGTTTATCTGCAATTATAGCAGATAAAATAAGAGTATGGAGCATGTATTGCCAAAGAAAAAACTAAGTCAAGGTTATGAGAGTTTGATCTTAAAAATCAGATTAGTTTCTATCTGATATGTTTATCAAAGATAAGAGTTTCCTAGATTTCCAACATTTAAAAATAATATATTTAATCCTATTTCATGGAATGCATCAACAGAGAGAAGTTTTTCTTTTAATAAAAACTTTTTAATCAAGAATCCACAAGCAGACTCTTTAATGGCACTTTGTAACATTCTTGGTGCAGTTCCTTCTGTTGGTGGCGTCGACAAAATTGATTATTACCAAAGATATGAAAAAAAGTCTTTGTGATGCTTACAGAAATAAAAAATTGCTTTAAAGGAAAAAGAGAAGAGAGATATAAAAGAAGAAATAGATAAACCTAATGCAGAAGATAAACTCAAAGAAATACAAGCCAAAAAAGAGAACTATTTGAAAACAGAAACTAAATTGTTAAATAAAGAAGAAGGAAAATATAAAAACTTATAAAAAATCTTAAAATTTGATTTGGTATATTAATTTTATAACTCGAATAAAAAGAAGAAATATTTATCTCAAAATGAGTTGTATTAAAATGTTGAAGATAAATATATTGTAATAATTAAATCATATAAGAATAAAATACAAAACAGTAAAGTTTTTCATAAATATTTGTAATATTATTATAAATCTAACATTGTAATTTTTATTTTTAAACATCCTGGAACAAACTATTTTCATTCTGAGAATCATGAAAAAATCCTGGAATTTCAAAATTGAATTTTGCTAGACACGCTATATATGTATATAATAATGTATTATTCAGTAATATATAAGCAAAAAAAAAAAAAAAATGTAAGAGTACCAGTTTTTAATCTACTAGGGTAATTCATAAAATAAGACAGTGATAACACTGTCTTACTTATCAACTCTCCCTCTCTCTATCCCCACCACTCCCGCCTCGCTAAATTGCTCAGTGCAAGGCTAGCAGTCTTCGAGGATTGCGCTCCCTATCGCTGTTACCGCCAGTTGCGAAATTCATGCTGTGATACGTTTTTTAAATCCAAAACGAATTTCACCTATTGACATTTATCGTCAGTTAATCGACGTTTATGGAGAAAAGTGTATAACTGTTCAACATGTTCGCAAATGGTGTAGAGAGTTCAGTGAAGGTAGCACGAAAACTCATTAGAAGACCGGAGCGGAAGGCCTTCAGTTTCAGACAGAATTGTTGATAAAGTTGAAAGAATATTGCTTGAAGATTGGAGGATTGATATTAAGGAATTTGCTTTGCATGATCCACCAACACCACAATTCATAACATTTTAATCAAAAAATTAGGCTATCACAAAGAGTGTGCTCGGAGGATACCGCGAATGTTTACAGAAAACCACAAACAGCAACGTGTTGAGTGTGCACAGTCGTTTTTGCAACAATGTGAAGACAACAGAGATGAATTCTTGGGTTCCATTGTTACAGGCAATGAAACATGGGCATTTCACTTTACCCCCAAAACCAAGCAGCAATCACCTGAATGGCGCCAAAGCCAAAGAAGTTGAAACAAACACAGTCTGCTGGGAAAGTCATGGCAACTGTCTTTTGGAACAGGAAGGGCCTGCTTTTAATCTACCTTTTGCGTCATAGAACAACTGTTAACTCTGACAGATATTGCGACACATTAAGAAAACAGACTTGCAATCCCGAACCGCCGGAGAGGAAGATTGTCCAGTGGTGTAAGGCTTATCTATGACAATGCTCGACCTCATATGTCATACCAAACTCAAGAACTGCTGACAGATTTTGGCTGGACTATTGTGCCCCCCCCCCTACAGTCCAGACCTAGCCCCAAGTGATAATCATTTATTTCCAAAATTTAAGGAACACTTGGGTGGCTTATGCTTCAGTATCGATGATGAAGTCAGGGAAGAGGCTACTCGATTCCTCAAAGGTTTGGCGGCAAATTCTATAAGATGGGGATAGAAAAGTTGGAGCATTGTTTTCAAAAGTGTTTGGACAGAAACGGTGATTATGTGGAAAAATAGCATAAGTTTTAAGCTTTAAAATGATGTATTATATTAAGAACAAAAATAAAGCTTACTATGTTTAAAAATTATGGGAACCTTATTCTATGAATATCCCTCGTAGAATTTTTTTGAGGATATATTTTTTAGCTTTATTAATATATTTAAACTGTTCTTATATTCTTTACTATTTTATGTGTAAAACAACTTACACCAATTTCTCAGCAAACACATTTTGCATTAGTGAATTGCAATTGCACATTGTTTGATACTTTGTGAGATTATACAAACTGGCCTCATAGCCTTGAAAAATTCATTGAAGTAGTGGAGATTGCATCTGCTGAGAAATTTATTCAAGTTAATGTGGTTTAAGTAAACTTTTTAATTATGGAAATAGTGAATTATAAATTAATTTTGATGATCATCAGAATTATTATTTTTATTTTCAGATTCCTCATGGCTTGCCAATATGGATGCATCCTCTATTCCAGGTAACTCTATTACATTTTAATGTTTCTAATTGTAATTAAGATTAATGGAGTGTTTTGCCCAGAATCAAATAAACTAAATCATCTAAGTATATAACTTATCATCAGATGAAACATTTGTATTGCAGCCTTCCTTGTACTGTTTTTAATGATTATAGTTTTATTTCCCTTAGTGTAACTTGAGATAAAAATCAAATTATGTAAAACCTTCAGTGTTTAAGTTGAAAAGCTTTTTCCTTTAAGGACAGAGCTATAGGGTACGTAGAATAGGAAGAGTATGGTAATTTTGGCTCCCAGTCAGATACAACACGACTGAGAACATATTGCACATGTGTAGAAATTAATATGCGGCGAGGGTCCACCTACCCAGGGCACATAGTATCCTCCTGGCCATTTTTCTGTGGATCCACACTTATCTGTAAGTACTAGACGCAGGTAAAATTTGAAACAACCAGATCTGATATAAGTCAGAACCTGTGTTGCTGCTTGCCAAATTCTGCCAAAGAACATGTCACTGATCTTTTTTTTTCACTCATGGAGTTATAAATATATAACCCTATGAGCCACTATATCTCGGGGGGAATAAATCCTTTGAAGCCACCACAGCTTAATGACCTTTTTGTTGTATTCTTTTTACTGATGTGCTGATATTTCATTTAATTGCTGAGTTTAATTACAGTAAACTGTATAATCTGGCCTTTCATCTGTCCAACCTTTCCAGTAATCCAGCGTTTTCGTCAAGGACGGATGATGTGAACATAATCAACATGTAAACATAACTTGAATATTATTCACTGCGTATCAATGTCAGTGACCTTCACGCCGTCAAGTGATCTGCTGGTCCAATCAGTACCCGTCGCGTTCTAACACACATTTCTGAATTAAAAAAATGAATTTGTGCTTGGCCTCTTCCCCTGATGTTCCAATCCAAGACTGACGCTAGCTTCAGTGTCACTTTTGATCCTGGTGTTTGGTTTTTCGCTCTTACGGTACTTCTTCACCAATCAGTGCTTACTAATCAAATCATATGATCGCAGGTGTCCTGTAAATTATTTTCTCCTCTCTCTTCCCCTACATTTTCTCAATAGTTAAAAATTTGCCTTTTTTAGTTTACCTTAATAATTTACAATATTATAATACAGTCGGCGCCGCTTATTTTGATCACGGTTAATGTTATCATTCGGTTATTGTTATCGTTTCATTGAAAAACAAACACGGACGTATATTAATACATTGTAATTAGGCCGCTTATTGTAATCATCTGTTTGCTTATTATTATCATTTAATTTGCCATTCAAAATCATATGCGTCAACGTATACTAGCATAGACCAAGTAAAAATGTCTACAAAGTAGTGTAAACAGCACGTGCAACACACAATGACGCCCAATTCATAGAATGTTTATTTTTAGAATGACAGAAATACTTTATAACGGTTTCAGCACTTAGCACAGTTCTCAGAATGTCTCCCTTACTCTTTGTTTACGCAAACACCGCAGCCTCGCTTGAGTCGTCTTTAGTTGTTTGTTAACATTAGTTGATGTTACTACTGATATATATATCATAAATCATATGATATGATTTAATTTTGTAAAAATATTTTATTAGATAATTATTTTCCTGAAGATGCTGGTACTATTTTATCGGCGAAAAGCTTTGAATAAATATATTCATTAAAAGTATTCTTGTTTTTGAAATATTTTTAATTTATTAACTATATTACAAGCAAACATATCACCATATTTAATATATATATATATATATATATATATATATATATATATATATATATATATATATTTGACTATACTCATATCTTGCACACGCACATACACACACACACGTGCACACACGCTTGTTTGTGAACACAAATTCGGACATACGTAACACGCGCCACTTGTAGGTGCTCTTAGATCTAATGAGGCAATCAATGTGAAATTTTGTACATGGTTGATAAATATTGTTATTAGCAAATGCACAACTTGTTCTTATGTAACTTAAAATTTACATTCGTACGAAATACATTTCTTCTGAGGACGTAGTGACTGTGTGCACTCTTACTTGTACATTGGTTCTTGTGAGAGTAGAAGCCTGTCTTTTGTCGATCTGAGTCATTACTTCCGATCGTGCCTGACTCACTGTTGTTCATGTCTGTGAGCACAAGAAGAAGGATTTTTGCCTAGTAAATACAATAAAAAGTAATGATCAGCGATATTCACTCAAAATATTTATGCATTTTTGAAAACAAATTCAACTTTTCCTTACTCTGCCAAGTTTAGTTATGACTAAAAAGTTGATCATCAAATATAATAAAATTTTACGTTTAAACTCTTCTAAAAAACAAAAAAACAAAATTTAAAGCAATAAAATATTTAAAATAATTTTCTTGACCTATAAATACAAAGAGCAATAAAAATACTACCACAAATGTTAACAATAACTCTTTTTAACTGTTATTATAATGCAAAATCCCTATCTCCACTAGAACATAATATAGATTATTTTGTAGAAGAAAATACATATAACTATACACATTTAAATAGGCAGTTTTACTGTGGTATATAAATATATATATGTAAAATATCAAATAGGTTTTCCTGTTAGAATTATTTTCAAGATTAAATAATATACACTAATTACAGGAATTAATTTATTGAATAATACACTCAAAGCTTTTCGTTGGTTGACTTTACCAACATCCTCAGGAATTACTAAGAATGACAAAAGAACTTCTAATAAATATGAAGTTACTAGATAAAGCATTACACAGTTGCCAAATCTATTACAATATTGCCAAACCTATTCCACTGCTGCCACAAAAAAATGCTCCATCTTACAAAATATCAAAAATTATAGCCAGTATTCTTAAAGATAAAATAAAACATAATAATAATTATACTAAAAATAATTCAATTAATCTTATTGAACATTTAAATCATATCAATATAGATAAAAATACGAAATTGATATCATTTGATTTTAAAAATATGTATTCTAACGTTCCTATCAAAGAAACTATTGAAATAATAAAATCTAAAATTTCTCAATATGAAAAAGATAAAAAATGAATTTTAGAAATTGTTGATACATTGAAATTAATATTAAATCAAAACTGTTTTTCATATAATAATAAAATTTATAGACATGGTTTATGGTTTAGCTATGGGTTTCCCTTTATCTAGTATAGTATCTGAAATATTTTTACAAGAAATAGATAGTAATATAAATGCAATTATAAAAAAATATGATAAAAATGGTCATTGGTTTAGGTATGTGGATGATGGGTTATATGTATCAAATAATAATAATATTAATTTAGTAAATGTATTAGATGAAATAAATAAAATTAATAATAGTATCGATTTTACATATGAAATGGAAAATAATGGTAAAATAAATTTCCTAGATATCACAATAATTAGAAATGAAACTAGTTTAGAATATATGATTTATCGTAAACCTACACAAACCAATCAAATAATACCTAATTATTCCAACCATCCATATAATCAGAAAATGGCTGCTTTATATAATCTTCTTTATAGAATGAATAAAATTCCTATGAGCAATGAAAATAAAATGAAAGAAAAAAACATAATATACCAAATAGCCGTAGAAAATGGTTACAAAAAGAAAACAGTAGATAAATTAAATTATAATATATTACAAAAACAAATAAAAAATAATATTCAATACAATAGTAGTAATAATAATAATACTGTATGGAGTACTTTTACATACACTGGTTTTGAAATAAAAAATATTTCCAAATTATTTACTAATAAAAACATAAAAATTGCATATAGAACTAATAATAGAATAATAAATATAATTAACCATAATAATAATATAAATAGTAGGCCTATACATGAGAAAAATGGAGTTTATAAATTAGAATGTGAATTTTGTAATAAGGTTTATATAGGACAAACAAAAAAAAATTGAAAGAAAGGTATAAAGAACATTTTAATGCTTTTTTAAAACCAAATATTTATAAGTCTAATTTCGCTACCCAATGTATTAATAATAATCATATGTTTCCTAATATAAATAATATGAAAATTATAAAAGAAATAAATAAAGGGTAAAAAATGAACGTATGTGAAGCTTTTGAAATTTATAAGCATAATATTGATAACAAATTGATAGATGAACAAATTCAAATACGTTCTAAATTCCATACTATATTCAATGTATATAGTGTTGTGGCAGCAGTGGAATAGGTTTGGCAATATTGTAATAGATTTGGCAACTGTGTAATGCTTTATCTAGTAACTTCATATTTGTTACAGTTCTTTTGTCATTCTTAGTAATTCCTGAGGATGTTGGTAATGTCAACCAACGAAAAGCTTTGAGTGTGTTATTCAATAAATTAATTCCTGTAATTAGTGTATATTATTTAATCTTGAAAGAAAAAAAAAAAAAAATATATATATATATATATATATATATATATATATATATATATATATATATATACAGTCGAACCTCTGTATAACGAAGTCGATTATCCAGAGAAAAAATTCGCTGTAGAGAGGTATTCGTTATTGAGAGGTTGTGTTGTAAAGAATGCTCCCACCCCATCTTACTGATCTTACCGCATTACGCATACCGGTAATAAAAGGGATACAGTATAATATCGCGGGCGTAGTTAGTGTAATAGGCCAATGTTAATATAGGATAATGTTTTAAAATTATCTCATTTTATTTGAAATTCAAGTTGTTAAAAATGTTTTATTGATGTTTTCAGAATGTTTCTTCATTGTATTAGATATCCACATTCAATATTTTTCATAGGGTCTACTCTGTATAGGCTATTACGACAAGTTATCTAATGCTTATGAAAACTTACTGGTAAATAAGTACACTCACCAATTCATTTTCAGGAAGCATGACTTGAACGTAGTGGAATTTCATCGAAGCAAACTCACTAAGCCGTAATTTAGTAACTGTATTATTTATTAACCGTATTACATTTATTAACTGCCTATACTGATTTTATTTGAATGTACACAATCTATCAGTATTTTATTTTTATGTACACAATTCAATTTCAAACAACACAAACTGTTTTATACACTACACAGACCGTATTCAGAGAAAAAAATACTGTATTAAATTAAACGTAAAATACGATGTACAGTAATACAGTACTGTAAATACAGTAACTTCGTATAGGTAGTTTTAAAATCGTTTCTAGTTTTCAAAGTTTTACTTGAAAAAGTTAGTAATTTTTTGTTGCACTTTGCATTTGAATAAAACATCACGTTCAATGAATGTTTCACATTTATTCAGACAATCAAAAATGTTGTCTGGTACACCATGTTTCAGTTGAAATTGAGTGTGTCTTCTGTACGCTTCGGAGTATGTCTTTGTTATTTGGAAAATTGGAAACAGCCAAACCTTTTTCGAGACAAATAAAATCTTCAAGTGGAATTTCATCAGCTACGTTTTCTAAACTCTTCAGAAAATCCCATTGCTTTTTTAATTCACTTAAAGTCATGTTGTCCTCACTGCCCTCTTCATGTGTGACCGAATTAAATCCAGCTTTGGAGAAACAATTAAAATCAATTGTTTTCTTCACGTCATTCGTCCTAACTTTTGCCAATTCAACGATGCAGTCCCTTAGATTAACAATGTTTTTGGGTACGATTTCATTGTTTTTTACGGTAGTCACAATATTAAAAAAAAAAATTTCCGTAGTGTAGCTTTAAATTTTTTATTACTCCCTGATCGAGTGGTTGAAGTATTGATGTAACATTTGCTGGAAAGAAAAACACATTGACACTCTTTAGTTTGGAATTGATGTCATGCGGATGTGCAGGGCAGTTGTCGATGAAAAGTGCAATTTTCCTTTTGTCTTTGGAGATCTGCTTGTCCAGCTACAATATCCATTCAATGAAAATTTCGCTCGTCATCCACGCCTTTTTATTAAACGCGTAATCAACTTCTAAGGAATTGAACATCGCGGAGATTTGCTTTTGCCAATCACAAGCAATTTGAGTTTTTCTATCCCTAACATATTAGCTGCCACTAATACGGTGATCCTTTCTTTGCTTCCTTTTCCTCCAAAACAAGGGTCGGTTTTAAAAGTTAGTGTCTTGTTGGGCAAACATTTAAAAAACAGACCCGTCTCATCAGCATTGAAAATGTCTTTCGGTTCATAATCATTTAAAAGTTTTTCCAACACATTTCCGTTCCAAAATTCTCAAGTGGGGATATCAACACTAGCATTTTCTCCCGAAATGACGTTTTGAACAATGTTATGGCGTTTTTTTTTTTTTTTTTCTATCCAACCGTTACTTGCGTTAAAGCCACTGTGTCCTATTGATACTGAAAATTCCAAAGCCTTTTCTTTAATAAGATTTCCTGACAATGGAAGATTTTTCTCGCGCATTTCCGTAACCCATTTAACCATCGCATTATCGATATGGTCGAATGTACAAAGTTTCATTTTCTTTCTTTGCAAACCATAAGAAACACTTTGTTTTAGCATTTGATTCCGGTTTTTTAGAATAGTGGATAGTGCACTCTGAGGTATACCGAATGTTTTCGCAACATCCAACAACTTTTTTACACCTTTATCAACCTCTCGTAAAACACTCACTTTTTCTAATACACTTGAACACTTTCTTTTTGACATTTTTTCACAGCACGACAAACTCACGGCACGAATAAAACTGAGAAACTGAGCTAGCAACATTGAAATGAGTAATAAAAGAAAATGGTGGGAGGATGGGAATTTACTGTAGGCCTGTACAGTAGGCCTATCTATAAATGCTGAGTTCTTAGAATTCCTAACCGATGAGTCACTGCATTCTTAACTGAATCGAACTATAACATGCAGTCAATTGCCCACATGTGTTTCGCCTACAAATCTTGGTTTTGTTGACCTTCCTGCTCAAAATAAACAATTTCCGGGAAATGACATTGTGAGCTGCCTATACAACACTACATTTCTTCGGTTGAAGTGAAGCAAAAACTTCGTTATTGAGAGGTCCGAAATTCGTTACATAGAGGTAAATAAGCAGTATAACTTCTAAAATGTCATGAGACAAGGTAAAAATTCGTTATATAGAGCAAAAATGTGTGTGTCTTATTTCTGACAAGTAAAAACAAAAATAAAATCCATTTTTATCTATCTATACAAACTTTAAATATAACTGTGTCAGAAATCCAAGGTCTACAAAATATTGCAAATTTCATTTTGTAGGACTAGCCGCACCTACAAGGGATTTGGCGTCCCTCGCGGTACCCTAGCCTAACACTACACCACTCACAAAGCATACCCACACACACGCAAGCACATGCACATACACTAACATCTTCACTTAGGGAATTTGACTGGTCAGAACCGTTGCGCGTTGGGAGTGCTGAAAATTCCAGAGCTTGACAAACTCTGGTCTGGGACGCTGATGTGAGCTTGCTCTGCCGAACACGTAAGCGCGGTTTCTGGTCTACCAGCCGCTTCGGTCCTTGGTCAGGGAGGGTCCGCGGTGCACAGGTGTCGGAGCTAGTGCACAGTATTACGAGTTCTCGACTGATGCCCATCCATTCGAGCTAAGGAGAATACTATAGGCTCCAGAGTTCTGGAGATTAGAAATGATCGAAAGTTCCTATAGTCTCGCCCGTAACGCCAGACACAAAGGTTGGCTAAAAGCATTCTATGATTCCTAAAACTAAGTCAAATTGTTTAAGTTTAAAGAGGACTCATCAGGATTCACCTGATGAGCCTAAAGTTGATGATTTGAGAAAGAAGTTGATGGTGGCAATGTCACAAGCATTGCCATCGCCCAAATATTTAATAATTTCTAGTGCCGAAGATGGAAAGGATTTGTCTAGAGTTTCTCCGTTTCTTATAAATAAGGCAATTACTGCCTGTGCTGGAAGTCCTGTCTCTATCAAAAAATTAAGAAATGGGACACTGCTTGTTGCTACTAGTAGTGAAAAACAGACCCGATCTCTTTTAAAAACGACTTCCTTCTTTGACCAAGTCAAGGTGTCTGTGGCTCCCCATAGATCGTTGAATTTCTCTAAGGGGGTCATTACATATAGGGACTTGATGCACGTCCCAATAAATGAAATCAAGACCGAACTCTCGTCACAGTCTGTTACAGATGTTGCTGTTATTATGAAATCTGAAAAAGGCGAGAAAATTAAAACAGCCTCTTTCATACTTACTTTTGGGAAACCAGAGATTCCTTAATATATTAATGCAGGTTATCAAAGGCTGTCAGTGAGGCCTTGCGTAGCTAACCCTCGGCGATGCTTCAAGTGTCAGCATTTTGGGCACATTAGTTCTGCGTGTTCTAAACAGGGTGTATGCGGCAAGTGTAGTATGGAAGGTCATGATGAAAAAGATTGCGGTAACCCCCCGACGTGCGCTAACTGTGGGGGTGATCATCCGGCGCGATCTTACAACTGTCCTCACTTTAAGGAGGAGAAAGCAATCCTTGGCATTATGGCTAACCAGAGGATATCATTTGCTGAAGCTAAGAAGATCTTTAAAGCTTCCCAACCAAATGTTGTCAATAAAACTTATGCTGCTTCCGCGAGCGCTACGAAGTCGTCCTGTGCCAACTGTGCAGACCTGACCGGAAAAATTGAAGCCCTTACTGAGCAGGTTGCACGCCTTCTGTCTTTAGTGACAAATGGACCTTCAGTAAGTGTAGTACAACCAGAGACTACGCCGAGTAATCTGGCCCATTCCATCTCACCTCCTGAGCAAACAAATTCCTCGAGTTCCACCACTGCAATAGCGGTGATGGAATCCGATGATACATTGCCTGAAGCGTCTCCTGACGTTCCAGGTAAATTAACATTTAATGCCAACAATGAGAGCCAGGTCAATCCTTTTCACTAAGTAACAATGTCCACACCTAATCAATCCGTGATTCAGTGGAACATTAACGGAGTTAGAAGTCACATTGAGGATCTCAAATTAATAGTAAGGGATGTGTCCCCTATGTACATTTGTATTCAGGAGACACATCTCCATGAATCACACAATTTCCATCTAAGGGAGTATTCAGTTTACAGATTGGACTTCGTTACAGAAAATCGAGCTAGAGGTGGCGTAGCCATTCTAGCCCGTGACTGTGTCGACACCGTTTCTCTGAACGTAATAACTCCCTTACAAGCAGTAGCAATTCAAACAGCTGTTCCGTACAAACTCACTCTCTGTTGTGTCTATCTTCCACCATGTGACCACCTGCAACAGAGAGACTTGATAGACCTGATAAACCAGTTACCTTCTCCATTTTTATTAGTGGGCGATTTTAATGCCGACCATGTTTCATGGGGTTCACCAGGATGCAACTCACGAGGGCATCTGGTTGAGAGTTTCAGATCAGAACTGGATTTATACCTGCTAAATGACGGTTCTCCGACACATTTAGCAGCGTCTACAGGCGGATGGACAGCTGTTGACTTGTCATTGTGCAGTCCTGCTTTGGCTACAAGGCTAACATGGTCAGCATTGCCTGATCTTTACTGTAGCGATCATACTCCCATCGAGATCTCTTTGTATGACTCCTCACCCTGTTGTGATCGACATCCCCGTTGGATCTTGAAAAAAGCCAACTGGGAACAATTCTCACAAGATCTAGAATCACTGGAAGTGGACGACCTGTTCCAATTGATGACATCGTAAATTCAATTACCAAAACTATTTTGAATGCCGCCGGAAAGGCAATACCGAAAACCTCATCAAAACCACGGCGACCACCTGTTCCGTGGTGGAATGATGATTGCTCTGTAATCCTTCGTTTATGACGAAAAGCTTTGAACCAGTTCAAAAGAAATCCAACGAATGAGAACCTGGAAAAATATAAAATCTTCCGTGCGAAAGCACAGAGAATATTTAGGCAAAGTAAACGAGAATCATGGTCTTAGTACATTGGCACTATTACAAGAACTACAGCTCCATCTACAGTATGGAAGAAATTATGATCCGTCTGTGGCATTTCCGTTCCGATGCCATTAATTTCATTAAGGCATCTGGATGGAGTTATGACCACGGACAGTGAGGAAATTGCCAATGTGCTAGCGTTATCGTTCTCAAAATATTCTTCATCTTCTGCATACAAGGACGCTTTCCAGGTGTACAAACGTAAACAGGAAGCCTTACCTTTCACCGTTGGATGGTCTGGAGACTCGTGTTTGAATATCCATTTCTCTATCGATGAACTAGAGTCGGCTCTCTCGTCAACGAAGGATTCAGCTCCAGGCCCAGATGATATTGTATACTCCATGATTAAAAATCTGCCACAGTCGGCAAAACTAGTTCTCCTTCGGATATACAATCGTATATTCGGGGAGCACGGTTTTCCCGATGCATGGTTAGAAGCGACAATAATTCCTCTTCTAAAACAAGGAAAGGACAAAACTAATCCCAGTAATTACAGACCCATCTCTCTGACCAGCTGCTTATCCAAACTACTGGAGAAGATGGTCAACCGTCGTCTTGTCTGGTATTTAGAAACAAACAAACTTCTTACTAATATCCAGTGTGGTTCCAGACAAGGACGTTCATCAGTTGACCAATTGATTTTGTTGGAGTCAGCTATACAGAATGCCTTCATCTTACGACAAACACTGGTAGCTGTTTTCTTTGACCTTGAGAAGGCATATGACATGGCATAGAGAAGAGGAATTTTGAACGTATTGAAATCATGGGGTATACAAGGTAACATTCTTGCTTTTATACAAAATTATTTGAATAACAGGACTTTCCGTGTACGTCTAGGAGCCATATATTCTGATCGTTATGAACTAGAGAATGGTGTACCACAGGGTAGTGTGTTCAGTGTGACGCTGTTTGTAGACGATTTTTGCATATATGTGGCTGCTAGAAATATGGCAACAGCGGAAAGATACTTACAATTATTCATCAATAAATTGCAAGAATGGACCAAATCTACGGGCTTCAAGTTTTCGGCTTCGAAGTCCCAGTGTATAGCATTTAGTCATCGCAGGCAACACCAGGAACCTATCCTATATCTTGATGGTACGCGGCTTCAGACCGCGGATAATGTGAGATTTTTGGGTCTTTTATTGGATAAATGACTTTCATGGAGTCCGCATGTGCATGATTTGAGGACCCGGTGCAGCAAGATATTGGATATGTTGAGAGTTCTAAGTGGTACAAATTGGGGAGCAGACAGAACCTTTATGCTCCGCTTCTATCGCGCCGTTGTAAGATCGTGCATAGATTACAGCTGTATAGCCTATTCATCTGCTCGACCTACAGTTCTGAAACTCCTTCATTCAATACATCACGCTGGTCTTAGACTTTCTACTGGTGCTTTTAGATCAAGCCCAATCTCCAGCCTTCTAGTTGAAGCTGGAGAACCATCTCTCTCAGTGCGACGTCAAAAGCTACAGATTTCATATTACACTGGTCTTCGAAGCAAACCTAAACATCCGGCATTCAAAGCAGTTTTTGATAACCACCTCGAGGATCGTTACAATGAGCGTCAACGTTCAACTGCTCCCTTCGAAATAAGAACGTTGAGCATTTTTAGCAATCTAAATTTAGAACTTCCACCTATTTTCGAACGATCATCATGCTACATCCCTCCATGGGTAATACGAATGCCAAAATTTGACTTCTCATTGTCCAGGTACCTAAACCACAATACTCTTAACATTATTTATCGTCAGGAGTTTTTGCAGATACAACTAACTCACCAACATACTGTGACTATATATTCACAGACGGTTCAAAACTGGACAATGGGATAGGTTGTGCATTTTATATGGAAGGACAAACCTTCACTTATGGATTACCCTCAGCCTGTAGTGTTTTTACTGCAGAACTTTATGCAATTTTCCAAGCTTTAAGATCAATTCCGTCTGCAACATCTAAATATCTTGTATGTTCCGATTCCAAAAGTGCTCTCCAGGCTATTCAGGAAATGTACACTAAGAACCCATTAGTTGGAGACATCTTGTGCTCAATACACAGGCTCCAATTACGGGGTATCGAGGTGTCATTTCTCTGGGTGCCTGGTCACTGCGGAATATTTGGAAACACTAAAGCAGATGAAGGTGCAAAATTAGCTACAAGTATGGTACCATCGACACAATGTGTGATGGCATCAGATTTTGTATGCAATGTTAAAACTATACTATTCTCTGTTTAGAATGAAGAATGGCAAAATGTAAATAGAAACAAGCTGAGGGAGATCAAAAATACCGTCCAACCATGGAGGACATCTATTCGTTCGAATCGTAGGGAGGAAGTGGTGGTTACTTGACTTCGCATCGGCCACTCTTTGTTAACGCATGGATGGTTGATGCGACATGAGGATCCACCACTATGTCCGTTTTATAGAAGTAATATTACAATCAAGCATATCCTGCTTGATTGTGATGAGTTGACAAGTGGTTTTAAGGGACGATGTCACGGCTATCGACCGTGTCATCGCTTTCTTACGCCACCTGAATCTATTTAATAATATTTAAATTATGTATAATTTTAGTTTCTAGTTTTAGTTACAATTAGTATTAAACATTTATTTTATTTTGTTTAGTTTGGTTAGTTTTATTTTGTAACAATTATTTAAAATAAAACTTTAGTTAGGCGTTGATAACCTTGATAGGTTTTTCGCCTGGAGAAAAAAGAAAAAAAAAGATATGTAATTAGTTACATCAGTTCCCTACAATTAAAGGAAATATCAGGGCTTTTTTTTTAAATCTTCAGTTTTGTGTTTGATGAGTGAACAATTAAAGTTAGTCTATAAAAAAACTTTAGAAAACGTATACAATTTTAGCATGATATTTAATAATGTATAAAATTGCCGATTGCATGTATTTAAAAGCTTAGAACCTCCTCTTTCGAACAGTGTCACTATTCCCTTAAATCACCACAGGTCCTCAAATTACAATTTTAAAAAGTTGAACGGTTGCTTTAGGATAGTTGTGAAAATAGTTGTGGTAAAACTAACTACGCTACCTTCTTTTAAAAGCTCGGGGAAACCTGGGCATAGTATTAATACATTCAATGCGCAACTGAAAACTCCACGTATCTCCCGTAGTGAAATAAACTTAAAATCTTACTTTTATGTGTTCCGAGTCATTATAAATTTGTTGAACCATAATTTGAATTTTCGAACCCATTTCTAAACGTTAAAATGATGATTCGCCAAGTGGATCATATGAACCTAGAGACAGATCCAGTAATACCTATTTGTATTGTTTTATTATTTAGATGCCTTCACCGATTATTATTAAAGTAATATATATAATTTAACCCTAGGAAAACCTTTGAAAAAAATATTACTCTATTTAAATTAAACTCTATGTTGTATTTGTTTTTTAAATGACCAGGTCCAGTTACATAAAAACAGTGTTTTTCTCTACTCTGTTACTGTGAAATGTATCTACAGTAAAATTTTCCTTATTATTTGGAACCACTTTACATTTTGTCCGGTTATATGAGGAAGTGCTCAGCAAAGATGATGATGTGTAGACTTCAGCTGTATAATAACATGATCTTATTTATTCTGATAGATATATGCTACTACTTTGTTGCCATAATTCATCCTTTCATATTTGAAAAATACTACTTTATGGTGTTTCATGGTTTTAGGTAAATTCTTGAAATTAATGTATTCTGTTGAGCCTAAAACATCACATGTTATCGATAGTGGTGTTTTAATAAGTTTCTGTTTCTTAAAGCAAAGTTTTAAAACAAACACTATTTAAAAACAAAATAAAACAATATGGAAAATAAATAACAAACAATAAATACACCGTTAGTATGGAATTACATTCAATTTATTCATAGATAGTTCAGCCCATGTAACATTTTATCACGGTTCCCAGTGTCAATACTGATGGAAAATTGTTAAAGTTAGTTTGGTCTTTTCAAATAAAAACATAAATAGCTAATATTTTGATGGCCCAATCCAAACTAAATTTTATTTTATGAAGCATTATTTATTTTAAGTTTGTATTGATTATGGCTTGAAATCGCGACTTTAAACCATATTCCATGATTGGTGAGTTCGCGACATTGTCTTGTAGAAAAGTATGACTATGTGTATTCACAAATATTTATTTGATATGATAATATAGACTGTTAATGCTTCAATATCCAATCCAATGCGTTGATTTACTCGATGTCAGTTTTATCTTATCTTTAAATGACGAGGAGCAGTGTCTATAAACTTCGCCCATGTAAAAAGAATAATACAGACTACCGCAATGAACGATGCAAAAGTAAATCTTTGGCTACCATCTAATTGTGCAAAATGTCTTGTTTTTTAGCAAGAAAAAGTAGGGAGGGAGTAAGGACATATTTCCATAATACTAACTTGTAATACTATTTTACTATATGGTTACTATTTTACAATATAAAACAGAAAGTTATTGTAAATTGTTTATTGTTACAATATCGTAACATCCCATACATCTTAACATTTAATAGGACTTACGTATGCGTACTGTGTTAATTTCTATGTTTACACTACAGATATAAATAAATAAAATTATAGGTTACCAGAGATTGAAGTCGAGGATAGAAACAAATAATGTTTTCATTTTTATATAAATATTTAGAAATTGGGAAAAAATGGTAATTTTCAAAAGTCATAGAAAGAAAATTTGATTATTTTTTTTTACCTGGGGAAAATAGTAAATTATTTTAACAAACTACGATTTGTGCTATTTTATTCTAAATACAATCCTTACAAATCTTTCAGTGGGTTATTTTAATACCCACTGCCCTTAGCGATTTACGAATCTAAATGAAAGAAAGAGATGAAAACAGTTGAATGAAGGAAGGGAGATCTGCATCATATGTAATGAGAATACATCTAAGATGGTGATCATCACCTCTATATAGTGTTGCAGATATATTATATGAAGACGATATACTATGGCGCCCACAAAATGCGGTGGTCAGGTTCAAGTATTATTCTTGAAGAGGCTTGGTTTTCTTTGGAAATTAACTTGACATGGTATCATAAACGTTAGTGTCCCATACGCTCAATGTAAAATTACTCTGATACTAACTACAAAAAATTGTATCAATTAAAGAAAGAAGAGTTAAAATAAATACCTAAATAAAAAAGTTGAACAACCTACAAAACAGTCAAAACCTTTTGTATGTCCTTTTGCACTAACAATAAGATCGCAATCGCTACTTTTTAACCAGTAATCTGCATACACAGTTACCATATAAACGAGCTTTCATATGGTGAGTTTTTTAAACTATTTCTTCAATCACAACCTTATCTCTATTTGCGGATTTTTCAACAAACAGACAATATTAAATCAAATTAAGATATGAGAACCAGGAGAAAGATTTAATAAAAATAATTAGAGAAGATTTTTCAAATCAACTTAAATCTGGTTTGAAATATGATCAGATTCTTTCAACCTGCCTTGTAGAAAGTAACATTCTTGTAATATGACAATCAAGGTTGAGGTTTGTTTTACCTGTGATCCTTGTGGGAAATATATGGAGCAGGAATTAACTAAATTCTTACAATGAAAATATAGTGAATGTACTTGAAGAAGAGGATATAGAATAATTGCAAAAATAGTATCCGTAGAAACAGATGGGTTTTAATATGGTGAGTAAATATAATATGTGTACAATATCAATTACCAAACCCGTTTTGAGCCCTGCTGTTCAGCTGCATGGCGTTATACATTAAGAGGCACTGTATGCTTGATATTTACTTGATAGATGTGGAAGCAAAGGCGTTTTAAATACTGCATTTACCTTAGCTTACTCATCCCTTGAACTCCTGTCTAATTTATTTGACAGATTTACTTTTAAGACATAGCGGTAAAAATTATAACAGTTCACTCTAAATCTCACTACATACTAGATATTAAAGTATAAAGACTGGTTTTGACAAAGATGCTCTAATTTGATTGACTGTTAACAATTTGTAATATAAGGGGTTTAATATTACAGTGAAAAAGAAGCCAAAACCTCTTCCAAAGCCAATACTTGATCCAAAGAACTGTTCATTCAGCAAAAATAAAGATGTGAAACAATTAGAGAGGTAAGTATTTTAAATTCAAATTGAAATATTTTTTTAATAAATATAATTTTTTTGAATCATAATAATTATTGTATTGCTACATTTAATCTTGCTTGAAAATATGGAATGTTATTCTTTCTAAAGTTCTCTGTGTTTCTAGATAAGTTATAGATTTTTGGGTGGCGTAATATACAGGGACTTTGAACTTGAGTGTAAGCAAGTTTGAAGTGTAACAAAGAGACAAAAATTTTTAATGGTTGCTGCTTTTGGTGTTGGTAACATTGTAAAATCATTGATCATTGAATTTTGACCTCTCTGTCAACTGAAAATACAAAATATTTGTTTCCATCTTCAATTTTAGCTACTAATTTATACTTATAATATATAAAAACTTGTCTAAATTAGCACTTACATTTTCTCTAAATGAAGATGACCATTGAAAGAATGTGTTGCATTATCAATTCGGACTATAACTGACATCTACGTTATTTAAGGATATGTTAGGTGGAAAATTGTATTAGCTGACTTGAACGAAATTTTTGGAGGAATAATGACAAGAAGTATGAGTATATTATATTATAATTGTGTGTTGAGTATGTATGGTGTAATTTGAAATGTTTGTATATTCTGTCTATTTTTAATTATTTTGTGCTAAATTTATATGTTTTATGATACGTTTGTGTAGTTTTGATATGAGGTGTTCAGCATAGAGTAACACACTGCAACGGCCGTGTCACGCTCACGCGCCCTCGATCCTACGCTTACTTTCCCGGCCACCAACCCCTTGGTTGACTGGCTCCTAAGCGCAGACCCACCAACTGCGTCCGCTGCAGAGTAAGAATTTTGAAAAGAGCCGCTCCTAGCTAGAAACACTATGCAATGCTCGCCAAATCTGCCAGTGAACCAGTCACTGGACTTAATTTTTCAAAAACCTAATTTGCTGGGGATTTAACCCGTTTGGGTGTATATTCCCGGGGAAGGAGTTCTTTTGAAAGGCATCCCATTGTTGTTTTAGGAGTGTTCCATAAATTTGTTTAAATAATTAAACTGTTTTTGGTCTGCAAGTTAGTTAAAAAATACTTTATTTTTTAATTTTATAATGAAATATTAATATGCATAGCACAGTATGCATTTCTTTAAAATCTTATTACAAATTTCAAATATTTAAATTTCTTTAAAACTCACTTTTTACTAATTTAAACTTAGTTTTCGTTTTTTGAATAATTAATATAATTCTTGTTAACATCGCAACATAAAATTAAAAAATTATAAAATTTACATGATTATTGAAGTTATGCTTTTTGTTTACATTTAACCCTTTCGGTCAAACATTTGTTTTTCAACATCTATTTAAACTTTCTTTTTCTAATTGAAACTTCTAAAATCTCAGAACTACTTATTTTAATTTGACTTTAATTACTCTTGTTAGTTAAATCTTGGCATATTTAAATTTCTGATCTCAAATCAAATTTACTAAAACTTTGCCTTTATTAATTTTTAATTAATTACTAAAAGTTTACTTTTTAAATCCTTTTGCTTCTTTCAAATCTTTGCTCTTTAATACTTACAACATTTATTTTCTATATTTATCCTAAAATAAACAAGTTAAATTGATGACAAAACAACATAATAACATTCATTGACCAAAATTTAAATTTTATCAATTTCAAGTTCATTTACTCTTTAAAATTATAGAATTTACTTCCTCTATTTCTCATGAAATAAACAAGTTAGATTTATGTTAAAACAACATGGTAACATTCATTGACCAAAATTTACATTTATCAATTTCAAATTTATTTACTCTTTAAAATTATAGAATTTACTTCCTTTATTTTTCATGAAATAAACAAGTTAAATTTCTATTTAAGAAACTTGTAATCAGACAATTATATATATATATTTATTGTAACACACTAGGCCTTTTTCCTGGGGTGAGTTTACCTTTATTAAAAATGTGTGTTAATTACTAATTAACATATTAATTAATTACTTACCCTGGCCTCTAGTTCTAACGTCATAACCTAGGCAATTACTATCTGTCTATGACGCTCCTCTATCTTGAAGCTAGAACTAGGTTACTTGGGAAATAAGAATTTAAAGCTTTAAAATACAAAGTTATACAATTTATTAATCAATGACAAATTACAATAGAAGAAAAGACACCAATGTGTCGAGTAATTATCTTTTAATTACTGCTAATTATTCCATACATTTTAATTACTTATTAACCTTTAAAATTTATATATATCAAGAAGGTAGTAACTTAAGATTTCCAATTGAATTTTTAGAAATGAATATTCAAAGGACAATTTCTACCGTTCATGTGTTAACCCTTTATCAATTAAAATTCAACTTAGTTAACATTAAAATACATTTTCTTTATTATTATCTAAATCGTACCTGGTTGTGCACATTACTTATAAAACACTTCAAACATATATTAAACATTGCCCATGGCTTTTGGAATCACTAATCACTGCACATCACTCCTGGAATCAGCGCTCTTATACAAAAATGATATAAACTTTTACTTATTGGGAACACATAAATAATCGATTCTGACTTCTTCTACTGTTGCGTTTATAAAATTTGGTACCGGCCTTGAGATCTTAAATTTTGAATACTGGAAGCTTGTAAATTTCTAGGTTACGTCCGAAAGTGCCATCACATCCGTCTCGTTCGGAGACTTTTTGAGAAGTGGGGTCGTTGCAAGGACGCGCTAACTGAAATTTCCCACCCATACTTATTATTTCGAATTTTTTGATTGGTGCACTGGATCAGACGATATCAGACCATGCTTACGTCACATGGGGTGATGTGGGTTAATTACCCTAAGCTACTAACTCGTACGATATTTTACATTTTTACCTGCTAGGGGCGCTACTATCTATGCTAGCTTCACAATGTGCACCAAGAAAACAAAAATTTTCTTTTATATTGAGACAATATAATTATTAAATAAAAATCAAATATATAAATGAATTTATATGTAACACCTTGTTTTTAAGAGTGTTACAATATATATATATATATATATATATATATATATATATATATATATATATATATATATATATATATATCTACTTTCGAAATTTATTTATAACCTTCTTTTTACTACCAAACAACATAATGAAATTTACTTAACCTAGGCACAAATTCATATTATAATTTAAAAAATCTTTTAGCTAAACATAAAAATAATTAATCTACTTTAGGTTTTAGCTAGACCCACTGAATGTTTTAAACCCCAAATATTTATATTTGTTTAGCTATATATTGTCCTATAATTTACAAATTAATTTAACATCAAGCCTTATTTAACAAACATATTTTGAAACATAAACTCTGTCCTCTTTTGTTTTTATTTACTATACTTTAATTAAATCATCATTAGTTGACCACTTTTTTCTCAAAAACAAAAATTATTTTAATTAATTGTTATTAATTAATTTAACAACTTTTTTCTCAAAACAAAAATCATTTTAATTAATTGTTATTAATTAATTTTCCAACCCTTTTATCAAAAAACAAAAATTATTTTAATTAATTGTTATTAATTAATATTGCAACCCTTTTCTCAACAACAAAATTTATTTTATTTATGAATGCATTTATTTCAATCTGTTTTAAAAAGAACAACTTGATTGTTACTATTTTTGCACAAAGTCATCTGACCTTCAAATCATATGGACAGAAATATTCACATATGTGGCAACCATCTTGTTTGTTTACCTTTTGCCAACTTACTTATTTGATTTTGAATAAGTTATTTAAACATTTTATCTTTATACCCTACTGTTTTTTACTTCAAAAACAATTTTAATGTCTTAATTACAGTTCCTTGTTGTACAGCAACTTGTGAACTATTTTTACAATTCTAACCCCAAAATTTTATTTTACTCATTATTACATTTAATTCAAAATCCGAGAGTTATCTGGAAGAAAGTATCTTGTGACGTCACCTTCCCCTTCCTAGACTATAACCCCCTCCAATAAACAAACCCACCTTCCACATCTCATGTATTATTTCAAATTTGGTATCTACATTTTTAATTTAAATTTATTTAATTTCCAATTTCCCCTTTATATTTTTAAAATCAAAATTTGGCTTATTTGCAAAGAGTTAACGATACAATCTGACCTATATTTCCACCCTTCAACTTCTTGTTGCGTTGTTCTGGCGACTAGACTCTCTCTCAGCTGCAGTTTGGCCATCTTGGAATGCTCAGCGTGGGTTGGTGTTTGTACTGCATGGACTCCGCGTCACCCGTTGAAGACAAAGCCCTCTGCTCCTTAAGGACGCCATCTTGGACTTCGTTCTTCTTCTGAATTCCAGGACTCAATATTGTTCGCCTTCTCCTGATATGAACCCTCATTTCGCTTTTCTAATTTTAACGTTCACTCTTTTTAATTGTTATTTTAAAATAATAATAATCGAAAATTTTGAAATTTAAACAACGCTTCCAACTTGACAAAGCTTTACTCATTTCCGCCTTAGATTCTTCACTGTTAATTTTGAAATTTATTTATTACACAAATGCTCATTATTCCTTCACCACTATGAAGCACTGTTCTACTTGTTTGCACACACTGATTAGGTTGTAAGTTTTCTACTATCTCGGAAATAACTGAAACATCTCGATAACGCCACACATTTTGTTGTTACTTGGAACCACTTTTGCGGAAATTTTCCAAAAAAGGGCTCCATAAAAACTCCACGACACTACATCGTAGCGACTGTATTTTCGCCTTAGCCCTGCATGGCTATTTTTTAACGATTTGGCAAAACTAAATGGTGTTTCAAGTTTGCTCAAAACGGAGCGTGACCGACCACGTCTCCACTCTTGGCAATCTCAAAGCACGCTTCTTAGCCCTCCATGGCTATATTTAAAGATTCGACAAACTGAAAATCATTATAAATTTTTCTTGGACCCGGAGCGCGACAGACTTGTGTCCGTTCCCTGTGATCTTTCAAGGTACGCTTCCCGCTTGCTTGTCCGTTGTCCTGCATACTCTCCACCAGGCTTCTTCCCTATCCTAGCATTTTATCCAATCGTCTTTACTGAAGGTGACGTAGTGCAACGTCTGGTGTGCGCGCGTTGCATTCTTTGTGTCTTATCGGTTTGGGAAATTTCTTCGATACAAAAATCAATAATTTGGCTGTTTTCTCCTTTAATGGCGCCTTTTCTGCATTTTTGTTATTCTTTATTTTTTGTTTCTTTCGCTCTTCTGCATCTTTACAAATGTCGATCGTGACTCTAGGGTGATTTTGACCGTTTCGCCCTTGCAAATATTTGTTACTACTACCACTCTAAGACCCATTCCCTGTTAAATGGCTTTGCTTGGTTTATAATTTTAGCTAATATATTAACAATATTTCCTAATTCCCTTGATATCCCGTTCGCTTTCATCTTACCCCTTTCCTTATTTAATTTACCCCTTTTCTTATTTAATTATTTTATGTTTAACTAGTTTATTTTTGCAACGACCGTCAATAACAGTTATTTTGCCCGTCGCAACACCAGTTGTTACATAGGCCAAAACAGGAAATTAATTTTAAACATATTACCAAAAACAACACAAAGAACTACACAAAAATATCAAACATTCAAATTGTGCACAAACTAAATAAAAATAACAGATGCCCCAACTACACAAAACAAAAGTTTCAAATTTTGCTGAACACACACGTTTAACACCGAAGTATATTATTATTCTCACACACTTTTTGACAACAACACCCCAAAAATTCTCAAATCACATAAATAGTTTCCCCACCCTCACAAGAATCCTTAAATAACCAGGAGGTTAATTATGGTTTGAGTTGGTAATGGGAGACATCTCCTTAAACAGCTATACTAACTTAGACAAAGACTAAAGTGATACTGTAGGTAAGTGTTTACATAATATATGATAGAGTGTAAATGAAATTATAAAATTTGTCAATCGAGGCTAAGAATAAAAAATCAAAAACTCAAGTTATTGGTGCACAGTTTCCTTAACTATATAAGCCTTGCCAGAGTAAATGTTATAGGCGTTGTACAACAGTGCTATATAAGGGATATAACACCTTAAACAGTTCTGCAAGACATAGTATATATAACTTTTCAAACAGCAAGACATTTTCAGTTGTGAAATAGTTTTTTTTCCTGAACAAAGAGTATAATAATCCCTTTTAGATATTTTAATTTATATTGTTTGCTTTAAGACGATAATTATCAGCTGTAAAGGTTGAAGAAATCATTGAGAATAATAGATAGAAATATAAAATCACTTGATCAGAAATATAGAGGAAGATTGTCATGTGTGGAGGGAGATAAAGTAACCCTACTCGTCTGGCCTTATAGGCAGGTGTTTACCCTTCATACCTCCTTGTACATAAAATGATGAAAAATAGGTGAAGCTAAGATAGGACTAAGGAAGTGATATAATGATTTATACTACTGAGAATAGAGAAAAAATATGTTAAGGTTGATTCCTGAGGAAGCGTTCAAGATCCTTGAACGTGACGCTTCGCCTTCACATCGTGAACCAAAAAGAAAATGAACTGTTTTAAACCTGTTATTACCAAAAATCTATAAAGAAGGGAAAAAAATGCTTCCAATAGTATCTGGAATTAACTCTTCAACTTATCTAATTGCAAAGTGGTTGGTACCATGCCTACAACAGTTTGCTCTACCTCTGTCAATGGCAGTAAAAACACATGTATTTCTTAATAAGGTTGAATCACTTTATCCAAGTGTACCCTTAGAAAAGACATTTGATTTGATACAAATTTGGTTAGAAAATTCAGGATGTAATAGAAATAAAGTAGAGAATATGTTTCACCTATTAATTTAAGTGTGCTTCAAAATAGTATCCAGTTTAACAGTAAATTTAATATCCAGAAGGAAGGCACCACAATAGGTAACCCACTGTTGAATTTTCCAGCCAATTTTTTTATGAGTTATTTTGAGATGAATGCTAAAAGGACTTTGGGATATTTTCCTATCATTTAGCCCAGATATGTGGATGACATGTTTGCGGTGTTTAACAATAAACAGAGCTTGAACAAGTTTTGTGATGCAATAAATGGATTTTCCCCAAGTACGAGATTTACGATCGAAATAGAAAAAGAACGGTGTTTACCATTTTTTTATATAGGCTACTAATATCCAGAATAAAAAATACTTCAAGTTTTAACGTACAAGCCAACTCACATGGACAGATTTATTACCAGTGATTCATTTCATTCAATATCACATAAAAAAGCAGTTTTCAATTCATAACTGCGCCTTTTTATTTAAGGCACCAAATTAATTAATTTACCTTTGTCAGAAGAAAATTATAAAAGTGAGCTTAATTACAATTACAGTGTAGCAAAATAAAAAAAATCGATGAACAAATATAGTAATTTAAACATGACAATTGTCACTAAAGAAGTTGTTGGGAACCATAAAGATCTAATAAAGAAAAGTCAGGATTTTACTGTCTGGAGTGTAGCACATGTTCTCTTAAATATGTAGGCCAAAGGAAATGAAATATTAAAATTTGTTAAAATAGGCCTCCTTGGGCCATTTATATATATATATATATATATATATATATATATATATATATATATATATATATTCTTGATATTTAACGCTATCCATTGTTTTTCCGTTGCACTGACTTTATGAAGTTAATATATTACTATTGCAGCACACCTAATATCCCATAAACACGAAATAACAAATTACGAAAATAACCTAACTGTACTTGAAATAAATAACAACCCAATAGAACTAAACTCACTAGAAAAATACCACATTTATAAAAACTTACACAACAATTTAATGAATCTACAAACAACATATACAGAAGACATACTATATAGAAATATCATACACACAGATCTAGAAAAAGTGCGCGTAACGTCAACAAACACCAACTTCACAGACCGAACATCTACAACAGAAAAACATCAGTGATTCGACAATGGTCAATTGACCGAAAGGTGCCTCATCACTCAAGGTAAAATTATTGCACTTAATGGTGGATTAAATTACTTACATAGTAATATATTAACTTCATATATATATATATATATATATATATATATATATATTTTAGGTTAGTTTTGGTTGGTAAAGATTATTTAGATTTTTTGGACTAGGAGACTGACAGACTTACCTTGGTAAGAGTCCACACTGTAGTCTTGAAATAGAAACACATAAAGCTTTTATGTGTTTCTATTTCAAGACTACAGTGTGGACTCTTACCAAGGTAAGTCTGTCAGTCTCCTAGTCCAAAAAATCTATATATATATATATATATATATATATATATATATATATATATATATATATATATATATATACACACTTTTGCTATTACTTGCGACCAGACTTTTTGTTAACTAAAGGATATATTAGGGCAAAAATTTAAAAGTTAAAAGAAACTAAATACGAACAAATCCCAGACTGCGAGTTGTGTGGAATTTTCGTTGTCACAAGGTGTGGTGTACCGTTATTGTTCTATTTTCAGATTCACTGCACTGTGGGAGTCTTTTAAGTTTGTCTTGGGGTTAATCTTGTCTATTAGGTTGAATAATTTATCGTTTTTTAAAATTTTATTTGTTTTTGTTCGTTTATGATATTATTTTTATGTTTATAAATTTGTAGTTGCTCCCAGATTGTCATTATGAGGCCTTTTTTGTACTTTTTTTATTAGGTGTACGTTTTCTAATGTGGGGAATGTGTGTTTGTTTTTGATGGTGTATGTAATGTTTGAGTTATAAGTTTCAGGTGTGATGTATGCATTGAGGTGTTCTTGATATCTGTCTTTTAATTTCTTTTTTGTTTGGCCTATGTATATTTTATTACAGTCTGGGCATTCGATTTTTTTCCGTTATTAAGTGTGGGACATGTTTTTTCCGGTTTATGTTGTGGGGGTGGTTAGAGTAGTTTGGTATTGTATTAATGGTTTGTGTGTTTTTTCTATAAATTGAGTATTCAATGTTACTTGTATTTCTGGTTATTGTTAGGTCTAGATAGTTTATTTTATTGTTATTTTTTCCTCCATGGTGAATTTTATGTTAGGGTGTAAGTTGTTGATTTCATTTAGGATGATATTATTACTTATTGCTTTATTTTGTGAGATGTATAATCCATCGTCAACATATCGTATCCAATGTCCGTTGGGGTCGTGTGTTTTTGTGGTTTGTGTGATTAATTCGTCAAGGTTTTGGAGGTAAATTTCTGATATACTTGAGAGTGGTGATCCCATTGCTAAGCCATCTATTTGTTTATATATCTTATTATTAAATATGAAATAGTTTTGGTTTAGTATGGTCTTTAGGCATTTTGTAATTTGGTTTGTGTATTTGGGGTTGGTTTTAAAATCAGTTGATTTGTTTTTTATTATTTGGATAGTTTCGTTTATTGGTATATTAGAGTACATGTTTGTGATATCAAATGATATAAATTTGGTGTTTTTTGTTATGTTTATTGTTTTTAGTATTTCGGTTAATTTAATTGAGTTTTTTATGGTGTATTTATTTTCCAATTTAAGTTTGTATTTTAGATTATTGGCGGTTATTTGTGATATTTTATAGGCAGGTGCATTTTAAAAATTTATTAGCTGTCTTATAGGATTGTTGATTTTATGTATTTTGAGGAGGGTGTTCATTTTGGGGGGCTTTGGATTGTCTGTTGTGTATTTGTAAGGGTTTTTTTGGCTGAATAAATTGTCATTGTTTTTTGCTAATTGTATGATTTTGTTTTGGTATTTTTTAGTGGGGCCTTTGTTTAATTCTATGCAATTGTTGGATTTTATAAATTTTTCTGTTTTTTTATTGTATTCTGTTATTGATATTATGACTGTAGCTTTGCATTTGTCCACTTTTGTTGCTATTATTTCATTTTATGTTTCAATTTGTTTATTTGTTTTTTTTGTTGTGATTTTCTTATATGATTTTTTGTTGATTTCGTATGATGCTGTATTTATGTTATCTTTGTTTTCATAATTTATAAGGTTTATTGCCATTTCTGTCTTAAACTATGAGGTTTTCTATTGTGCTTGGTATTTTTGGTTTGATTTTTGTTTTAGTGCTAATTTCAAGTATCTTTATATCTTCTTTTGTGAAATTAGTTTTTGTAAGGTTTATAAATCTGTTGTGTAATTTATAGTTTGTTGTGGTATTGTCTTAATTTTTTCTTCTGCAAGTTTAGATTCTATTTTTTGTTTTTTTAATTGAAGTAAATTTCTTGCAGTTTTGTTGAATTTTGATATATTATTAATGCCATTGGTTTGGTTTTAGGTGTGTAGCTAATTCTAAGTGGGTTTTGAAGAGTATTAGTTAATTTGTTTTTCTTTGTATATAGAAATTTAATTTGTTTTTTATTTATAAAGTTTCTGCTTGTTTAGGAGTTTTTTGTTTAGAGATAGTTTGGGTTTTTATAATTATGTTGGCCAATTTTGGTTTTATTTTGTTTTTTATGAATTGGTTATTAAAGTATATGTTATGGTTATTATTTATATTATCTTGATATATGTTGATTTTACAATTCTGTGTTAAAATTTGAATATAAATATGATGTATATGATAGATAAAATTTTCTGATGATATTAGTTGTCAATTTGGGTTACAGTTTCCATAAGATTCATTTATTTAAATAAGTGAGATTTATTTAAAGATTTTGATGTTTAACCCTTAGCACTCGGATTTTTTAAATTGAGACAAATTCCTCACCTGCAAGTTGCATTATTGTTTATGGAAAGCTTTGTTTTCTCCTATATGATTTTAGTAAACTAAGCTATTTTTATTCACGAATACTGTATGTACATGATTTTATTATCTTACTTGTAGTTTTGCAGATTACGATATCTTTGAAAATAGTCTTCTGGATGAAATCCTGGTTTTCTGCTGCATGTTTTGCAGTAAAAAACTGTTTCCCTTCTACCTCCTTTTATCTTCCTGTTACTGCAAACTGCACAACCCTTTGAACTACATTTATCATTGGAAAAGATTAAATGTAATTTCCCATTCAGTCTTTCTTCTTTGTCAGTAGTTGATGGCCGACCCCTCTTACTACACGGGTTATTCCTGATATCGCCAATGAGTTCGCTCACCAAGTTTTTGCGAAACTATTTTTGCTTAACAGAATTTTCTCTCATTTCCTTTTTTTGTTATTATAGATAATAAAACTGTTTACTACAGCTACATCTAATAGCCAGAAAAACATTTTCCTCCACCATTTACCTGTTCGTCTCGTAAAACTGCACGGTTCATCATATTGATCGCTAAATCTACACATAAATTGGTTAAATTTACAAATACCTCTTGGTTTAATTATTTTGTTAATAAAACTGAACTACATTCTAATAAATCAGGATCAAGTAAAAGATCAGGGATTTCAGAATCGCTAATTGCACGTGAAGCCACGGCAAACTACGAGTAAACAAATAACCTGCAAAACTGTAACCTACTTGCAGCTTACAACGTAACGGCAAACTTCCATATATTTTTACATGTTTCAAAGCATTCTATAAAGTCGGGATTTTCTAAATTTATTTTTGCATTTTTCTTTAAACAGTTAGTAAACGGTTTTGTTATTTTGGCGAAGTTTTTAATAAATTTTCGATAATAGCCTAATAGTCCTAAAAATCCTTTAATTTGTTTGGTAGTCTTTGGTATTGGGTAGTCCTTTATTGCTAATATCTTTTCGGGATTGGGATTTACTCCATTTGGGGTCATAACTTGTCCTAAATATGCTACTTCTTTTCTCAAAAATTCTGTTTTATCTAGCTGTACTTTGGCTTTGCGTAATCTGTCAAAAACTTCTCTAAGTCTTCCTATATGTTCCTGAAGGCTAGTGGAATAAATTATAATGTCATCTAAATAAACTAAGCATGTTTCATTTTGGATTCCTCTCAGATTATTGTTCATAATTCTTTGAAATGTAGGGGGTCTATTCTTTAGTCCAAAGGGCATTCTTAAAAGTTCGTAGTGTCCTGTTTCCGTTCAAAACGCTGTTTTTTCTATGCTATTTTGATTCATCTCTACTTGGTGAAATCCTGAGGCTAGATCTAAAGTTGTAAAATACTGGGTTCGTCCTAATTTATCTAATATGTCTGTAATGTTTGGCAAGGGAAATTTATCGTCAATTGTTTTTTTGTTTAATCCTCTAAAATCTATTACTAATCGAAATTTTCTTTTGCCAGAAGCGTCTTGTTTTTTGGGTACAATCCAGACAGGAGAGTTCCATGGAGAATTCAAAGGTCTAATAACTCCTTGTTTAAGCATGTCCTCAGTTTGTTTATTAATTTCGTTCTTGTAAATCTCTGGATATCTATAATTGCTAGAGTATATGGGAATTTCATCAGTAGTCCTAATAACATGCTTTATTAGGTTGGTAAAAGTTAAATCATTTCCCTCAATATGAAATAAATCTGCATAATCTTGTATTAAACTTGTTATAGCGATTTTTCTTCTAAGTTCATATGTTCCATCCTAAATTTTGATAAATCTAAACTTTTCTTCTCGATTTTTTTTTGTTTATAATCTAACCAATTGAAATTAGTGTTTGTTTGCATTGTATCAGGTTCAAGGATATTGTATTCTTATAAACATTTTAATTCTAATGGTTCATTCACTGTTAATTTTACATTTTCTTCTGTGTTGTTTATAATAAGGCAATAGGCTTCTCCCTTGTGTACTGAGACTATACACTGCGGAATTTCAAATCCATTTAAGTGTTTGTATGGTAAGAGTCCTTCTCCATCTTAAAACATAACTTGTTCCCTTTTTTGAGTTCTGTTCCTGACATTCGCCTTTATTATTATTATTATTGTTATTATTATTTTGTTCTTCTGTGTTTAAATATTTAATCGGGATTTGTTTGTTGCGAAATATTAATTTATCATTCACAAAATTTAAGTTAATTTTTAATTCTTGTATGTTATCTAATCCAAGGAGTAAGTCGAAATCTTTATGGAAATCAAATAAATAGAATTTGGTTGTTTCTTTTCCTAAAAGTGGTAGTGTACAACTGTATTTTTCTTTTGATACTCCATGAGCTGTACTCACTTCAAATGGTTCTTGTTTTAGGGTGTTTTTGAAAAATTGGAAAGCTATTGATTTTTTTATAAATGATCTTGTGCTTCCAGTGTCAATCAGCATCTTTAGGTTAGTCTTGGGATCGTGGATATATGGTAGTTCGTTTGTGTCGTCTTCGATATGCATTATGGAAAATATCTTTTTATTGTGGTCAGTCCTAAAAAATGATTTTGGGTGTGATCGTCCTCTTGAGTAAATCCACATGCGTTTTCCTCTTGCGTTGAATTATCAAAGTCAATGTAGCTGTTAGGGTCCTCTTGAGGTCCATAATCCGTTTGTTCGGTCAGATAAGAGTCGGTAATCTGTTCAGTCAATCGGTTCATAGTTTGATCGTAATTCTCTTCTATTGGTTTCCCTGTCATCTGATAAAGTCTATTTTGTCTAATTGTGTTCCCTGTTTGACATGTGGAAATGCTCATTGGTTCTGGTTCAAATTTTTGATGAACTTTTAGTGGTGTGTAATTATTGGATTGTCTCTGTTGTTGATTTTGTTGTACATATGAGTTAGGTTTAGCAAATTGGTTAGGGTTATTTTGGTAGTTGGGCCTATAATTTTGGAAGGTTTGTTTGTTAGGAATGGGTTTGCAAATAGGCGGGTATTGTTGGGCCCTAGGTGGGATGTTCTGTTTAATATTTTGGAATAATTTGTTATTTTTAAATTGAAAATCATTTGTAAGCATGTTAAGTGCTTCGCTAAGAGAATCTGGATTTTTTGTGCGCATTAGCGATCCTACGGGTTCATGTAAACCCCTAAGGAGAACTCTTAACCCTAATTTCTGCACATATTCTATTAAAACATCTTTGGCCAATTGTCTTTGAGGCTCTTTATTAATAAAAAATGAGATTTGTAAATTTAATAATTTTTGAATTCTTTCGTAAAACTTAAAGGGTGATTCATTATTTTCTTGTTTTAATTCGGCCATTTCTAAATTTAAAGTAAAGCAATATCTTTTGTCTGAATAGCTGGTTAACAATATTTTTTTAATCTCATACCAATTATAAGAATTTGAATTTACTACCATTTCTAATGCTTGGCCTTTTAACTTAGCTAGTATAGAAGAAAATGGGTATTCGTTGTGAAAGTCTTCTGGATTTTCAGTTACAAAAACTTACTGACTATTTTATCACATACTGATATAAATCTATTGAGCATAGTGGGATCTCCATTATACTCAGGAATCATGTCAAGATATTCCTTATTTAATGTTGGCGTTGCCATTTTAAAATATTATTTTCTTTAAAATAATAAAAATTAAAATCAATAATATAAAATATTATAAAAATTAATTACTCTACTTTTCTTAATTGTACTTCTTAAGATCTACTTACAAGTTGATCCAAAATACTTTGCTCATTGAACAAATTGTCACTTTTCACTTTCACGTTATTCACTGGTGCTCTTAATAGATATGCGCTCTATTAAGTTGTTGTAGATATTCACTCTACTAAAGTTTTCTTGATACCGTTACAGATATTTGCTCTGTAATGAATCGAGTTTTTGCAGTATCTCGGTTAACGATTAAAATCGATGAAAATTATATGCACTAATTTTCCCGAGATGTCCTACCGACTGCGCCAGTTACGTGTTATATTAAGCTGGAAAGGTTTTTAAAAATTTTTTATTTTTATAAACCTTTATTGAATTTAACAAACAATTGATTTACATAAATTACTTAATAAAACAATTCAATTGATATGCACTCAATTGGAGTGGAAGACGTCTGTTCGATACAGAGGCGAGTTACACACTGTTGTGGATATGTTCTCACCACCTATATAATACAAAAGCTGCGTAAGCAGGAAATTTCCTAGCACACATTTTATTATGAAAGGTTCACATAAATCGCTCATATAACTTATATATATATATATATATATATATATATATATATATATATATATATATATATATATATATATATATTTTAGGTTAGTTTTGGTTGGTAAAGATTTTTTGGACTAGGAGACTGACAGACTTACCTTGGTAAGAGTCCACTCTGTAGTCTTGAAATAGAAACACATAAAAGCACTTAACCAATGATATATTTCAACCACACAAAGGTCTTTGTCAATCAAAGAGAAAACACAAAAAGAAATATGAGAGAATGAAATAAAATCCGATTTATCTTAATAAATCTGATCATATATATATATGAAGTTAATATATTACTATGTAAGTAATGTTATCCACCATTAAGTGCAATAATTTTACCTTGAGTGATGAGGCACCTTTCGGTCGTTGACCATTGTCGAATCACTGAGTGATTCGACAATGGTCAACGACCGAAAGGTGCCTCATCACTCAAGATAAAATTATTGCACTTAATGGCGGATAACATTACTTACATAGTAATATATTAACTTCATAAAGTCAGTGCAACGGAAAAACAATGGATAATGTTAAATATCAAGAATATATATATATATATATATATATATATATATATATATATATATATATATATATATATATATTTATATATATATCTGGCTTTGTATATATATATATATATATATATATATATACATCCCGCTATCAATATGGCAGCATTTCATTTTGCAACCATATGGCAGTCACTTGAAAGCGTGAAGTATATATGTTTTTTGTCGTGTATAATTTATTTCTAATAAACATGATACTACTCCAAGTACTTTAATTTCATTAAATCTTTAAAATACAAAATTGACTGAAGTACTATCAATACGGCAGCATTTCATTTAGGCATCAATATGGCAGCCAGTGTATATTTTCGTTCAGTCTAATAACAAAATGGCAGCCGGTGTGTATATTATTCCCACGCCACTAACGATACGAGAACCAACAGTGTTGCCACTATGGTGCGACTGTCTGACTAGTCAAATGTTTAGACTGTAAGAAAATGGGTGTGTGTAATCTTGGTGAAACAAAGTTCAATAATAAAGTAATGACAATGGAGGTTAATATCTAGTTAAAAGTCTTACTAGCTAGCTCACCACGTGCTAAACACTTGTTAAACAAAGTTCAATAATAAAGTAATGACAATGGAGGTTAATATCTAGTTAAAAGTCTTACTAGCTAGCTCACCACGTGCTAAACACTTGTTAAACAAAGTTCAATAATAAAGTAATGACAATGGAGGTTAATATTTAGTTAAAAGTCTTACTAGCTAGCTCACCACGTGCTAAACACTTGTTAAACAAAGTTCAATAATAAAGTAATGACAATGGAGGTTAATATTTAGTTAAAAGTCTTACTAGCTAGCTCACCACGTGCTAAACACTTGTTAAACAAAGTTCAATAATAAAGTAATGACAATGGAGGTTAATATTTAGTTAAAAGTCTTACTAGCTAGCTTACCACGTGCTAAACACTTGTTAAACAAAGTTCAATAATAAAGTAATGACAATGGAGGTTAATATTTAGTTAAAAGTCTTACTAGCTAGCTCACCACGTGCTAAACACTTGTTAAACAAAGTTCAATAATAAAGTAATGACAATGGAGGTTAATATCTAGTTAAAAGTTATAAAATTAATAACTGTTTTGAGATAATTCACAACACTTATTAGATGAATGATTGTGAAGATAAAATCGGATGAATACATTGTGCAAGAAATAAGCTCAAAATTGCGAGAAAAGAACAAGGAGAAAATCACTGTCAGGAGTTGAGTACACACCGCCTGAAAAATGGCAAGAGTATGTAGAGCATGTGTCGTAAATCGCACACAATAGGTTTTGCACAGTAGTTAGACAGAAAAACAATACTAGACGAATTTCAAGAACTATACGAAACAATAGCAGAAAAATCTGTGATGGTGAAACATTGTTAAGAAGGAAATCAGGTATTTAAAACAGACGATGTAACCCTTTTGAAAACGTAATTAAGTGTAGTAAATTGGATGTGTGGGAAACTTTGTATATTAATAAAAATGAAATAAATGTTATACATAATGAGTCAGGCCCTAATGAAAATTCCATATTAATGTAATTGCTGTGACAAGAAAATTTGTATCTAATTTTAGGTTAAAGTTTTTAAATAATAATAATACTTAAATATTAATGTTGTATTTTTGTTTGTAATGGTTAGAATTTTATTGTAATTAATTAGTTAGGTATAAAATGTCTATTAATTGTTCGTTTTTGAAACATTGTTAACTGTTGTTTGGACTGTTGGATATGGCCACGCCCATTGTATGAATATAGAATGAACCCTTACTTTTACCTTAGTTATTAGTTAAAGTTTGTATTAGCAACACTTACTAATAATGATAACTTTATCATTAAAACATGTCTGAGTTAATAAACAATTAATTTTGTGTGTTTTATTTGTCTTTTATTTTTAATAACATAACTTCACAAGCTAAGCTAAAAAAAAAAATAGTTTTACTTCAGGTAAGTGACTATGCCTTTGTGATGCCATAATTTTGTCTTACTTTGTACCAGGAGATCATTATGTACTTTTTAATTCCATCAACCCTTCCTTAACATTGTTCTTACACAAAGATGGTAACAGGGGTATCAGATATCCCATTATGAACTAGATAGATTGTATGTCTAATTAAGGTTCACTGCCCTGATTTTATAATGCCTTGAGACTAAATATACCTCTACCAGGGATGTTCTTGGTTTTCCTTAGATACGTGCATGTCATACTTATAAGAATCTAAGTTTCCTTGCTATTGCCTGTTGTGGTTTAACTTGTTTAGAGAAATAGGAATTTTTGCTAAAATTTTATGATGATCTTGATTATTTTGGGATTTATTGTTTTTGTGTTGTGCATTTCTCTACATTGATTAAATTTTCACAATCCAGTCCATAATATAAGCACAATAATGTATTATTGTAAAAGCTGATACATTTTTGCTTTTTTATTATGGCATTAATACTATCATAAAAGTAGACTGTTTTTAAAAACCATACGACATTCTACACATACTCTTTGAAGTAACTGGATATTCCATTTTCAAATCCATCTTTCAATTCTTTAATAAAAAAAAAGATTTAGATGAAAAGTGTTATCTCTAGGCCAGATTAAATGATGGTATACCAAAAATATCAATATTAATTCAAAATAAAGTACACTTTTTATAGTTTGGTTAGTCCAGATCAGAATAAATGACAATATGCTGTAAATATCAATATTTAGCCTAAATGAGGTAAAGTACACTCGCTTTAGTTTTCATAGATCTATGTAGGGGTAGGAACTATGTAGTGGATAGTTAGCCTAAACAAGGTACAATTCTCTCGCTGTAGTTTTCCTAGATCTAGATAGGGTTAACTGACATTTTGACTTTGATTAAAGGAAGTAGTAACTCATCATAGTTTAGGTTTTCTAGGTTAGAATAAATGACAATATGCTGCATATGTTGATACTCAGTCTAAATGAGGTACAGTACTCTTCCTGTAGCTTTACTCCACGAATACAAGAAGACTGTTTTAAAGGTTAGAAAAATACACACCCACATACAATTCAACAAAAAATGCCTAATTCATAACATAACACCCACATATGCGAATATAAACATTAACAATAACACAAATGCAGCTACAATCACTACACAAAAAGCGGAAATAATTTACGTTAAACAAAGCATTAAAACCTTATGCAAAAATAAAGACTTACTAAATTATAGGTTATACCAACTTCACCTAAATTTTGCCAACACGATCGAACACAAACTCACAATACAAATGGTAACAGATACTAATAATTGGACAACAAATAAAATAATAAACATTAAAAATAAACACAAGAAAAAGATTAACTATTATGTAAAACAAAATACACAACATACTCTCAACCTATACAAAAATTCTACCCTCGTACAGTTAACCTCACTAATACCAAATTCACACAACAAAATTAATTTAATAAACAAAGGCCTAAAATACAACCTACATTATTAATCAAATAACATAACAAATGGAAACATTATACTACAAACTGAAACAGCCATACAAAAAACCAACACCAAAGACCAAGACTCACTTCAACATGACACAAAAAACATAACCAACAAAAATGTGAACAATGAAATTAAAATCGCTGCAAACATAAAACAAAAAGCTCAACTAAACATCTCACTCACCACAGCAGACAAAGGCAACACCACAGTAATTATTAATACAAACAGCCTAAATGACAAAATCGATAATTACATAATAAATAAAAATATAATACAACTGCGTACAGATCAAACTGAGATATATCACAGAACCATCAAAAAACTAATTAATACATCCAAATACATTATCAGCAAAAACAAATAAATACCGCCTAAAACCAATCCGCCCTAAAGCTCCTACCCTCCGCGCTCTTCCTAAAAATTCACAAACCCAATTGTCCCCATCCGAGCCATCATCAACTACCAAAATGCCCCTACACATAAACTAGCAAAATACACGGACAAAATAATCAGACAATCTATTAACCTGAACACAGAAACACACATAAAAAGCAGACCAAACCTCAGAAATAAAATAAAAGACATAAATATACCACACATTTAAACACTACTATCACTCGACATAACAAATATGTACACCAACATACCCATATCCGAAACTCTCAACATCCTAAAAACCCAATTAGTACAATATATGTAGGAATTTTGTACTAGATAGGAGACTGACAGACTTAACTAGTGGCAATAGTTCAAAACTGCAATCTCTTGAAATAGTTCAATGTGTTTTATGTGTGTATATTTTCAAGATTGCAGTTTTGGACTCTTGCCACTAAGTAAGTCTGTCAGTCTCCTATCTAGTCCAAAATACCTAAATAGGCTTTAATCTGTACTAGAATTAACCTTATAAATATATATATATATATATATATATATATATATATATATATATATATATATATATATATCACTTTCCACTTTCATTTATGTACTTAAACAAGAATCTTACTTGGTATTTATGCGAGTACTTTCAGAGACTAGTAAGTGCCTCCATCTTCCGGCATACTGAACGTTTTTGGACTGTGAGCTGTGTGGAATCTGCCGTTGACCTTGATGTACCGTTAACTTCTATTTTTAGCTTCACTGCACTGTGCGAGTTTTTATCGTTCGTCTTGGGGTTTATATTGTCTATTAGATTGAATAATTTGTCGTTTTTTGATTTTATTTGTATCTGTTCGTTGATGATGTTATTTTTATTTTTATATATTTCTAGTTGTTCCCAGATTGTCATTTTGAGGCCTTTTTGAACCTTTTTTATTAGGTGTACGTTTTCTAATGTGGGGAATGTGTGTTTGTTTTTGATTGCGTGTGTGGCTAAGGTTGAGTTATAAATTTCAGGTTTGATGTATGCATTGAGGTGTTCTTGATATCTGTCTTTTAATTTCTTTTTTGTTTGGCCTATGTATATTTTATTACAGTCTGGGCATTCGATTTTGTATTTCCGTTATTAAGTGTGGGACATATTTCTTCTGGTTGGTTTATTTTGTTGATTATATTTCCTGTGTTTTTGTAGGCTATGTTAATATTATTGTTTTTTAGTGTTTTAGTTATTCCTTTTATGTTGTATCCTGTGTATGTGAATGTAGCCCATTTTGTTGTTTGTGGTTCGATTTTAGGTTGATTTAATTTATTTAATATTTTAAATTCTAATTTATCTATAGTTTTTTTATTGTATCCATTTTTTTGGGCTATTTGATATATTATTTGTTTTTCTTTTGTTTTTTCTTCATTTTTTAGAGGCAATTTTAGCATTCTGTATAAAAGTGAGTTGTATGCGGCCATTTTATGTTGTGGGGGATGGTTGGAGTGGTTGGGTATTGTATTAATGGTTTGTGTGGGTTTTCTATAAATGGAATATTCAATGTTATTTGTATTTCTGGTTAGTGTTAGGTCTAGATAGTTTATTTTATTGCTTATTTCTTCCTCCATGGTGAATTGTATGTTAGGGTGTAAGTTATTGATTTCATTTAGAATGATGTTATTATTTATTGCTTTATTTTGTGAAATGTATAATCCGTCATCGACATATCGTATCCAATGTCCGTTGGGGTCATGTGTTTTTATGGTTTGTGTGATTAATTCGTCAAGTTTTTGGAGGTAAATTTCTGATATTATACTTGAAAGTGGTGATCCCATTGTTAAGCCGTCTGTTTGTTTATATATTTTATTATTGAATATGAAATAGTTTTGGTTTAGTATGGTCTTTAGGCATTTTGTGATTTGGTTTGTGTATTTGGGGTAGGTTTTAAGGTCAGTTAATTTGTTTTTTATTATTTGGATGGTTTCGTTAATTGGTATATTAGAGTACATGTTTGTGATATCAAATGATATAAATTTGGTGTTTTTGGTTATGTTATTGTTTTTAGTATTTCCGTTAATTCAATTGAATTTTTTATGGTGTATTTATTTTCCAATTTAAGTTCGTGTTTTAGGTTTTTGGCTATTGTTTGCGATATTTTATAGGCAGGTGCGTTTTTAAAATTTATTAAGGGTCTTATGGGATTGTTGATTTTATGTATTTTGATGAGGGCGTTCATTTTGGGGGGTTTTGGGTTGTCTATTGTGTATTGGTATGGGTTTTTTTGGTTGAATAAATTGTCATTGTTTTTTGCTAATTGTATGATTTCGTTATGGTATTTTTTGGTGGGGTCTTTGTTTAGTTCTATGCAATTGTTGGATTTTATGAATTCTTCTGTTTTTTGGTTGTATTCTATTTTTCATATGATTACTGTAGCGTTGCTTTTGTCCGCTTTAGTTGCGATTATTTCGTTTTTGAATAGTTTTTGTTTCAGTTTGTTAATTTGGTTTATTTGTATTTTATTTTCAACGTGATTTCCTTTTTTGATTTTTTTGTTGATGATTTTGTTGATTTCATGTGATGCTATGTTTCTGATATTATCTTGATTTTCGTGATTAATGAGATTTATTGCCAGTTCTGTTTCTACTATGAGGTTTTCTATTGTGTTGTGTAATTTTGGTTTGATGTTGGTTTTTGTGCTATTTTCGAGTATATTTATTTCTTCTTTGGTGAAATTTGTTTTTGTGAGGTTTATAAAATTTGGGTGGAATTGATGGAATGTTGTGATATTGTCCATGTTATTTTGCTTTTCTATTAGTTTGTTAAGTTTAGATTCTATTTTTTGTTTTTTAATTCTATTAAATTTTTTGCATTTTTCTTGAATTTTGATATATTTATAATGCCATTGGTTTGGTTTAAGTATGTAAGCTAATTCTAGGTGGGTTTTTAAGAGTGTGTTAGTTAATTTGTTTTTCTTTGTGTACAGGTATTTATTTTCATTTTTTACCCATAGAGTTTCAGCTTGTTTAGCCGTTTTTTGTGCAGAACTAGTTTGGTTTTTTATTATTATTTTGGCATATTTTGGTGTTATTTTGTTTTTAATGCATTGTTTATTAAAATGTATGTTATGGTTGATATTTATTATTTGTTTTCTAAGTTTTTCAAATTTGTTCAATAGTTTGGTTGCTTGATTACCTTGTGGGGCGATATCCATATTTGTAGATTATGCAACACTGTTTTCTTGTATACACTTATCACTTTCACTTATGTACTTAAACAAGAATCTTACTTGGTATTTATGCGAGTACTTTCAGAGACTAGTAAGTGCCTCCATCTTCCGGCATACTGAACGTTTTTGGACTGCGAGCTGTGTGGAATCTGCCGTTGACCTTGATGTACCGTTAACTTCTATTTTTAGCTTCACTGCACTGTGCGAGTTTTTATCGTTCGTCTTGGGGTTTATATTGTCTATTAGATTGAATAATTTGTCGTTTTTTGATTTTATTTGTATCTGTTCGTTGATGATGTTATTTTTATTTTTATATATTTCTAGTTGTTCCCAGATTGTCATTTTGAGGCCTTTTTGAACCTTTTTTATTAGGTGTACGTTTTCTAATGTGGGGAATGTGTGTTTGTTTTTGATTGCGTGTGTGGCTAAGTTTGAGTTATAAATTTCAGGTTTGATGTATGCATTGAGGTGTTCTTGATATCTGTCTTTTAATTTCTTTTTTGTTTGGCCTATGTATATTTTATTACAGTCTGGGCATTCGATTTTGTATTTCCGTTATTAAGTGTGGGACATATTTCTTCTGGTTGGTTTATTTTGTTGATTATATTTCCTGTGTTTTTGTAGGCTATGTTAATATTATTGTTTTTTAGTGTTTTAGTTATTCCTTTTATGTTGTATCCTGTGTATGTGAATGTAGCCCATTTTGTTGTTTGTGGTTCGATTTTAGGTTGATTTAATTTATTTAATATTTTAAATTCTAATTTATCTATAGTTTTTTTATTGTATCCATTTTTTTGGGCTATTTGATATATTATTTGTTTTTCTTTTGTTTTTTCTTCATTTTTTAGAGACAATTTTAGCATTCTGTATAAAAGTGAGTTGTATGCGGCCATTTTATGTTGTGGGGGATGGTTGGAGTGGTTGGGTATTGTATTAATGGTTTGTGTGGGTTTTCTATAAATGGAATATTCAATGTTATTTGTATTTCTGGTTAGTGTTAGGTCTAGATAGTTTATTTTATTGCTTATTTCTTCCTCCATGGTGAATTGTATGTTAGGGTGTAAGTTATTGATTTCATTTAGAATGATGTTATTATTTATTGCTTTATTTTGTGAAATGTATAATCCGTCATCGACATATCGTATCCAATGTCCGTTGGGGTCGTGTGTTTTTATGGTTTGTGTGATTAATTCGTCAAGTTTTTGGAGGTAAATTTCTGATATTTCTACAAATATATATATATATATATATATATATATATATATATATCGTAATATTTCACATTGTCCATTATTTTTTCCATTGCACTGACTTTTTGAAATTATTATTACTTGTAATAATTTTTTTCACCACTAAGTGCAATAATTTTACCTTATGTGATGAGACACCTTACGGTCACTTGACCATTGTCAAATCACTGATTAATTTTTCTCTATTTTTCTGGTGTGGATGTTCGGTCTGTGATATTGGTATTTGTTGACGTTATACATATTTCTTCTTGAGCCATGTGTATAATGTTTTTGAATAGTACGTCGTCTGCTTATGTTGTCTGTTAGTTCATTATATTGTCGTATATGTTTTTATAAATATGGTATTTTTCTAGTGAGTTTGGTTCTATTGTGTTATTATTTATTTCAAGTATGGTTAGGTTATTTTCGTAATTTGTTATTTCATGTTTATGTCATATTAGGTGTGCTACAACATTTGAGGTTTTGTATTTTTATTTTTGAATGCTCTGTATTGTTCTTAAAATCTTATTTTAAATGATCTGGTTGTTTTCCCTAAGTAAAATACGTTGCAGTCGTTACATGTAATTTTGTAAATTCCTGATAGGTTATGTTTTTCTGCATTTGTTTTGTGATTTGTATTATTAAGATTCTTTATTGTATATATTTGTTAATTTTTGTATTTTGTTATTGGTGTATTTATATTTTAGGTAGATTTTTTTTATTTTTATTATTTTCGGGTTGTAGTGTTGTGTTGAAGTTAGGTTTTTTGTGAATTTATTGTTGATATTTTGTATAAGGTGTTTGTTATATCGATTTTCTATTGCTATTTTTGTAATGTTATCTAATCCTTTTTTAATTTTTGTTTGTTATCTTATGTGTATTTTATTGCTTTATTTATCATGTTACTGTAAGTGTTACAAGTAATAATAATAATTTCATAAAGTCAGTGCAATGGAAAAATAATGGACAACGTGAAATATCACGATTTTAACACTAACCAAGTTTAACAACTCTACTGGATATATCTTAACCTCAACATCAAACTCCAGAACTGTATCAACAGAATACATTTTAATAAATATGCATAACTCTTAACATCACACCAAAATACGCTCAACTACAAATAAACAAAATACAGTCATTATCAAAGCAACAAAAATAGCCGAATTGCACGTAATTAAAGAAAACATTAAATCTGCTTACCATAAAAAAGCCAAATTAACTTACAACTTTATACAACCAATTTAGAAATAATGAAAACCTTTGATAATCTCACACTATAATACACGAAAAGATACAACAAATCTTAATAAAACACAAAATAAATACAATAAATAGATATAACAAAAAAAATCTAAAATATAAAAAAACAACATAACCTAAAAACTAGCCTAAAACCAAACCAACACCCAAACCATACTTCTAATAACAAAAAATTCATAAACTTAACTAAAACACAATTCACTGAAAAAGAAAAAATAATAATAACAAATGCTTTCAAATATAACCTACCCAATTTTAACAAAAAACAAATAAAAGAAACCTAATAGTTTACACAGAATCTACATCCATAAAATTACCCACCAAAACACTGAAGACATAAGAAACAACATTAATAAAATTAACCTAATAAAAACCCCAAAAAGCAAAACAATATATAAACAAAAAAGAAATTATGAAACTCAAAGAAGAAATCAACAACTACGTAATATTAAAATCGGATAGAACAAACACAACAGTAATAATAGAAAAAACCAAATACATCAATTAAATGACTAACCACATAAAAGAAAATAAATACGGACAAATACCAGACCCAACTACAAATACCTTAATACAATAAAAAACCTAATAATCACACACAGAAATACTCTAAACTATAACAATAAACCCCGCAGGGGGTGCGGACTAGCCGCACCTACGAGGGATTTGGCGTCCCTCGCGGTACCCTAGCCTAACACTACACCACTCACAAAAACATACACACACACATATACACACCAACACAATCTATACACATTTCAACACTTGCATCTTCGCTTAGGGAATTTTGACTGGTCAGAACCGTTGCGCGTTGGGAGTGCTGAAAAGTCCAGAGCGTGACAAACTCTGGTCTGGGACGCTGATGTGAGCTTGCTCTGCCGAAGACGTAAGCGCGGTTTCTGGTCTACCAGCCGCTTCGGTCCTTGGTCAGGGAGTGTCCGCGGTGCATGGGTGTCGGAGCCTGTGCACAGTATTACGAGTTCTCGACTGATGCCCATCCAGTCGAGCTAAGGAGAAAAGCTATAGGCCTCAGAGTTCTGAGGATTGGAAATGATCTTATTGTGATCCAAGGGTGTACCCGTTCCTATAGTCTCGCCCGTAACGCTTGACACGATGGCTGGCAAAAAATATTTATGGATTCCAAAACCACGTCAAATATGACTAGTCTGAAGAGGACACGCCAGGATTCTCCTGACGATAGTCAAGATTTGAGCAAAAAGTTGATGGTGGCAACGTCGCAGACATTGCCATCAGCAAAGTATTTAGTTTTCTCTAGTGCCGAAGAAGGGAAAGATCTTTCCAAAGTTTCTCCTTTCCTGATTAACAAGGCCATTACTGCTTGTGCTGGAGGCCCAGTAGCCTCTATTAAGAAACTTAGAAACGGAACATTGTTAGTTGCGACTTCCACCGAGAGACAAACCCGTTCTCTATCAAAAATGACCTCCTTCTTTGACCAGGTCATGGTATCTGTGGCTCCCCACAGATCCTTGAATTACTCAAAGGGGGTCATCACATGTAGGGATTTAATGCACCTTCCAATCGAAGAAATTAAGTCCGAACTGTCTTCTCAGTTAGTTACGGAGGTTATCCCCATAATGAAAATGGACAAAGGAGAAAAAGTAGCAACAGCGTCTTTTATCGTAACCTTTGGAAAGCCGGAAATACCCGAATACTTGCATGCAGGTTACCAAAGGATCTCAGTGAGACCATACGTGGCTAACCCTAGGCGCTGCTTCAAGTGCCAGCGATTTGGGCATATCAGCTCTACGTGTTCGAAGCAGAACGTATGCGGTATATGTAGCGCTGAAGGCCATGATGACAAGGAATGTGTTAATTCTCCGAAATGCGCCAACTGTGGTGGTGACCACCCAGCGCGATCCTACAACTGCCCTACCTTTAAGGAAGAGAAAGCTATCCTAGGCATCATGGCGAAAGACATGCTGTCGTTTCCAGAGGCCAAAAAACTCTATAGATCCACTCAGCCAAAGGCAGACAGTAAGACTTATGCCGCTACCCTGACAGCTTCGAAATCGTCTTGTACCAACTGTGCTGAGCTGTCCAAGAAGATTGAAGCTCTAACTGAACAAGTGTCTCGCCTTTTGTGCTTAGTCACAAATGGATCGTCTCTAAATTTGACACAACCTGCAGCAACGGATAGTGTTTTGCCTCGTGTACCTATCCCTTCCACTGGAGGGATTGGAGCACGAAATAAGTCACTAAGTGAGCCTTGTGTTTCGGTGCAGAAGAAATTATCAACGGGTAGTAAACCATCTGTGCAGAAGACGTTGGAAAAATCCAACCCACGTAGACCGGAGTTACGACAGACCACATCGTCACAGTCGTTACAGGGTATTAAGAAAAATGCAAACAAAGGAGGGAATGTGAAAACTACCCCTCCTAAACCCAAAACTTCCTCAGATTCCATCCCTGAACGGGTGGATATGGAATCTGAGAAATGTAAGCCTGAGACGTCCCAGGCAAGAAAGGAGAGAGCACCAATGGGTGTCAAATAAACCCTTTGCTAAGCTAATAAATGTCTTTGCTTAGGAAGTCAGTGATACAATGGAATGTCAACGGTGTTAGGAGTCACATAGAAGAACTTAAAGTACTCGTGCGAGATGTGTACCCAATGTTTGTATGTCTACAGGAGACACATCTCCACGAATCGCATAAGTTCCATTTAAGGGAGTATTCAGTTTTTAGATCGGACTTCGTTACAGAAGATCGAGCTAGAGGTGGCGTAGCCATCCTAGCCCGTGACTGTATCGATGCTGTTTCTCTAAACTTAATAACTCCTTTACAAGCAGTAGCCGTTCAAACAGCTGTCCCGTATAAAATCACTGTGTGTTGTGTCTACTTGCCACCACAAGAAAACCTGCATCACAGTGATTTAGTGAATTTAATAAGCCAGTTACCAACTCCGTTCTTATTGGTAGGGGATTTTAATGCCCACCATTCGTCTTGGGGATCTCCGACTAGGAACTCTCGAGGTGACCTTGTTGAGAGTGTGAGAACGGAACTGGACTTATATCTGCTAAATGACGGTTCGCCTACCCATTTAGCAGCATCTACTGGTGGATGGACAGCTGTTGACCTATCGATTTGCAGCCCACAATTAGCTACTAGATGCACATGGTCGGTACTCAACGATTTGTATGGTAGCGACCATGTGCCTATTAAGATCACTTTATGTGACTCCCAACCCTGTTATGCTTGAAATCCCAGTTGGATTTTGCGAAAAGCCAACTGGGACTCATACTCGAATTACCTTGTATCACTTGACATGGATTATTTGACACCCATTGATGAAAATATAGAAAATATTACGAAAGCAATTTTAAATGCCGCTGAAAAGACCATTCCGAAAACCTCTACGCATCCACGCCGACCGCCTGTGCCGTGGTGGAACGATGAATGCACAGAAATCCTCCGTTTACGACGAAGAGCTCTTAGGAAATTTAAACGACACCCAACGAATGGAAACCTTCAGGAATATAAAATACTCCGTGCTAAAGCACGGAGGATATTTAGGCTGAGTAGAAAGAACTCTTGGGAACAGTACATTAGCACAATTAGACAAACAACTCCGTCTTCCACAGTGTGGAGGAAACTAAGATCAGTTTGTGGTACTTCCACTCCGTTGCCAGCCATTGCGCTGAAGCAACCGGATGGAAGAATAATCTCAAACCGTGATGATATTGCTAATGTACTTGGTAAATCATTTTCTAACTTTTCTGCTACTACAGCCTATAATAGATTATTCCAGATTTATAAACTGAAGGAAGAAGGAATACCGTTTACTGTTGGGTCGTCTGGGGACTCTCCTTTAAACACTCCTTTCTCTATAGGGGAATTGGAGTCAGCTCTTGCGTCAACGAAGGATTCTGCACCAGGTCCTGATTCCATTGTGTACTCCATGCTAAAACATCTACCATCATCGGCGAAACTTGTCCTCCTTCGAGTATACAATCGTTTATTCGAGGAGCGCTCTTTCCCCGATGCATGGTTAGAATCGACTATAATTCCTCTTTTGAAACCAGGTAAGGACAAAACCAACCCCAGTAGTTACCGGCCTATATCACTTACAAGCGTCTTGTGCAAACTACTGGAGAAGATGATCAACCGCCGTCTTGTCTGGTACCTAGAAACCAACAACCTTCTTAGCAACGAACAATGTGGTTTCAGACTAGGACGCTCATCAGTTGACCAATTGGTTTTGATAGAATCCGCTATTCAAGATGCCTTTCTCTTGCGTCAATCACTCGCGGTTTTCTTTGACCTTGAAAAGGCATATGATATGGCATGGAAAAGAGGAATTCTGAACACTCTGAAATCATGGAGTATACAAGGGAATATCCTAGCATTCATCGCTAACTTTCTTTCAAACAGATCTTTCCGCGTTCGACTTGAAGGCACGTATTCAAACAGCTATACACAGGAGAATGGTGTACCGCAGGGCAGCGTGCTGAGCGTCACGCTGTTTGCCGTTGCAATAAATAGTATCACCAGTAATATACGATCTCCGGTACACTGTTCCCTTTTTGTGGATGACTTTTGTATATATGTGCCTGCTCGTAGTATGGCAACTGCGGAAAGATCTTTGCAGTTAGCAGTATACAGGTTAGAGGAATGGTCAAAATCTACAGGTTTCAAATTCTCTGCTTCGAAGACCCAATGTGTAGCATTTAGTCGTCGTAGGAACACCAGGAGCCGATCCTTTATCTTGACGGGGTTCAGCTTCAAATCACGGATAGTGTTCGATTTTTGGGTCTTTTATTTGATAAAAGACTCTCATGGGGTCCACATGTTCGTGATTTGAAGGTGAGATGCAGCAAGAAATTGGATATGTTAAGAGTCCTTAGTGGTACGAATTGGGGAGCAGACAGAACTAGTATGCTTCGATTTTATCGCGCAGTCGTTAGATCGCGCATAGATTATGGTTGTCAAGTCTACTCATCTGCACGACCTACAGTTCTGAAAACTCTTGATACCATCCACCACTCTGGACTTAGACTGGCTACTGGTGCATTTAGAACTAGCCCAATCCCTAGTCTTCTTGTCGAAGCTGGGGAACCTGCCCTTTCTAGACGACGTCAGATGCTACAAATATCTTACGTTTCTGTTCTTCGAAGCAAACCCAACCACCCGGCATTTGAAATAGTCTTTAATAATAAGCTAAATCAAGTGTACAATACACGTCAACGTTCGACCGCTCCATTTGGCATACGAACGTTAAGAATATTGGATGACCTTGAGTTGCAACTTCCAACTATGTTTGAACGACAAATGTGCTATCTACCTCCATGGATAATAAAAACGCCGCACTTCGATTTCTCATTGTCCAGTTATATAAAACACGATACTCCTGTTGTGGTCTACCACCAGGAATTTTTATCCATTTATAAATCTCACCAACACAGTGAAATTATTTTCACTGATGGATCTAAACTGGACAATGACGTTGGGTGTGCGTTTTATGTATCTGGATGTACCTACACGTACGGATTGCCCTCAGCTTGCAGTGTTTTTACGGCAGAACTATTTGCTATTTTTAAAGCTTTGGACGTCATTCAATCTCGATCCTCGCATTATCTTTTGTGTTCGGATTCCAAAAGTGCTCTTCAGGCTCTTCAGGATGTTTTCTCTAACAACCCTTTGGTTGGGGACATTTTGTGTGCTGTACACAGGCTTCAATTGAGGGGTGTGGGGGTAACTTTCTGTTGGGTTCCTGGACATTGCGGAATACTTGGAAACACAAAAGCGGATGAAGCAGCGAAGAAAGCTACAAGTTTGGTGCCTCTTACTCAACTGGTTATGTCATCTGATTATGTGTGTTTCGCGAAACATTTATTGCTCGCTGCTTGGAATGACGAGTGGCATACCGTGATTCAGAATAAGCTGAGGGAAATTAAAGATACCGTCCGTCCATGGAAGTCTTCAATTCGTTCAAAACGTAGGGAGGAAGTGGTGGTTACACGCCTTCGCGTTGGCCACTCTTTTGCAACTCATGGATATTTGATGCGTCGTGAAGATCCACCAATATGCCAATACTGCGGGGGTATCTTCACAATAAAACATATTTTGGTAGATTGTGTTAGTGTAGGTAATGTTCGTGCCCTTTTTAATTTAAAAGGGAGTTTAAAGGTGGTGCTAAGGGACGATGCCTCGGCCATTGACCGAGTCATCGCTTTCTTGCACCACTTGAAAATATTTTTTAAAATTTAATACATAAATATATATTTTTTAAAATTTTATTCATACATATAATTCTCTGTGTTTCTTTTATTTATTTTAATTAAATTTATTTTCTGTTCTTGTTATTGAGATTTATTTATTGGTAAATTGTTACCTATTATTGTTTTACATATTATTTATTTACTGTTATATTGTTCTTTGTTGTTATTTTGTTATTTAGTTTTTAAGGATTTTTTCATTGTTATATTGTTGTTTTTTGTTTTTTATTGATGGTGTTTTATTTTGTTTTGTAATTTTTGTTGTATTTATTTATTTGTTTATTTATTAATTCATTTGATTTTATTTAAAACATTGCGTGCTGTGTTAAATTTTGTTTGGCGATGATAACCACAATTGGTTTTTCGCCAGGGAAAAAAAAAAAAAAAAAAAAAAACTATAACAATAAATTAAAATACCACAAAAGACTTTACCCATTCAAACCAAGTGCACCAATATTAACAGGCATACCTAAATCCACAAACCTGACACACCATTTAAAACACTAATAAATTTCAAAACAGCACCATCTTACATAATCGCAAAAATACTAGACAAAGTAATAACAACAACACATAAAATATAAAAAAGGATATGAATTTAATAAAATAAGAAACATAGAAAGAAACAGCAACACAAAAATAAGTTATGGCATAACCAACATGTACCCTAGTATCCCAATAGAAGAAACCATAGAAATAATCAAAAACAAACACACACAATAAAGAAAAAGAAAATACAATAAATAGTATCATTACACTAACCAAACACATATGTAACCAAAATTACTTCTAATTTAACATTAAATACTATAAACAAATAACTGGACTCCCCATGGGATCACCCATATCATCAGTCATGTCGGAAATATATGTACAACACTTGAACAAATAATAATTAAACCTATACTAAACACACATAATATTTTACTATGGACAAGATACGTAGACGATATACTTGTAATATACCAACCTACAATTCACAACGAACACATCATAATACTAAACAAATTAAATACATATAACGAAAATATACAATTCACAGTCGAAACAGAAACAAACAGAACAATTAACTATCTTGACATTACATTAAATATAAATAATAATAAAATAGGAACTACAGTACACAGTAAACTAACTTCCAACAACTTCACAATACACTACAAATCTAACCACCCTTGGACACATAAAATTAACACTTACAGTAACATGATAAATAAAGCAATAAAATACACACAAGATAACAAACAAAAATTAAATGAAGAATTAGATAACATTACAAAAATAGCAATAGAAAATGGATACAACAAACACCTTATAAAAAACATAGAATAAATTTACAAAAAACTAACCTTAACACAACACTACAGCCCGAACACAACAATAAAAATAAAAAATCTACCTAAAATATAAATACACCAATAACAAAATAGAGAAATTAACCAATATATACAATAAAGAATACTACACTTTAACATACAAACCAAACAACAAAATAATAAAATATCTTAATAACACAAATCACAAAACAAATACAGAAAAACATAACCTATCTGCAATGTATTTTATTTAGGGAAAACAACCAGATCATTTAAAATAAGATTTGAAGAACATTACAGATCATTCAAAATTAAAAATACAAAAGCATCAAATGTTGTAGCACACCTAATATCAAATAAATATGAAATAACAAATTACGAAAATAACCTAACCATACTTGAAATAAATAATAACACAATAGAACCAAACTCACTAGAAAAATACCACATTTATAAAAACATACACAACAATATAATGAACCTACAGACAACATATGCTGACGACGTACTATTCAAAAACATTATACACGTGGTTCAAGAAGAAATATGTATGACGTCAACAAATACTAACATCACAGACCGAACATCCACACCAGAAAAATAGAGAAAAATTAATCAGTGATTTGACATAGGTCAAACTATAAGTAGTGACGACTTTATTTAGACTTAATAACAATAATAAGGTACGCCATAACGTCAGTTAGCCCCATCTAGGAAAACTTCATGGAGTGTACTGTACTACATTTAGGTTAAATATCAATATTTCAAGCATATTGTCATTTATTCTGAAATACACTACAAAAAATACCAGAAGTGACTAGTTCATTTAGATTAAATATCATTATTGAGGTAGGGCATAATGTCAGTTAGCCCTACCTATATATAGGAAAGCTACAGGGAGTGTACTTTACCTTAATTAGAATAAAATCTTTATTTTTAGCATATAGTAATTTATTCTGTCCGAGGCTAACAAAATCAGTGACTACTTCATTTAAACTAAATATCGTATATCACAGTAGGGCTTAACATCAGTTAGCCCTACCTGGATCTAAGAAAACCACAGGCAGTGTACTGTACTTATATTAGGCTAAATATTGATACCTATAAAATACTGTTATTCTCATTAATTAACTCAACTAATTTCCCGAACTATCTCAACTGTAACTCATACGTTTAAACTAAATTTGGATATTAATTTCGGGGAATGTAAATTAGCCCTTTCCAGACCTAGGAAAACGACAGGGAGAGTACTGTACCTTATTTTGTTAAAAATTAACATTTAAGGCATACTGTTATTTATTCTGACTAGACTAACCAAACTATAATGAGTGACAACTTCATTTAGACTTAGCATCAATATTATGGTAATCCAAAATGTCAATTACCCCTACCTCGATCTAGGAATACTACAGGGACAGTACAGTACCTTATTTAGGCTAAATATCGATATTAAGGTAGAGTATAGTGTCAGTTAGCTCTATCTAAATCTATGAAAACTACAGGTAAAGTTCTGTACCTCATTTAGGCCAATTATCATTATTTATAGCATATTGTCATTTGTCATGACCTAGACTAAACTCTCTATAAGGAGTGATATACTTAATTTTGACTAAATATCAATATCAACATAGGGTATAACTTCAGTTAAACCTACCTACATCTAGGAATACTACAAGGAGAGTACATGCTGTCAAAGTTTTGTAAGCGTAGTTTGCGCATGTAGGAGAAGTGAGTGGTGAGTACGGCCGGATGTAGAAGGGATGACTGACGTTAGATGCTTACGTTTGCGAATGCGTGCTTTGGCTCATTCTACTCCAGCTGACGTAAAGAAGGGATAGTAGCTATTACGGTCGACTATTTTATTATCTGTGGTCGGTGGACATTAGTGAAAAGCCCCCAAGGATACGTCAACCCTTCCACCATGTTGGAGGTTGCTCTTTTAGGAAAAAAAGAGTCTCCCGTAGGCCTAGACCGTATAAACCTACGGTACGGAGAAACCAGAAAATTCACTAAATATATTTTGGTTACAGTATTATCTACATCGGTTTAATACATTACTTGTAACTCATAATTTTATTTATAATGGCACAATGTCATCTGCGTCAGACTCTTCACTGTCGCTCTCAGATTTTCCATCACTGCTACTGTCACTGTCATTTGTAATTATTATACTTTCTAACTGCATGTCCATAGCTCTGTCTGTCTCGTAATATCATTTTCTATTTTTAATACATGATCGCAACATTTTTCAAAAATCCATACCCATTTCGCTTAACTTCTGTTCAACCATTGTTTTCACATTATGAATGTCATTCGTAACGTTCTGTAAAGCAATCTCATTTTTTATTTTCCCCCAAATTAATTCCATGGGATTCAAGTCTGGGTCGTAAGGTGCCAATCTCAATACTTTATGACTTTCACGTTCCAATAAGCGATCGAAATAATACTCCTCGTGGCGTGACTTGTTCATTTTAACTAACTCATACAGTTCCCATTTTAACATTGCTTCAGAACATGGAATGTTACTTCCTTTTAACCATGTCTTCAATATTGACTTTCTGCTGTTTGAATTTGGAGCCGCTAATTTATTATGATAAGGGGCGTTATCTACCACAAGAATAGATTTTGTTGGGAGATTTCTAATTAGCTAATTTTCAATCCATTTCTCATAGTTTTCCGCATTCATGTCATTGTGATAGTCTCCTGTTTCACTGCCAGCGTGGACTATGGTTAGTCTTGAGCCCTTTGAAATATTTTTTTGTAGCCGTTAACAGATACTTCATCAGTCCATGCTAAATTCGTGGTATGCGTCGAATGAATATAAGACTCATCTGAAAATATTATTGGCCTATTTTCTGCTCTATACTGTCGAATTTCATTTAAATAGCATACTCTTTTAAAGAGTATGTCATGTTTTTCGATCATAACCCTTCTTTTATTTTCAGTTTTTTTTTCTATTTAAATCCCATGGATCTTAAAATTTTGCGTAAAGTTTCATGAGTAAAATTAAATTCTAATTCCGTATATTCAAGCTTTAAAACTTTTAGCACATTCTTCAATGTTGGAAGCGCGTGATGAGTCGTATGAAAATTAAGAACTATTTTTCGTAATGCACATTTTTTAAAATCATCAATGTTGACTTTTTTTAATTTTTCTTAGACGAATTTTACTTGGTGTACTGAATGTTTTGTTTTCTCCTAGTCGTTTTCCCTCCGTCAATAATTTCCTTAATGTATGAACAGATATTCCACAAAGGTTTGCTATGCGGTCTTGAATTACCGAGCAAGACATGTTGGGATTTTCAGAAGATATGTTTTTAATAATAATGCATTTAGTTTGGCTTCTGAGCACCACTTCTTTGCCGAACAGACCTGTTGTCTTCGGTTGAGGCATATTTAGTATTGAAAAATACTGTTTTGGTTGGTACATATAAACACATAGACATTGTCTCATAAACTAAAACGATAACAGTACTATTTGCTGTGTTGTGCATTCTAGCAAGTCAGCTGTAAAAGCCCCCTCCCCTACCACACTACCCGCCCTACTATTTCTCCCCACCATCGTATCTTTACCAAATCCGTCTCCACACCAACATAACTTTGACGACCTGTACGCTACCTTATTTTGGCTAAATATCGATATTTATGTCATATTGTCATTTATTCTGATCTGGACTAACCAAACAATAAGGATTGTTTACTTAATATAGATTAACCACTTTATTATTAGTGTATGACTATTCGAACTTTAAATTTTGTAAATTGTGAAAACTAACTGAAACAGAACGTTTTCGATCGCTATGTGGCGATCTTCATCAGTGTCTTTTGCTTGGAGATGTCGGGACAAGCGGTGATGGTTTTAAAGGCAGGTTTTTGATAGTATCAAAGAGTATGTGTGATTTGTTTTGTGTTTGTTCTTTAATATGTTTGTACTTTGTGTTTTTGAAGTTTTCATATTGCTCTAGTTTTTGAGATGTGGTCCTTTTTTGTTGATGTGTTAGATTTGTAGGTTATGTTAAATGTCTGAGTATTTGTGTCCTGTTTCTTTTATGTGATTTTAAAAAGCTGAGTTGGTGTTCTGTTCATGTTCCTCGGCTCTGTTTGAATCTGCAACCTATTTGCCAAATGTAGAATTTGTTGCACATCTTGCAGTTAAATTTGTGTACGCCTAGTATTTGTAGTTTATCTTTGTTGTTGGTGTCATGTTGTATTTTGTATTGTAACTTATTATTAGAGTTTTGAATGCTATTTTGTATCCTGTTTTTTTTTTTTGAAATTTTTGGGCTATTTTATTTGATGTTCTGTTTATGTATGGTATTAAATGTACGAGTTTTCCCACTCTGTAGTGTTAATATTGGTGTTTTTTGTATATTGTGCCATAGTTTGTCTATTATTGTGGTGTTGTATCTATTTGTGTATGCTAAATATTTAATGGTGTCTAGTTCTTTGTTTATGTTTTCTGTGGTAATTGGAACTTCTTTAAGTCTATGGAGCATGGATCTGAAGGCAGCGTGTTTGTGTTGGATAGGGTGGTTTGAGGTGTTGTGGATAAGTGTGTCTGTCGTTGTGGGTTTCCTGTAAATGTTGAAGCTGTGTTTTTTGTGTGTGGCTTTTTGTTATGATTAGGTCGAGGAAGTTTAGGGATCGGTTGGTTTCGGAGAGTTTCAGATATGGGTATGTTGGTGTACATATTTGTTATGTCGAGTGATAGTAGTGTTTAAATGTGTGGTATATTTATGTCTTTTATTTTATTTCTGAGGTTTGGTCTGCTTTTTATGTGTGTTTTATGTGTTCAAGTTAATAGATTGTCTGATTATTTTGTCCATGTATTTTGCTAGTTTATGTGTAGGGGCATTTTGGTAGTTGATGATGTCTCGGATGGGGACAATTGGGTTTGTGAATTTTTAGGGAGAGCGCGGAGGGTAGGAGCTTTAGGGTGGATTGGTTTTAGGTGGTATTTTTTGTTGTTGCTAATAATGTATTTGGATGTATTACATGGTTCTGTGATATTTCTCAGTTTGATCTGTATGCAGTTGTATTATATAATTATTTATTATATAATTATCGATTTTGTCATTTAGGCTGTTTGTATTAATAATTACTGTGGTGTTGCCTTTGTCTGCTGTGGTGAGTGTGGTGTTTAGTTGAGCTTTTTGTTTTATGTTTGCAGCGATTTTAATTTCATTGTTCACGTTTTTGTTGGTTAAGTATTTTTGGGTCATGTTGAAGTGAGTCTTGGTCTTTGGTGTCGGTTTTTTGTATGGCTGTTTCAAGTTTGTAGTATAATGTTTCCATTTGTTATGTTATTTGATTTATAATATAGGTTGTATTTTAGCCCTTTGTTTATTAAATTCATTTCGTGTTGTGTGAATTTGGTATTAGTGAGGTTAACTGTACGGGGGTAGAATTTTTGTGTAGGTTGAGAGTATGTTGTGTATTTTGTTTTACATAATAGTTAATCTTTTTCTTGTGTTTATTATTTTATTTGTTGCCCAATTATTAGTATCTGTTACCATTTGTAGTGTGAGTTTGTGTCCGATCGTGTTGGCAAAAGTTAGGTGAAGTTGGTATAACTTATAATTCAGTAAGTCTTTATGTTTGCATAAGGTTTTTATGCTTTGTTTAACGTAAATTATTTCCGCTTTTTGTGTAGTGATTGTAGCTGCTTTTGTGTTATTGTTAATGTTTATTTTCGCGTATGTGGGTGTTATGTTATGAATTAGGCATTTTTTGTTGAATTGTATGTGGGTGTGTATTTTTCTAACCTTTAAAACAGTCTTCATGTATTCGTGGGGTAAAGCTACAGGAAGAGTACTGTACCTCATTTAGACTGAGTATCAACATCTACAGCATATTGTCATTTATTCTAACCTAGAAAACCTAAACTATGATGAGTTACTACTTCCTTTAATCAAAGTCAAAATGTCAGTTAGCCCTATCTAGATCTAGGAAAACTACAGCGAGAGAATTGTACCTTGTTTAGGCTAACTATCAATATTTAAAGCATATTGTCATTTCTTCTGACCAACACTACCCAAAATTGACACTCTGTTATAGTTTGGTTAGGTAAGTAATTGAGTAGTAAATGAGGTAACAGTATTTTCCCTGTAGGTGTCCTACATCTAGGTAGGGCTAACTGACATGGCTTATCTAAATGTTGATATTTATTCTAAATGAAGCAGTCACTCCTTATAGTTCGTTTATTGTAGGTCTGAGTAAATGGCAATATACAATAAATATAGATATTTAGCATAAGTGAGGTACAGTATTCCTTCTGTAGCTTTACTGGATCTAGGTAAGACTAACTGACATGCCTCACCTTAAGATTTATATTAAGTCTAAATAAAGTAGAATAAGTATTAAAATTATTTTAAATAAGGTATAGTACTCTCCCTGTAGTTTTCCTAGATCTAGGTAGGGTTAACTGAATGTATACCCTACGTTAATATTGATATTTAGTCTAAATTAAGTATGTCACTCCTAATACTTTGGTTAGTCAAAGTCAGAATGAATGGAAATATGCTATAAATATCGATATTTAGCCTAAATGAGATATAGTTTTTCCAGATGTTGTTAGGGCTAAATGACATGCCTCACCTTAACATTTGAATTATTTGACAAAATGGTATAAATATTGTTATTTAGTCTAAATGATGTATAGTTACTCCCTTTAGTTTGACCAGCTCTAGACTGGACTAACTGACAATTTTTATAAATATCAATATTTTTATTCTGATGGAGTAGAGTATACTTCCGGCAGTATGGTCAGCTAGGTTGGACTAACTGACAATATGCCATAGATATTGGTTATTAGCCTAAATGAAATCAGTTTTTTTAAAAATCCAATTTAAATAAAGTGAATCTAGGGGGAATATACCGTAATTTTAAGCAACCATTTTAACTATACATTCTAAGAATGTTGGTAGAATATTTTAATAGTATATTTAATTTATTGTTATATGATTTTAGGTCAGTAACACCAAAAGTAGATTCACGACAATTTGCAGAAAACCATAATATTGATAAATCATGTCATCTATCAGGAACAAAACCTCCTTTACTTCCAAAGCCAAAGAATTTGAAAAAATCTACATTTTCATCTCCAAACAGACAAAACCAGAAGATTCTGAGACCCTCTTTAGAGTTGGACCTTGATACAAATTCATTTTCAGTTACTGATGTTACTACTGAATATAATCAAGATGGTAATTACAGATTTATGGAAAATATTGTCTGTGAGTATACACAGAACAAAAAATATATCGGTCATAATAAATATAACAGTTTTGTCACTGAGGCAGAAGACTCCAGGGAGGGTGAAGACTCCAGTAACCCATGCGTATCTAATATCAATGAGTTAAAACCAGTTCCAAGCGAATCTCAGCTTTTATCTCTTACAGAAGAAAATGAAATAATTATTAATGAAATAAGTGATAATATTGTACTTCCACAAACAGATGTGGAAAAGATAGTAGCAAGTACTTGGGCTACACTGCAAGATAGTACTGTCTTTGATAAGTATGTAAATATTAAATCTAATTCACATGTAGATATATCTTCAAAATGTAGTGATGCATCTAATTTTAATGTGTTCAGCAATACCGTAATTCATAACGAAAGTACTTTATATTCTTTGTCACAAGATTGTACAAATATTGCACAAATATCCTGTAAAAGTAGCTTAAACAATATACAGCCTTTAAATTCAATTGGTGAACTTGTTAAAGCTCTACATACGGTTAAAGTAGAACATTTAAATAATATTGATAGTGAGAAGGTCAAAAAGTCAAGCAATGAACCTTTTTTGCACAGTTTAAAAAAAGATAAAGAAGAAAATTCCAATAACCAAGTTGATTTGCAAGAGAAAAATAATACATCGCCACAAAAGTTACCAAAAGAATCTACTTCTGAATTGGATGTAACAAAAAGTGATAATTTGGATGAACACAGTGAAAGCTTTTGTTGGAGTGAATGTACTGATCCTGTTCTAAGCAGGTCAAACTCTATTGGTAGCAGCAGTTGTGAAGGTCCAGCTTCAATTAAACGAAGATTTAACTGGTGGTCATCATTTGGAAAAGGCAATAAAAATAAAGAAATAAGAGAAAGCTGTTTATTTTACTATGATCATTCAGAAATGGATGATGATGTAGAGAAACAAGGTGAAAATCTTAATGTTTGCCACAGTTCTATAAACGATGATCTCACACTGCCAAGTGAAGTTAAACTCACTCAAAGTTTGCTGAAAGTTCCACAAAATGAATCCAATTTTGATGATGATAGTAATAGAAGCTCTGTGTCAGATGAGAGCTTTGATGTTAAACATGTGCCTAAATTAAATTCAAAACAAATATGTTCTACAGTACAAAATGAGACTGATAAAAGGAAACAGAAATGCTATTTTATAGCAAATGAATTGGTATCTTCAGAAAAAGTGTTTGTTGATGTCTTAAAATTAATCTGCATTGATTTTAAAAGGTTTATAGAAAATGTAGGCATTCTTCAGAAAAATCCAGTGATTCCTGTAAGTGATCTTAATAGGATAACCAACTCCCTTCCACCTCTTCTAGACTTTAATAAAGATTTTTTACTTGATCTCGAAAGCAGATTAGCTTCTTGGAATGAAGTTCCAAAAATTGCAGATGTCATTGTTAAAAAAGGACCTTTTCTGCGACTTTATTTTACATACATTCAAAATTTTCAAGTCCAGACGGATTATTTGGATGAATGTTGTCAGAAGTATGCAATGTTCTTGAAAGCAGTTAAAGATTTTGAAGCGTCAGAGAGATGTAAAAAACTAGCTTTAAAACACTATATGTTGAAACCTATTCAAAGAATTCCTCAGTACAGGTTACTTCTAGAAGACTATTTAGAGCACCAGGATGAAGGATCTATTGATTATGCTGACACTCAGACTGCTTTACAGATTGTGTGTGATATTGCAGAGGAAGCAAACAGAAGCATTAAACAAGGTGTAAGTTTATTTATGTTTGAACCAAAACATGAGATAAAATTTATAATCAGTTTATAAGTGTTACTGCTTTAAGAACAAAAACTCACTACTCACAACATATAGATTTTAATTAGTGTTTAGACATGTTTTGACAAACACAGTTGTCTTTCAGTGATACTGCATTGTCAAAGAAAATCAGTGTCACATTGAACATTCAAACAACTAATACTTGAAACATTTTTACAAAGATCATTGCTTTTAACCCGTTGAACTTTACAATGCAATTTTTACAATTCAGGTATGTTACAGGTTACTTCAAAAAAAAAATCTTTTAATGCATTGAAATCAAATTTCTTTTTAAAGTAAAAATTGTATCAAGAGGATTTAAAAATATATTTAACCTATGTAAAACAAATTATTTTTATTTTAAAAGTAATTTTACAAAATGATGAGAAAACTTAATGAATGTTTTTGTTTTACTTAAAAAATATAAAAGTTGTAATTATTATGATAAAACATAACTAAGTTTTAAGAGAATTTAAAATTGCAAAAGTTTTTTCTTGCTTTTTGTTGCAGATGATTGTTAATGATTTAACAATCCATTAACAAAAGCATCAAATTTTTGGTTAGTGCATATTCCATGATAAAAATAATAATTAGGACCTGGTATTAAAAATATAAAACACTAATTATATACAAAAACTCAACAACAAAATATCATCAATAAAGTAAAAATCAAATTAATAACAAATTAATAAAATAAAAACTAAAGTCTGTAATACAAATTTAAGCACAAGGTACTGAACTAGAACTGAGAGATAAATTGCAACGTGGGTTTCACGTCAGTGTTTTTGTCCAGGATTGCTGCCATCACATGAAATCACTTGCTTTTTTTTCGCGTCCCAAAAATACCTTATTCCATTACAATTGTTTCTCTATGAGTATAAACAAACCTTACATGGTAGTACTATTTAACGTTACTCTCTTTCCAAACTACAGTACAAAAAAAAATTGTTCTGTCGTGGGAACACGAGTAAATTGAGTATTTTGGTTAACAGTGATTCACATCAATAACGTGGAAAGAGTGAAGTCAACAAATAACATTACAGTGTTGACCTTTTGTTGCCGTAATAAAAAATAAATATCTAACACAATCATAATCACAAATAAAATTGTTCTGTCGTGGGAACACGAGTAAATTGAGTATTTTGGTTAACAATGATTCACATCAATAACGTGGAAAGAGTGAAGTCAACAAATAACATTACAGTGTTGACCTTTTGTTGCCGTAATAAAAAATAAATATCTAACACAATCATAATCACAAATAAAATTGTTCTGTCGTGGGAACACGAGTAAATTGAGTATTTTGGTTAACAGTGATTCACATCAATAACGTGGAAAGAGTGAAGTCAACAAATAACATTACAGTGTTGACCTTTTGTTGCCGTAATAAAAATAAATATCTAACACAATCATAATCACAAATAAAATTGTTCAATGTACAATAATAATTAGGATAACAAATACATATGCTATTTTAAAATTTATCTAACAATTAAACTTTATAATATGGTAAAATATTTCAAAAAAACTTTCACCTATTATTAAAGTCATGTGTCCACTGTCTGAGCAAACATTTTCAAACTGGCATTATTGGAATGGGTTCTATCCTTTCCAAATATTGGTATTTGTTCTTGCAGTTCTAGGGGCTATATGCATTTTAGTCACATTGTGTATTATTTGAAATAGTGTGTTGTTCTTTGCATCGGTTTGGCCTTGTTATTATATTATTTATCTGTAATTTTGTGTTTGTATATTTACAGATGTTCATATGTTACTGTATTTATTCATATGTTCATTTTTATTAACACTATCAAGCCTATGCCCAAGTATAGATCGGAGCGTTAAGTTAACGCTAGTTGCCTACACCCGTGTGTAGTTCGGGTTCCCGTATTTATTTCTACAGCAACGTCGATCCAGCGTATTCTCAGTTTCATCAATGTTGTCCTCTATATTGGTTATTCTACTATATCTTTAGGCCATTCAGAGTTAATTTTACGAACATAAACGTATTTGGTTAAGTGTGACCGAGTGTTTTATTAGTGGCTGTTGCATACTTTTCAAGTTTGTTGTTGTTTATTCTAAGTTTAATCTGTCATTTTGTTTATTTAATTTGTAGTTTGTGTAATTTTTGTTTAGGTTTCTGAGTTTCATGTTTTTCGCTTTAAATTTATCTTTTAGTTATTTACTATATTTAATTTCTATTGTTAGAGATATTACCTTATAGATATAATGGCTAAAGACACTTTGGGAAGCGATTCAATACAAGATATGTTGATTTTAGACAGTAACAGTGACAGTGAAACCTATCTTGCCTGAGGTACAATCAATATATGTTTCATTGATGAACTGAATGAATGTAAATGAGCTGATTTTAAGTGTTTTCTAAATTTTAAACTTTTCTAAATTTAATAATAGAAACATTTCTTAATTACATTTTCTTTTAGTTTTAAAATGATACATAACATGTAATATTTACTTTAATTCCAATGTAAAATATGTATAGTGAAGTACTGTGATGTACAGTGTTGCTATTTTATTTTTTCACATTTTTATGCATTTTCAAAGAGCATAACGCCATGTATATGTAAGTAATCAATTCATATGTATATATTTCCTGAAAGCTTGTTTCATTCCCTTTACAATAATGTATAATTTGTTGTAATTATGGTATTTATTATATTTTATCGAAAAACCTTCAGGCAGATAGATAGAAACAGGCGCCTATTAGGGGTTAGGCTTCAAAGTGTTAATACGGTTTTGGATTTTTGTTTAATTACATTTATCTTATTAGTGTTTATGAAGTTATGTTGATATTTATTGCTTATGTAGCTAGATGAGATTTCTGTAATTCTGGTTTTATACACACACACACGCACAAGAATAGTTATCCTGAGTGACTGACTGAGAATAAACGTAGAGTCGAAACTGTAGAAGATATAGACTATCCGTTGATAACATAGTCGCACACCATGAAAGGACTTTGCCAAATGTTGGTTTAAAGGCTAAACATTGCAATATTATACATGATTGCTTCAATATATGAAGAATTTTAATTAAGTGTCTTCATTTACGAGCATCAACTGAAACTGAGTATTCTAGTAGATTACCAGGTGTGTGGGGTTTCTGTTGTCACGTGTTATATCAGTATTGTTCTATTTTTGGATTCACTGCACTATAGGAAAGTTTTTAGTTTGCCTTGGGGTTAATTTTGTCTATTAAGTTGCATAATTTATCGTGTTTTGATTTTATTTGTATTTGTTCGTTTATGATATTATTTTTGTGTTTATAAATTTGTAGCTGTTGCTAGATTGCCAATTTGTGACCTTTTTGTACTTTTTTTATTAGATGTATGTTTTCTAATGTGGGGAATATGTGATTATTTTGATGGCATGCGTTTCTAAGTTTAAATTGTAAATGTTTGGTTTGATGTATGTCTTGAGGTGCTCTTTATATCTGTCTTTTTTTGTTTGGCCAATGTATAGTTTGTTACAATCTTGACATTCGATTATATATATTACGTTATTAAATGTGAGACATATTTTTTCCGGTTGGTTTATTTTATTAATTATGCTTCCTGTATTTTCGTAAGTTAAGTTAATATTGTAATTTTATCAGAAATTTACCTCCAACCCCTTATAATATACAAAATAATTACACAAACCATAAAAACACACGACCCCAGCGGACATTGCATATGATATGTTGATGATGAGTTATACGTCTCCCAAAATAGAGTAATAAATAATAATATCATCCTAAAAAAAAAAATCAACAACTTACACCCTAACATAAAATTTACTATGAAAGAAGAAATAAACAATAAAACAAACTATCTATACCTAACAATAACCAGAAATACAAATGACATTGAATACTCAATTTTTAGGAAACCTACACAAACCATAAATACAATACCAAACTACTTTAACCATCCCTCACAACATAAAATACCTGCTTACAACTCACTCTTATACAGAATGCTAACACTACCACTAAAAAATAAAGAAAAAGAAAACAAATAATATATCAAATATCCCAAAAAACGGATACATTAAAAAAAAAACGATAGATAAATTTAAATTTAAAATATTAACTAAATTAATATAACCTAAACACAAACTACAACAACATCAAAATGGACCACATTCACATGCACTGGATACAATATAAAAAGAATAACTAAAATACTAAAAAAATAATAATAACATAACTTACAAAAATACAGAAAGCATAATCAGTAAAATAAACCAACCAAAAAAAATTGTCCCACATTTAGTAATAGAATATATACAATCAAATGCCCAGACAGTAACAAATTATACATTGACCAAACAGAAAAGAAATTAAAAGACATATAAAGAGCACCTCAACGCATACATCAAACCAAACATTTACAATTCAAACTTCGCCATGCACGCCATCAAAAACGAACCATACATTCCCCACATTAGAAAACATACATTTAATAAAAACATACAAAAAGGCCTTAAAATTAAAATCTGGGTACAAATTTATAAACACAAAAATAATATCATAAACGAACAAATACATATAAAATAAAAAACCAATAAATGATTCAACCTAATAAACAAAATTAACCCCAAGACAAACTAAAACTCTCCCACAATGCAGTGAATTCGAAAATAGACCAATACCTGTATACCAAGTGACAACGGAAATCCCACACACCTGGCAATCCACTACAAGTACTCAGCTTCAAGTTGATGCTCGAAAATGAAGACACTTAATTAAAGTCTTTTTAATTGATAGGTAATTCACATATATACCAAGAAGATTCTAGTTTATGTACATTACAGTGTAAGTGATAAGTGAATACAAGAAAATAGTGTTGCAAAGTTATATATATAAACTGTTGATGTTCAACCGTTTGTGAATCGTATACAGTATCGTATTGTTTACATACAGAAGCCCATAGCAGTCCCTTGTAGAATATTGAGTTATTGAACTCCACAGACTAACTGCTTTTCTTTGAAATCTCTTCAGTCTGCTTCTAGCTGTTACATTAACCTATTTGCTGCATTTTTTCATGTTAATACTACAGTATTTGTGTAATTAATTAAGTTGTAAATATTCTTCTGGTAATAAAGGCCATGAAACATAGCAGTAATGAAGCATCTAAAAGTACTAAGTCTAAGAGAAGATAAAGTGTGCTTTCATTAAGTTAACAGGTGAAAATTTTGGATATGATTGAGGTTGAAAAGAAATTGTTCATGCGCATTGCTAGATTGTATAATAAAAATGAAATATCTATTCGTGAAATTTTCAAAAACAGTAACAAAATTCGTTCTGTTTCTCTATTTCACGGGATATTGCAAAGGTCACTGATACATTGTATGATAAAACATTAATGAAAGTGGAAAAGGCCTTGAATATCTGGGTGGAAGATATGAATAGGAAAAGGATAAATGTTGATGGAAATGTGTTACAGCAAATAGTGTTTTCTGCAAGCCGAATGCAAGTGAATGCATAAGAGTAGAGCATTCAGTTTACTGCAAGCCGAGGGCAGATGCATAAGTTTCGGAACAGATACAATTTAAAAAACATTAAAATTGTAGGGGAAGCTGCAGCCGTGTTTCCAACCAAGTTTAAGAAATTTATTGAGGATGGGGAATACAAACCTAGGCAAGTTTTCAACTGAGATGAGATGGGACTTCATTGGAAGAAAATGCCCAATAGGACCTACAACAATAAAAAGGCAAAACAAGCTTCTGGATTAAAAGCATGGAAGAATTGACTTGCTGTTATTATGTGGAAATGCAGCTGGACATATGATCAAGGCTGGTGTTATTAACTGAGAGAAAAATCCTTGTCTTTTAAAAAATTAAAACAAATTTTTTCCTAGGTTTTCTGGCAACATAACTGCAAGACGTGGATGACGGCAGTATTGTTTACTGAATGGTCTTTTATCCCTGAAATGGAGAAGTATTTAGAGAAGGAACGGTTACCATTCCAAGTTTTAATAATAATAGACAATGCTCCAGGCCATCCTCAGGACCTCTGCACCAAGAATGAAAATGTTCAAGTAGTGTTTATGTTACCTAACACAACTGCAGTACTACAGCCACTTGACCGGGGTGTCATTAGATGTTTCAAGGCCTCATGGACGCGCCAAGTGTTTGAAATGATTTAGTGTAGCCATCGATTCAGACCCTGATCTAGACGTCATACAATGCTGGAGGTTGTTCAATGTTGCTGGTACGATAACTTACATTAAAGCAGCGTTGGATGAACTGAAACCAGAAACAGTCAGAGCCTACTGGAAACATTTATAGAAAGAATATGATGGTGATATGAATAAATTCCCAAGAATCTATGGAGATGTTAGAGCGATCATTCAAGCAACAAGAGATGTTGGCGTGAAGGATTTGTTGATTTAAATGTTGCAGAAGTGGAAGGGCATATAGAGAAATGCCAAGTAATGTTGACAAACAATGGTTCTCACGAATTACTTGCATCACATTCCAAGGAAGGAAGAAGAAGAAGAAGAAGAAACTGATTGTAAAGAAACCGAATGCACACCAGACAAATTTGGAGAAGTTTTCCAGATGGTACAAAGATTGAGAGACCAAATTATAGACTACAACCCACTTATGAAACTTGGAATTAAAGTTATCAGAATTATTATGGCTGCCTATTCAGTAAGTCTTCAGTGGAATGAAAAGAAAAAGAAAACAACCCCGTATTACAATGTTTTTTCAAGGAGAAAAAAAGAGCCAATTATAGATTCATTTGTCCCATCAACATCATCAGCTTCACTAAACGTAATAGAAACATCTTTTTTGATCACCGAGTCTTTTCCACTTTCAGTTAAAGATGTTTTTGAATAAAAATTTTTAATTTTTTACTTCAACTTAAAACTTTTTTTTGTGCGTAATAATTTTTTTTATCATGTAAATTGTGAAGTGTGCTATTCATATACACTCTCTGTACAGCTCTATTAAATAAGTTCTTAAAGTAAAATAATTGCCATCGTGTTTGATAACAAATGTTAGTTGTTAGTACCTTCAAAGTTATTGGAGTACCACATGATGGTAAGTACAAACAGTAATCCCAATGTACATACTGTACATAACAATACTTACATACTGTATTGTAATATTTTAAACATTATTCAGTATATAATGTGCTTACACACTATAACGGTCTAAACAAGTGGAAACGTATAATAAGAGAAATTGAATTGAAACATTTTTAATTTTGAATAATTATAAAAAAATAATTTGATTTATTTTTTCTCAACTTAAAACCTAAAAGTAAAGTCATTTTGAAAGAGAAGCGATGTTTTTTCACAGTGACAAAGTCCGTGTTTAATTAGGTCAAACGCCAATTTTCACGTAGAGACACCATCAGCATTTCATTGTACTAAGCGGAAGAAATCTGAGAGAATTGAAATACAGTCGAACCTCCAGATAACGAAATCCTCTATATAACAAATTTCAGACCTCTCAATAACGAAGTTTTTTTCCATTTCAACCGAAGAAATGTAGTGTTGTATAGGCAGCTCATAATGGCATTTCCAGGAAATTGTTTATTTTCAGCAGGAAGGTCAACAAAACCAAGAATGGTAGGCGAAACACTTGTCGGCAATTGACTGCATGCTATATAGTTCAGTTCAGTTAACACGTTTCGGCACACTCTGGGTTCCTTTACAAATGCGCTCCCAGCTTATTTCCTTAATGTTTTTTTTAAATTTGAACCATTTAACGCGGCAGAATATCTGGTAAAAACGACGATCATAAAAATTACCCAAGCTTTCTGAACTAACGCAAGAATAAACGATAACTGTCTTATTAGAGTTAATAAACCAACTGGAGGTGGGAACAGACTATTGTAAATATGAGTCATTGACAAAATGCTTGGACGCCCGAAAACCTAATGTGTCAACATAAGATTGTAGTAAACAAATGTTAGCTAATCTCGGCTAAAAATAGTCTCAGACGTGACATATGTATTATCTATGTCTCCATTTACATTACCGATCTCTATGGCATTGTGGAACACGTGGCTCAAATGTTGCTAGCTCAGTTACTTATTTTTATTCGTGCCGTGAGTTTGTCGTGTTGTAAAAAAATGTCAAAAAGAAAGTGTTTATGTAGCAGAAAAAGTGAGTGTTTTACAAGAGGTTGATGAAGGTGTAAAAATGTTGGATTTTGCAAAAAAAAATTCGGTATACCTCAGAGTTCGCTATCCACTATTCTAAAAAACCGGTATCAAATTCTTAAAACAAAGTGTTTCTTATGATTTTCAAAGAAAGAAAATGAAACTTTGAACATTTGACAATATCGATAATGCGATGATTAAATGGGTTACGATAATGCGCGAGAAAAATCTTCCATTGTCAGGAAATCTTATTAAAGAAAAGGCTTTGGAATTTGCAGTATCATTAGGACACAGTGGCTTTAATGCAAGTAACGGTTGGATAGAAAAATTCAAAAACCGCCATAACATTGCTCAAAAAGTCGTTTTGGGAGAAAGTGCTAGTGTTAATATCCCCACTTGTGAATTTTGGAAAGGAAATGTGTTGGAAAAAGTTTTAAATGATTATGGACCGAAAGACATTTTCAATGCTGATGAGACTGGTCTGTTTTTTAAATGTTTTCCCAACAAGACACTAACTTTTAAAACCGACCCTTGTTTTGGAGGAAAAGGAAGCAAAGAAAGGATCACTGTATTAGTGGCAGCTAACATGTTAGGGACAGAAAAATTCAAATTGCTTGTGATTGGAAAAAGCAAATCTCCGCAATGTTTCCGATCTGTAAAGTCCTTAGAAGTTGATTACTCGTTTAATAAAAAGGCGTGGATAACGAGCGAAATTTTCATTGAATGGATATTGAAGCTGGACAAGCAGATCTCCAAAGAGAAAAGGAAAATTGCACTTTTCATCAACAACTACCCTGCACATCCGCATGACATCAATTCCAAACTGAGGAGTGTCAATGTGTTTTTCTTTCTACCAAATGTTACATCGATACTTCAACCACTCGATCAGGGATTAATAAAAAATTTAAAGCTACACTACAGAAAAAGAATTTTAAAAAAGATTGTGACTATTGTAGAGAACAATGAAATCGTACCCAAAAACATTGTTAATCTAAGGGACTGCATCGCTGAATTGGCAAAAGTTTGGACGAATGACGTGAAGAAAACAGCAGATTTTAATTGTTTCTCTAAAGCTGGATTTAATTCGGTCACACATGAAGAGGACAGTGAGGACAACATGACTTTAAGTGAATTAAAAAAGCAATGGGATTTTCTGAAGAGATCAGGAAACGTAGCTGATGACGTTCCACTTGAAGATTTTATTTGTCTGGAAGAAGATTTGGCCATTTCCAATTTTCCAGATGACGAAGTCATGCTCCAAAGTATCCAGATGGCAAAGCAAATGAACCTGTGAAGGATTATGACGATGATTGTGATGAACCTGAAGAGAAGAACCCTACAGATCATGAAGTTTTACATCAGGCGAGGATTTCAACTGAAAGATGATGTACCAGACAACATTTTTGATTGTCTGAATAAATTGTGAAACATTCATTGAACGTGATGTTTTATTCAAACGTAAAGTGCAACAAAAAATTACTTACTTTTTCAAGTAAAATTTTGAAAAACTAGAAACGATTTAAAAAGTACCTATACGAAGTTACTGTATTTACAGTACTGTATTGCTGTACATCGTATTTTATGTTTAATTTAATACAGTATTTGTTTCTCCGGATACGGTCTGTGTAGTGTATAAAACAGTTTGTGTTGTTTGAAATTGAATTGTGTATATAAAAATAAAATACTGATAGATTGTGTGTATTCAAATAAAATCAGTATAGGCATTTTGTAACGTTGTTATTAAATTTAATTATTATTATTTAGTTTTTACTTTTTTAAGTTTAAGTTTTAGTTTTAAGTTCTAGCTTACAGTTTAGGCGTAATAATAACCGTCTATCTGTAACGCTCTTGATGGTAGAACTCCGTTACTTTAAAATACAAGGTTGAATCATTTAAACTAGCAGAGTCTCATTAAATTAAATCTTAAGGCTTATTAACTTGAAATGCAAGGAATTGAGTGCTGGTTAAATAATTACTCTTTTAAATTCAATTAAAGCAAATTATACTCTTTTTATTCAACAAAAAAAAATATAAGATAAGTTATAATCATGATACAAATTTCTTGACATTCAGTTACGGAACATTTAATAATTTTACTTATGAATTTTTAAGGATAGCAATCTAACAATCAATTAATCAATCAATGGCTGTAAATGAATCTACACTCGAGTTTACTTGCTTTTTTCATAATCAAATTTCATAATTCAAGGTGAACACAATTGCACCAAAATATGCGTAAATTACAGTTATGTAAATGAGTTGAAACGTTCAAGGTTCTTTAGTTTGAGTTATGCTGTATAACATTTTAAATTTTGAAATAAATCTTTAAAGTCTTAAATCGTCCACTTAGCTGTATTCACATGTCGTAACCTCGCATCCTCCTTGTGGAAAGTCTCAGGAAATGTCATCGGTAACTTCAGCATCCCATCTTTGTACTTGGTTACGTACGCTGTCTTCTATCCCACGATTATAACATGTTTTAAAAGGAAGTTTAAATTAAACTTTGAAAACAAAATAAAAATTTTCTTGCTCTCGGACACGTCCGTTGCCCTTTACATCTTGGCTAAAAGAGGCCTTAAATTGTAGTTGCGAGCAACCTTCCTACCTACCGCGCATCCGGGCGGGCGCATCCCGATTTTAATTACTTGTTTTAAAATTCTCCGTTAGATGTCACTATCAACCAGAGATCTCATTAAAATATTTCTCATACATTACAATTTTTTTTATACAGTTGTACATTATTACAATTTTTTGAATACATTCTCGTTTGTTTTCTGAACCTTGCCAATTTAATATGTAACATCATCTAAAGTGTGTTACATATTTTTCCCCCCTCTTGAAAAAAATTGTGTCTTTTCCTTTTTTTTTTACTGAATGTTTTGATTTAATTTTATAATTTATTAATGACTTTTAATTTAGCAACCAAACTATCCTTCTTTAAAAGAAACATATCATAAACCCTTTTATTATTATTTTCATTTCCATAATTATAACAAAATTTGTTTAACTAAAAAAAAATTTTTTTTTTTTATACGACATTAACATAATATAAACAATATTATTTCTTGGATTTACTATCCTTTCCAAACAAAAAAATTAAACTTTTTAACAAATAAATCTATAATCATCTTTTCTTTTACATTCATAGAATATTTTGTATTGACACCTATTATTATACCTTTACACAATATTCTTTAGTTACTTCATTGCATTAAAACACTTTCACTTATTAATCAAAAATAATATCAACTCACTTCAATAGTGTTCTTATTTATTTGGTGCGCCCCATTGTCTTTAAATAAGAAGTTTACATACAGGATTTATACCTAATTACATAATTTATCACTCATGTACTTTTCATCAACATTATTTAGGAATTTGTTGCAAATTGTTCAGTTTTTTTTTGCTTGTTAAAGTGTTATTAATTATGCATTGTTTAAATTAAAGTAGTTTGTTTTGTGAAGTCAGTCCGTCTTGTAAGTGTGGTCCACGTCATGAGTCTGGGACCAAATAGTCTTACCCCTTGTGTAATTGTGTAGTCTAAGTCTAAATTTTACCTTTTATTCGCATTACGAACAATTGCTGTGGAGGTTTCCTAGCCTCTTTTTAATTGCGAGATATGCACCTTGCGTATCTCATTTAAATTTTCTACCCCTTGTATTAAAACACTTACAGGGTTTAAGAAATATAATAATTTGTATGTACCTTTAAATTTTACATCTAGCTTAGCTTGATATTTATCTATCTTTTTTGATAATGACTGATGCTTTACATACACCTTATCTCCTATTTTAAAAGGGTGCACATTATCACCTTTATAGATACCATACTTTTTATTTCTCTCAATTGACATTTTAATATTCTTTATGGCTTTGTTAAGTCTGCTTGCTATTTCTGTTTTGGAAATTTTATTTTCTACAATGTCATTCAAACTCCACAAATTCATTAACAAATCATTTGGTTTAAAATTAAACATTAATTCAAAGGCTGAATGGCCAGCGGATTCATTGAAGGCTGAATTTAGACAAATTTTTCAAATAATGGAGTCCTTCATCCCACATTGTTTGTTTATCATGAAAAAAGCTCCTTAACAAAACCTTAATATTTTTAATATATCTCTCAGCTTTATTAGCTCTTGGTATATATGGTAGGGTTTTGATATGTTTTATTCCATTATTAAACATAAAATTTTTAAACTCAATGGCTTTAAAACATGCTCCATTATCAGACACCAAGAAACGAGGCATACCAAAATTAGCAAAAACTACATCTCTCAACTTGTTGATGACATTTACAGCTTTGGCATTCCTTAAAGGCATTATATAACAGAATCTACTTAAATCATCTACTGCAATTAACAAATGATTATGACCTTTCTTACTCCTTACTAATGGTCTCATTATATCTACATACAGTTTTTGCATAGGATTGTTTGATACAAAACTTACAAGTTTCCCATTATAAATTTTTGGTGCTTGTTTACAAGTAGCACATATTTGACAATTTTTAATTTTTTGTTTTATAAAATTACACAAAGTAGGTCTATAGAAATATTGGTTAATCTTTGACATGGTTTTTAATTGACTAAGATGTCCGCCAAGAAATGAAGTATGATAATATTCGAACATCATGTCTTTTAAATTAACAGGCAAATAAATTTTTAATTTGTTTTTATCTTTAAACATTAATAGGCCTTGCCGATCTTATCTGTAAATACATTAGGAAATTGTCTTACTATTGCTTCAATTTCTTTAATTCCTTCTGGACTACCTATTTGTATTTTACCATTACTCGTTATATTGTTATTGCTTAAGGATTTAAAATTATTAATTTTTATTTTTACAGTAGGATCAAAATTAAAGTAGCATTTTTGTTTTGATATGTCTATTATTAAACCTGTTTCATTAATGAATGGAGTTCCTAATATCAGGGGCCATGTTACGTTATTTACAATATAAAATTTTACATACCAACTGAAGTGTTTTATTTTTATTTTTTGAATACAAAAACCTTTTACTTTGATTTCGGCATTATTGGCAGCTATAATGGTTTCCATATCTGACTTATACATTGTTATTTTGTTCAGCAATTTATTCTCTTGAATATACTTTTCACTAATTAAATTGATTGAGCTTCCTGTGTCAATAAGGGCTTTACTTTTATTGCCTTTCTTATTTATTTTTACATCTATCATTGGTAACATAATTATTTTAGGTTGGATTTTCATCCGTTTTCTATTTTTAACCATTTTCAAAACCCTCGGGCATTTATTTTTATCTTTATTATTTTTATTATAAATATGCTTTTTATAATTAACATTTTTCTTATTCATATTTTGGCAATAATTGACCTGATTACAATTGTTATTCTTTTTGTCATTTGTTTTAAAATTACCTTGTGAATTACCTTTGTGCTTAACCGAGAATTTACTTTTTACAATATTGCGGGAGGTATCCCTAATGAACGCCTCCCTCTTAATTAGTTTTTTGAATTTGTTCTGCACACATTAGCCTTATGACCCAATTTACCACACTTAAAACATTTTATTGGTTTATGGTTATAATTTTGATGATGAGGTGGTCTTTGATAGCGATTATTACTATTATTATTGTTAGAATTATTATTGTTATTGTTACCATTGCTAGAATTACCATACATATTGAACTTCTGAAATGCCCTGAATTGTTGTTCATTGTTTCTACTTCTGACATGATCATTGTATGTTATGTTTTGTATTTGCACAGACATTTTGTTAAAATCATTTAAGCATGTAGGGTTTCTAATGAATGACAACTTATTCCTAGTATCTGGATTCATCCCTAATTTAATTAGTTCTACTAAATCATTTTCAGAATATTCACCTAACAATAATTCATTATTCTCTTTCAAAGATTGTACATAAAGGGGCAGGGGTTCTCCCATACCTTGAGGTCTATTAATCAAATCTCTTTTTAAATTTTCCCTAAGATTAATAGGTATAAATGTTTGTAAAATATTCTGGTGAAATTCCTTTAAATTATTATTTTGCTCTAATGCTAGCAATAATTTGTCCAACAATGGACCGGTTGCATAGTTCATACCTAGTTCTAGGATTTGATTATCAGAAAGCTTTACTTCGTTTTTTAATTTCAATACTACTTTAATAAAATTTAATAGTTTTTTAGATTCTAAACCATCTGTTGTAATAAACATTTTGAGATATCTCTCTAATGGGTTTGTCAGCTTATTATATAATCTGAAATCGAACACTGCATTCTGGGGTCTTACATTAGTACAGATATTAGGTACAACATTGGATGTTATTGAGGCTTCATGGCCACTTAAGAATACTTCTTGTACATTTTCTTCCGACATGTTTTCTTCGGATAATTTTCTTACTACCCCTGTCTTTAAACTCACATCTACATTCAATTCAGTTATTGCTTTGTTTAAATCATTTAACTTTTTTAATATATCATTAAGTTCATCCCTCATCTGTTGTTCGATCTTAAATTTTAGCAAAACATTACATCTGGTTGTTAAATGAATTACTTTAGTTTCTGATCTAACTGTATCTATTGCTCTAGGATCGTCTTTTAATTCATTAACATTTTTCATTAAAGTTTTAAATTTTTCACAAATAACTGCAAATTCATTAGTTACATTTAACTTTTCTCTCAAATTAATAGGATTAGCCACTACACTAACATCTTTTAAAACTTTCCTTAAAATTTTTCTAACATCAGATACAACTGAATCGCTTCTATAAGTGACATTTCTTAAATTTAATTCATATTCTAATTCCTCTTTTGACAAAAGGTCTATTTTTAAAGCCATTTTGTTTAATAAAATTGCTTTCAGAAAATTAACGAGAATATATTCTTTATACAGAAAAGTCAAGCAAACTCGAAATGTTCGAACACGTTTTATGCAAACATTGGACTTGCAGCTGTGTAAACAATTGTACTCTACGACCGGCTTTCAATGCCATGCACAAACTTACAAAAAATCTAAACTTTACTAGGCACATTACGATTCATATTTCAAACAAGAGTCTCTGACCTTGACTTAAATACAAGTAAAAACAGGTTAAAACTGGTTTCTCCCCTATCTTCCAATACTGTTTACACAATCCACAAGCCACATTCTATTACCTTCAATTTATACATTTTACAAAACTTACACTGTTAAATGATTAATGAATAATAATTTTGTTTTTTACTTTTTTGAATATATTTAATTAAATCGGTCATTTTCAGCCATTTTTAATTTTCTTTCAACCAGCCTACAATTTTACATTTCAAATTTTGCCCAAATAGCAGAGTTGCGCATTTTGTAACGTTGTTATTAAATTTAATTGTTATTATTTAGTTTTTACTTTTTTAAGTTTAAGTTTTAGTTTTAAGTTCTAGCTTACAGTTTAGGCGTAATAATAACCGTCTATCTGTAACGCTCTTGATGGTAGAACTCCGTTACATTAAAATACTTTAAAATACAAGGTTGAATCATTTAAACTAGCAGAGTCTCATTAAATTAAATCTTAAGGCTTATTAACTTGAAATGCAAGGAATTGAGTGCTGGTTAAATAATTACTCTTTTAAATTCAATTAAAGCAAATTATACTCTTTTTATTCAACAAAAAAAAATATAAGATAAGTTATAATCATGATACAAATTTCTTGACATTCAGTTACGGAACATTGAATAATTTTACTTATGAATTTTTAAGGATAGCAATCTAACAATCAATTAATCAATCAATGGCTGTAAATGAATCTACACTCGAGTTTACTTGCTTTTTTCATAATCAAATTTCATAATTCAAGGTGAACACAATTGCACCAAAATATGCGTAAATTACAGTTATGTAAATGAGTTGAAACGTTCAAGGTTCTTTAGTTTGAATTATGCTGTATAACATTTTAAATTTTGAAATAAATCTTTAAAGTCTTAAATCGTCCACTTAGCTGTATTCACATGTCGTAACCTCGCATCCTCCTTGTGGAAAGTCTCAGGAAATGTCATCGGTAACTTCAGCGTCCCATCTTTGTACTTGGTTACGTACGCTGTCTTCTATCCCACGATTATAACATGTTTTAAAAGGAAGTTTAAATTAAACTTTGAAAACAAAATAAAAATTTTCTTGCTCTCGGACACGTCCGTTGCCCTTTACATCTTGGCTAAAAGAGGCCTTAAATTGTAGTTGCGAGCAACCTTCATACCTACCGCGCATCCAGGCGGGCGCATCCCGACTGTAATTACTTGTTTTAAAATTCTCCGTTAGATGTCACTATCAACCAGAGATCTCATTAAAATATTTCTCATACATTACAATTTTTTTTATACAGTTGTACATTATTACAAATTTTTGAATACATTCTCGTTTGTTTTCTGAACCTTGCCAATTTAATATGTAACATCATCTAAAGTGTGTTACAAGTTAATAAATGTAATACGGTTAATAAATAATACAGTTACTAAATTACAGCTTACTGAGTTTGCTTCGATAAAATTCCACTACGTTCAAGTCATGCTTCCTGAAAATAAATTGGTGAGTGTACTTATTTACCAGTAAGTTTTCATAAGCATTAGATAACTTATCATAATAGCCTATACAGAGTAGACCCTATAAAAAATATTGAATATGGATATCTAATACAATGAAGAAACGTCAATAAAACATTTTAAACAACTTGAATTTCAAATAAATTGAGACTTTATAAAACATTATCCTATATTACCATTGGCCTATTACACTAACTACGCTCGCGATATTATACTGTATCCCTTTTATTACCGCAGGTAGTGCGATATGCGTAAGATGGGGTGGGAGCATTCTTTACAACACAACTTCTCAATAAATACCTCTCTACAACAATTTTTTTCTCTGGATAATCGACTTCAGAGCTTCATGATACAGAGGTTCGACTGTATATGAAAAATTCGTTAAATCGTACCAAAACAAAGTTAGAGGAATTGGAGTGAAAACAGATCATTTGTTCATAAAGATGAAGGGAGAGGAGTATGGAGTTCAAATTAGAACGGACATTTCTGATGTCTTGATAAATTTCAAAATCATAAACCCTAACAAAATTTACATGTATTTTTATCACTTTCACCTCTAATTTAATTCAATTTAGAGCTAAAATTGTCTCTAACTTTTACATCATAATTTTTAGTCACTGAATTATCTCTCTATTATTTACTCCAAATATTTTTGTAATTTACAGACCAATTTTAATATTCATGTCTATGGCATTGTTTACACTCTGGTGTCCGCCATTTTGACTAGTTTTCTATGCCAAATTGATGCCACAATAATGTGGTTTACTTTAACAAAGCTACTTCATTTTTAATTTTCATTATTTAAAAATTTACAAAAAAAAATTTCAATTTTTAAATTTCCACAAAATAGTGAAACTTAATTTTTAATGTTGTGAAAGAGAGAGAAGCTAGTTTTAACTTCTAATTTTGGATACATAATCATTTTTTGTAGAACCTGTAGTTGGACTGACAGGGTGTCATCTTTCTTCTTTGTCACCTCCCTTTGCCAGCAGTCAGTTGAGTTCTCATTATGGCTTCATCTTCTTTACTTCAACCCATTCAAGTTTTTAGCAATTTTTATTTTTTGTTCAAAAGCCTATCGCTTATAATTTTCTGAACTGAGTATGTCACTGTATCTGATTTAGTCCGAACTTACGATTATACATTTATCAAAATATTTCTGTAACAATCTGTTTTACTTTATTTAAATTTCACTTCTGTTAACTTATAATTTAATCACTGTTCATCTTTAAAATTTTTCACTTTACTCATTTTAACATTTATTATTTTTTTGTGTGTTACAACACACACACATATTTATATAAAATATGTTGTATACAAAATATATAACAATACATGTAAATACATTGAGAGGATCTCTGGTACATTTTTTCATAAATTTTTTTTCGGTTTGGCTTATATAGAATTTATTAAAGTTGTGGCAATCAATATTATAAATTCTGTTTCTTGTGTTGGTTACTTCAGACTGTGTTAATATTTTAATAATAATTGTGTTGTCAGGATTTGTTGGCTATTGTTTTGTTTTTGAAAAAAATTAAGGTAGATTTGATTTCAGGTCCCGTGTATGGAAATTCAGTCCATTTTATTTATTTTTTTTGTAATTGTGTTGAAAATTTTATTTTGTAATTAATTTTTTATATATTTTTATTTTTTTCATTGTAAAACATCACAATGAAAAAGTAATTAATTCATCACATCCGAGACTTAGATCATACAGTATTACCAGCTGTGTGTTCCCTGCTTGCATTAAAATTATGAAATGGCATTTAATTTTTAAAAAATTTAGTATATATATATATATATATATATATATATATATTATATATTTTGATATTTTATGTTGTCCATTATTTTTCCGTTGCACTGACTTTATGAAGTTGATATATTACTATTGTAAATACTTTTATCCACCACTGAGTGCAATAATTTTAACTTGTGTGATGAGGCACCTTTCGGTCACTTGACAATTGTCGAATCACTGATTATTTTTCTGGTGTAGAAGTTCAGTCCGTAATGTTGGTATTTGTTGACGTTACACTCAATTTCTTTTGATTTGTGTGTATAATGTTTTTAAATGAGATAACAAACTACGAAAATAACCTAACCATACTTGAAATAAATAATAACCCAATAGAATTAATCTCACTAGAAAAATACCATATTTATAAAAACATACACAACAATTTAATGAACCTACAGATCACATATACAGAAGACATACTATGTAAAAACATTATACACACAAATCAAGAGAAAATGCGTGTTACGTCAACAAATACCAACATCACGGACCAAACATCTACACCAGATAAATAATCAGTGATTCGACAATGGTCAAGTGACCGAAAGGTGCCTCATCACACAAGGTAAAATTATTGCACTTAGTGGTGGAAAAAAGTATTAACAATAGTAATATATCAACCTCATATATATATATATATATATATATATATATATATATATATATATATATATATATATATATATATATATATACACACAGTAGAACGTCAATAATCCGAATTAATTGGGACCGGACCCCATCCGGATTATCAAATTATCCTGATTATCGAAATTACCTTAAAAAAAGCCAGTATTCACTATTAAAGTACACAAACATTTTAAAATTTTATATTTTCTCTTATACAGTAAATTGTTTAGAGGTGAAATATTCAAAAACATCTTTTATGTTCAAACACTATATTGTAATTTGTTAGTAGCAACATGTGTACAGTAAAAACATCAAACACTATTTGAGCTTTTAAAAAAATGTGTAATAAGTTTTTGAACTGCAGTAGTTGTTCGTTTTTTCCCATCACGTATGTAAAACGGTAAATTAAAGAATGTATCCTGTATATATCACAAACAGAACACTCGAGAACTACAATGTAAATAAACCTAAAACCTGACGTAACTGTCAACTAACGCACACACAATAGTACCGCTCAGGGGCAGTGGACTGAAGCGACTGGCGAGTGGTGGGACGGGATATGTTGCCATGTACAGTACAGCGGCCACTCCCAGACTCCTCGCTACGCGCCTTTTCACCAGCGTCCGCTTGACGATAAGGAACATAGAGCTAGGGCAGATGGTACGATGTTTTCATTTTTGCTACAAGAACAAAACAGGGAATATTATTTTAAAAAGCTAAATGTTTGAACGGATTAAAATTCGGAAACACAATCGGTGTGCGGTAATACGTAGATACAAATCCGGATTATTGACAGTCCGGATTTTTTACGTCCGAATTATCGACGTTATATATATATGTATGTATGTATGATGTCAACAAATACCAAAATCACGGACCGAACATCCACACCAGAAAAATAGAGAAAATTAATTCAGTGATTCGACAATGGTCAAGTGACCGAAAGGTGCCTTATCACATAAGGTAAAATTATTGCACTTAGGTGGAAAAAAATTGTTTACAATTATTAATAATAACTTGAAATATATATATATATATATATTTATATATATATATATATATATATATATATATATATATATATATATATATTAGGTTAGTTTTGGTTGATAAAGATTATTTAGATTTTTTGGACTAGTAGACTGACAGACTTACCTTGGTAAGAGTCCACTCTGTAGTCTTGAAATAGAAATACATAAAAGCACTTAAGCAATGATATATTTGAACCACACAGTGGTCTTTGTCAATCAAAGAGAAAACAAAAAGAAATACGAGAGAATGAAATAAAATAAGACTACAGAGTGGACTCTTACCAAGGTAAGTCTGTCAGTCTCCTAGTCCAAAAAATCTAAATCTATATATATGTGTGTGTGTGTGTGTGTATAAATCCATAAATAAAATGCGTCACAATTGAAATAAAATTAGTTTATTTATGACATATCATGGATTATTTTAACTATTTACAAATACCAATTATTATTTTATTAAATAGTCTAATATTGTTATGGTAATACATATAATACTAAGTAATCACTATCAGCAAGTACAAATAAGGTAGCGGTGAAGCATATTCTGAAATACAGACTGCAGCTGTAATAGTGTGTATGCAGTTCATGAAATCTTTAGGTCTTCAATGGTTTTTGGATTGCTGGTGTATAATTTATTCTTTAAATTTCGCTATAAGTAATAATCATGAGGAGAAAAATCCTTTGGTCCCGGGGGTCACAAGCCTAAGAAATAGTCCTCTTATCGGTAAAAGCACTACGCACATAAGCCAGTGATCTCCAAGATGTGTGACAAGTTATGTCTTGTTAAAAGAAAGAACAAGTAATTTCATGGGATGCAAGTTGATTAATAAAGTGATCATAAATATGCATGTAGACATCGGTTATAACTGTTGTCTCAAAGAAAATTGGCCCAACAATTCGCTACACTGAAACAACACATCAAAAACACTGATACACATGATTTTCATGTCATGTAGTGGATGTTCATGGAAGCTATGTGGGTTTATTGCAGACCAAATTCTTCCATTTTGGGTGCTAAAACAACCTGACACGAAGCCATGCGTCATCAGAAGAGAAGAAAAGAAATAGGTCCATTTCACAGTCTGCTACCTCTTTAAGTCCCCAGTTACAGTATGTCACTCTCTTAACTTTATCTGCTGAAGTTCTCGAACAGCACTGATTCTGTGAGGTTTCAGCTTTAAATAGTGTAGAACTCTTTAGCAAGATCTGTGTGGTCAACTTACATGGACTTTGATCTATATGAGTTGCAATGTTAATAACAACTTCAGGATTCCAGACTAAATTTGGCTCATTTCTCCATTTATTTACAACTATGACCATACTACGCCACATTTGCAACAACACCTGAACCGTTCTCTTAGCAGGAATTACTCTTTGGGTATTTCTCACAAAACTTTTTACTCATAACATTATTTGAACCGCTTTGGACATAGAACTCTACTATAAAAACTCTGTTCCACTGAATTTGGTATTGTGGCAAGTAACCATTTTTCATCCAGCGTGTTTGCTATGATATTATATGACCTTTACATTTGCTGGTTATACACAATAAAGGAAAAATAGGATGAATTTCCGTTGATTCGGCATAAACATTATACAATCTCGCCAAGTTACCAAGTTATGTGTGCCACCCTATATATAATGCTAGATGAGATTCTAGCGAAACGTCGGAACTGCGATTTTATGCACTGTAGAATGAACGGATGTACTCCAAATAATAACTATTCATCATATATATATATATATATATATATATATATATATATATATAAACACACACATACACACACACACACACACAAACACAAAGACAAACACAAAGGCAAATACAAATACACACACACACACACACATATTCAAATACATACACACACACACACATACAAATACGTACACACACACACACACACACATAGTTATACTGCCTTTAAAATACTGTGTTGTTACTTTTAAACATTTTACAATTGGATTTCTATATTGATTTGAAATAAGACCCAATGTCTTTTTGTTAGTTTACTTTTTCTTGAAAAATTTGTTATGACTCATGTACATGTTTTCAAGTGCATCATTATATGATTTGTTGCAATTGGCAAATCTTATGAAAGTATGAGAGAGATTTGCCACTCTACTCTTTCATTCCAGCCAAGGGAAGCTGTTGTATGAACCCCTACTTCACCAGCTTTACTTTCCAGTTGCTGTAATTGTTTAGTTCATATCATTATGTCTATTCGTAGTTTATCTATTAATAGCCTACCCGTTGCTGGTTGCTGCTATATCAGAAGAAAGGAATGTCAAGGAAACTCATTGTAGAAAAATTAAATTTTAATAATGTTATTTTTATGAAAGTAGATTATTTACTTTGGGGAAAGATTTTATTCATGAATTCTATCTTGTACTTAGGGTTACTGAAAAACAACTATAGCCACTGATCATTATATATGAAATCATTCGGCATTATAGATTACTAAATTTCAATAAGTATTTCTAGAATTTAAGCATAAAGGTAATAAACTAATTTATATTTTTCTCAAAACAAAATAATGTAGACAAAATCTGTATTTATTACATTAGAATAATATGTTAACATAAAAAGTAGTATCTTTTTTTTTTATAGTAAATTCATTTTGAATTTTTGGCCATTAGAGGTTGCAAGTAAATGTTATAAATAAATCTAGTTGCCCATATTTGCAGACATATGTCATGGGATCTTGCATTTTTCATGAATATATCATCATGTACCAATGAATGACGATGGAAGTGTAATACACTGACCAGTATTTGCAGTTTAAATGTTGGCATCTTGATTTATTGCATCCCTTAAGGTGCGATTCCTATGCGACGACTGTTATGACTACAGCAGCGTGGCTCTAGCAGCGCGACTAATCCCATACGATCTGAGTCGCTCGGTTAAATTCTTATGGCGCGACTAGTACAGTTGCATTGGGAACGCCATGGCCGACAGATCAAAGGACATTAATATCTTTCATTATGGTGACAGTTTCGAAAGGCAAAAACAATTGCTTTGACAGAGAAAAGTGTTGTACTTTTACACGTTTATCTGAATAGTGGAGAAAATAACACATTAGCAAGGGTCAAACCTACTAAACATTCAACAACAACAAAATACATAGTTTCTTGAAGCAACTACAAAAATCAATGTCGTAAACCAACCTCTGTGTGCTGGCTAAACAAATTTCGCCTAGATCGTTCAAAGGGGGAAAGATCCATTCAGGCCATTTTTACCATAAGGTATCTCATAACAAATCTTATGAGACATGGTTGTCTTCATAAGAAGTTAATATATAAAAACTTTATCGCAAGTTATACAAAAATGTTTGTTTTTCAGGATAATTTAAGCAAACTTCTCTCCCTTCAGTCTCAACTGGGAAATTATGAGATAATAAAACCTGGCCGTGAGTTTGTCATGGAAGGTGTATTGTATAAATTAAGCCGTAAAGAAATGCAGCTACGCTTTTTTATTTTGGTGAGTGTATTTATTTTAGATATAATGTTTTTAGTTTTTATTCTAAATTTTTTGTATTTCAGTACCAAAATCTCATATATTTCATACATAGTTAAACCTGTTTAAAAAGTGAAATCTTGAAATGGTAGTCTCTGAAAATACCTTACCTCTGAACCACTGGGAGACAAAAATTATTTCTTTCATTTTTCTTTGTTTCAAACATAAAAAATAAAATTTCTGTTCTTTGTAAAGTTCAAAGTGAACTATAAGAATCTTTAAATAATAAAATTATTTAATCACTTTAACAATAGTTTATGAATATCTGAGCTTTTCCGAAAGTTCGGATAGTCGTAAATTAGTGTTAAAGTGATTAATTAAGATTCACTGAACGTAATTGAGTACAAAATTCAAGAATAAAATTACCTTTCTTGTAAAAAGTCTTTTTACATTTAGTTTGGATTATAAAATTAAATAATCTAGTAAGGTAAAAATGTAATTAACAAATACTTAATTTTGGTGCCAGAAAGGTTTTTTTTATTGTAGTTACTAATTATATTTCTGAAGAATGACCTAGGTCTACATTAAACATTCTGATAAAAGAGATATTCACTTATTAGATTTTGTTTTTTTTCAATTCCGCCTCATCCCTTCATTGTTCATACTACTTGTGGTGAATATTATCTATGGTAAATATTATCCTGCTACTTTCTTAGACTATTTTTCACATCATAATAGTGATGCAGCAAGGAGGTTTGGGAGTTGAACCCCCCTATAAAAGGGTTATATAGTTCATTAAAATCTGTCATTGACAAAAAAAAATATTCTAAATTGCCATTTTTGTAACAATTTCATATAAATTACTCAAACTCTAAGAAAAAAATTCCTATGAAAACTTCAAGTTTTTTTTATAAAATGAATTGAGAATAAACTAAGATAATACTTATTAAATGAATATATATCTACAATGTCTATAAAAAATGCCAAAGCTTGTAACCTCATTTGGCAATTGCAGCATATTTGAAAAATAATTACAAAAAAACATCTAACTGTACTAGCTGTGATTTAAATTCATGAAAACATTTTTGTAATAGAAGCTGATATTTTTACCAAGTTACAGGCTCAGTATTTCTTTATAGAATTTTTAAAGCAATTTGAGCTTAGTTTTAAGACCTTGTTATTCCTAGGTCATTAACACATTCAGCATGGCGGTGATATTGGTGATCTCATCAAACTACTGTATGTTTTTTCGTTAACTTCCACCTCTGATGGCAGTGGAATGCTATGCGGGTTGCTTAGTTTGTTGTAGCATCTAATTATCGTGTCCGTTGTTTTCATCTCAATAATTTTATTTCTTACATTGTTTTATTTATCGGGTCACAATTAAAAAAAAAGAAATACAAATGATAAAATATTGTATGACAAATAATAAAACAATAAAAAAGACAGAAAGAAAAATAATTTACATAAAAATCTAAAGTACCTACTACCAAAATATACTACATACTAAAATTAACACTCAATTTTTAACTTGGAATGTTTGTTTCTGTTTGTGCCATGCGTTTCACAAAACAATAGAGATCGATAATGTAAACGCAGACATAGATAATGCATATGTCACGTCCGAGACTATTTATAGCCGAGATTAGTTGACATTTGTTTACTACAATCTTATGATGACACATTAGGTTTCCGGGGGTCCATGCATTTTGTCAATGACTCATATTTACCATAGTCTGTTCCCACCTCGAGTTGGTTCATTCACTCTTAATAGGACAGTTATCGTTTATTCTTGCGTTAGTTCAGAGAGCTTAGTTTATTTTTATGATCATTGTTTTTACCGGATTTTTTGCAGCTTTAAGTGATTCAAACTAAAAAAAAACTTTAAAATATAAAAGTTAAACCAAATTAAATCTGTTCATAAAACAGCCTGAACCATTGTTTCAGTTGAAGCACCAAAAGTTAACTTGGGATGGTCGGATTTTAAAACGACTCAGGCACAATGTTCTCCAAATTCTTCTGAAGCACTGACGTAAAAATCAAACCTTTATACAAACACGTATCGACACTAGAGAAGTTTCAATTAGACTGGGAATGAGCGTGCCGGTGCGCTCCTGTCTCTCAGAAGGGAATCGGGGATCGCACCAGCACGCTCTCAGTGCCTAGTAAGGGAACCCAGAGCATTCCGGTACGCTAGCCGTGCTGAACATGTTAATCTAATTTTTGTAGTAAGTAATACCCAGTTTATGTGCTTCAATTTAATGTTTATTAAATATCCTTTAAGTGTGTAATTTAAGTAAATTTACTTTTATGAAAAAATCTGATGAACTTATATTGTCAACTCATTCCCAAAATATGTGACATTGATCAGCGTTTCAAATTTGAACGATTCAAAATTATTCTTCCTTCTCACTTGTAAGGTAATTCAATGAAACTCAATTTTATTTTCATATTCATCAGGTAAATGTTGAGGTAAAGTGGTTCACCTTCGAATTGAAAGACCGTGTTTATGAAGAAACCTTGCACACCAACTAAGACTTGCACGAAATTGTCTGTTATTGATGTTAAGACTTGCAGCAATTCGTCTTGCTTGAATTTGTATGATTTCTGTTTTACTGCAAAAGCTGTACTTCTTTTTTCTTGTATAAACTCGACTATCTACATTTCTATACATCTCTTTCTTGTCATGATTAGACCGTCAATCACAAGTACTAAGTTGTAATTTTGGTTTTTTTATTTTCCATTTCTGGATATTGGTTTCTGGCACATCAAATTTGCTTGATGTGGCCTGATTGCCATTTTCTTCTACATGTTTTATTACTTATTTACTTCTTCTTACTTCTTCCAGTAGGCGTCCAGCTTCAGTTGTAGCCGATGGCCCGATGTCCATGATAAACTGTCATCGCAGAGTTCCAATGATTTTTGTTTGTTAAAATGGTATTAATGTCCAATCCCTCTACCCTTAAAAGGTCCCTGGCCAGATTTGGATAATAGCACTTAATGAGGATGTGCTCCAGGTCTTTTTCTCCACTTTGGCATAGGGCTCATTCTGGTGATTCCGCTAAATTGAACCGGTAAAGATAGGCCTGGGTTAAAATGTGTCCAGTCCGAGCTCTGGCAGAGAAAGTACATAGACTTCTTTTGATTCCGCTATACATGTCTTCTTTTGCCGGTTCATTCTGGAGGTTAAATAGGGATCGACTGACAGGACATCTTGACCATTCTTCAGTCCACTTTCTCCTGAAAATTGCTCTGCAGACTTTTGACAATATAAGAGGGAGTATATCTCTCGGTCAGTAGGTTGCATTGCTGAGGCCAATTTTGATGCTTCATCAGCTTCTTCATTCCCTCTCAACCCACAATGGGCAGGGATCCACTGGAAGACTACCTTTTTGCCCTTATCTTGCAACATCACAATTCACCTCCTCAATTCAGCAACTCTAAAGGAGTATAACGTAGTGCATGGCAACGCCAGAACTTGGAGGGCTGATTTCCAATCAGTAAGAATACAAATATCCGATTCGCAGATAGATTGACAGCTCACCAATGCAGCGTTAATTGCCAGCAATTCAGCATCCATGCTAGACCGGGCATTTGTCGGTGCGAAAAAACGTTCTCCAGTTTCGAGGTTGAAGTAGACCGCTCCTGATTTCCCCTTCTCCATGTCAACTGATCCGTCCGTGAAGATTTTTACTTGCTCATTATATTTCTGGTGGAGCATTGCTATGGCTTCAGTGCGTAGGTGTTCTGAATGACTCTCTTTTGTCAATTTATTAGGTAAATCTATCTCAATCGAGACTCCTATCCATCTGTGAGGAGACTCATCATACTCAATAGGGATGTGTTCTGGGCTATTGATAGGTAATTGTGATGAAATTTTTCTCACCTGATAACTGAAAGATCTCGCGATTGTGCACGAGCTTGATAGGATCCCTCTTAAGGGATGACCGCTAGCTGATGTCATAATTTTCAAGTACTTATTCCACATTTGTCTTGCTATATACATATTTCAATAGGTTCAATGCGGAGTTCAATCTCCATTGCTGCTATCGGTGTAGTCTTCATACAGCCCAAACACAGCCTTAGAGCTGCAGCCGTCGTATCTTTGCAAGGTGAGTTGCAGCAGCTCCACCTCACACCTCACAGCCATAAGTCGCCTTGAATCGCACAAACATTAAATAGAATGTTTTCATCGTAGTTGTGTTAGCACCCCATTGTCGGCTGGAAACCGACTTTAGTGCATTTATTCTACGCATACAGGTTTTGAGAATGTGGTCAACATGAGCTGCCCATCTAAGTTTTGGGTCCAACACTGTGCCCAGAAGTTTAGGGTTTCGGTTGTGCTTTAAAGATTTTCTGTCGACCTTCAGGCTTGGAGTGAAATTGGCTAGAGAGTTCTTTCTTGTGAAAAATGAACATTCTGTCTTTTCAGCAGACATTTTAAGATTCCATTTTCTGCACCAACCCGCCATGCAATCGAGCGCTGTCTGAATCAACTCCACTGCCTTTTCTTGATTTGAAACAGTGGCCCATATGGTGTTGTCATCTGCATAGGTAAAACAAGGTGTCTGCTCAGGTAAGGACTTTGTAAGATCATGCAATGTAATATTGAACAGTATCGGACAGACAATGCCTCCCTGTGGTATACCATTAGCAACAATGTAAGGAGATGATTCGGTTCCATTAACTGATGCTCGGATAGTTCGGTCTCGCAGGAAGTTGTTAATGTATTTCAGCATCCTCCCCCTAATCCCCAGTCTCATGCATTGAAGAATCACTGTTGCATGTGGCACCCTATCAAATGCTGCTTCAAAGTCTATCATTACCGCAACTGTTGATTGTTTTCTTTGAAATCCTTTATAAACGCAATCCGTGAAGTATAGCAAAGCATCAGTAGTACTTCTTTGTTTCCAAAATCCAAATTGGAATGCATTTAACAGATGGTTCTTCTCAAGTCTTCATGATAATCGGTTATTTACTAGGCGGTCTAGAAGCTTCCCAAGACACGATTTTAGCCCAATAAGTCTATATGACTCCACTTTAGATTCATTCTTTCCGGTCTTCGTAAAGGAATAATTTGAGCAGTTTTCCATTTTTTTGGAATATTTCTGTTTTTCCAAATCCTGTTAAAAAGGGCCGTTATTCTTGTCAACATTTCTGGACAGCAATGTTTCAGCATTTCATTATGTATATCATCCTGACCCGGGGCAGAACTTTTCAGTTTTGATACACAGCTGTTCAGTTCATTTGGCGAGAAAGGCGCATCATCTGGGTCCTCCTGAAGACACAGCCTTTCCAAGTGGCAGGTGAGCCTTTGCTCTTCTTTGTCCAAGTACATTGGCCATGGAATCCTTTTTCCCGATTTCTCGGACAGGCAGTGTCCAAAAGCTTCTGCTTTTTCCTTGTCAGCTACTAGTAATTTTCCATCCAACCTTCTTATAGTGTTAATTTGCTTCGATGTTGCCTGGAACCTCTTCCACACTGTGCTCGCAGGAGTGTTGACACTCATAGAGTTCACAAACTCCCTCCACGACTTCCTCTTTGCCTCCAATATAGCTCTTCGCAATATGGCGTTGCATTTATTGTAGGTAGATCGATTTTTTGGAGTTCTAAACTTTTTCCATGCTTTCCGTGCAATTGTACGATCTTTTCTGAGTTGTTTGATTTCATCATTCCACCAATTGTTTATATGATTTTGCGTGTATTTACTTAATTTCCTAGGAATACTTTTTTCAGCTGCTTCGAAAATATCTTTTTCTATATCATAAATCTTATCATCCGTGAGATGCCGAGGGATGCGCGTCATTTCTTCAAACTTGGTCCAATCAGCTTCGTTCAACCTGAATTTGCTGTGCACCACAGTATGGTTTCTATTCTGGATGCTGCGGTGTTAATATGAATGAAAATAGGAAAATGATCACTTCCCATATCAGCACCTACATATCATTTTGTCACTTTTCTTTGAATGCTAGGAGTTGCCAAAGAGAGGTCAATAGTACTGAGAGTACCTGTTGACGCAGATTGATAGGTCGCCTGTCCTTTTTCGTTTAATAGTAACAGGTTACTGGTTAATAACCAGTCGCTCAGTATGGTGCCATTTCCATTACTGGGACCATCGTTCCAAGTGCCATATTTACTGTTTAAATCTCCAACAATTAACGTTTTTTCATCTATATTAGACAAAATTTGCAGGTCGTCACATCTAAGGCTCTTACTGGGGATGTAAGTGTTAAGAATAGCAAAGTTAGTGTTATTATCAACCCTTATCTTGAATTTTGAGACTTCAACAATCTCTGTCATTGATTTAACATAATTATCCACAATTAAACAATCCTTAATTAATGTTAACAAGCCTCCCCCCAGTACGTGATTCATGAGACGCATTATACATTTTGTAGCCAGCAAACTTTGGGTGGTACTTTTCGTCTTGTGGTAGTGACGCCTCCAGTATGCAGGCAATTGTGACATTTTCCTCTTCTAACACTCTCTTCAGTTCCTCAGATTTGTTACGCAGAGATCATGCATTCCATTGCATTATTACTAGGCGATTGTCTGGCTCACTTTTTGGATTGCTTTTAGTATCGATTCGAGTTCGAACTTTCTGTTTCTCCCTGAAGGTCGTACCTATTGAAACGTGCCCAAGTTCTTGATTAGCTTTCCTTAGAACCTCCATATGTAGATTTTTTGCGAAGGTTCTGCTTGGGCACCAAACTTCTACTCTGCGAAATATTCCCACTTCTCTTCTTCTCAATATAATATTTTTGTCAATGTTATGAGTTTTGCGTATCGACTGGATAGTGTGTACTTCAGTCTTCCAAAATAAGACTTTCAAACGGTTAGGTCTCCAATTAGAGACACGTTGAAAATCCTGAAAAGGACTGTTTGAATCAGACTCTTGATGACTCATGGAACTTTTGTTTCGAAAAGCTAATGCTGGCGTTCAGTTCACTGTTAACAGCTACCCAGGGGTAGGACGAGGGCCAACCAGCTTACCCTCATGTTTTATTACTAAAAGTTTAAATTTTGTCGTATGCCATGAACTAACATATTGTCTTTTCACTCATTGTAAATCAAAATCAATTAACCGATAAACATTAGCTACTACTCAAGCTAATGTGTATCAGCTAGACATGTAGTGCATTCAGAAAAGGAATTCCATAAGAGAGGATTTTCCGGAAACAACTGTATTACAGTATCTCCTCAAACATGAATTTAACAACAGCGGAAATGAAATTTAGCTTCAAGGTATGTGCAATGGCCCTTCTCTTTTTTATTCTGTCCTGACGGATTGTACCAGGTAACAGAAAATCCAGTAAGTTAAACCCCATATTTCATTTTTTGTCATTACAGTTATACCTATTCGTGTATAACGTGCACTGTTATGCTGTAAAAGGAATTTAAAGGAAAAATATGCTCGCTATACACAGTAAATAAGGTTTTATTTTTTTATTTCATTTGAGTTGTGTATGATATTTCTTGCTTGCAAATTTGAATCTGTTCCCAGATTAAGCCTTTTTGTATTTTTTTTTTTTAATGATTAATCATGCTTTTTTTCACTGTAGGGAATATGTGATTACTTTTACTGGCGTTTGTGGCTATGTTTTAGTTATAAATGTTTGCTTTTAGGCGTTTTTTCTGTCTTTTAATTTCTTTTTTGTTTCTTTGGACAATGTATAATTTATTACCTATTTTATAAATTGCTTTACTAAATGTACGGCATATGTTTTCCAATTGGTATATTTTATTTATTACATTTCCAGGATTTTTATGTTACATTAATATTCTAGATTTTTAGGAATTTTGTAATTTTTTTCTTTTGTATCCCCTGTTAGTTGTTTGTGGTTCAAGATTCAGGGGATGTAGTTTAGTCAGTATTTCATATTATAATTTGTGTGTGTTTATTTCTATTCAATTTTTAGGCTATTTGGCATAGTATGTATTTTTTTCTTCTTATTTTTTAACGGAATCCGTTAATCTTATAGACTAGTTTTATAAACAAAATCAGCTTTAAGCCAAATCATGTGAAGCTATTAAAAGTAGCAAAATAATGGTCTTAATGCTAGGGCACTTTTATATAAACTAAATCCTAAGCATCAGAATTATTTGTTAATTCTGGTTTAAGGTTTAGTTAGGTCATTGGGATTTGGTCTACTTAAGACACTGTATTTCCTGAATACACTACTCTTTTTTCCTGAATTCAGTCTTGTTCTGTTAACATTTACAGATTTTTTTAATGGCATGGAATGTTGGAAAAACTTTGTTTTTATTATTTCCATACAAAAAATAAGCATCACTGTAAAAAAGACAGACAAAAGTAACTCGATCGTAATTATACACCAACAAGACATCGACAAGAAAGTCAACAGCTTCATTACTGAAAACAAAATAACCGAACTCTGATCAGACCCCACACCTAAATTCCAAACAGAAATTAAAAATCTTATAAACAAATGCACCGAAATCATGAAAAGTGAACAAAAGAAATATTACAAACAAATAAAACCCCAAGCTTCCATATTAAATGCATTACCTACAATCCACAAGGAAAACACACCCATACGTCCACTAATCAATCACACACATGCACCATCACATAAATTAGCCAAATACATAGACAAACTTATAAGAGACAACATAAACTTTCACAACCACACATCCGTACACAATAACATAGACCTCATACACAAAATACAAGACATCCAAATACCAAACAACTCCACCATAGCCTCATTCGACATAAAAACCTTTACACTAATGTGCCAATAGAACTAACACTCCACATACTACAAAATATGCTCACAGCAAACAACACGCCACATAAACTCACACATGAAATAATCACACTCACCAAACTCATCACATCACAAAACTACTTCACATACTAACACAAATACTACACACAGAAAGATGGCCTCCCAATGGGTTCCCCTATCTCAGGCATCCTAGCAGAAATATTCCTACACCACATCAAACAATGATATATTCTACAGAACAATAACCACACACATAAAATAATTTACTACCATAGATATGTAGATGCCATTTTAATATTATACAACGGCAAATCAAACAACTACATAATTCCATTAATACCATACACCAAAACTTCACATTTACTCTTGAATTAGAAGAAAACAATAGAATAAACTCCCTAGACCTTACCATCACCAAATACAACACTAGACACAATTTCAAAATATACAGAAAACCAACAACTACAGATATGGTCATACATAATACATCTAATCACCCCACACAACACAAACACGCTGCATTTAATCATATGTTACACCGCCTAATAAATATACCAGTGCTACAGAAAGACTACAACGAAGAACTTAATACTATAAAATACATCGCTCAACAAAACGGCTACCAACACACACTCATAGACAACATACTCAGGAAAATAAAACATAAACACCATCAAACCGCCACACAGACACACCACACAAAAAACAACAAATAAATATCCCTTACCTACCACAATAAAAACACACACAAAATAGCCTCCACATTCAAAAAACTCTATTACCAAATATCCTACAAAACAACAAACACTCTAAGAAAACATATACAACCTTTTCAAAAAGAAACTGACATATACAAACTCTCAGGTATTTACAAATTAACTTGCAACGATTGTCCCAACTATTACATCGGTCAAACCGGCAGGTCATTCTATACACGCTTCGATAAACACATTACCCAAACAAACCCTAAATCCAGCTACGCAAAACACCTAAATAACACCCAACACACACATACCGACATACACACTAATTTAAATATTCTACACACATTAAAACAGAGTAAAAAACTAACAACCTTAAAAAAATATGAAATCTACAAACACTACGCAACAGATTGGGAAAATGTATTAAACGACCACACACACTTTGAAGTTAATATCCTTTTCCAATACACCACACAAGACGCCGACACCTCACCCTCTGTCATAAATCCAACCCTGTCATACCGTTTGTAAACACCAAAAGCCGCCAGTAGAGGGTTAGCTTCGTAAAAGGAATTATAGTTTTGAAACGCGTTAGCAAGTAAGCAATTACGTATTCACTTAGTTAAGTAGTAAAATTAGTTTAATTAGATCACTGTAAAGATATGCCTTTTTATCAAGCAATTCTTCATAAATGTCTGCACTTTGTTATAATACAATACTTAATAGCTATATTAAAATATAGCTACAAAGTATGTGGTTAGGTTTTGTTTAAAGGGGGGAAATGTTTACTATTTAAAGTAACTGTTAACATTTAAAAGCAAATGTTTACTATTTGAATTAAATGTTACTTTAAAGTAACATGTTTACTATTTAAATATTTTTATAGTAAATGTACTAAGAAAGTAACATTCTACTTAGAAGTAAAATGTTTGCATAAGTAACATAAAGTTACTTTAAAATGTTTTAAAGTTAACATTTAAAATGTTTAAATAGTAAACATTTAAAGTACTCTTTAAATGTTTACTATTTAAAGAGTAAAAATTTGTTACTATTGTTTTTACATCAATTACCACATTAAATGAATGGTGCCTAATTTCCTTAATCCTGCTACAATGTGTATATTAAGACATACTGACAAACATAGGTAAAATTGATTTTTTTTTTTTTTAATAATCAAACCTACTCTAATTTTATTCTTTGTAGCTATAATATTATACAGATAATATTATACAAGTAATTTAGTATAATATAGTGCTCTGTTTTGTTAAGAAATTTTGAATTTGTACGATTTCAAGTGTGTTGTAAATAGAGGTTATGTTTGTATCTTATACAATTTTAACAACTTTCTATTGTTTGCAATATTCTTGTGTAGAATGATTTTTTTAGTATTGTATATAATAATAATAATAATAATAATAATAATAAAATCAGGTTTGGCGGTATTACCAATTTAAAACCATTGTTTATGAGTTCAGTTGTTTATTTTAATATTGTGTATTTGTTCAGCTGAGTGATTGTTTGTTATACACATCACATTATGGCTCCATGACAGGGCTTAGAGTGAAGAATAAACTACCTCTGTGTGGAATGAAGGTGACTCCTGCCCATGATAAAGAGAGTACAACAGAGTTTAGTATAATAACAAGCACACGCAGCTTTACACTTAGAGCAAAGTAAGCAAACTATCTATCCATAAGCCTGTAAATATGCAGGCATGTATAAATATATTTGTTTCTTTTAATTCTTTTCTGTTAGCACAACCTATCCATCTAATCATTATCATTTTCCTTGTAAAGAATGTAACAAATATACACCTGTTATACAAGTCTACTTCATGAATTCCATAGTCAATATGTGATACCATAATTATGTGCCCTATATATTTTGTATATTTTCCCATTATTCACATTTTTTTCTTAACTCTCACATATGGTAATAGTCATTGTGAAACATCTGCTTATATTTTTTAAATTCTAATCCTTGAAAAACAGTAGGTTTACTGAGATAAAATCTTATAAAAGTGAGTTTAACTCATTTTCATTTCCTAGACAAAAGGAAATTCATCTTTTTCCACATCCCCTATAAATGACGATATCCCACCTTATCTTCATTTGAAGCCATATAAGTCTTATTTAAAGATTTAGAGTTATTTAAAAATACGGAATTATTTAATGTTTTTTGAACTTTTTTGGTTGGTTTTTAAAGAAATAAATTTGATTTGGCATTCTTAGATATAATTATTATGTTATTGCTACAACCACGTCTATTTGGGGCATTTATTTCAAAAAATATTTACACAAAAATAATACATATTTAAAAATAATATGAATAATTACAATTATATTTGAATACAGAAAATACTTATTTAACTAATAAGGCTGCTTCCGCTTCTCTCCGTCATTGCCTTCGCCATGCCCGCTGCTTGTTGCTCCACCGGCGTTAGTCCTGAGCTCTTTTTCCACATCGTCTCTCATAAAGTCTTTGTAGAGTTGGATGTGGTCATCTGCGAAATCGTTGTACGATTTCTCTTATACTATAGGACCAATATACATCTCTACAGGTCGGCGTGATCCTTGGTCTGCTGTACAGAAGTTACTAAGTTTATTTTCCTGATCTGTAAGGAGGTTGCTGACTAGTCTTAACTACTAAGAGGGATTTGGCATCTCTCACAGTACCCTAGTCTAACATACAGACTATTGACAACATTCACTTCACTATTAAACACTCTATTACACTTCTGTTCACATATAACAATAATAACACAATCTTTATACATATCAACATGTATTACATTTTACATTTTCTTTTAGGGGTTTTTGTTCAGAACCGTTATGCTGAAAAGATCAGAGCTTGACAAACTCTTATCAGGGAGGCTACTGTGAACTTGCTCTGTCAAAGACATAAACAGGGTTGTTGAGCTACCTGCTGCTTCAGTTCTTGGTCTGGGAGTATCTGCGGTGCACAAATGTTAGAGCCTGTGCACAGTATTACAAGTACTTTATTGATGCTCATTCATTGGAGCTAAGGAGTATAACTATAGGAAACACAGTTCTTGGGGTTGGAAGTGATACATGAGTGTACCCGTAACGCCTAACACGATAGCTGGTCTTACATAAATTTATAGATACAAAAAACCTTAACACTCATAAGTTTAAAGTGGATATTTAAGGACTCACCTGACAACCTCAAGGTTAAAGATGAGAGCAAGACGTTAATAGTTGCAATGTCATTGGCATTGCCATCATCTAAGTATTTAATATTTTATTGCACGGAAGAAAGAAAAGATAGCATTAAATAAAAGGTTTAGAATATAGGACACTGCTTTTTGCAACCAATTCTAAAAGACAAATGGGTTATCTTTTTAAAATAACTTCCCTTTTTGATGTGGTGATGGTATCTGTGGCTTCCCATAGATCCTTGATTCAGAACTGTCGTTTCTCAGTAACAGATGTACCAATTATGAAGACTAGTAAAGGCAAGAAAGTTGCAACATCTTCTTTTATTTCGACAAACTAGAAATACCTGAATACATACATGCAAGTTACCAGAGGCTGTCAGTTAGGGCATATGTGGCAAACCCCTGGCAAAGATTTAAGTGTCCACATTTTGGAAACAGCATTTTTCCTGCTCAAAGCAGAGTGTATGTGGTAAATGTAGTATTGAAAGCCGTACAGATTGCCCTCAGCTTGCAGAGGACTTTCTTGCCATTCTTAAGAGTCTAACTCTCCCGCAGAGGGGTGCGGCCTAGCCGCACCTACGAGGGATTTGGCGTCCCTCGCGGTACCCTAGCCTAACACTACACCACTCACAAAACATATACACACACATACACACACCAACACAATCTATAGACATTTCAACACTTACATCTTCTCTTAGGGATTTTTTGACTGGTCAGAACCATTGCGCGTTGGGAGTGCTGAAAAGGCCAGAGCTTGACAAACTCTGGTCTGGGACGCTGATGTGAGCTTGCTCTGCCGAAGACGTAAGCGCGGTTTCTGGTCTACCAGCCGCTTCGGTCCTTGGTCAGGGAGTGTCCGCGGTGCACGGGTGTCGGAGCCTGTGCACAGTACTACGAGTTCTCGACTGATGCCCATCCAGTCGAGCTAAGGAGAAAAGCTATAGGCCTCAGAGTTCTGAGGGTTGGAAATGATCTTAATGTGATCCAAGGGTGTACCCGTTCCTATAGTCTCGCCCGTAACGCTTGACACGATGGCTGGCAAAAAATATTTATGGATTCCAAAACCACGTCAAATATGACTAGTCTGAAGAGGACACGCCAGGATTCTCCTGACGATAGTCAAGATTTGAGTAAAAAGTTGATGGTGGCAACGTCGCAGACATTGCCATCAGCAAAGTATTTAGTTGTTTCTAGTGCCGAAGAAGGGAAAGATCTTTCCAAAGTTTCTCCTTTCCTGATTAACAAGGCTATTACTGCGTGTGCTGGAGGCCCAGTAGCCTCTATTAAGAAACTTCGAAACGGAACACTTTTAATTGCGACTTCAACCGACAGACAAACCCGTTCTCTATCAAAAATGACCTCCTTCTTTGACCAGGTCATGGTATCTGTGGCTCCCCACAGATCCTTGAATTACTCAAAGGGGGTCATCACATGTAGGGATTTAATGCACCTTCCAATCGATGAAATAAAGTCCGAACTGTCTTCTCAGTTAGTTACGGACGTTATCCCTATAATGAAAATGGACAAAGGAGAAAAAGTAGCAACAGCGTCTTTTATCGTAACTTTTGGAAAGCCGGAAATACCCGAATACTTGCATGCAGGTTACCAAAGGATCTCAGTGAGACCATACGTGGCTAACCCTAGGCGCTGCTTCAAGTGTCAGCGTTTTGGGCATATCAGCTCTACCTGTTCGAAGCAGAACGTATGCGGTATATGTAGCATTGAAGGCCATGATGATAAGGATTGTGTAAATTCTCCGAAATGCACCAACTGTGGTGGTGACCACCCAGCGCGATCCTACAACTGTCCTACCTTTAAGGAAGAGAAAGCTATCCTAGGCATCGTGGCGAAAGACAAGCTGTCGTTTCCAGAGGCCAAAAAACTCTATCGATCCACTCAGCCAAAGACAGACAGTAAGACTTATGCCGCTACTTTGACCGCTTCAAAATCATCTTGTACGAACTGTGCTGAGCTGTCCAAGAAGATTGAAGCTCTAACTGAACAAGTGTCTCGCCTTTTGTGCTTAGTCACAAATGGTCCATTTTTGAATTTGTTACAACCTGCAGCAACTGATAGTGTTTTGCCTCGTGTACCTATCCCTTCCACTGGGGGGATTGGAGCACGAAATAAATCACTAAGCGAGCCTTGTGTTTCTGTGCAGAAGATATTATCAACGGGTAATAAACCTTCTGTGCAGAAGACGTTGGAAAAATCCAAACCACGTAAACCAGTGTTACGTCAGACCACATCGCCACCGTTGTTACCGGGTATTAAACAAAATTCTAACAAAGGAGGGAATGTAAAAACTAAACCTCCTAAACCCAAAACTTCCTCAGATTCCATCCCTGAACGGGTGGATATGGCATCTGAGAAATGTAAGCCTGAGACGTCTAAAAACGTCCCAGGCAAGAAAGGAGAGAGCACCAATGGGTGTCAAATAAATCCTTTGTTAAGCTAATAAATGTCTTTGCTTAGGAAGTCAGTGATACAATGGAACGTCAACGGTGTTAGGAGTCACATAGAAGAACTTAAAGTACTTGTGCGAGATGTGTATCCAATGTTTGTATGTCTACAGGAGACACATCTCCACGAATCGCATAATTTCCATTTAAGGGAGTATTCAGTTTTTAGATCGGACTTTGTTACAGAAGATCGAGCTAGAGGTGGCGTAGCCATCCTATCCCGTGACTGTATCGATGCTGTTTCTCTAAACTTAATAACTCCTTTACAATCAGTAGCCGTTCAAACAGCTGTCCCCTATAAAATCACTGTGTGTGGTGTCTACTTGCCACCACATGAAAATCTGCAACGCAGGGATTTAGTGAATTTGATAAGCCAGTTACCGACTCCGTTCTTATTGGTAGGAGATTTCAATGCCCACCATTTGTCTTGGGGATCTCCGACTAGCAACTCTCGAGGTGAACTTGTGGAGAGTGTGAGAACGGAACTGGACTTATGTCTGCTAAATGACGGTTCGCCTACCCATTTAGCAGCATCTACTGGTGGATGTACAGTTGTTGACCTATCGATCTGCAGCCCTCAATTAGCTACTAGATGCACATGGTCGGTACTCAATGATTTGTATGGAAGCGACCATGTGCCTATTAAGATCAATTTATGTGACTCCCAACCCTGTTATGATCGAAATTCCCGTTGGATTTTGCAAAAAGCCAACTGGGACTCCTACTCGAATTACCTTGTATCACTTGACATGGATTATCTGACACCCATTGATAAAAATATAGAAAATTTTACGAAAGCAATTTTAAATGCCGCTGAAAAGACCATTCCGAAAACCTCTGAGCATCCACGCCGACCACCTGTGCCGTGGTGGAACGATGAATGCACAGAAATCCTCCGTTTACGACGAAGAGCTCTTAGGAAATTTAAACGACACCCAACAAATGGAAACCTTCAGGAATATAAAATACTCAGTGCGAAAGCACGGAGGATATTTAGGCTGAGTAGAAAGAACTCTTGGGAACAGTACATTAGCACAATTACAGGAACAACTCCGTCCTCCACAGTGTAGAGGAAACTAAGATCAGTTTGTGGTACTTCCACTCCGTTGCCAGCCATTGCGCTGAAGCAACCGGATGGAAGAATAATCTCAAACCGTGATGATATTGCTAATGTACTTGGAAAATCATTTTCTAACTTTTCTGCTACTACAGCCTATAATAGATTATTCCAGATTTATAAACTGAAGGAAGAAGCAATACCGTTTACTGTTGGGTTGTCTGGGGACTCTCCTTTAAACACTCCTTTCTCTATAGGGGAATTGGAGTCAGCTCTTGCGTCAACGAAGGATTCTGCACCAGGTCCTGATTCCATTGTGTACTCCATGCTAAAACATCTACCATCATCTGCGAAACTTGTCCTCCTTCGAGTATACAATGGTTTATTTGAGGAGCGCTCTTTCCCCGATGCATGGTTAGAATCGACTGTAATTCCTCTTTTGAAGCCAAGTAAAGACAAAACCAATCCCAGTAGTTATAGACCTATATCCCTTACAAGCGTCTTATGCAAACTACTGGAGAAGATGGTCAACCGCCGTCTTGTCTGGTACCTAGAAACCAATGACCTTATTTGCAACGAACAGTGTGGTTTCAGGCAAGGACGATCATCCGTTGACCAATTGGTTTTGTTAGAATCCGCTATTCAAGATGGCTTTCTCTTGCGTCAAACACTCGTTGCTGTTTTCTTCGACCTTGAGAAGGCATACGATATGGCATGGAAAAGAGGAATTCTGAACACTTTAAAATCATGGGGTATACAAGGAAATGTCTTAGCATTCATAGCTAACTTTCTTTCAAATAGATCTTTCCGCGTTCGTCTTGGAGCCACGTATTCAAACAGTTATATACAGGAGAATGGTGTACCGCAGGGCAGTGTGCTGAGCGTCACGCTATTTGCCGTTGCAATAAACAGTATCACGAGTTATATACGATCTCCGGTTCACTGTTCACTCTTTGTAGATGACTTTTGTATATATGTGCCTGCTCGTAGTATGGCTGCGGAAAGATCTTTGCAGTTAGCAATAAGTAGATTAGAGGAATGGTCAAGAACTACAGGTTTTAAATTCTCTGCTTCGAAGACCCAGTGTGTAGCATTTAGTCGTCGTAGGCAACACCAGGAGCCGACCCTTTATCTTCATGGGATTCAACTTCAAACCACGGATAGTGTTCGATTTCTAGGTCTTTTATTTGATAAAAGACTCTCATGGATCTCACATGTTCATGATTTGAAGGTGAGATGCAACAAGAAATTGGATATGTTAAAGAGTCCTTAGTGGTACGAATTGGGGAGCAGACAGAACTAGTATGCTTCGCTTTTATCGTGCGGTCGTTAGATCGCACATTGATTATGGCTGTCAAGCCTATTCATCCGCACGACTTACAGTTCTGAAAACTCTCGATGCTGTCCACCACTCTGGACTTAGACTTGCTACTGGTGCATTTAGAACTAGCCCAATCCCTAGTCTTCTTGTCGAGGCTGGGGAACCCGCTCTTTCAAGACGACGTCAGATGCTACAAATATCTTATATATCTGGTCTTCGAAGCAAACCTAAACATCCGGCATTTAATGTAGTGTTTAATAACCGCTACAAACCATCTTATATTGCACGCGAACGTTCAACCGCCCCTTTCGGTACTCGGACGTCGCGCATAATTGATAATCTAGAGTCGGAACTTCCTACTACGTTTGAACGATCGATGTGCTGTCTACCTCCATGGATAATAAAAACGCCCCGCTTCCATTTTTCACTGTCCAGTTTTATAAAAACCAATACTCCTAATGTGGTGTACCACCAGGAGTTTTTGGCAATATACAGATCCCACCAGTATAGTGAGATTATTTTCACGGATGGATCTAAACTGGACCATGGCTTTGGGTGTGCGTTTTATGCGTCTGGACGTACCTACACGTACGGATTGCCCTCAGCTTGCAGTGTTTTCACGGCAGAACTATTTGCTATTTTTAAAGCTTTGACCGTCATTCAATCTCGATCTTCGCATTATCTTTTGTGTTCGGATTCCAAAAGTGCTCTTCAGGATGTTTTCTCTAACAACCCTTTAGTTGGGGACATTTTGTGTGCTGTACACAGGCTTCAATTGGGGGGTGTGGGGGTAACTTTCTGTTGGGTTCCTGGACATTGCGGAATACTTGGAAACACAAAAGCGGATGAAGCGGCGAAGAAAGCTACAAGTTTGGTGCCTATTACTCAACTAGTTATGGCATCTGATTATGTGTGTTTCGCGAAACATTTATTGCTCGCTGCTTGGAATGACGAGTGGCATACCGTGATTCAGAATAAGCTGAGGGATATTAAAGATACCGTCCATCCATGGAGGTCTTCAATTCGTTCAAAATGTAGGGAGGAAGTGGTGGTTACACGCCTTCGCGTTGGCCACTCTTTTGCAACTCATGGATATTTGATGAGTCGTGAAGATCCACCAATATGCCAATATTGCGGTGATATCTTCACAATAAAACATATTTTAGTAGACTGTGTTAATGTAAGCAATATTCGTGACCTTTTTAATTTAAAAGGGAGTTTGAAGGTGGTGCTAAGGGACGATGCCTCGGCCATTGACCGAGTCATCGCTTTCTTGCACCACTTGAAAATATTTTTTAAAATTTAATACATAAATATATTTTTTTATTTATACATATAATTCTGTTTCTTTTATTTATCTTAATTTAATTTATTTTGTGTTCTTGTTATTGTTATTGAGATTTATTTATTGGTAAATTGTTACCTATTATTGTTTTACATATTGTTATTATCTATTTACTGTTATATTGTTCTTTGTTGTTATTTTGTTATTTATAGTTTTTTAAGAATTTTTTCATTGTTATAGATTTATTGTTGTTTTTTGTTATTTATTGTTGTTGTTTTGAAATTTTTGTTCTATTTAAATTTATTTGGTATTATTAAAAATATTGCGTTCCGTGTTAGATTTTGTTTGGCGATGATAACCACAATTGGTTTTTCGCCAGGAAAAAAAAAAAAAAAGAGTCTAACTGTCATTCAATCTAGGAAGATCTCAAAAGTGCTCTTCAGGATATCTTCTCTGTGAACCCCTTAGTTAGGGTTATTTTGTATCCAGTACATAAATTTCAATTAGGGGGTGTTAGGGTAACATTCTGCTGGTCACTTTAGGATTATCAGTGTCACACCGCCATAGGAAGGCTAAATAACGAAGTTATGCCCTACAATAAAATTTAGAAAGTTCCACCCCACAAAGGAAATTTTATCTAATAGCCTTTCTCGGGCTGTGGCCAGTACGGATACTTATAAAAGAAGATATATCTAATTTAAAATATTGAACAGATTTACTTTTACCGTAACTGAATACCATGTCGTTGTATTAAGATATAAGGGTTACCTCCGTAGTCGGATCCTTTGAGGTAAATCCGATTTATCAGAGATTTGTCCCTCAGTCTCCTGCCACCATTGGCTCTTTTCCTGCCTGGTCCCTTACTATGCTTGCACTTTCGCTTCTCTTCTGTGAATCCCTACTTGACTTCTTAATTTTATTTAAAAGGACCGGAAAAATCAACTACATAGATAACGGCTGACCAGATTGTGCTGCCCTCAGTGGCGCCCTGTTGAAATTTTTCCCTCATTTATCGGCGGTTTGGTGGTAATACAAAAAAAACCCGTTACACTAGAAACACAAAGTCAGTTTAAAGAACAAAAATTATTACAAGATTGGTGTCAACTACGCAAATGACAATGTGTGAATCATGATAAGCTGAGAAAAATTAAGAACTGTTTCTGTCCATGGAAATCTTCTATTTATTCAAAACTTAGGGAGGAGTTTGTGGTCACATGCCTTCGCATTGGACATGCTTTGCAACTCATAGATATTTGATGTGCCGTGAATATCCGCTATTATGTCAGTTCTGTGAAGATTCTTTCACAATCAGGCATATACTGGTGAATTGTATTGGTTTAACCGATATTTGTGCCTTTTTTTTAATATAGAAGGCAGTTTACAGGTGGTGTTATAGGACGATGCAGCGGCCATTGACCATATCATCATTTTATTGCACCACCGAAATATATTACAATTTATTATTTTAAATTTTTTTACATTCATTAAATTTCCATATTTATTATTTATAGTATATCTTTTAGTGTTTGTGTATATATATAGATCTTTATTTAATGTTAAAAATCTATTTTATTCATTTATTGTTCTTTAATTTTGTTTTTTATTAAGTGTTAAACGTCATTTTTATAGATTTAATAATAATATTTATTATTGTTATATTGTTGAATATTTTAATTTATATATATATATATATATATATATATATATATATATATATATATATATATATATATATATCTTATCCGTTCATTCTGCAGTGCATAAAATTGCAGTTCCGACGTTTTGCTAGCATTGACGTGATGAACCCAACAACAGTTAAAGAGCAAGTGAAGAGCACAGACAACTCTGCTCCTATATGTAGAGGAATGAAGCCTAGCCCATTGATGTCAATCCACACACATCAGAGCCAAACAATTACTCACATTTCTTTCTTTTTGTTCACCTTTCTGCCGATAAAATCACTACCTGTGCCTATGACACACTTCCACACTGTGGGCAAATTCAAAATATCATCACGTTTGTTTAGACTCCCTTGCTTTTCTATTTCGGCAGCCTCAAGTATAATTCTAGTCCTGTAGTTTTCCACTTAAGCAATCTGTCGGCATGACTGGAAATCAATGGTATATCCTGTATCGCAGTGGTGCTTGTACAGAGCCGACACCTTCTGCTTGTTTTTAATGCTTGGTTTATGCTCCTCAAGCGTCAAGTATATAGTGTATATATTTTATATATATATATATATATGTGTGTGTGTGTGTGTGTGTGTGTGTGTGTGTGTGTGTATGTGTATGTGTATGTGTATGGGATGTTTTAATAGTATATATAATTAATCTTTATTGTTGTTTCTTTCCTGTTCTATATTAATTTGTAATTTTTTATTTTACCTTGACTCTTTTGTCTTAGTAATAAAAGGGATACAGTGTAATATCGCGAGCGTAGTTAGTGCAATAGGCCAATGTTAATATAGGATAATGTTTTATAATGTCTCAATTTATTTGAAATTCAAGTTGTTAAAAATGTTTTATTAATGTTTTCAGAATGTTTCTTCATTGTATTAGATATCCATATTCAATATTTTTCATAGGGTCTACTCTGTATAGGCTATTATGATAAGTTATCTAATGCTTATGAAAACTTACTGGTAAATAAGTACACTCACCAATTTATTTTCAGGAAGCATGACTTGAACGTAGTGGAATTTTATCAAAGCAAACTCAGTAAGCTGTAATTTAGTAACTGTATTATTTATTAACCGTATTACATTTATTAACTGCCTATACTGATTTTATTTCAATACACACAATCTATCAGTATTTTATTTTTATATACACAATTCAATTTCAAACAACACAAACTGTTTTATACACTACACAGACTGTATCCGAAGAAAAAAATACTGTATTAAGTTAAATATAAAATACGATGTAGAGTAATACAGTACTGTAAATACAGTAACTTCGTATAGGTACTTTTTAAATCGTTTCTAGTTTTCAAAGTTTTACTTGAAAAAGTTAGTAATTTTTTGTTGCACTTTGCGTTTGAATAAAACATCACGTTCAATCAATGTTTCACATTTATTCAGACAATCAAAAATGTTGTCTGGTACACCATCTTTCAGTTGAAATCCTCGCCTGATGATTTTGAAAGCTTGTAAAACTTCATGATCTGTAGGGTTCTTCTCTTCAGATTCATCACAATCATCGTCATAGTCGTCGTCATCATCTTTCAAAAGTTCATTTGAGTTTGTCATCTGGACGCTTTGGAGTATGTCTTCGTCGTCTGGAAAATTGGAAACAGCCAAATCTTCTTCCAGACAAATAAAATCTTCAAGTGGAAATTCATCGGCTTTGTACCCTGAACTCAGAAAATCCCATTGCTTTTTTAATCCATGCATGCCATCAAAAACAACCATACATTCCCCATAGTAGAAAAGATAAATCTAATAAAAAAAGAACAATTAGGCCTCTAAATAACAATCTGGGAACAGCTTCAAATTTAAAAACACAAAAATAATATCATAAACTAACAAATACAAATAAAATAAAATATCGATAAATGATTCAAATTAATACACAAAATTAACCTCAAAACAAGCTAAAACAAACCTTTATAACAAACTAAAACCTTCCCATAGTACAGTGAATCTGAAAATAAAACAATACCGGTATACCACATCACAGCGTAAAACTTGTTATAATTCCTTTAATATTCAAGTGTATTAAAACTACACTGATTCAAATATCAAAACAAAGAAGTTAATTTTGCCATCTTAAAATTTAACCCTCATAATTAAGTTTATTATTAATCAAACAGAGATTTCTTACTTAGGTAAATGATATATGATTTATTTTTATTAAGTTTCCAGTACTAAAATTTCTCAGGGTGTTACTAAGTTCTTGCCTTTTGAAATTGCATTATAGAAAAATAATTATGCTCTGCCTTATTTTTATTGTTTAAATTTAACTATTTCCCATAATTAAATAAATGTATTAGTAAATTTAGTAATTGGATTGTATTCCTATTGACCAGAAAATTTAGTTTTTTTTTATATATTTAACATTGTACTTAAGTGCAGTGACAACCCTCAGCCTAATCCTTGTTCCTTAGTTCGATCATTCTTCTTCTCCTCTGGCACTTTACATTGAAGATAGTATCCGAAACTCTGGCTCAAAGACACTATTCTTAAGACTTGTAAAAATTATACCTTTTTCTTTAAAAATATATCACTTGAACTAAACTTCCTTTTACACAACAACTGTTCTCGAGATTTTGTAAACAAATTTCTTTATGTTTCTACTATGAATACACTACTAATCATAACACTTTTCTTTAATTAGTATGAACCTGATTCAACTATACGTGTATTTACGTTTTCAGTTGAAGGAAGATTACCACTTTTTTCTGTCTAAGAGAGGCTACCTTGATTTTTCCTACACTTATTTCTCTCTAGTGTGTCCTTTCCATTTCCGCTAAATTTTGTAGTCAGTCAAGAACAGAGATTTTGATTTCTCCTGTCTCCGTTTAGTTTCTAATTCATAACAAAAAACTTTACCCTAGTCCTCTAGATATCCATTACAAGATTTCTAATTTCCATAACTACTTGCAGTATTTCAACATCTTTTATTTCTTTGTCGCCTTTAAAATAACTATAATTTGGCTTACCTTGTTGTTTTTGTGTTCATTAAGTTTTAGATAGCATAAAAAATCCTAATGATAACGGCTGCCAACTCTAGCACCTTTTGATTGAAGAGACCCGCTCTTAGATGGTTTTCAAGTGGCACCACTCCCAATTTCCAAATATCTGGGATGAGTGCTGGGCACTCAAAATTGTATTTCAGCGTTAGACTTACATTCAGACAGTTTCTGCAGGTAACATGTGTCCTGGTCTTGTCTGGGAGAATCTTCAGCCCTCTGAAATGAATGGTTCTTAGTCTGGAAATTACCAATGTCAGATATCTGCCACAGCTAAAGTCAGTGATAAGTGGTCTCTTGAAGGTATGAAGTAAGAGTCTGTTTTCGGCCACTGCGTTTGGATCTGCAAGTATAATGTGTTACCCAATTGATTGTTTTCAAGGGCCTCTTTGGCCAATGAGTCGGTACACTCATTGCCTTCAATGTTTATGTGTGCAGGGATCCATTGTAAATTACATTCTTCCCCTTACAGTGCAGACTCTCAAGCAGTACATTTATTGTAAAGGTGCCTCCATTTGTTATTGCTTCTAAGGCAGGTTTACAGCCAGAGAAAAATTACTTTCCCATCTGTTAGGCCTTAAACAATAGTCATTTATAAAGAGAGTTACAGCTTCCTTAATCGCCAAAAGTTCGCTGGGGAAATTTCAGGCAATCAGACCTGTATTTTTTAACAGGCCTCCTTTTTGAAAGAGTTTACCTGAGGAACATTATTATATGCAATTACCAAGATAGCCTGGGAGAGCTTTTCAATAATTTCAAGGCATTTGTGTTAAGAATATTTGGGTCTTCTTTTTTTTAGCAAGGTTGTAATAGGTTCAAGCTAATACTCATTTCTCTTGTTGGTTTTTTGGGAAAAAGGGGCTCCTGAGGTAATCAGAGAGGGAAATTCCAAATTAGTTCGTCCTCTGACATCTTGATCAAGGTGGAAAGTAGAGGATCTTTTGAGTCTGGATGAGCCTTTCCATTCATTGAATACCCTGTTTGAGAAATAATCCATGTTGTTACTGGAGTGTATTGGTGAACTTAGTAGTGGGAAGAGTTGGTAGGCTACATTCTTGTTCAGCCTTGAGGAAACTGCACCTACAATAATTTTTGATGCTCTATGCTGGACCGAGTCCATTTTTTAACATGCAGAGCTCGGATTCCTTAGCTTAGCTTGCTTATGCAGTATTAATGTTGCATACATTTGACATTTTAACATATATATATATATATATATATATTCCTGATATTTAATATTATCCATTGTTTTTCCGTTGCACTGACTTTATGAAGTTAATAAATTACCAATTTTGAGTAATTTTTCCACCATTAAGTGCAATAATTTTACCTTGAGTGATGAGGCACCTTTCGGTCTTTGAGTCAAAGACCGAAAGGTGCCTCATCACTCAAGGTAAAATTATTGCACTTAATGGTGGAAAAATTACTCAAAATTGGTAATTTATTAACTTCATATATATATATATATATATATATATATATATATATATATATATTTATTTATATTTTTTTCACTTTCTCTTCCAAAATATGTTTCAACAGGTAATTCCTTGCTTTTCCTGGTAGGTTTTATCAGATAACATTTTTCAAGGATTTCCAACTGTTGTAGAATTTGTTTGATAGACCAAATTGTCACTTATATTATATTTCAGATCTGAAGAGGAATGTGAGGCTTGGTTGAATGCCTTGCAAAATGCTATCAGAGAAAACAACAGCAGACAAATGACTTTTGTAAACATGAATTTCGTTCCTATGAATGAAGCCGACCAACCTCTGAAATTAGGTAGAGAGGTAATAAACTGTTTTATAATGTTTGATTAAACTAAGTATAACTTAAAATTATAATGTTTAAAATTATTTCTCAATATCAACATCAAAACATTATGTTTAAATACTTGTAGTTCTTGTTAATACTCTAAAATTATAGGTATGCATTGGTAAGCAATGGTGCAGAATTATTGGGATGGGCGAGACAATGCAATGTTGGGTGTCAGATCTATCCCTGTTATTAGAGACCCATAATGGTTTTATTAACAAATAACTTTTTAATGGTCCATCAAAAAGTTAAACTACAATTGTGAAGCATCTCTTTGTTTTAACGTTTTCTTAATAAGGTAACAACAGGATTTCAACTTTTTTATCTTATAGCCTGTTTTTATTGCCTATTGGTTCTAGACAAGGAATTGTATTGAATCCAGTCCTGCTCATAATTTAGTAGCAGTATGAAATGAAAATATACAATCTATATAATTATAAATTTTTTTTTATTATATCGAAGTACTCTTACTAACACTAATTCTCTGAAAGGTATGCACAGAGATAGCTAAAACACCACCGATCACATTTTACATTTGCTTAGCAAATTGAAAATATTTCTATAGGTAATTAACCCTTTTAACACCATGAGCTGATATATTGATTTGATTCTGTGATTTTTAATAGAAAAAAGACCGTTCAATTTCAAACTATTGAAGTTTTTAAAGGTAACAGATTGTGTTATAATTTCAACTTGAAAAAGGCTTAGTCCATGTAGAACAGAATGTTTATATGTTCACACAAATTCCAAGAAATACGGTTCATGCTAGTATGTTTCCTGTTCAAGTCGTCTTCTGTTGTGTATTACGGTTATCACGTGCATATTTTCTTTACTCATTTCGTATTCTAAGAACATCTTTTAACTTACTTAGTATCACTCATGTTTATTTGAGCACTCAAGATAACTGTTGAATATCGAGTCAAACACTTATTTAGTGCAAAGTCTCGGCAACTAATTTGTTATTCAAATTTTGACTCGATATTCAAACGGCTTATCATTTATTTATTAGTTTTATGTTCGTCAATTTTTAATTTGACATCTAATTTTGTTTTTCAATGTTAGTTTGTGAAAACTTTTTGTGAAGTAGGTTATTACGGACTGTATGAGTACAATGTGATAAGGCAATTCATGGGCAATGTATTTCAAAACATACTCGTTAAATTTCATATTTCCTATATATTATAGGATACTTATAGATTTGAGAAAATGATATGGTAAAAATAGAGACTGTAAATAAAGTTATAGCACAAATATTAAACAATGTAGGCTTAGCTATCTCAGACTCATTAATTAATAATGGTTGCGAATATAGACTAAAATTTTTTAAAATTAAGTTTTTATCAGTGTAGAGCAGGGGCTCCCAAACTTTTTGGTACCACGCTCCCCTCCACTATATATATATATATATATATATATATATATATATATATATATATATATTTAGGTTAGTTTTGGTTGGTAAAGATTATTTAGATTTTTTGGACTAGGAGACTGACAGACTTACCTTGGTAAGAGTCCACTCTGTAGTCTTGAAATAGAAACACATAAAAGCACTTAAACAATGATATATTTCAACCACACAGTGGTCTTTGTCAATCGAAGAAATATGAGAGAATGAAATAAAATAATTGTAATCACACATTGTGTAGAGTAGAAATCAGATGTCACAGATGCACAGATTAAAGATATATATATTGTTTCCATGAACATGGAAGCAACATTGTTCATGGAAACAATATATATATATCTTTAATCTATATATATATATATATATATATATATGTATATATATATATACATACATACACACACACATATATATATATATATATATATATATATATATATATATATATATATATATATATACATACACATACACATATATATTGTGTATATATATATATATATATATATATTCTTTTCATGCTGTCATGTTGATTTAATTTCAAGTTTACAAATTTTGCACAACCTTTACTTGTATTTATTTCATAAATGCATACATTTCTTTAAATTTTCTGAACATGTTGATCAATAAAATTACCTATCTAAAAAATTTTGGGTGTAAATTTAGTTTTAAATTTTGATAAATTGTGTACTTGAGTTTTAACTAATATTCTCCAAACTGGTCTCTCCCCCCCTCCCTGACTTGCCTTCACACCCCATGAGGGCCGCTCCCCTCAGTTTGGGAACTTATGGTGTAGAGAATGAAAATTCACAACATATGTAGGTAACCTCTTAGTGATTAGATTAATGTGTCAAAATTTCAAGTGACTGCATTTTTTAAAAGATTTTATATGTTTGGAAACCTGGAAAATTAAGAAAACTGATTATGGTAAATAAGACTTATAGACTCTATGCAGAGAAATCTTCAAAATTGAAAGATTTATTACAATGACACTCCGTGGTATGAAGGCCAAATAACGCAGTTATGCCCCAAAATAAAATTTATAAAGTCCTACCCCACAAAAGGAAATTTTAACAAATAGCCTCCCTCGTACCATGGTCAGTGCACATACTTATAATAGAGGTTATATCTATAAATTTAAAATATTGAAAGATTTACCTTTTGTGTTGTTCTATTAAGATATAAGGGTTATCTTTGTAGCTGGATTCCTTAGGATAAATCCGATTGATTGGAGATTGATTCCTTGGTCTCCTCTAGCATTGGCCTTTTTCTGCCTGATCCCTTATGACACACACCTTTTGGCTTCTCCTATTCAACTCTACTTTATTTGCAATTTTAATTTAAAAATACCGGAAAAATTAAGTACCTAGAGAACAGCTGATAATAAACGGAGATCGTAGTGTGCTACTCTCAATCGAACCATTAACAACTACTTGCGCTAATTACCGGCTCTTTAGGGGCAATACAAAAAACCGTTACAACAACAATATTAATTAACCTAGGTAATTATGGAACAAATACCACAAATTTCATATTTGTATCTGTATTTATATGGAATCTAAGCAACATTAAAATAAGTACTACAAAAACCAGAAAAATTGTGTAGTCTTACAAGTGTGATATTTGAGAAAAATTGTCAGTCTTAAAAGAGTTAAATAATAATGAAAAATATTTTATTTACCACATATTGCAGTGTTACGTTATTTTTCCAAATAAATTTTTCAAAAATAATCACTAATTTGTTCTACAGTTATTTTAAAATTTAAATAAATTGGTTTGACAATAATAGTATATACTATTATTAGTTATTAATAATCACCGGATTATATGCATTTGCATATTTAGCCACTTTATACCATTTTTGCATATTTTAACTAAAAAGTGTTAATAATGCATATTTTAATACATATTTAATGGAAAACTCATGGTTTGGAAGTCATTTCGATATAGTATAGTATTCTCACTACGCTTGAGTGACCACGACCTTGTACTAGCGAACTGAACAGGAGCGAGCAGAGTGGGGCGCAGGCGCCTTTGCCGCCCCACCTCACTTGATCTCCACCACTGTCGTACCGCACGTATCACCACAAGTTGATTCACTGTGTCCAATGTTTCATCCACAAGTTGATTCACTGTGTCCAATGTTTCATTGTTTCGGTGTACATTTAGTTTACATGTAGTGTAGTGCACCATGCCTCCCGGAAAAAGAAATGTCGTTTCATGGTTGGCTGACTATCTTGTAACATTTATATATGACGGCAATATTTTATATTGTCGAGTTCGTGAGAAAAACGTTTCGTGCACAAAAAAGTTTAAAATAGACCAGCATGTCAAGAAAAGTATTCATTTTGCAGGAATGCAAAAAAAAGGCCCACACCAAAAACTTTTAACAGCGGTAAGTAATAATGAGTGTGATTTCACCTCCAGAGGCAACCAAAAAATCGCTATAACATGGATCTATGTGAAGCATTCGTTACAAGTAATATTCATCTTCACAAACCTACAAACCTACTCTCAAAGGTTTTCTGCGCAAATATTGCTTAAATCAAAATATACCAGATGAATCAACATTACACAAAAATTAGATACCTACATGTTCTGGAAGAAATACGCAATGAACTCAAGGACAACATTATTTGGATTTCAGCTGACAAAACTACAGATACTTGTGGCTGTTACATGTTCAAGCCTCGTTACAAGCCTTCTTCTTCCTATTTGGTGGCCTGCAAAGAACTGGAAAAGACAAACCATTCTACGATCCCCAGATTTGTGAAGAGAGTATTAAAAAAAATATTTCCTGAATCTTCTGCAGATGAAAGGGTGTTCGTGTTTCTTTCAGATGCTACTCCCTACATGATCAAGGCAGGAAAAGCCCCTTAAGTATTTTATCCCAATTTGATTCATGTGCCGTACTTTGCTCACAGAGTACATCACCTCGCAGAAGAAGTACAATTCACGTTTGGAAATGTAAATAAACTGATCCCATCAACAAAGAAAGTGTTTCTTAAGGCACTTTTTCGCAACAAGGCCTACAAAGAAAAACTACTAAATGTGCTTTTACCTCCCGAACCAGTGGTAACTCGTTGGGGTACGTGAGTCGAAGCTGTCTTGTTTTACAATGGACATTTCAAGGTCACCAAAGGTGTAGTAAACGACTTATATTGCAGACGCTTTGGCAGTTTATCAGTGCAAGGAAGCATTTAACGATTCCAGTATTAAAAAAAACATTGCTGTAATTACCACTCAATTTTCCTATATAACTGCAAGTACATGGTGACACACGGTTTTGAACTGCATAGTACTGAGATTCATTGGTGGTGGGAGGTGGTCGTAGTGGGGATAGTTCTGATCAACACAAGACGCCATTTCATTTACTCAGTCACTATGGAGCAGTGTGACTTGCAATGTCGAGTGTTTGTCTATGACAGTTTAGTGAAAAGTGGTGAGTCTATTATTGCTACGCAGCGATTGTTTCGTGTGTGGTTTAATGTCGGTCGACATGGAGCTATTCCGAACCGTAAAACAATCCTCAGATGGGTGGAAAACTTCAGATCAACTGGAAGCATGCTGGCTAAGAAGCATCCTGGCCCGAGACGCAGTGTAACGACACCAGAAAATGTTGAAAGAGTAAGGAAAGCAGTAGTTAGAAGCCCAGGACGGTCAGCTAGACGCCATGCTAGTGAGTTACGAATCAATCGTGAATCGGTTAGACGAATTTTGCATAAATAATTAAAATTCCATCTCTACAAAATGCTCATTACTTGCTCATGCTCATTACAAAATGCTCAACAACTTAAATAAACTGATTTTGCTGTACGAGAAGACTTCGCTTACAGAATGCAAGTGATTTTGGAATCGAATGAAATGAAATTTTATTGATGAGCGATGAAGCTCAATTTCATTTAAGACCGTGAATAAGCAAAACCTACGTTTCTGGGCTCCACAGCATCCACACCTTATCCACCAGCGTCCTCTACACTCAGAAAAAGTAACATTCTGGTGCACTCTTGGCTCTGTTGGCATTATTGGACCTTATTTTTTTTAAGAGAACGGAGCCACAGTTATTGTTAATTCGGTTCATTACATTCATATGCTTGAAACATTCTTGAAACCAGAACTAAGAAGATGACGAATTCATTTAAAACACATTTGGTTCCAGCAGGATGGGGCAACATCTCACACCACAAACACTTCAATGACAGTTCTTAGACGCATGTTTCCTGGCCGGTTTCTTATCTCACGTTTTGTCAATGTTCCTTGGCCTCCCAGGTCTCCCGACTTGTCAGTATATGACTTTTTTCTGTGGGGGTACCTTAAGAACTGAGTTTATAACCACAAACCACGAAGTTTGGACGAGTTAAAGAATGCCATCATTCAAGAAATTGCTGCCGTCCCTGCAGAGATTTTAGTCCATGTGATAGAGGATTTTGAAAAGAGACTTGAGTCCTGCATTCGAAATGATGGACATCACCTTGATGAGATTATTTTTCACAAATAACTTTATTAACTAAAATAGCAAATAATGAGCTTTGATTTTGTGTACATAAACATGCATTAATTTTAAAGTTGGCTGAGTATTATTTCATTAAAAACCGTCTGTCTCCCGTGTGTCACCCTTTATTAAAAAGCTTGAAACTCAAGGTTTGGTGTTGACTGAATCCATCCAGTTAAAGGATAAAATCCGTTTACTGAACTCCTCATTGCCGGAGGTATTCCAGAGCAAACTTGAAGAAAATTTTGAAAACATTTTGAACAGTAACCCAGGCTTTGAACCATTGTGTCAAATTAACAGTTTTATAAATGGAACGGGCTAGCTTTTACCCAAAGTAATAAGTGCCAAAATAGCTCCCAAGTTCAATTACTGCCCAGTTACTTCAGTTGACGTAGTTACTGAAGTGTTTTACTGTTTATTTGACGTAAACTGAAAAGTTGTTCGATAACTGAACTTTTCTGTTAATAAAAATATTTTGAGCGATCAAAGACACAACTTTACTACCGAACATTTGGAACAGTACCTGATTGTTTATGTTTACAATAGTAGCAAAATGTCGAATGTTTTAATTCAGGTAATAATTAATACGTAGATAATAAAAATACTGATTAAGTGATTGTGATTTCATTATTATGTTGATTTAGAAATAAAATATCTAAAAAAATTATTCATTATTTATTATTATATTACATTCATATAATAAGGCTTCCATGCATATTTTAAGCATTTTTCATGCATATTTGCTTGCATATTTCGAGCTTTTTATGTTGCATATAATCCGATCTCTAGTTATTAGTTTATTTTATATTAGTTAATTTATGTATTAATAGTAATAATATACCTATTTTACAATTTACCAACAAAGTTTAGGATAGGTGTACTTGAAAAAAAGTAATAACTTTGTTAATCTTGTCTAATGCAGCATGCAGCTAAGTATAACAGGTTATATAACTTGTTACTCATTGTGAGTTGTTGCACAAATTAAGGTCAACTCTTACTTCAGCAATCATTCATAATAGGAAATTTTTTTGTAACCAAACATGCCCTAACTGGATACTTTGTAGCTATTTTAATACTGAATTTAACACTGATTTTACCATTAAAAATTATCATTTAATAACTTTCTTTCACTGTCTAAGAAGTTATAATTTATCCATTTTTATCATTGTGTGAGAATTGAAAAAAATCAAGAGGTGGTACACCAGTTATTGGCAAACATTTTATGACCTTTGTTCAAGTCGGTTCCACAAGAGTTCTCATAACTGAATTTGAAATACCAAAGTTATCAAATTCCAGATTAAAATCGGTTAAGAAATGACTTCCTCTTTATACAATGAAATCAAGGTTAAAGTCTGTTTTGCAATCACATAGTATAAATAGTTTTGCACAAAAGTTTTTGTCTCTGAGAAGGTGTAAATTGCTTGAACAGCAGGCTACCTTTCTACCTAATAGACCACCATCAATACATAAATTATGAAAGTGTTGGAATACATTTTTCAATTTGTGTTTCAAATTTTCAATAGCGTTGAAATTGCAAAACGTTTTATCTGCCAGTGGCTGTGATTTGTTATTACAAAAGTGTAATATAATGGCCTTGAAACAGTACATAATTCTAAATATTGAAGTAGCCATTATCTCTTTACTCTATTAAACATGTAAATTATTTTTTTCAAATACGAGGTGTTTCATTTAATCATACATATGAATAGTAAACCTATTATACAAATAAATGCAGTACCTACGTTATACAAATAATATGTAGTATATAATAACAGAATAGAATAATTTTTTATTCACTGAAACAAGGATCTGAACTGGTTGGTCTTCATCTTGTTCCTGGATAGCTTAAAAGTGAACTGAACACCAGCATTAGCTTTCTTAGGTGGAAAGTCCCATGTAAGAGCATCTCATATCAAGAGGTTAACAAATAGTCCTTCCAGGCATCTCCACTCAGAGACCAGGACATGTCTCAAGCCAGAAACTAAAATACCCAAATAGGTTAAAGCTTTTATTTTGGAATACCAAGTATTAAATTAATATGGCTGATATATCAGATTAATCAAAAAGTTATAACGAGAGTTAGAATGGGAAAATTCTACAGAAAAGAAGCATGATGCCCGAGTAGAGACTTTGTCAAACAACTTTTATGCGGAGTTCAAGAGAAAGCTAAACATTGAGATGGGCACGTGTCACTAAGTACAACTTACAAAGAGAGAGAAAAGTTTTGAAAAAAGTCAAACATCGACCCAAAAAATACGGGTAAGTTTTGTCGTCATGTATTGCAATGCTAAATCCCTTCATAAGAAGAACTGAAAAAAGTAATGAAAGATAAACAGGTCTCTATAACATGCATGCAAGAAGAGTCTTTACCACAAGATGAAAGGTTTCATCCAAAATTTCCTAGATTTAAAATGTATGATGCTTCGGGTGAAAACTATAATCTTAGTGGCTTGGTGTCATTAATCCATGAGTACCCTGGACCTCTCATTTTGCCTCATCTGTGGATAAAACAGCTGAAGTGGGAAGTTGCGCAGTGATCACTTTCCAGTTTTCATTAGCCTTAATATAGGGAATTTGTAAACAAAGAATAATGCACTGGTCCACAGTAAATTCAAGTTGTGTAAAGCTGACCGGAAGACCTTTGAAGAGCAAACACGCATTTATAAAAAACAAACATCTCATGAGTTAGAGGTCATACAACACTGACCCCGTAAAGCCACAGAAAAAAAAATCCTAAGCAGTGCTAAATGAAAATATATGAATAGTTGGTGGAATAAGGATATTAATCAGTTCAGAAGGGAACCTACCAAGGCTTGAAAAAGATGGAAGAAGACTAAAACCCCGTCTAACAGATCAGTCTATAAGAAATGCAATGCAGCACTAAGTAGAGCTGTCTTAGAGGCAAAAAGGACATCTTAAAAGAGTTTTATGAACTCTGTGAATGTTAATGCACCATCAAGTACAATATGGAAAATATTCAAAACAATTTGTGGCGAACCTCCAAATCCATTAATACCAATAGCCTGATGGAAGACTGCTAACACAAGACGTAGGTAAAACAGAAGCCTTTGAAGCTTATCGCTCAGATAGGTGTGGCCAGAGGGTATCTTGGCCAATGAACCTAAACACAGAAGTGCAATATCTAACTTGTCACACTGAGCTTTTGTTTCTGCAAGAGGACCTACATGGTGTACCGTCACCATTAGCGAGTTAAAAAAAATAATCTATCGAAACTGACACAATCTGCTCCTGGATAGGATGATATCCACAGTAATATGTTAAACCACTTTTCTCCAAGAATGCTGATGAGAATATTTTTTTTATTTTAATAAGGTATGAAGGAGTGGAGACATTCCTCAAAAATAGTAACTGCACAAATTATTTCCATTGAGAAACCAGGAAAGGACAGATGCAAGGTAGAGTCCTACAGACCTACAGCATTAACCTTATGCATGGGAAAGCTGCCAGAACATCTTGTAAACAACAGACTTTCTTGGGAACTGGAAAACAAAATCCAGCTTAATATGATTCAATTCAGATTTCAGCGCCAAAGAAGCTCCGCATATATATACATATTTATGTATTTTACAGACAAAATATATGAGGGCTTTAGATGTAAACCGTCAACATTAGTCATGATGATTGTCTATGAGGCAACATTTGCTAGAATTTTACATGCCACAATCATCCTCCAGTGCAAGAAAGTAGGATACAAGAAAAAAAAGCTTTAATACACCGTGAAACTCCTACAAAACCGGTTAAAAATCAAATAAGGGGTCCACCTGTACTAGCTAATGCAAACATTTAATCAGTAATTTATCAATAATATATATATATATATATATATATATATATATATATATATATATATATATATATATATATATATATATATATATATATATATATAGGTTAGTTCTAGTAGAGCTTAAAGCTTATTTGGAATTTTTTGGACTTGATAGGAGACTGACAGACTTACCTAAAGGCAATAGTCCAAAACTGCAATCTCTTGGAAATAAGCACATATAAAAAACACATATAAAACACTTAATACACTTTTATTTGAAATATTTCGATCAACATGATCTTCTTCAGTCAAGAAAGAGAAAACAAAACAAAACAAAACAAATATATATATATATATATTTAACGTTATCCATTGTTTTTCCGTTGCACTGACTTTATGAAGTTAATATATTACTATTGTAAGTAATTTTACTTAATTACTTACAATATTAATATATTAACTTCATATATATATATATATATATATATATTTAGGTTAGTTTTGGTTGGTAAAGATTATTTAGATTTTTTGGACTAGGAGACTGACAGACTTACCTTGGTAAGAGTCCACTCTGTAGTCTTGAAATAGAAACACATAAAAGCACTTAAACAATGATATATTTCAACCACACAGTGGTCTTTGTCAATCGAAAAGAAAACACAAAATGAAATATGAGAGAATATTGCATGCAATAGACCTAGATGCAAGACGTGTCCAATACACCCCTCAGCAAATAGTTTCAACAGCCAAACAACAAAAATGGTCTTCAAAATACAGGGTCATCATAATTGTACATCGAAAAATGTCATATACCAGCTACAATGTAAACTTTGCTCAGCACAGTACATAGGCCTGACCACGGATGGTTTGAATATCAGAATGAATGGCCACAGACATGATGTTAAAATTATGAATATGGATAGACCAACAGCTCAACATGCTGCGAGTCACAACATCACAACTTTTGATGACTGCTATACCACAAAAATAATTAAATCACTCCCCCCTGATTGCAATCCCTCAGAACTGAGAAGGTGGGAACTATCATACCAGTGGTATACCAAATCCAGAGAATCCCCTAACCTCAACATCAGATAAACCCATTCATTTTTTTTTCCTAATAGCCTTATCTCTTTCCCCCTGACAGACTTATATAAACTATAATCACTCATATGCTCATGGAAACTATATATATATATCTTTAATCTGTGCATCTGTGACATCTGATTTCTACTCTACACAATCTGTGATTACAACTTGTATTTATTTTATTTCATTCTCTCATATTTCTTTTTGTGTTTTCTCTTCGATTGACAAAGACCACTGTGTGGTTGAAATATATCATTTTTTAAGTGCTTTTATGTGTTTCTATTTCAAGACTACAGTGTGGACTCTTACCAAGGTAAGTCTGTCAGTCTCCTAGTCCAAAAAATCTATATATATATATATATATATATATATATATATATATATATATATATATATATATATATATATATATATATATATATATATATATATGTTGATATTGATATTTTACGTTGTCCATTATTATTCCGTTGCACTGACTTTATGAATTTGATAAATTACTATTGTAAATACTTTTATCCACCACTAAGTGCAATAATTTTACCTGGTTGTGATGAGGCCCTATCGGTCACTTGACCATTGTCAAATCACTGATTATTTTTCTGGTGTAGATGTCTCATCACAACAAGGTAAAATTATTGCACTTAGTGTTGGATAAAAGTATTTACAATAGTAATTTATCAACTTCATATATATATATATATATATATATATATATATATATATATATATATATAGAGAGAGAGAGAGAGAGAGAGAGAGAGAGAGAGAGAGAGAGAGAGAGAGAGATTTTTTGGACTAGGAGACTGACAAACTTACCTTGGTAAGAGTCCACTCTGTAGTCTTGAAATAGAAACACATAAAAGCACTTAAACAATGATATATTTCAACCACACAGTGGTCTTTGTCAATCGAAGAGAAAACACAAAAAAAGCTTTCTTTTTACCAACCAAAACTAATTGGTTAATCTTTACCAACCAAAACTAACCTAAATATATATATATATATATATATATATATATATATATATGCACATACTAATAAAAGATTATAACAGTGTCAGTCTTATACAAAAGCTAAAATATTGTTTACTTTCAACATTTTAAAGTTTTGTCTTTGGGTGGATTAGACCATTATGATATATGCTAGTGTATATGTTTTTGTTGTTTTTTTTTAATTTCATGTCTGTTTTGTAAACATTATGTTCTTTTATACTTTTTTTAGGCTCCTGTTTGGATCCCAGACAAGAGGGTTACTATGTGTCAAGTCTGTACAGCAGAATTTACAGTTACATTTCGCAGACATCACTGTCGAGCTTGTGGAAAGGTTAATATCTTTCTGTATATGTAACCTAACTGTATATGAAAAGGGAAGATTATGTTACACTTAAAAAATGTTAACATTAAAAACTTATAATACAGTATGGTATATTTATGTACTATATAATTACGTACATATATTTATTGTTAATTACTTTTTCCTTCAATCCATAAACACAAAAATACCATTAAATATGCACACTCACAGACACATGTCTTATTTATTATGAAACACTATTCACTAAATTCTTAAACATCTAATTTTAGATAAGTGATCTTTTAAACACTGTTAATTTGATTTTAAAAAAACTTATTATTTTAATATCTACTTCGACAATAATTTGTTTGTGTTTCTTTGTTTTCGCTATCAGAGAAAGGCATGGCTTCAGTAAATACTTCTTCCATCAATTCTTGGTTCGCACTTTTCAAAAGTTTGTTAACACCTTCTCTGATAATATCTTAAAATCTTTCACCGTTAATTCCATGTGCTATTGAGTATCAGCACTACAGCATATCAGAACAGTCAAACAATCCTTTGCGCCTTTAAACCTTAAGCAGATTTTTCCTCTTTAGATAAGAAAGTTCATGAATGCTTTCTTTTCCAAAACAGTTCAGTCTCATCTGCGTTAAAAACTTGATTGAGTGTGTATCCTTTCTCCAAAATAAGATTTTAAAATGCACTGGAAATGAATTGGTGACTTCGTCATCCATTGATGCCGATCACTGGCAATTTTAATGTTATGAAGAGAAAACCTTCTCTTGAACTTGTCAAACCAGCCTTTAGTTTGCTGGAAATGATTGACTGTCGGTACATTCACCACAGTTTTGAACAAAATGTTCATAACTAGCTTTTTCATGAATAAAAATTGAACTCAAGGCGTACTTTTTTGTGTTTGATCTTCTATCCACACACTCAGAGCTTTTTCCATTTTTTCGATGTTTATATCTTGACAGAGCTATCTTTCGCCAATCGAAATGTTCTTTCTCTCTCACTCCTTATATTTTCTTCATTTTTCTTTATGTAACACACTGTTGACTTGTTAACTCTAAAATGCTTTGGGACAGATGTTATGCTTTTACCACATTTTAATTTATCTAAAAGGTCAGTTTCCCTAATCAACAACATAAAGTTTTTTTTGCCTTTTCTTGCCCCTTGTTAAATAATAAAGAATGCCTATCTTTTGATTAGTAGGTTAAATAATGTACAGTAACCGATGTTTTGAGAATAATCAGATTTCTTTGTGATAAATAACTACAGTACTGTACAAAATAAATAAGACGAGAACTCATTATCCTACAACCTGCACAATAACTAAACTGTCTTTTTTCTTTAAATAAAATACATATTACTAGGATATCTTGTTGTTTGACCAACCACTAATACCAAGGGTCTAATGCAAATTTTTAAGCTAAACCGTATTTGACGTATTTGTCATAGTAGTTTTATATCAATAATTTTCTAAGGTATAATATTTTTAATTAAATTGAAATACAGTGAAACCTTTCTTAGACGAACCCTGGGTTAGGCAGAATCTCGTCTACCGTGGAAACTTTATAAAGTCCCAACTGCCACTTATTGATTTACCTAATTAATAACCTTCATAAGTTGGAACCTGTCTATCACAGAAGCGAATTAGACAAAAGGACGAGTAATATGTATTTACTACATTTTAGTCCTGCATAAGCCGGAAACTTCTGATAACATACATACTTCTTACTTCTTTGTACATGCTTCCAGCATCAGGCAATGCCGACGACTCGATGTCCGTGGTATACTGCTGCGGCCAATGCCCAATATTTCTTTGTTCGCATTATGACCCTCATCGGATCTCCGCTATCTCCCAGCGTCCTCCGCAGGGATTCTCTTGCCGGGTTAATGGATCCACACCTCAACGATGTGTGCTCTAACGTCTCCTCCTCTCCACTGTCACAAACAGCACAGTGCCTCGACTCGACCAGGTAGAATCGTCTCAGGTACGAATTGCATATTATATGCCCCATTCTGACCTTTGCAGCGAAGGTTGAGACCAGTCTACTGACTCCGCGATACCAGTCTGGGGAAGCTGGTGTGTCTTGGACGCGGAAAGGCTTCTGCCAGTAGTCCCCCCGTTCCACCTTGCGGTCCACTCCATTGTTATAAGCCCAACTATGTCCCTCCTGCATTTAGTCATTGAGTACCTTACCGGCTGCACCGGCCCCATCCCGGAAGCGGCCCTTGCGATTCGATCCGCTCTTTCATTTCCTCGAATCCCACAGTGAGAGGGAATCCACTGGAGGTTGATGCACTAGCCCTCTTTAATGAGTTGACATAACAGAGCTTTAGTTTCCCTAGTGCGGAAGTAATATGGTCCTGGTTCATCAGCCTCGACGGCCTGCACCGCCTATTTGGAGTCTGTTAGTATACAAACTTTATCCATTTTTTGACCCCTATAGCTCATTAGGGCCGCATTTATAGCCAGGATCTCCACATCCATACTAGAAGCTGAACCCGCCTGTACATGGTACTCCTCTCCCGTTTCCTCATTATAATAGCCTGCACCCGCCCTGGCCTCACCCAGATCCACCGACCCATCCGTATAGATCCTTGTCCAGTCCTCATATTTCTCCTGTATCATTTCCAGGGCCTCGATCCTTAGGCTGTCCCGATCCTCCACACCTCTCTTAGTTTTGCCAGATGGTAACACAGTATGTGCTGAGAAGTTGCATCGCTCCCATGGCGGCACGTCCAAGACCACCGGGACGGGCTCCAGCGTCGCAGCCGTCCTAAGTTTCGCAAAGGATAACATACATACTGTAAAAAATAAAGTTTACAATGACTTCGGTTAGATGAGATACAGTTTATAATCTATATTTTACTATGGCAAAATGCACAGATCTTTCTGTTTCATTTGTGACGGATCGTACTGTATTGAATTCTAAGAATGCTTTGCAAAGACACGCTCATTGACCCTCCCTACCCCTCCTGCTTATCAGTCTGCTGTGTACAAGTAGCTGATTGTGTATAAACATCCACAGTTTACAATAACACATGATGATGCTGAGTCAGGATTTCTTTCTCTCAAGTGTTTAAATGCAAGTTCAGACTGTCTATCTATTGTAGAAATGTCAAGAAACAATGTAGGACTCTGTACATTAACTTTGAAAGAGAAAATTGATGTTGTTGAACTTAGTGGAAAATTAAACGTGAAACAATTATGTGATAAATACAAACACAGATTTATTGAATTTTGAAAAACAAAGAATAAATAAAAGAAGATTGGTTGAAAGGCAAGAGACCACTTCATTATAAGAGGCAAAAAAACATGCACAAATATAGAAATTGACAGAATTTTATTTAAATGGTTTACACAAGCGTGAACCAAGAAACTTCCCATCTCCGGTTCAATATTACAGGAACAAGTCAAGTCAATTAATTGCTGCTAAGCTAGGGAACACAACATTCAAAGCATCAAGTGTTAGAAAGTTTTTGATCCAGACATACAATTTCTTTCAATCAAATTTGTGGTGAAGGAAAAGAAGTTAACCAGGAAACTGTTGAGGATTGGAAGCATAAAGTTTGTGAATTAACACAAACCTGGTTGGTTATGAATCATGACTTCTAATTTATAAATTGACTACTATTAATTACAACTACAAGTTGACAATTTACTTAGCAGTTGGTTGAAGGTGAAAGAAAAAATTACCCCTCCATTTCTAATCTAATAAAGGACAATCTTTATACAACTGATTTCTTGATGCCCGGAGCTGGATATTGCACTGAATTTGTATGAGAAAGTTATTTCTCTTTATATGATACCAATTTCAATGTCATAAATACTGTTTTAATACTTTAGAACTGCCAATTTCTGTTCTTGAAGGATAATATTGTTCTGCTTCTGTGCTGATGATAGGTTATGATAGTTATAATTCTGAATTTGGATTAAAATTATCACATTATTCCTTTCTAATTTATTGAACCACCCATTGTGCTGTCTTTTATAACTGGTCGAATTCACTATACCTGGAAAGTAGACATTATTTCAATCCCCTCCTCCACATTGGAATTTCAACGATAACTCCAACAGGACAAGTTTGTTTCAAAACATTTGATGAACCTTTCACCTCAGAAATTCATATCAACTTAAAAATATTTATAAAATTTTCCAACAATAATTTCAACAATTTCCAGCTCAATTTCAACACTGTTGAAAAATTGAAGATTCTACAAAGTTACAGTGCTAGTAATATTATCTGGGTTGAAAGAAAACATTGATTTATAGATACCATGTGAATCTAAAAATCCTTTATCCTTATATACATTAGGCAATGATGTTACTAATAAAACACCATATGCTACAATACAACCATACTCAATTTTACAATCATTTCACATAAAATACTGAATAATATCAGCAAGTGTTATTCATTTATGTATCTACAAATGATTTATTTGTTGTAAGTTCAAATCTACTGTTCATTGGTGACTTGACCTCATCCAGAACCAGAACCATATATTTTTTTGTTGAATCCATATGGACCATCTTGGTTTAAATGCTTATACTATGTTGTGCTTGGAAACCCAAAGGTTTATTTGTGTATTTTTGTCTGCTTTCTAATCAATGCATTGCAATTTGGAAGATGTTGAAAACTTGCATCTTTTACTATCTTAACTTCTCAGTGAGGTTTATAATTAGATACCTTCACAGATTGTGAAACTAATTTTAATTGCACTGTAATAAAACTATATCACTAAATTTTGATGACATAAATTAAATTCAAAATTACATATGGACACCAATTTCTTAAAACAATTAGAAAATATGCTTTCAACAATTTTCTAAAGATCAAGGTTTCAAATTGTATTATTTTCCAGTTTGCTTTTTATCAAGAAAGTTGTGAGAAAATTCTGACAAAAGTGCAAAACGCTTTACCAAGTCCTGAATTGGCATACAATTCCCTAACAGAGAATGTTAAACTTATTATAAGAGTAGAAGCCTTATTCAATACAAGACATCCATTACCCAACCAAGTAAACACTTCTTCTTCCTACGACTCTCACTTGGTTTATGCCATTCAAGATATTGCCTCCCAATACAATCCACGTAAGTCCCTTCGTTGTCTTCCCTTATCAAGTCCGCTGCAGACCAGGAGGTGGTCCTTGTCCATAATAGATGTTTGACATGCACATATTGGGCACCTGTTAGTTCTAATATTTTCATTCTGCTGAGATGTCCGGCGAGACAGTCATGCCCCTTGGCCAGTCTGAAGCTAGCAACAGATGTTTTTCACGGAAGTGTTCTATTTGCTTCAAACACATTATAGGACTTTTCCTTAAATCTTTCCTTGTCATGGGGTGACAAAGTTGATTGCGTCCAAAGCATACTTTAATCTGTGTTAGCTGGGTAGTGCTAAATGATCAACAATGCTGGTGAAAGCCTCCCAAAGTTAGCATAATCAAATAAAGACTGTAGCAGAAGAGGAGAATACTAGTAGTACAGCAATAGCAATTCACATATTTTCTTCATACAGTATTTACTCTGGCCAGTAAAAGGTATGTATTCTGTTCGCTGGCAATATTTACTCGGTTTAGTAGTAGTTGTCATATCAAACAATCCTGATCTTTCAACTTTAACACCAAAATTTAGCTCTAATTAATAAATTCTTCAATTTTCCAATCCAACTAGAACAAGTTGATAGTATTTATAAAGTAATATAGATTGACAGTTTTACTAACACCAGTTATTACTAGAAATAAAATTATGTTCAATTAATCCACTAATTAATTGGTATTGTTACCAGTTTTATTTTAATGTTTACTGATGAATTATTTTCTAAATTTTTTTCTCTTTTACAGGTTGTGTGTGGCTTATGTTTTGACTACAAAGCACCTCTGCAGTTTAAAAAATTTCAACCTTGCAAAGTTTGTGAAGATTGTTTTGAATATTTGCTAAAAGGTAATTTTTTATAAAACACACCCACATTGCATCGGTTAACTCAAACTCCTTTTAACCGTAGTCATACCAAAAGAGTCCCATTGTCATCTTTCCAACTCCATCATTGTTCTCAACTTTGTTGATAACCACCTACTTTTATATATAATGATTTTCTTGAGCAACTGTGGCCTATGTTATAATATTTTAAATAATAAACCCAATAACCACAAATTAACTTTATTTATTCACCTGATGTACATTTCAGTTACAAGGTGCTTCAGAGGTACTGAACAAAAAAAATTAATTTAATTTAAAACGTATATATATAAAACATATATAGCAAAAAAATATTGAGGTTATAATTTTGTCTTAACCATTGTCACTTCAATGTTTAAACATAAGTGACAATGTTTAAGACAAAATAAGAATTAAAAAATTATTATTTAAAATATTACCTACTTTTATGTTCATAACATACTATCTCCTGGAACTAAAAAAAAAACCATCAAATATAAAACAACCACAAAACATTTGTTTTATTGTTTTTTAGCTGATTGATGATTAAAAGCTGGTGATGTTTTTCATCTGCTGCTTTTTGAACATACGAGGTGTGTTGAAAATACCCGGAATTTTTAAACTTCGCGGGTCTGGAGAGTCCGATTGTCAATTTTTTTTTTATTGTGTTTGTATACATGCCCCTGAAGTATGACACAATTTTCAGCTTTATTCATTGTTTACTTTATCTGTGGCAGCTGCTAAGGTTAGACGTGTTTTCATGAGCTCGGCGATTTTCAATTGTAAAAAAAAAATGGATCAAAGAATTTGTAAGTTTTGCGGAAAAAGTCACAAGGAGCAATGTCTAGCGAATATTGAGGTTGGGGCATCATTATAGTGTTACTTTTTGCCAAAAAATCACGAACACGCAACGATGTGTTAGCCGGTGAATTAACGTGATGCAAAAGCCATGAATTGTTTTGCCACAAATTCAGACGTTTTATTCGCACTGCTTCATGCAAACGGCGTTGAACTTGTAGATAGTACACTTTATTGATCGTTTGACCTTGTGGCAAGAATTCATGATGCACTATGCCATTAAAATCAAAGAACACAGTAAGCATAACCTTGACGTTCGACCGCACTTGCCGAGCCTTTTTCGGTCTTGGAGAGCCAGAATGCTTCCACTGAGACGATTGAGCCTTCGTTTTAACATCATATCTGTATACCCATGTTTTGTCGCCTGTTATAATACCTTTCATTAATTCTGCATCGTTGCTGACTTAATTTAGTGATTCCTGAGCAACTTCCATTCGCCGCTATTTTTCTTCAAACTTGAGATTTGGGACAAATTTTGCTGCCACGCGTTTCATACCCAAAATGTTTGTAAAAATGTCATGGCATGAGCCAATCATAATGCCAACATCATCAGCGACTTCTCTGATTGTGATTCGGTGATCATTCATAACCATTGCTTCCACTTTTTCCACGTTTTCATCGGTTGTTGATGTGCTGGGGCGTTCGTCATCGTCAACGTCTTCGCTGTCATCTTGGAAACGCTTATACCACTCGTAAATACTTGTTTTTTTTCATAGCAGACTCACCACAGGCCTTTGTTAACATTTCGCACACTTTGTTACTATTTATTTAATTTTTTACGCAAAAGTTAATACAAATTCTTTGATCCATTTTTTTTACAATCGAAAATCGCCGAGCTCATGAAAACACGTCTAACCTTAGCGGCTGCCACAGGTAAAGTAAACAATGAATACAGCTGAAAATTGTGTCATACTTCAGGGGCATGTATACCAACACAATTTTAAAAATTTTTGACAATTGGACTCTCAAACGCGCGAAATTTAAAAATTCCAGGTATTTTTTGTAACCCTTTACCATCAAACATAAAAATGTGATTAATCAGAAAGTATAACATTTTTCAGGTTTTGAATTTTGTAATCCATTACGTTCGGTGAAACATAATTAATCACTTTCACATTAAATTCACTTTTACATTAAATTCACTTTTACATTAAATTCACTTTTAATTTATTTTGTACATTTCTAAAAACTTACTGAGACAGAACGTTTTTGATCGCTCCATGGCAATCTTTGTCAGTGTCTAAATTTTCTGCTTGGAGTTGTTGTTAGGTTAAGCGGTGATGGATTTAAAGGCTGGTTTTCGATAGTATCAAAGAGTATGTATGATTTGTATTGGGTGTACTCGTTTAATATATTTGTATTTTGTTTTTTTTTTGTTTGTAAATTTCATATTGTTCTAGTGTATTGAGATGTGGTCCCTTTTTGTTGATGTGTAAGATTTCTAGGATATAGTAAATGTCTATGTATGTGTGTCCTGTTTCTTTTAAGTGATTAGAAAATACAGAGTTGGTGTTTTTTTTGTTTGATTTTTTGTGTTCCTGGACTCTTTCTTGGAAGCTGCAACCTGTTTGCTCTAATGTAGAATTTGTTCCAGTTTGTACAGTTTAATTTGTAAATGCCTGATGCTTGTAGTTTATCTTTGTTGTTGGTGCCTTTTTGTATTTCGTTTTGTAGTTTGTTATTAGTTTTGTATGCTATTTTGTATCCTGTTTTTTTAAATTTGTGTGCTATTTTATTTGATGTGCTGTGTATGTATGGTATTGTATTGTATTTGTTTTCCCTCTCTGTAGTGTTAATTTTAGTGTTTTTTTGTATATTATGCCATAGTTTGTCTATTATTGCGGTGTTCTATCCATTTGTGTATGCTAAATATTTAATGGTGTCCTTGTTCTATGTTTATGTTTTCTGTAGTCATTGGTACTTCTTTGAGTCTGTGGATCATGGATCTAAAAACAGCATGTTTGTGTTGGATAGGGTGTTTTGAGGTGTTGTCGATAAGTGTGTTTGACATTGATTTCCTATAAATGTTGAATCTATGTTTTTGTTAGGTGAGGTCGAAGAAGTTTAGGGATCATTTGGTTTCAATCTCTAAAGTGACTAGAGTTTTTGGTGTATATTATTAGTGTATTAGGTGTAGGGGAGGAGTTTTTCAGATTGTTAAATGTTGCCTCTGTATAGTGTTATATCATCAACATATCTGTGCGAGTAAATGATTGTGTGTGTGTGTGTGTTTTGTTTGCGAGTATCTTGGTGTTTTCTTTGTGTTGTAGGAAAATTTCGGTTTGAATGCTGATGATTCTATGATCCCATAGGACTCCCCATGGGTAAGCCATCTAGTTGGGAATAAGAATTTGAGTTGTGGGTGAAATAGTTTTGTTTGGTGATGGTTTGGAGAATGTTTAGGATTTCAGTGACATGGGTTTTTTGTATGTTGTTCTGCATTACTTGGGTCTTTAGGATGTTGAGGCTTTCAGAAACGGTTATGTTAGTGTACATGTTTGTTATGTCGAGTGATAGTAGTGTTGAATTGTGAGGTATTTTTATGTCTTTTTTTATTTATGAGGTGTGTTCTGTTATTATGTGTCTGTTCAATTTTTTTCAATAATTTTTCAAGGCTTTAACAGACTAAGTATTCTTTGTGTTAGCCCAAAAAAAGGTTTATTTATGAAGTTGTAAGTTATTTTCTAGGTAGTTGGTTAGTGAGATTTTGAATCAGCATCAACAAGTCAATGTCTATGAATTGTCACATGCAGATTTTTTAAACATGCTGCTAACTCTCTATTTAAGTCCACATCAGGTAATTTTAGTTTCACTTTACTTTTTCTCTTTTTATAGTCACATTCTCTTTTGCTTTAAGCTTTTTTGGAAATAAAAAAAAATAGCATTCACTGTCCCTAGTCCAATACCACTCTCGTTGTGTCATACTGGTATACTCGGAAGCAGAAACAATGTTTGAATGTTTTCTTGGAATTAAATCCATTGTAATGATATTATATACTCTTTTAGAGGAATTACACTTCTATAAATCACTATTTATCCCATTAGATTGCTACAGAGACAAATGTATGTCCATTAGCAAAATATTAGGATGACCGCCATAAAGTGCATGGATTAAGGTAGTATAATTATTATTTTTAATTTTTTTTCCAGAGTTAGATGATCCTTTAGCCAATATGCAAGATGTAATAAAGAATGGGTTAAGTATAGATGACAATAATGAGCTTACATATATTGTTGATCAAATTCGTTCAAGTTTCAAGAGATCTGGGCAAGGTTCTGGGAAGAAAGTCAAGAAGTATATTCCACAAAGATTGCAGGTATACAGAAAAATTACGTTTCTGAAAGTTTTTAACTTTAAGAATAGGGTCAAATTGTGGTCAAGTAGAGTTTTTTATATTTACATAGCCTATACCTTCACATTTTTTTAAACATTTACAACATAATTTGTCCGCATCTCACAAAATAAGCTGATTTTTAATTTACAAACTATATCTGTTATATTTTCTAAAGCCATCCCACAAGACTTGAGTAAAAAAAAATAGACATTAGGAACTTCTTAATTAACCACCTTTATTAATACCAGTTTGTATTTGACCTAAAAGGTTTTCTTATATATAGGGTATGTAATAAAGAAGATAACTCAATTTTGCTCAGTATAAGTATAATAATGATATTAACCCGGCAGAGGTCGCGTGAAAAATAAAACGTAAGTGGTCTCACACGGTGGATTCGACCAGGTCATTTATTAATACGAAAAAAAAAATACTGAACATTATTTTATTTTAAAAATACTAACATTGTAATTAAGTATAATGTATTTACTTAAGTTCTATTGGTTTTAACTGTGACAATACTGTATTAAATAATTTTAAATAATATTTTAAGATTTAACAAATTTATTTTTTTTAAAAAATACAAGACTTTAGATAACTTGTCATAACATAAGGATTTTTTTTACAAATACCTATGTTTAATAATATATTCTAAAAGAAAACTAATTTTTGAATAAGAAAATGTACTAGATGTTTACAATAGCTGTAAAGTAAAAGAACAAATTTTAAAACAAAATGTATTGAAAGTTTAAGTAAATTTATCATATTACAATTATAGTGATGAAATGAAACTGTAAAAATTTATGATTTTAAACAAAAAGTTACATACAATATGTCTAAGCACCTGAGGGTGATAGCAATGAATTTCCTTACAGTTCCTTATCCGATTGATGCCCTTGGGTGGCACAGTCTTAACGAGAAGGTACAGTGTGTTCCCTGCAGATGAAACTAACGCAGCACCGAGTTTTTTATTTCCTGTTTTGTCTCTAGTTGCATAGATCGAATCGTCTTTCACGTGCATCTTCTGCAATATTTCGTGGCTGTAGGCCCAGCATCTCTTCAATGTTTCTTTTCACGAAAAAGTTGTTTTCTAATACTACCAGGATTTTCAATCCTTTCTTCCTCACGCTTTTCTTCCCTTTTCACGCTATCTAACACTCTAGCAAATCTTTCTTCCTCTGCTCGATTCATATTGGCTAGTAACACAATAGATATAACACACAACGCACTAAATGATCAATAACACAAAAGCAAAATTAAAAATTATGTCACACTTTAGCACATGCGAGGGGTCGCTCACGGTGGTTTCCACGATGGCTCTTTAGGCTGCTACACTAAGACATTCATTGGTGATAGCGAAAATACAAACACAGCATTCGACAGTGGACGAGTCTATTTGAAGGTATTGAGGGGGTGGAAGCCTACAAAAATTGACAGTTCGAGATATTGAGTAAATGGTGAAAGGCTCCGGTGGAAAAGACCGTGACGCGACCTCTGCCGGGTTAAGGGTGATTTTGATCAATGTACCAAAGGAGGAAATATCATAGTAACATCTTCGGCAGTTTTTCAGTTTAGAAAAAAAATATTTATAAGAATGTGTGGCTCATTCAAAATCAAAAAGAAGAAAATTCAATCTTATTTATTGTAATCTATAAAAACACACAATTTTTCAGTTTTAACTATATAGTATATCCACATCTAATTTGAATAATCCTTTTTCCACCTGATACCCATTTTAGTTGTAACTTTTGCAGACAGAAATGTAACTATTCTATAATAGACTCAATGCAAATCTTTCTGAATTTCACACCTGCAGGAAGGAGTACGAACTAGGTCCATTTACTAAGAGGGGTTTGGAATCCCTAGCGGTACCCAGTCTAACATAAACACTACTGACAACACTTACTTCACTAATACACTCTCACTTGACTAATATACTTACATATCTACACATACAACATTACCAACATAATCTTTATACATATGAAGACTTACAGCTTCTCTTAAGGTTTTTGACTAGTCAGAACCGTTGCATGTTGGGAGTGCTTGACAAACTTTGCTCCTGGGTGTTGCTGTGAGTTTACTCTGCCAAGACGTAAATGTGGATGCCGGTCTAACAGCTACTTCAGCTCTTGTTCAAGTAGTGCCCACGATGCACAGATATCATTGCCTGTGCACAGTACTACGAGTACTCGACTGGTGCCCATCCAGTCAAGAAAACTAAAGGTCCCAGAGCTCTGGGAGTTGGATATGACTGCATGTGTCCATGGGCGTAGTCATTCCTATAGTCCTGTCTGTAACGCCTGACATGATAGCTGGTTTTATAAACATTTATGGATTCAAAATCTTGTCAAAGGAAGTTAGTTTAAAGAGGTAAAACATATGTTTTGCCTAGCGAGACTTGGGTTGAAGATTGGGGTAAGAAGTTGTTAGTAGCAATGACAAGCATTGTTGTTACCTAAATATTTAGTAATATCATATGTTGAATAAAAGAAAAGGTTTTTTTTTTAAGTCCCCCAATTACTTCCTCTGCTGGAGGTCTGGGGACATCTATTAAGAAACGAAGAAATGGGACACTGCTTGTTGCAACATGTACTGAAAGACAAACCCGTTCCCTTTTAAATATAACCCATTTTGACAGCTCCAAAGTATCTGTGACTCCCCATAGATCCTTGAATTCCTCAAAGCGGGTCCTCACATGCAGCGATGTGATGAATGTCTCTGTCTGCAAAACAAGTCATAATTGTCTTCCCAGTCAGTTACGGGTGTGATGCCTATCGTGAAGACTGAAAGTTGCAACAGCGTCTTTTATTCTAATATTTGGCAAACCGGAGATACCTGAATTCATACATGGGGGTTACCAAAGGCTTTCAGTGAGTCCATATGTTGCTAACCTCGAAGGTGATCAAAGTGTCAGCAATTGGGTTACATTATTTCCATCTGTTTGAAACAGGGTGTATGTGGCCAATGTAATGTTGATGGCCATGATGAAAAGGAATACATTAATGCTCCAAAGTGCGCCAACTGTGGTGGTGAACACCCAGCTCGATCATTTAACTGTCCTACCTTTAAGTAGGAGAAGGCAATCCTTGGCATTATGACTAAGGAGAAAGTATCATCTTTAGACACAAAGAAAATTTATAGATCTGCTCAACCAAAGGTTGGCGGTTGAACCTATGCTCCTACGAGGCAAATTATGTTGACCTGGCAAAAAAAGGTTTTTACTAAACAAGTAACATGCCTTTTTCATTAGTTATTAATGGCCAGTCTTTAAATTTGGTATAATCTGCAACCTCTACCACGCATGGGCTTGGTGAAAGAAATAAGTCTTTGACTAACACTTGTAGTTCGACACAAAAGAAATTGCCATCTGGCAATAAGCCTTTTGCGTCAAAAGTGATAATGCTCAAGGATGAAAAAACTGTTTTACAATCTGAAATCTAATATTAAAGGAGGGCATTGAAAAGCTACTTCTCGTAAATCAGAAACATCCTCAGATTACATCTCCAAACAGGGTGTCAAATAAATCCATTGATAAATGTTTTCATTTAGCAAGTCATTGAAAGAATGGAACATCAATGGAATTAGGAGTCACATAGAAGATTTGAAGGTACATGCGAGATGTGTTTCCAGTGTTCTTATGACTACAAGAGACACATCTCCACGAATAGCAAAATTTCCATGTGAAGGAGTATTTAGTTTTTCGATCCGACTTCGTTGTAGCCATCCTAGCTCGTAACTGTATCGATGTTGTATCTCTATACTTATACCCCTTTACAAGGAGTAGCCATTCCAACAGCTGTTCCTTATAAGTTCTTTATGTGTATTGTCTACTTGCCACCGCACTACAATCTTCAACACAGTGACTTATTGGACTTAATAAGCCAGTTACCGATTCCATTCTTATTGGTAGGAGATTTTAATGGTCATCATATGTCTTGGAAATCTCCAGCTTGCAACTCTCGAGGACAACTTGTGGAGAGTGTAAGAACGAAACCTGATTTATGTCAGCATATTGGCGGTTCACCTACTTATTTAGCAGCATCTACTGGATGATGGACAGCGGTTGACCTATCGATGCAGCCCTTTTTTGTTTACTAGATGCACATGGTACTTAACAACATGTATGAAACATGTATCTATCAAGATCAATTTATATGACTCCTTTCCCTACTCGACATCCCTGTTGGATTAGACACCCAACTAATGAAAACCTTCGGGAATATTAAAATTCAGCCTTTAGGCTGATTAGAATGAAATCTTGGGCACTGTACATTAGTCAAACAACTCTATCATCCACTATATGGAAGAAATTAAGATCAGAGTGTGGTATTTCCATTCCGTTGCAAGCTATTGCACAGAAGCGACCAGATGAAAGATTGATCACAAACAGTGATGATATTGCTAATGTACTGGGAACGTCATTTTTCAACTTCTCTTCTACTACTTCATATAATAGATTATTAAAAATTTATAAAGTGAAGGAAGAAGCAATACCTTTTACTGTTGGGTTGCCTGGGGATTCTCCTTTTAAACACTCCTTCTCTATAAGGGAATTGGATTCAGCTATTGTGTCAAGAAAGGATTCTTCACCAGGCTCTGATTACATTGTATACTCTATGATTAAACACCTACTATCATCAGCAAAACTAATTCTATTTCGAAGCAATTAGAAGTATAATACCAATGCCCCCTCCCTTTTTGCTTTTTTCCCGATGCATGGTTGAAGCAATAGTGATTCCTCTCTTAAAACCAATTCCAGTAGTTACAGGCCTATTTCTCTTACAAGAACTTTGTACTAACTACTGAAGAAGATAGTCAACCACCATCTTGTCGGTTATTTAGAAATCAAAGAGCTTCTTAGCAATGAACAGTATGGTTTCAGGCAAGAACGTTCATCTGTTGACCAATTGGTTTTATTGAAATCTATTTGAAATGTCTCTTGCATCAAACTTTTGTTATTGTTTTTTTCGATCTTTACGAAGTATACTATATGGAGTCGAAAAAAGGAATTTTGAACATTTTAAGATCAGGGCGTTTAGAAGGGAATTTTCTAGAATTCATCCCTAACTTTCCTGTTCGCCTTGGAGGCACATATTCAAACAGTTATAAACAAGAGAATGGTGTTACACAGAGCAGTGTGCTGAGGTAATATATGCTCTCTGGTACACTGTACTCTCTTTGTATTTATGTGCCTGCTCGTAGTATGGAAACCCAGGAAGATCTTTGCAGTTAAAGTAATACACTGATTACAGGAATGGTCAAGAACTACAGGCTTTAAAATTCTGTTTCAAAGACCTAATGTGTAGCATACAGTCGTCATAGGCAACACCAGGACCTTATCCTTTATCTGCATGGAGTTCAGCTTTAATATGGATAGTGTTCAATTTGTGCGTCTTTTATTTATAAAAGACTTTTATGGGTCCCGATTTGGGGGGAATAGTATGCTATGCTTCCATCTCACGGTCGTCAGATCACACATAGATTACGGCTGTCTAGCCTATTCATCTGCGTAACCTACAGTTCTGGAAACTTGATGCAGTCCACCACTCTGGATTTAGACTTGCTACTGGTGCTTCTAGATCTAGCCCAATCTTTAGTCTTCTTGAAGAGGCTGTGGAACCTCTCCTTGCAAGATGACGTCAGATGCTACAAATTTCTTACATGTCAGGGCTTCAAAGCAAACCTAATCATCTGGCATTCAACATGGTTTTTAATAACGTTTACAAACAGTATTATGTTGCACGTCAATGTTCGACTGCTCCATATGGTAAAAAAACATTAGGCATAATAGATAACCTTGAATTAGTAATTCTTACTATGTCCAATCAATCGATGTGTCCTATCTACCTCCATGTTTCAATGTGCAATGTACCTTATATCGAACACAACTACCCCTGATGTGGTCTACTACCAGGAATTTTTGGCCATTTACAGATCTCACCAATAAAGTGAAATTATTTGCACTGATAGTTCTAAACTAGACAATGGTGTTGGGTCCCCGTTTTATGTATCTGGGCATACCTACACGTACGGATTTCCCTCAGCTGGCAGTGTTTTATAACAGAAGTTTTTGGGATTCCTAAAGCTCTAACTGTCATTCTAAATCTTCACACTACCTTTTGTGTTCTGATTTTAAAAGTATTATTCAGGATATCTTCTCTGTGAACCCTTTAGTTAAGTATATTTTGTGGGCAGTTCACAAACTTTCATTAGATGGTGTTGAGGTAACATTTTGCTGGATTCCTGTACACTACAGAATACCCGGTAACACTAACACAGAGGAAGTGGTGAATAATGCTACAAGTATAATGCCAAATACACAATATGTTATGACAACTGATTATGGATGTTTTATGAAACGTTCATTGCTCACTGATTGGAATGATGAATGGCAATGTGCGAATCACAATTAGCTGAGGGAGGTCAAGAATACTATCCGTCCAAGGAGATTTTCTACTCATTCTAAACATAGGGAGGAAATGATGGTTACCCGCCTTCTCATTGACCACTCTTATATAACATGGTTAGATAACCATGTTAGATGATGTGTCACTAGGATCTGTCATTGTGTCAGTTATGTGGAAATACCATCACAATCCTTCTTATACTGGTCGATTGTGGTGGTTTGAAGCATGTACGTGATACTTTTAATGTACAAGAAGGTTTAAGGTTAGTATTGAGGGACAACGCCAAGCCAGTTGACCATGTCATCACTTTCCTATGCCAACTAAAATTATTATTTAAAACTTGATGTTTGAAATTTTATATGTAATTATTTTTTTTATTGATTTATTTTAATATATTCATATACTTTGTTGTTGTGTATAGATATTTATTTCATATTTATTGGTAAATACCTTTTTACATTTTAGTTATTCATTGTCCTTATGTCAGCTTTTTTTAATGTGGAATACTTAGTGTTATCGTATTATTGTTATCTATTTATTTTTATGTTGTTATTCATTGTTATTTATTGTTATGTTGTTATTTATTATTATTTTTATTTTTTATATTGTTACGTTTGTATCTTATTATTTTTGTTTATTTATTGTAATATAGGCTATCTTTGTTATTTATTTTAGTGATTTTTTATTTCATTTTAATTTTAGTTTTTTACATTATTTGAGATTAGTAATAATAACCTGAATTGGATTTTTGCCAGAAAAAAAATTCTGAATGTAGATGGATTCTACTTAAGCTCGAAAGATTAATCAATCCTATTGCTTGGTTAGGATTTCTTCATTATTCCTTGAATTTGTCTCAGTAGGTCGAAGAATAGCTGATAATGTGTGTTGCAGAAGTGAATAAATTTATTTCTTAATTAATTTAGAACAGGTGTGCAAAATATACTCAAAACATGTGAATGAGGTTTGGGGCACCTTCAGGAAAATTTCAAACTACCTGGGAAGATTACCAATAATAACAACAGTTTAACTGGGAAATGACCATTAATCTTATGAGAAAAATGTCAACTGATAAAATTTTATTCACTAATGTTTAAAAAAAGTTTGAGAAAGATACTAAGTTTATGATTGAGAGGCAAATTAAAATATTTCAGTTACAGGTAGAAGTAAGGGAAAGAATGTCACTTATTGAAACACAGATGTATTGTTTATGTATTTATCACGAAACATTCTTCATCAATGTGATTGTTTTGAGGAAATCAATACTTTGTCATTTAATCTATCTTTAGTTCACTATGATTAAATGGGAGTTTTTAAAAGTAATATCAGTTATTTATTATCAAATTTCTTTATCCACAAACATGGATTTACCTCGTAGGGAGCCCATACAAGTTCAAATTCAATTCATATAACTGTGACCTGGAATTCAATGTTATGCAGATTTTAAATTTGCAGCTCGCCTTTTTTTATAAATCTATGATATATATCTATCTATTTTAGATATAAATTTAAGAATTATACTCCATCCATTTGTATTGTTTCAACTTTATTTTTTTTTTAGGTTAGAGTAAATTGAATAATGAAAAACAGAAGTAATTTAACTATTTAAAATAATAAAAGCAAATGAATCCTTAGTTCACATATTGCATGTCTCAGCAGGTTGTAATATTGGCAATTACATATAACACAATATCTCTTACTTACAACTTTTATATCTTTGTAAATTTTGCAATAATCCAAATATAGTGCAGGATAACCATTGTTTTGTACAAAAGAACAACTGCACTGCATTTATTTTTATCAACCACTTCCTACTCATCTCAAATTTATTGTCTCATAACATCCTGCAAAAACAGGTTTAACAGGAATTCTCAGAATGTCACTAGAAACTCACTGTTAGCACAAGTGGTATAATATTTTGTTTTTGCATTGTGTCTGTTCCATTAGATGTTCAATTTCTATTAGTTAAGCTATTTTTCTTTAGACCTTGGTTTTTTAGTAAAATATTAATATTTGTATGTTTTAGTGTGTTGTTTTTATCTGTAAACTACATTAGATAAAATTAGTTTATATTTTATTTTGACATATATATATAATAACTTTAGAGTTTCAGAAAAATTAATCCTTTTCATGTAATTTGACGTGAATTCCTGCTAACAAAAATATTCCATTGCCCAGCATTGACGATAGTCACTGTCACAGAATCAATCATTGTTTTTTCTATAATGTTTGGACAAAAAGTGATAATAAATAGTAGCAACACTGTAAACAGTGTAAACACCATGTAAACAGGTAGTTTCGCACAGTCAGTAATTTCCGGACTATGGCACTCTGCCCTACTGTAATCTGTCGGTGCTAGTTCAGTATGTCACGTCTAAAACTTGTGTTACAGATTTTAGTCATGATTTCATAAGAGTTTTAAAATGTTGTTAATGATATTGTGAATATGAGGTTGTTTTATATTTTTAATATCAGGTCATAATTATTATTTTATTATTGAATATTCACATAGCCCAGAATTTTATGATTTTAATAAATTGTTAAACCAATCATTTTCTACCACACTAAAAAATTATTAGAATTTTAAATTTATTTCAACTAAATTTTTTATCAAATTGAGTACGATTTTTAATTTTTTTTTTCAGATCAAATTAAAACATCCAATTTTTTTTCTCATTATTTAATTTGTAATATTACATTTAAAATAAAAACAAGTTTTATATACAAGTTTAATATATTTTTTAATCATTTTAAAAGCATCCTTACTTTAACACTTTAACTGAGTTGAGCCAATTGGCTCGGCGGCTCAGTAGGCCTACTAGGCATGACATTGTTGTCTAGTAACGTTTTATGTTTATTAGTACTACTCAGCCAGTGTTGCTACCTTTGGAAAAATGAATGCTCAGTATTAAACAACAAGCTTCACACTACTTACAGATATAATTATAATGATTTTTGTCGGTTAGATAAATGCCGACAACATCACAAACATGATGTTATTGTAAGAGTTTTTTGTTGGGAGTTACATCCCGACACACTTATTTTTTTAACAATTTTAGTGAAGTTGAGATTATTATTCCAACCAAAAAAAAGCTTCATAGAAAGAAGTTTATCTTCATATACTTTAATAGTCAAATAAATAATTTTTAATTATGTATTATATTGATTTTTACTATTGTTTTTAAAATCTCACAAAACCTAAAAAATAAGTCAGAAATATTGACTAAATATTTAGCTGTAGAATAATTCTTTAAAAAACAGACTTGGTTGAACCTAAGTACAAATATTGGTATAGTTAGATAAACTCATCATTACTAGAAAGTAAATTATAACGTAAATTCCTTAAAAAGTAAATTAGTAATACGTTTTAAAACTTTTACTTCTTATGAATCTTATATAGTATTTATCGGATCTGAAGAATTACATATCAGAGATAGAATATGTTTACTTTTGTTCTGTATACAAAATATTTATAAACTCACAAATCAATTACATGTGACACTTTTACATGTCTTTGTGATAAGCACCAAATCACTTTTCTCACCAGTCAGCTTATTATATGGGCAACTCGAAAATGAAATTGTGGTTTTGTTGTTTATTGTTTACACACAAAACAAAAATATTAAGATAGTGTTTTTTTTTTAATTATCACTAAAACTCGGAGGGACCTTATCGATGTAGAACACTTAGCTGCAGTCTTTGTACTCTCTTCCCATCCCTACCACAGGACTATCTTAGTGGATACCTACCTCTTTGCAGAAATCAAGTACCCACCTGAAGCTAAATCTACTGATATACTTTGGTGTACATACCTGCAAGCCAAACCACTTTCTCCTTGCAGCTCCCAAAGCAGGGCACTCACAAAGTATGTGGATTTGGCTTTCCTCTTGGTCCTCGTCACATCTCTTGCACACAGGGGACATAGATTTTCCAATTTTGTATTGGAACCCCCTCAGATTCCCATTGCCTGTGACCAGCAGTAACTCTGAGTTGAGGTCTACTAAAGGAGAGTAGTTCTTTGCCCCACAAGTCTCCCGAGTAACCCCACAGTACTTTGGATTTGTTACACCTCAAGGTTGCATTCCATTCTTCCTTGCACAACCTGTCTATATATGCCGTGATCCTCTTGCGCCCCTCCTGAGGCTGCATGCCCACTGCCCTCAGCAACGGTCCTTGAGTTATACACCCTTTTTTTGCTAAGGCGTCAGCTCTCTCATTCCCTATCTAGCCAGAATGTCCTGGAATCCAGGTTAGGTTGAGCAAATTATACTTACTCAGCTCTGTTAGAGAAGCTATAGTCTCAGCCATCAGCCTAGAGCTGGTACTAGCCTTACCTAAAACTTCAGAGCTGCCTGACTGTCCAAGCAAATCCACATGTTCTTACCAGACCTTATTATTTCTCAGCACATAGTTTGATCGCGAGCATCTCCCCCTGGAAAATAGGGTTGTAGTATTCCAGGCGATGACAAAATGTGTCTTGGTATCTCGGTCCACTAAATCCTACTCCCACTCCTTCTTTCATCTTGGACCCATCCGTGAACCAGATTTCACCATGTTTGGGTCTACACTTTGCCCATGCCTCTCTTGCAGGAATATGGATTTTGTAATTTCGTTTTTTCGTTTCAAGAGACAGTAGCTTAACCTGAAGTTCTATCCAGAACTCCTTCAGTGAATCCCGAAATAACTGTTTATGACATTTGATACTTGTCTTCCACAGCCTGGTACAACTTAGCCGGTATGCAGTTTTCATTGCCTCCATCCTAATTTGAAGACTCAAGGATGGAAAACCCAACATAACCCTCATGGCCACACGTGGTGTGCTTCTCCTTGTTACTGTTATGCCTCTAAGGAATAGCTCCTGCACGAGGTCGAGCACTCTTTTACTTGTTTCTCTCTGTACCCTGTCCCACCAGACGATTGAGGGAAAGACCAACCTCGGCACCACAATGGTAGAATAAATCCAGTTCATCTGACGTGGACCCAAACCCAATCTTTTTTCCACTGGTCCTCCAAGTACTCACGCGAGAGTAGCTTCCTATCCAGAATAACTCCCAGATATTTAACGCTCTCAACGTAGCTTATTTTGGTATTACTAATTTCCATTATCTCCAGCGATTTAGTTTTATATCGCCTAGTGAAGATGAGTGTCACAGATTTCTCTCCTTGTATGCATAGTGCTTTTTCCATGCACTATGCTTCTGTTACCTTGAGTTCCTCTTCAAGTAGGTCTTTAAGGACCTCTTCGAATGGCCCCCTAACAAGGATAGCTATGTCGTTCGCATATCTTGACACCCATTCTACTGACCGTCTTTAGTAGACCGTCCACGGCAAGGCTCCACAGTAGAGGGGATAACACTCCACCCTGCGAGCAGCCCTCCGAGACCATCCCATTTATCGTAAACCCTATCCAGGATTCAGTACTTATATGATTTTCCAAGAAACTCATCCAATTCAAATTTCCATCAGAAATCCCATGATCCATAGCTGCTCTCTTGATGACCAGTCTAGAGGTACTATTAAAAGCCCTTTCCACAATAAGAAAAGCTAAATTACATATCCTCTTGTTGTTGATCTGACCCTCAATAAAGTCCACAACCAACAACAGCGCAGTCTCTACTGACCCACCAGTCCGGTAGGCGTGTTGGTCCTGATGAAGCGGATACTGCTTCAGACGTCTCTTCTTCAAATAGTAGTCCACCAGCCTTTCCAGTGTCTTTAACAAGAAAGATGTAAGGCTGATATGTCCAAAGTCCTTTACCTCTGTGTAACCTTTCCTCCCCGGTTTGGGGATAAAGATAACTTTTGTTTTGAGCCACTGCCCGGGTGTGTGACCTAGGGCAACACAGCCCCTGAGTAATCCTGTCAGTGGCTCTATAATTTCCTCCAAGCAATTTTATAGTAATGCTGGAGTAATATTATGTAAACCAGGCACTTTAAAAGGCTCAAAAGACAAAATCGCCTCTCTCACATTTTGCGCTGAGATCACCTGTCCAGCAATATTTCAGTCTGCCCTTAGCACAGTATGGCGGAGGTTTTGAGCACCATCCCCTACCTGTCTAATATCGGGAAAACTGTTCCTCATAATCAGAGGCAGGGTTTCCTCCGGGGTGTCAGTAAAGCTACCATCAGCCTTCTTGACAAACTTAAGCTCTCCCCTCGGTCCATCTGCTAACACTTTGAAAAGTCTAGCCGTGTCACTCAGTGTGCTTGTCTCTGAGCACCACTTTTCCCAAGAAGCATGTTTAACCTCTTTTATGAGATTTTTATACAGACACTGGTTGTCTATATGCCTGCCAGGTCTCCTCTGTATTCTTCTTCCTTGCTCTATTAAACAGCCGTCTAGTCTCTTTCCGTGTTGCCTCTAGCTCACTGTTCCACTTAAACTGACCACGCCCAGTGTTTATCCGTGAGAGAGGGCAATTTTCCTCAAATAACGTGGAAATTGCAGTCCTGATGTAGGCCTCAGTATTTTCCAGTTCGTTTGATGTACCATACTTAACACAGAAGTCTCACATCCGCCTCCTCACTGAGGACTTAAAACCTTCACAGTTTTTCCTTCTCGGGTTCCTAAGCCACCTCACATGGGGGACAACTCCCCTCATCGTAACAGTAATGATCCGGTGATCTGACATGGAGGGCTCATCCGAAACCTGCCAGTTATGCACCCACCTTACCATCTGTTTATTACAGAAGGTGATATCTTGTTTGAAGTGACAAATGTTTGCTTGACACCTGTGTTTAAAACCACAAGGTTTTCTTCAATCAAAAAGGCGAGGAGCTCCTCACCTCGCTCATTTGTGTCTGTGCTGCCCCACACCTCATTATGAGCAATGGCAGCACAGCCCACTAAGATTCCTATATTCCTCTCCCTGCAGTACCGAACTAACTTATGTAAGTCTGCAGGGGGCAATTCTCTATTGTAGGCGTAGTAAGTGGAGGCCACGATGAACTCCCACTTACCTCGCTCTTACCCTATACTTAAGATAGTGTTACACAGAGAAAATATAATTACTTCAAAAACAATTTACCCAATGGAGTTTATTTATGTATCATTTACGCTATAACAAAACTATGACACATATTTTTATATACATGATAAGAAAAGTATTTGCTTACTTAGATATGATGGGGGAACAAAAAATAAGTTCACATTAATAATAAATAAGCTTAATATATTTTGGCAATTCTCTGGGAAAATGCCAATATTGTGGCCGGCACCTAAATTGGTAAATTAATTTCACTTTAATTTACTAAAACAAAAATCTTTTGAACTAATAGTTATGTTATACCAGACTATACGAATGGCATTTTAATGATCAAAGGATTAAAATTTTATTTTTGTAAACCAATTTCATGCTTGTAGTAAATATTCTATTTCATATATAGCATATAGCATTTAAAGAAAGGGTTAATATAAATACACAAACACTTATGAATTCTACCAATTGTTTTTCTGTTTTTTTTTTTCAATAACAGCAAACATTTTATAGTGTTTAGTGAGTTGTATTCCCTTTCATTTTTATAAATTATTCATATGTAGAAACTAACTATTCAGTGAGTAGTAAAAGAGAGGCAAGAGATGTTTTTTGGTGTTAAGGGCATTTAGTTAACATATTTTGAAAGAAAACAATAAAAGATTAGTCAGAAGGGAAATGGCCTAGTCCTGGAAAAAAAATAGACAAATGTAGTAGTCCTGGTTTTATAAGAAAAAATACTCATGAATTTTTTTAATAATTTTTCAGAGGTAGTATCTGCACCTTGAAATAAACATTGTGACCATTGACATTTGTATTCTTTATATACCCTTCAGTTGGATATATTTTATATGCAATACACAATCTTTTATTTGAGGGATGTTGAGATATCATTTTGCTGATTGCCTGGTAACCTCAGAATACAAAAAAATATAAAAGCAGATGATTCAGTGAATATCACTATAAGTATGACGTCATCTACACTAGTTGTCATGCAACTGATCATTTATATATAGTAAAACCTGCATTATTGTCTGCGTAGAATTAAGAATAGTAATCTATGAATCACAGTAAGATGAGGGAAATAAAGGATACCATTAGACCATGGATAACTACTATTCATTTTAAACATAGAAAGGATATGGTTGTTACTTATCTTTATATCAGTCACACTCATTAATGTTTAAACACAAATAATCTTAATATCTACAATAAAATTAATTAATCAACTATAATACTTTATGTACATTTTAGTTACAAGGTAACCATCTTCAGCACTACTTTATTACCTTGTAATTAAATTATACATCAAGTGTTATAATAAAAAATGTATGTTCTTGTCGTTTTGGGAATTTATTATTTGTTTTTAGTTAATTCATATATCATATTTTCTCAAGAAAATAATTAATGCATTCATGTTTGTTGTGTTGTGAAGATCCACCACTATGTTAGTTCTGTAGAGGAACTATTACAATAAGGTACCATATAGATTAGCCCAGGCAACAACAAAATTTGCTTAAAAAAATGGCCCAGTTCTGAAAGTTTGTATAGTTAGGTACGAAGGTGTCCTATACAATTCATCAAAACTCCCCGGCGGTCGGAGGTTGATGTTTGGGGGGGGGGCGATTTTTGTGCGTATTTTTTAAGTTTATATCAAATATCTTGGACAATATTAGTTGTATCAAATAATGTGCTATGTACTGAATTAAATTACTTAAAATTTGTTACAAGATTCGCTCTATAATCTTTTCTGTAGGATCAATGATTCACGAGATAAAAGTGGTGCCAACTTTTGTAGGTTTTGCCAAGTTTGTTATATTGCGTATTTAATATTTAATAAACAATTGTTTTTAAAGTTTCTTTAAATTGAAAAATATTTTTAATTCGTGTGATTAGGTGTCTGCATCTTACTGATTTTAGTAACTTTAAGAGCCAAGTAAAAATATTTACTTCATGAAGCCTTGAAAGGGTAAAGTAGAGGCTAAATTTTTTCAATCCCAAAACCTACAATAGCTTTCATTTTCTCGAGATATCCTTCTCCTTCATGGATTTAGTGGATACGACACCACTTGCGCCATATATAAGAAAGGTAAAATGGGAATGATAAAATATTCAAAAAGCTATGAGAAATAACTAAGAACATTGGTGAAGTGTTTTATAACAAGTTATCAACTCCACAAGAAATTTCACTATCTGGTGAGGAAATGTTCCTTCTTTATAGAGACAAAATGACCAATGGACTTCATTTGAACAACTTCCGGTACTTGGCATTTCTGCAATTATCACAGAAGTTCAAGACATATATCCTTTCTCTTCCACCAACAAGTAGCTCGGCACAACAGCACTCTATTAGAGTCTTTTTACTAATACAAGAGTGGCTTGGGATCACTTATCACCAGAGCAATGGGGTTGGACAAGAGGAGAGGACGGCTCGCTCATTCCAATTAAGACAAAGGAACCTATAGCTCCTGAAAATATTTTACAAATAATATTTGGCCACTGCTTATCTGACTGTGGACCAAGGTGTGGATGCAAGAAAGCTGGAATACAATGCTTACCTACAGTTGTGGCCAAAATCAGGACGTTAATCGAACAAATCCCCTAACACGTTCATCCTACACTATGAGTAACCATATTTAAGCAATTTTCACATTATTTGGACATGAGGATGATTGCTACTGTAGTTCTGAAACACTCCAGATCAACCATGGTCAAAATATGATCTCACCCGACTTGTCACATCCTGTTACCTGTGGTGCGTCAAGCGTGATCTTCCAGTGGATAAATCCCTGGTATCTTGATTTAATTAAATTGAAATTAAAACCTAAGAATGAAGTTTTCTCTTCGTAATATGTTATAAATGTTTATATTGGTTTTACTAAACATTTAATATGTTTGAAACAATTATCCCATAATTTTGACATGTTGCTAGTTAATGTGAATACAACTTAATATATTTAGACTGCCTGCAGAGAGTTCATTAATTATATTATTAACACTATTATTTAAAGTTCTTTGGCATTTGTTGTTATTTGTCAACATTTGGTGTTTTATACTTAAAATTATGCACATGAAATGACATACATATTTAATAATAACATGATAATAATTTATACAAATCGATTTTGTGCCCATAAATATATTTATAGAAGTATTAAGTGACATTACTTCCTAGTGGTTTTATTACAATTTATATTTGTGTGCCCAAAACTAAATCTCAAGGAATACTCTTTTGCAATCTTATTTTTACAAAAAACAATTTCATATTGATTTCTCTTTCATATTAATGGAATCCTAGTTGCTTAATATATTTCATACGAACACACATATTTTTATATGAACTTAAGTAATTGCTAAATAACTATTATGCTTCTTTATGATTTTTTTCATTCTATTGTTTTGGTATATGTAATTAATTTATGTTACAAATGACTTGAAATATTTCCTGATTTAACTGGCTTGTGATAACTGTAATATTTAATTTTCAAACTTAAAACTGGTGTTATATATATGAATTTCTCTTATTTTATTTCCATCAATTAAATTTTTCTTTTATGGGGTTCTGTTCTTTCAAAAATATACTTCAAATCAATTTTTATTGAATACTTATCTATCTCTTTCTCTTACACAGAAATCTCTTATCTAGTTGTTTATTTTAAATATGCTATTTTTTAAATTTATGGTTCTAAAGGAAGTCATGCTTATATATTTTTAATTATTAATGATCAATTAGCTATAGAAATTTTACTTAAGCAAATCTGAATTTAATGATTTTTCAAAATTTAATAAATGGGTTTATTGGTATTAAAATTCTGACTTGCCAAAAAACTATCACTGTGGGCTGTGCTCCGCTTCTCCCATGGTCTTGGGTCGAAAAGTCCTCCAGTATTCCCTGAGGATAGAATCTTGGTTCATTCATTAGTGATCAATTTAAAGCCACCATTAAAACTGGTTTTAAGTTAATACATTATAAAAATTTCAATTTCGAATCATGTATGCTTGTAGACAGACATTTTCGACTTCCATCTTTGGCTAATTTTGGATTTTAGCCACTGACCGGCATTTTGAAGTTTCCTGTGATAAATCTTCTTCAAAAATTGAAAACTGCCTCTTACTTCGAGAGTTATTCCGTATTTTTCGATCAGACGTCCCCACTGCTATCGTTTGCGATATTTACTTGCAAGTTACGGTTCGAACTTGCATTCTTATTGAACTCTTTGCATCTTCTTCCGGGATTTGTACTTGTTTTTACACTTATACTTTAACTCTCACCTTTAGTTTTAGATATTAATATTTTTTAGTGGCATGGTTCTATTCACATTTTAGAATTTATTAGAAACTTGAATGGTGATTTTCCGCCGTTTTGTTCCTTTATTATACTTTATCAGCACTGTAAAAGTCCCGCACTTGACACTTTTGAAATTTTGGGGCGATCTAGTTAACTATTTATTAATTAAAATTGAATTTTTTTTAAATTTGATAATATATATTATTTTATTTCAATTATCGTATTATTATAGAGTTACAGTGTTCTAAAAGATATATATTTTCGGCTTACCTAGCATCTGGTGGTTTTATCATAAACAACTTTATTTTTTATTTAATTTTAAATAACTAAAATTAATTTTAGCTCCTACTAAAACTTTTTCTTTACAAATTAAGCCCGTCGATTTACCGAACTATGTTTGTTTCCACAAGCTGATAAACGGCCTTGAAACCTCTGGCCGTCGTCTACCATTGGTGTCGACAGTGTCCAACAGTGTCCAAAACACTGAACACATAAGAAACAACACCAATAATAAAATTAACCTAATAAAAACGGAAAAAAACAAAAAAACGAAACAATATATTAATAAAAAAGAAATTATAAATCTCAAAGAAAAACTAAACAACAACGATTGCTTAATATTAAAATCAGATAAAACAAACACACCAGTAATAATAGAAAATACAAAATACACCAATTCAATGACTAACCACATAAAAGAAAACAAATACGAACAAATCCCAGGCCCAACTAACAAATACCTTAATACAATAAAAAACCTAATAGTCACACACAGAAATACCCTAAACTATAACAATAAATTAAAATACCACACAAGACTTTACCCATTCAAACCATACGCACCAATATTAACAGGCATAACAATATTAACAGGCAAAAATCCACAAACCTGACACACCATTTAGACCACTAATAAATTTCAAAACAGCACCATCCTACATAATCGCAACAATACTAGACAAAATAATAAGATCTAAAATACAAATCAACAACACGTACAATATAAAAAATGGATACGAATTAATTAATAAAATAAAAAACATGGAAGCAAACAACAACACTAAAATAATAAGTTATGACATAACTAGCATGTACCCTAGTATCCCAATAGAAGAAACCATAGAAATAATGAAAAACAAACCAATACACAATAACGAAAAAGAAAACACAATAAGTAGTATCATAACACTAACAAAACACATATGTAACCAAAATTACTTCCAATTTAACAATAAATACTATCGACAAACAACTAGACTCCCCATGGGATCACCCATATCATCAGTCATGTCAGAAATATATCTACAACACTTTGAACAAATAATAATTAAACCTATACTAAACACACATAATATTTTACTATGAACAAGATACATAGACGATATACTTGTAATATACCAACCCACCATTCACAACGAACACATCATAATACTAAACAAACTAAATATATACAACGAAAACATACAATTCACTGCCGAAACAGAAACAAACAGAACAATTAACTATCTTGACATTACATTAAATATAAATAACAATAAAAAAGAAACTACAGTACACAGAAAACCTACTTCCAACAACACCACAATACATTACAAATCTAACCACCCCTGGACACACAAAATTAACACTTACAGTAACATGATAAATAAAGCAATAAAATACACACAAGATAACAAACAAAAATTAAATGAAGAATTAGATAACATTTCAAAAATAGCAATAGAAAATTAATACAACAAACACCTTATAAAAAACATATACAATAAATTTACAAAAAAACCTAACCTCAACACAACACTACAACCTGAACACAAAAATAAAAAAATCTACCTAAAAAATAAATACAATAATAACAAAATAGAAAAGCTAACAAATATATACAACGAAGAATACTACACTCCAACATACAAACCAAACAACAAAATAATAAAATATCTAAATAACACAAACCACAAAACAAATACAGAAAAACATAACCTATCAGGAGTTTACAAAATTATATGTAACGACTGCAATGCATTATACATAGGGAAAACGTCCAGATCATTTAAAATAAGATTTGAAGAACATTACAGAGCATTCAAAAATAAAAATACAAAAGTATCAAATGTTGCAGCACACCTAATATCATATAAACATGAAATAACAAACTACGAAAATAACCTAACCATACTTGATATAAATAATAATCCAATAGAATTAAACTCTTTAGAAAATTACCACATATTCAGAAGACATACTATATAAAAACATCATACACGCAGATCAAGAAAAATGCATGTAACATCAACAAATACCAACATTACGGACCGAACATCTACACCAGAAAAATAATCAGTGATTCGACAATGGTCAAGTGACCGAAAGGTGCCTCATCGCAACAAGGTAAAACTATTGCACTTGATGGTGGATAAAAGTATTTACAATAATAATTTATCAACTTCATATATATATATATATATATATATATATATATATATATATATATATATATATATATAAAGAACCAAGTCAAAATACAAATACAAGAATTATAATTCTTGTATTTGTATTTTGACTTGTTTCTTTATTAATACACAAGAATACATATTGCGATATTTATATATATATATATATATATATATATATATATATATATATATATATATGAAGTTAATATATTACTATTGTAAGTAATTTTATCCACCATTAAGTGCAATAATTTTACCTTGAGTGATGAGGCACCTTTCGGTCACTTGACCATTGTCGAATCACTGATATTTTTCTGTTGTAGATGTTCGGTCCGTGATATTGGTATTTGTTGACGTTACACGCACTTTCTCTTGATCTGTGTGTATGATGTTTTTATATAGTAAGTATTCTGTATATGTTGTTTGTAGATTCATTAAATTGTTGTGTATGTTTTTATAAATGTGGTATTTTTCTAGTGAGTTTAGTTCTATTGGGTTGTTATTTATTTCTACAATATTCGACAATGGTCAAGTGACCGAAAGGTGCCTCATCACTCAAGGTAAAATTATTGCACTTAATGGTGGATAAAATTACTTACAATAGTAATATATTAACTTCATAAAGTCAGTGCAACGGAAAAACAATGGATAACGTTAAATATCAAGAATATATATATATATATATATATATATATATATATATAGAGAGAGAGAGAGAGAGAGAGATTTTGATTTTTTGGTTGGTTAATAATCTTTACCAACCAAAACTAACCTAAATATATATATATATATATATATATATATATATATATATATATATAAGAATTTTTGTACTACATAGGAGACTGACAGACTTACCTAGTGGAAATAGTCCAAAACTGCAATCTCTTGGAAATAAATAAATAGACACATATAAAAACATATCACGCTATTGAAATATTTTGATCATACAATGATCCTTATCAATCAAAAATAAAAAAAGAAAAGACTGAAGGGAACAGCGCAGTTGCAAATCTGTTAATGCTGATCCATCAAATCTATTCCAAACATTTCCTAAACAAGTGAACCATAGAGTCTTCTCAAGAAATAAAAATATAATGTGTTAGATATTATGAGAGTATGCGGGATGATAATTGATTTTTGTTCACTAAAACACTTGTAAATATTTTCAACTTGCCTATAGTAGCACTTACTTATATTAGTTGAGGCCGTCCGTTTTGGGAGATGTGTCCCATTGTCAACGCAGACCGTAACTGATCTCAAGATTTTTGTAGGTTAGAGTGGGGGTGGGATATTATGGTAGGGGTGGGGATGAATTTGGTGAGCATTAGGAGTTATGATGTCAAAAAGTATGTGTAACTTATAATGTAATTGGGTGTTGAGTATGTGTGTAGGGTGTAATTTGAAATGTGTCGTATTGTGGTAGCGTGTGTAAAAAGAAGGTCTCCCTGTCTGGCCTATGTAAAAACTGGGGCATGAACTGCAAGTTAGTTTGTAAACTCCAGCGGTGTTGTAAATGTCGTTGATTTTGTTGTTGAGTTTTAATTGTTTATTGAGAGTGTTATGTATGGAGTAGGCTATTTTTATTTTCGTAGTATATTGGTTTTATGGGTTTTGGATTATCTGTATGGTATTGTTAATTATTTTCTGGGTTTGTCGTGTTGTGTATTTGTATTTGGGTTATTGAGTTTGTTTTTTAGGCGGTTGTATAATTTGTCAATCATTGTTGTGTTGTATTCATTATTTTATGCTATATGTTTTGTAGTGTAACGGTCTTTTAACCAGGCAATATATCATGGTGTTATAAGAAACTAGTTTATATTGGTGTGGTTGGTTTGAAGAGTTTTGATTGATAGTATTGGTGTTGGTGGATTTTCGATATATGTTGAATTTATGTGTTTGTTTGTCTGTATGTTTAATTGTAAGATCCAGGAAGTTAATAGAGTTTTTTTGTTCTGTTTCGATTATGTATGTTAGTTTTGGGTGTATGGAATAAGATGTTTTAAAAGTATGTATGCTCTGCGTGTGTTGTATTTGTATAATATTATAATATCGTCGACCTATCTTTACCAGTAAATGATGTTATCTGAGTATTTATTGTTGTGTAAAATGTGGTTTTGTTCAATGTGGTGTATGAATATTTCTGCTAAGATGCTAGAGCTATGGGGGAACCCATAGGTAGGCCATCTTTTTGGTTGTAGAAAGTGTTATTGTTGATGAAGTAATTTTGAGATGTGATTAATCTTGTGAGGTGGATGATTTCGCCAATGTGTGTATGTGGTGTATTTGTGTCTATAAGCATGTTTTGGAGGATGTTGATAGTTTCTGGAATGGGGATGTTAGTATAAAGATTTGATATATTGAAGTGGACTAAAGTGGAATTGTGTGGATTTAGGCTTTTTTTAATGCTACAATGATTATTAATATTATATGATTTCGGATGGTTATATCGAGAAATTTAGCTAGAAGATGAGAAGGGGCGCTCGTGTGGTTGATTATTGGACATATGGGGATGTCTGTTTTGTGAAGTTTGGGCAGGGTGTTTAGTTTAGGGGCTATTGGTTTTTTTAAGTGCTCTTTGGTGTAGTGTGGGATTATGAGTTTTGTTTTGTTGATTACTTCTTTGATTTGGGTGTTGTATTTTGTTGTTGGGTCGTCTTTTAGTATAATATTGATGTTATTTTGAATGAAATTGTGTACTTTTTTGTTGAAGTCGTTATTTTCAATAGTTACTGTTACGTTGCATTTATCACCTTTCGTTGCCGTTAAATTTGGTTTTTTTATTTTGTTATTGATGGGTTTGGCTATTTTTAATTCATTGAGGTCGTTATTTTCAATAATTACTAGTCTGTTGCCTTTATCAGCTTTGGTTATGGCTAAATTTTGTTTTTTTATTTTGTTATTGATGGATTTGGCTTTTTTAATTATATATAATTCTAAAGAAGATGGAACAACAAATATGATCTTTGTTCTTGGCAAAGACTATATAATATCAGATTTTGTCCGATAAAAAAATATGGGGTTGCAAATTTTTTGTTCAGATATCTATGGATGAAATGATTGAATATCCTGTGTCTATATCATAATTTGTTAATTTATATGCTAAGAAGCTCCAACATCATGTAAATTCCTTTATTTGTCACGTTCAGATGTTAAATATAGGTCCAATTATGAAATTTGTCGCCAGCTTCAATATTTTGAGGGTAATAAGCTTATGAAAAATTATTTTTTTTGTTATTAAAATTATTTTTACTTTTTAATGAGTAAAAATTATTTATTCAGGTTTTTTTTAAGTCGGTTGTTTTTTTCTAATTTTTTTTCAATTCTGTTTAAAAATGTGTTAATAAACATGAAAGGCAATATTTCAGCCAAATATACAATAATCCTGTCTTTAATAATTAATACAGAAAACATTTTGTACACAAAATAATAATATAAAAATAAAATCAAAATTGGTAGCAAAGTTATATTTAATTAATTTATCTCTTGTTATTTAGTGAAATAATTAAGTTTTCACCTGAGGATTATTGAATATCTTGAATATGGTAAAAAAACTAAATGGTATTTTCAGCATATTTATTTTAACTTATTTTATTTGAGTTATACCAAGTTGTATATCAATATTAGTAGGCCAAAAAAACTGCTTTAATGAGGAAAATTCATTCCTTAGTATCCGATGATGCTTGTTTTTAGCAGCTTTATCAAGCAAGAAATTTTAAAAAATTGTTCATTTTATACTTTTTTTATGTTACTTTTATTCGTGATAGAATAATACATAAGATAAATGCTGTGATTGTTTATTTTGATTATTAATTATCTTATAATTCGTAATCCTTATTAAAATAAAATCAACTCCAGAAATTTGTTTTTTAAATATAAAATAGCATATTATTGTCTCCAAATCAGATGGATTGGGATTTAACTATAGTGAGCCACCGGGAAGGTTTCCTCTTTCATTTGCAAGCAGAATTACGTTGATCGGTTGAATACTTCCAAAGTTATCTTGGAACTAACAGAATAACAACATACTGATCGAATCTCCTCCTTTTTTAAAGTTGGTTAAAATGAAAAACAATGTCATTGAATTTTATGTTAGAATAGTACCTGTAAATTTAACAAATTTTTAATTACTGTTAATTAACCTCACATATGTTTTTAATCAGTTTACTTCTTGTTATTAGTCTTAACAGTTTGCTTTGTGTCAGGCTTTCATTAAAACAGACAACTCTCATCCCCAAGTATAAGGAGGCTATACTGTATGTGTTGAAAATTGAATATTGCTGCTAGAGACTGCATATTCATTAGCAGTTTCTATAACAATTCATTTACTATGAGGTTTAAATCAATAATCTTCTTGTTAATTTTATTTTTTTTAACGAATAATGTTTTAATTTCTATTTTTATCCAATCTTTTTCCACTTTTTGAATCACATATCTAGAAGCAGAACTATTTACTCTTTTCTTGATTCTCTATATGAAGGAATCATATTATTTATTATACAATAAAGTCTAGAAAATCTGATTCCCGATATTTTGAGCTTTCATTAAATTCGAGCCTATTTTATCTATTTGAAAGAAAATTATGAATCAGGCTCCCAAGAAATATTTATATCAGTACGGTATGCAAAGAAAATGAGTGGTGCTTCCAAGAAATGTTCATGTCAATACCGTATGCAATGGAAATGAGACTGGCTTTTAAGAAATGTTTATAGCTATATGGTTTACAAAGGAAATGAGTCAGGCTTCCAAGAAATGTTTATATCAATATGGTATGTAAAGGAAATGCGTGGTAATTATAGTGTTAGGATTCATTAAAACTCCTATTTTATCTAATGCACGGGAACATACTTCCATGTAATCCAAGTTTTCAGTAATCCGAGGGGGTCTCGGTCCCATATACCTCGAATTATCGAGACTATTGTACATTCTTTGTTGAACCATATATTGGCTATCATCTTATGTAGTTTCCTAATATTAAACTCCAATCTTTTAACTTTCATCGTCCGGCTGACTAAGTTGAAATTATTAATGTACTCATCTTCATTTCTGTTAGGAATATTTCTATATATTTGAGTACAGTTTTCTGCCTTTCCGAACATTACAATATTCTCCTCTGTTGTCGCTTTCGGAATGACTCTATTTTCAAAATCTAAATCGTACTAATGTAGAGTTTTTCGTACAGGAATTAGAAGAAACAGTAATAACAAAAATATTAGAGAAATTCGATGTATAGAATTTATGAGGTATGTGGATGATTCACTACTAATAGTTCAAGACACTGATGGAAATAAAAAAAGATTCTATATTAAAAGAAATCAACAATATAAATAATAATTTAAAATTCATGATGGAAAACGAGAGTAATTGTAGTTTAAATTTCCTAGAATTAAAACTAAAAAGAAGAAGGGAAAAATAGTATTTGGAATTTTCATAAAAGATATATACACTGATAATGTTATTAATGCAAAATCGAACCACCCACTAGAACATAAATGAGCGGCATTTAGACATTTTTTTAACAGATTATTAGATATACTGTTGAAGAAAAAAAGAATATAAAGAAGAACTGAATATTATTTTCCAAACTGTTGAGAATAATTTATGTAACAAAGAAGCAATAAGAAAGTTAAAGAAACATTAAAAAATAAATTTAATGGTAATATAGAAGGTTTAAATAAGTTTAGTAAAAACTGAATTTATAAAATGCAATATAATTCCAAAGCAACATACATAGGACAGACAGGACAAAATTTTGAAAAGAGATTTAAAGAGCATGTAAGGATGATGTGAAAAATGATTCTAATTATGCTACACATTTAAACAAGAAAAATGTAATAAACCAACAAATAAATACACAGTAGAAGTACACATTATATTTAAAAGTTTAAAATTATTAAGTAGTTGGATGCAAAAAGCAAGAGTAGGCATGCACCAATAGAAAGCAAGGTCTGGAAGTGGTGGGGGCGTGGCTAATAATATTAATAATCTAACTCAAAGTTTGGGCGAACAGTACGATTTAAGTTTTGAAAATGGAGTCACTCCTAAACGCATCAACAGAGGAGAATATTGTTACATAAGGAAAGGCAGATAACTGTACTCAAATATATAGAAATATTCCTAACATTAATGAAGATGACTATATTAATAATTTTAATTTAATTGTTACCAAGTCTAGTTGAGCACACATTGAGAATACTGCTCCTTATGTGTACGATGGGAATAAATTCCCAACTAGACATTTCTCCTACATATATAAAATAGAACACATTTTTAATAATTAGGCTATAGATGTTAATTTTCTTTTTTTTTGCTTTTAACCCTTAGCACTCTACTGTCGGGGGAGCCCCGCCAAGTGTATATTGCAGTTTACTCATATGTCGGGGGTCACCCAACACGATTTTCAAATGCCTATAACTCGTCTGCGGCGAAGCCCACGACATTCAATCTTTTACCGTTTGGTGCTACACTCTATTGTCAATAATGTGAACTAAGTTGAAAATGTCTAGGAATATGTGAGTCATCACAAAATCTAGTTTGCCACTACGTTGTAAGCTGCAAGTAGGTTACAGTTTTGCAGGTTATTTGTTTACTCGTAGTTTGCCGTGGCTTCACGTGCAATTAGTGATTCTGAAATTCCTGATCTTTTACTTGATCCTGATTATTAGAATGTAGTTCAGTTTCATAAACAAAATAATTAAACCAATAGGTATTTGTAAATATAACCAGTTTATAGATGGTGTAGATTTATCTGTTCAATATTTACCAGTTTACTAAAATCATGTAAGAGAAAACAAAGTTTTCCATAAACAATAATGCAACTTGCAGGTGAGGAATTTGTCTCAATTTAATTACAAGTGGGGAAGCAAAGCATGTTAAAAAAATCCGAACGCGAAGGGTTAATACCACTATCCTTGTATTTTAAAGATTATAATTGTCAATACAGTAAAATCCTGCTGAAACGAAATATAGAGAGTGGACCTGATTTCAGATAACATGCAAACATATTTTTATATACTTATTTTTATATTTATTGACGGCCATCTACCTGCAGAACGTATTTTCTTGATTACATTAACACACAGTAAAACATTGTCAGTCTTTATATAAATTTTACGAACATTATTATCTTACTTGTCCCTGGTTTTGAGTTCAATATTATTTTTTCTTAAAAATTACTATCCAGTATATAAACTGCACTTTCACCTAGAACAATTAAAGTTATTCAGTATTATTTATTCAAGTTATTCTCTTAAATTTAATGTATTTTGTTTTAATTTTTTTTTAGGTAACTGCTAATGATTCAGGATCCCAAATGAGTGGCTGGCTCTGGCGACGCTCTCGACGTATATGGAAAAGATTATGGTTTGTCCTTAAAGAACAAGTATTATATGTGTACAAAGCATCAGAGGATGTTGTTGCGCTTGAAAGCATCCCAGTCTTAGGATATACTGTTGATATTTTTAAAGAGGTATTGTTTAGGTCTTCTTAATTATTAACATGTATTTAATATGCTTTACTTATTTTTATCAGCAAAATAAATCAGTACAGTGGTTTGTAGTTTTTGTTGGTAATTCATCTGAAAACATTTTACAAAATCTAAAAATTGTGAAAACGTATTCTTCATCCTATGAAAATTTAACCCTTGTTTTCATTCCTTCTAAGCTATATGTGATGTTTTTTCATCTAATGAAAACCTTTTTCTTAGTGTTAACCATTGGGGCTGGAGATCAAAGTAATATTGAAAATAACATTTGTAGTTATATAGCACTTTTTTCCATGAACTCAAGTCAGGTTCAGATTAGTGTCAAACTCAAATAATCTCTGAAATACTGTCAACTTTCATTTAAGTACTTCAATTTTAGAAAATAAAAACTTAAAAAGTTTTCCTTCAAGTTATAAAAAAAATGGGAAATTATAGCAAAAACATAACTTCTGATTTATCTAGAAATTGTCTTGTAGAAATAAAAATTAATTATCAGAAAATCTTCAAATGTCTATCACAAGTACTATGTGTTAAAATTTACATCTAAAAACATCTTCTGTTCCTCACAAATCCCTTATAATTAGATCAGAAGATTAAGCTCCCTGTGATGTACAAAAGTTCAAAATCAGCTTTAATTGTATTAGGTGTAATTTAGTACCTATTTCTGCATGTTTTGTTTTTATCTACATTAATGTTATTGCAGTTTATTTCTTAAAACATTTCATTTTTTAATACAAAAAATACACCATATTTGTAATGGTGTGTGTGCTTGTGGGGCACTACCATGCAAAGAACATCATAATTCATCTCTTCATTGTTCCCCTTAACAACTATTTTTAAAATTTTGAACTAGAAGACTTATTTTAATATTTCTAGAGCAACTTCTATAATAATTCCTGTTCACCGCTTATTAATTTTGAAACTATATTTTGGTAACTTATTTCAACTACACTTATCATCCTTATCACTATTCAGCATTATTAAAAAAAGTTTTTTTATTCTTCTACTTTCATCTGTCATTAAAAAAAAGAAAAACACTTAAAATTTGGTTCAAAATTTAGAAAGTTATTACAAAATAAATATACACTATAACTTAACTTTTGTTAAATATAAGTTACTTTTATGTTATATAATTACCTTACCTATCTAATGTCACACCTTCAGGTTTATAAAGAATTAACAATCATCTAAATTTTTAACATCACTTGTGCATTTATTTCTCTACATTTAACTCTACACATTATACCAAATTTATATTAATATTTTTCAGTGACAGGATTGATTTCTTAACTAACATTACAATTAATAAAAGGTGGACTCTTGAGGCTTTAGGTTTTCTAATAAAATAACATAACAAAGTTTAATAAATTCAGTTAAATTTTGTTCTTGCTCTCGGGTCGCTATACGGGAGCTTTTTTTCTTAAATTAGAAATGGTGAAACTAGATTAATTTTTATAAATTGCAAAGAAATTAAAATTGTTCTGAAATTTACTAAATTATAGATGTCTGTTGGCTAAACTTATATCCAAATAATACTTATGGTTTTGTAGAGCTCCTGGAATCTTGGCCGTAGTTACCTTCTGCACTTACACTTGTCACACAAAAAAACTTACTTTCTTAATTCTTTACAAAAACCTCTTACGTCGCACTTTTTTAAAATTTACTTATAAAAACAACAAAACTCTTTACTTATTTTAACAATTTACCCCTTTTACAACACTGCCACCTTTTATCCCCACCCAGTTTATAGCTTCCTTGGAAAGGATAATGGAATAGTACCTGCTTGTCGGCACCTTACAAACTATTTGTGTCTTTCTTTGCTTAATCCTTCTACAGATAATTATTTTAGCTACTAACTAAATTTATTCTAAAGCCTCATACGTTATGTTATAGAGTCCCCAGAATTTTAAAATTAATTTTCTTTGATTTCTTAAATTCAAATTTTACAATATTTGAATATTATGACATCAAAGAACAATTTGTTTTAAATTCTTCACCCAATCTTAAATTTCTAATACATTTATTTCTACTATAGTTAAATCTCTCATATCATAACTCATTACACTTATAAATATTACATAATTACAAAATCACATCCTACAAATTAATAATCCTTTGAAAATAATTGTGAAAGTTTACAATGCCATTGTTCATCCTACAATCCTAACCATTAATTATTTATGTATGAATATCTAAATTTTCTTTTATACAATTATTTAATTACTTAATATGGGTTTGTGATACTTTTTTAACATTCTACAATTAAATTTACCCTTAAGTTTACCATTATTTATGGAAGTAAGTTGGTAACTGCTATTACCCAGACATTTTTTAATTTCATAGGGCCCTTCATAAATTTCAAAGAATTTGCTGTATTTTCCCTCTGCCAAATTCGATAAATTCAGAGCTGTAACGAGCACTAAATCTCCATCTGTATAAATTGTAGGTTGATGCCTCTGGTTAAATCTGTCTCCACATTTTTCTCTTTTGTTCTTAATTCAAAAATGTATTTCCGCTTCATTGGTTAATTTGGTGTATTTCCTGGAGGTCCTGATTACATTTTCCCAAATCCTATGGAGTTTTCTGGCAAACTGGGCATCATACGGTGTAGTTTTTATAGTGTCTTGGTGTGTCTCATTGATAATTATCTCAATTTCCTCTAATTTATTTTCCCATGCTCGGTGGTTATCCTGAAGTAAGATCCTAAATAGCTAACTCAGCTGTCTCATTGTCCTCTCGGCGCGATTAGATTGAGGATTTCAAATGGAGGTGTGTGTAGTCCTAATATTCAAGTTTGCTAATTCCCTTTCCCACTGTTTGAAATTAAACTGAGTCCCGTTGTAGGTTATAATTGCTCTAGGTTGTCCATATTTAGTGAAATATTCCCTTAGCCTTCTTAAAGTGTTGCTTGTGGTTGGTCTATTTACCTTACAGTTGAATATATTTGGTGAACACATTAGTGACCACCAGAATAAATTTTGCCCCACTCCTAGCTCTTGGCAAGGGACCGTAGTAATCTATCGACACTAACTCGCCTTTATTCTCCGGTATTATTCATGTAATTTCACCACTTCTTAATTTAATGTCATGTTTGCACTTCTGGCAAACTTCACAAGTCCTCACTAACTGTTTTATATTTTTAATTAAATTATCTGTTGCAAAATCTTCCTTAAAGGTCTCATAGACTTTGTTAATTCCTATGTGATCAAAGTAATTATGTATTTCCCATATTAATCTATTTCTGACGTTCTCTGGTTTGTATAATTTAAATTTTCCGTTGTCTTGCCTATACAATCGTTCTTCCCATAATTTATAGAATCTGTGTAGTTTGCTGTTCGAGTTCCCTAATTGGTCTATTATAGATTTTGTTTTATTGTCTTCCTGTTGTATTGTGCATATTTCCCTTAATCTGTTTAATATGTCCTCATTGAATTTCCGTTGTATAACAGCTATTTGTATAAATGTGTCATGTTGGTCACGTGTAAAAGTGTCTTCTACTGGGTTTCTACTAAGTATATCCGTGACAATGTTGTCCTTACCATTACAGTGGATGATGTTTAAATTATACTCCTGAATGAGTAATAGCCATCTAGTCATTTGTGTGTTCAACAGCTTACATCGATTTAAATATGTCAATGCACGGTGGTCAGTTATTATGGTCAAAGGATTTCCTAAAACAAAACGCCTAAATTTCCTTAAACTATGAACAATACTTAGGAGCTCCTTTTCTGTCGTCGAATAATTTATTTGACCCCCTTTAATTGTCCTGCTGGTATATGAAAATTACTCCAACATATCTATCATCATCTATTGAAATAATTGTCCTCCCAGAGCATAGTTACTGGCGTCACATTGTAAATAATATTTGCGATTGGGTATAGGATGCGTTAACATAACCTTATCTAAAAATTGTTGTTTTACTGATGCAAATCCCCGCTCTTGTTCATCTCCCCATTTAAACTTCTTCCCCTTCCTTAACAGTTCTTTTAATGGAGCGGTAATAGTAGCAGTATCCTTTAAAAATCTGTTATAAAAGTTTATAAGCCCTAAGAACGCCTTCAACTGTTTAGCATTCCTTGGCCTCGGAAATTTATTTATGGCTTCCACTTTTGCACTCCTAGGTTGCACTCCCTCTACACTCAAGGTATGTCCTAAGTATTCTATTCCCGGCCGGCAGAATTGTGATTTGTCCAAGTTAATCGTTAAGTTAGCCCCTTTAAATATTTTAAAAAGTATTTCTAACTGTTGTAGGTGCTCCTCAAAATCCCTCGACAAACATAAGCAGTCAACTACATAGATTATTAAAAATCTTTTTGCTTCCTCCGTGAGGACTGAGTCTAAACCTCGGGTTAAGCTAGCTAAACTCGTAGATAATCCAAACACAACAGTAGTAAATCTATAGCACACCCATTATGCAAAAACGCTGTATAGTCACGGCACTCCTTCGCTAACGGTATTTGCCAAAAGCTACTGGTTAAGTCTATGCTGGACATAACTTTATAACCCCCACATCTTGCTAATAAGTCTTGGATTGGGAGATTACCCTCATAATCCGGCAGTGCCCTTTTGTTAATCATTCTTGCGTCTAAACATAGCCGAACTGAACCATCACGTTTGAATACCGGTACTATGGGATTAATGTATGGACTCTGAGTTCGTTCAATCACATTAAATTTTAACATCCTATTAATTTCTGCCTCCCTATGTTTAAGCGCTTTAGGCCAACTACTTTGCTTATACGGTGTATGGTCTGTTACTGTGAATTTGTGCTTATAAGTGCGGATGAGTCCCGGGCGTTCACTAAATATTTCCTGATATTTTCATATTAATTTAATTAAATCGTTCTGTTGCTGTTCACTGATATTATCTAACTGAATTACACTTCTTAAATTTGTTTAACTTTTCTGCAGGGCATTCACTTAACATGTGACAACCTAATTTAACTCCATTATTATTATTAAACTTCAACATTTCAATTCTCTTATCTCTTTATTTCCACTCATTATACTTAACTTGATAGTCCTTTCAATGAAATTTACAATTGCTTCGTTTTTAATTTAAAAAATCTATGCCCAAGATACATGCTTTAATTGAATTAAGGACAACTATGAAGTGAGTTTCTAATTTAGTATCCCCTAATTCTAATTTTGTCATGATTTGACGTTTAATAGCTAAGATTTCTGACCCAACGCCCTAATTTTATTATAAAAGTCTTCTGATAATGCATTGAACTGGCTCCCCGTATCGATCAGTGCATTTACCCTAAGGTTTCCTATTTTAATTTCTAATTTTGAGCAATTTATTAAATCTATCTTTTGTTTCTCAATCCTTCCTTCATCACATAAAATTTCCCTTAATTCAGTAAAGGCTAAAGTGTATTGTTCAGGTCTAGGGAATGTCAGTATTGGGCCAGAACACCGGTTTCATTGTGAACCTGAGGGATGCGGTCCGTTGTTTATATTTACAACTGGTTTGCTAGGCCCCTTTGCAAAACGGCTATTTTCATATCTCTGTTCGTTCCTTTGGCTAAATTGGCCGGGTCTATTGTGTACTATAAATCGAAAGTGTTCCTTCTGTTGAAAGTGAAATTCTGTAATTAGGTTGACGAATGCACTTTTACTTTTTATCCCTCTAATGATTAACGCTATAGCAACATTCAGGTCAAAATGTTGTGCCAGTTTCCTAATTATTAATTCCTCTGGTATCTTTGGTGATATATCTTGGAAATACAACAAATTTTGTTCCAAGTACTCTATCATATTGACGTGTCCCCTGTAATCATATTTACCAAACTCTAATTGGTCTCTAGCTCTACCTTGAATTATTTCACTCCAAAACTTTTCTTTAAATGCTTCTACAAAGTCCGCAAATTTCTTAAAACTTCCCGATTATAGCCTCCACCAAGTTAAAGCCTGCCCTTTTAGATATGTAGCTATTCAGTGTAAATCATTTCCCTTATAGGTTAGTTATGTCTTGAAGAAAAACTATCGGAGCACGCTCTTCGCCGGTCAAAATTATGTTAGTTTCTACTGGACGTACAATTGCGTTTCTCTTTAGATTTTCTACCGAGTCTAACTTTTTTCTGATTTGTTTAAGGTGTTCGTCTAACTGTTTTAACTTAGGGTTGCCGGCAATACGTTGTTCAATGTCATTTTTTAGTGTGTTTAAATCTCCCGTTTGTTTCTGATGTTGGTCCGATCATTTTATTTCCATGTTTGCTAATTTAGTTTGTGTTTTTTGTTCAGATTCTTTGATCCCTTTTTCAATCGTCTCTTTTAAATTTTCTTTGGTTGTATTGATTTTATTGTTTAATTCTAAGCTTTCACTCTTCCATTCTTCCCTATCCCTAACAATTCTATCCTTAATTTCTTTAATTTCTTTTTTAAACTCTTTATTACTTTTATTTATATCATCTATTTTGCCGTTAGTTTGATCTAATTTACTATTTAAATCTTGTGAAGTTTTGTCTAATTTATTATTTTGCTCTTCGAACTTTGTACTTTTGAATTGCATTAGCTGTAACATATCTACCCCGGTGTTAATGCTAGTCCTTACAATTGTCTCTGTCCCCACACCCAAATGTTGTTCTTCTACTGGCGGACTTGTCCCTACATCCTCTATTTCCTGCCCTAAGTCTTCCGTGTCCATTGTCTGCCCTAATTGTTTAATTTGGCTATTATCATCCTCCATTTTATTTAACCTTTCTAAAATTCTCCTACTTTGTCTTGGAATAAAGGTACCAACTCGCTCATTTACAATTCGATTCATACACCTAATTATTTATTTATGATTTAAAGTCTCTTCCTTAATAATGTTCACTATAGTCTTAATAATGTTCACAGTTTTTTATTAGATTTCCTTAAGTAACACTTTTACTTAATCTAACAGATTAATAAGTTTATTTATTAATTTATGATTTTTTTTTTTATAATTACCATTTTTATTTAACCTGCCAACTAGTTGGGCGCCAAATTATAACTTAAATTTTGTTAAATATAAGTTACTTTTATGTTATATAATTACCTTACCTATCTAATGTCACACCTTCAGGCTTATAAAGAATTAACATTCATCTAAATTTTTAACATCACTTGTGCATTTATTTCTCTACATTTAACTCTACACATTATACCAACTTTATATTAATATTTTTCAGTGACAGGATTGATTTCTTAACTAACATTACAATTAATAAAAGGTGGACTCTTGAAGCTTTAGGTTTTCTAATAAAATAACATAACAAAGTTTAATAAATTCAGTTAAATTTTGTTCTTGCTCTCGGGTTGCTATTACGGGAACTTTTTATCTTAAATTAGAATTGGTGAAACTAGATTAATTTTTATAAATCGCAATGAAATTAAAATTGTTCTGAAATTTACTAAATTATAGATGTCTGTTGGCTAAACTTATATCCAAAGAATACTTATGGTTTTGTAGAGCTCCTGGAATCTTGGCCGTAGTTACCTTCTGCACTTACACTTGTCACACAAAAAAACTTACTTTCTTAATTCTTTACAAAAAAACTCTTACGTCGCACTTTTTTAAAATTTACTTATAAAAACAACAAAACTCTTTACTTATTTTAACAATTTACCCCTTTTACAACACTGCCACCTTTTATCCCCACCAATCCGTCTGCCCTCTTCTGAAACTCCCTTAAAACTTAACCTTTTCCTGATCATTTTAGTTTTTATGAAAATCCCTAATCTCTCCCTCTACCAATACGTTCTTTTTTTAGTTTCCCACAGCTTTCACAATAAACCCACCTAACGGTACGGCGTTATTTCCCAGGTTATCGGTTACTGGAATTTCCCGTCTTAGCAAGCTTAGACCCTTTCTATTGTCAATGGTTGCCCGCACACAGTTTATAGCTTCCCTGGAAAGGATAATGGAATGGTAACTGCTTGTCGGCACCTTACAAACTATTTGTGTCTTTCTTTGCTTAATCCTTCTACAGATAATTATTTTAGCTACTAACTAAATTTATTCTAAAGCCTCATACGTTACGTTATAATACATATTTAGACAACATAATTGTGGAATAAAATTCCACATGCTGAAAAAATACCTGAATAAATGAAACTAGGTTTGTAAAAATAAACTACAAATGTGGGTGCTCATGTACATAGTGTACAGATCCAAAAAGCATAAAATGTAGCTCACAGTTTTCATCGAAATTATTTCAGATATCTTACTCAGATTTTCTTCATATATGAGAAATTCGGGTTCTTGAAAAGAGACTCATGACTAATGTAAAGCACAAAAACAGATGGCGACTTGAAAGTCCACTTATTTTTACAAAAACACCTAAAGTAAAAAATATTAATGTGTCTATTTTGTTTTCTTATGAAATAAATTTAAATTTGAAATTGAATGCACTACTGTTAACAGGGTGTCTAGTGACAGGGAAAAGCTGGAAAAGTCAGGGAATTTTAAGATTCTGGAAAATTCAGGGAAAATTTTAAAAAAACCGGGAAAATATTTATTTTGATTAGAAACAAAACTAGTGGCCATTGCTCTCGAATATTTGGTATTGTAAGCAAGCGGTTTAGGGGCAAGGCAGTCAGGAAATAACACTTCTTTATTTAGATGCCCATTATTTATTTGATAAGCCCGTTGCTATGACTTCAGGACTTATGTCAATAAATATTAAACGTGTCGAGTTGGTACAGCTGGGAAGTTTTACCCTGGATCGTGGCCTTGGGGTGCGCAGTGGTTCTGTTATCATATGGACAGGTGGGGATAACAGATAACTCAGTCTGTTTCTGACCACACAGAACGCTGTGTAAACATTCGTAGCCAGCTATTTGTCTAGACTCGTGATAGTATGTGTTTTATTTGACGGTGATTATTTTTACACTGTTTATTTCAACATGGAAGGTTCCAGTTTTCATTGCCGTAGCGGGCAATCGCATCATTATCTCCCCCCCTCCCTTAAAATAAATATAAACTGAAAGATGAAGTGACCGAAGCAGAGATTATATGGTGCGTGAATTTAGTAATGCAACACTTCTTTACGCAATACAGAAGGTAGGGTGTGCCTCTTTCCAAGGATGTTCCCTGATAGCACCATTGCACAGAACATGAGATTGCGGAAAGATAAAATTTCCTATAATGTTGTATTCGGTTTATCAAATTATTTTAAAGACCTGTTACTGACATCATTAAATTCAAATTCTAACTATGTAATTGGCTTTGATGAAAGTTTAAACAAAATATCACAAAGAGCCCAAATGGATTTGAGTGTTAGGTATTGGGATGCAGAGACGGATGAAGTGAAAGCTCGATATTTTGGTTCTGTGTTCCTTACAGACACAAAAGCAAAATAGTTACTCAATTCGTTCTTAAAAGGTGTTCAAAGTCTGGATTTATCCAAGATCCTTCAGATATCAATGGATTTGCCCAATGTAAACTGGGCTTTCTATAGACATCTAAAAGAGGAAAAGTCAGGGAAAACTCAGGGAATTTCTTCAACCTATTTTACTAGACACCCTGGTTAAACATATTATCATATCCTTACATGTTTAAATTAAAAATTGCAGCTGTGTATCCTTTAAATTGGAAATATTATCACGGTGGACAGTTATTGTAGCAGTGATATAGACAACTAGGATTTTCAAATTTTCTATTTCATAGCATAAATAACATAGTTCAAAGTATAATAACGTTTAAGAGTTTGAATTATACTTTAAAGTTTCAAGACCTTTGGTTTTCATTACTCAAATTTCTATTACTTGGGATGAATAATAAAAGTTGCATACAAAATTGATAACATATTTCCTAATTAACACATTGCCTAATTATATTAGAAAATTTAACATGAAAAAAATAAGATATTTTGAGGGCAAAAAGTTTCTGTTCAAAAATGAGAACTTATATAAAACGAGGATACTATCCTTAAGTAAACAACCTGTCAAGCAATTGAACCACTATGCTGAAGAAAGTTTCCAGATAGCTTTAGTTAATATCAAAATAGAACTTCCACCTGCTTTTTTGTTTACATGCATACTGGCAATAGTAAAACCATATGATACTAGATTAACGTGAGCAATAATTTTGATTTAAAAAATACAGTTGAATATTAAATGTATTGGGTCCTTTATATTATTATTGTTTTCAACAAAACACTTGAATAAGAGGCTGTGGCAAGAAGGAGTATCAATGGACAGAATAAGGTTTTTCTTCTAAGTGAAACAGTAAATGATGATATTGTATTACAAATGAAATATATATTGCAATCCTGTTAAAGATGTTTGCCTAGGAAAGAGAAAATAGTATTTGCATTTTCTTACAACCTGTATTTGTTTGTAAAGAGTCTTATGACTGGTTAGTCAGCAACCATACACTTGTGGTTCTGTCCACAAACAAAACAAAGATTGAATCAAAAGAAAAGCTATTAGGTTTTGGATCTATCATTCGAGTGAGTGATTGATCACCATAGTAATGTTTCAAAAAGGGAATTGTGTTATTTTAGTTGTATTAGGAAAAGACTGTTGTGCATTATGACTAAGAGAAGTCTTTCAGCCATTAGTTATGGATGTAATCTAGTGTGGATGGGCCGATTCCGATTCTCGATTCTAATGGTATCGAGAAGTCGCCAATACTTAATTCTCCATTGAATAAAGTGCCGGATACATGATACATGACAAGTCGGCATGGTAAGTAAACGAGGCTACGTGATTCGTGGATGAGGATACATATTATAAAAATAAGTTGTCATTCGTAGTAGAGAGAGATATACACATCGTCTTCATTTAATGCCATTCCATTGCCATTATTATTATGTAAAAATGAACCTAACATCTGTGGTCTCAGCTTCACATATCGAAACGGCAAGGTTTCGATATATTTTGCATCTATGAATAGGGTGGTTGTTAAAAATACGTAAAACTTTATATCGTAGCATTATCTCTTTCGTTTGTTAAATAATTCTGTAATACACACATACTTCAAATTTAGTATGGAGTAACTGCTAAATCAACAGAGAAAATATGTACTGATATAGTCTTCTAGTTCGGTATTACATTGATATTGAATACTTCTAGTTTGATATTTTTTGATAGTTCGATAGTTTTTTGGCGAGCTGTATAAAGTGATTTGAGTTTGGTGTACTCATGACTGCGGTTATTTTGTTGTCAGTTACTGGCCAAGTGTTGATTTTATCATCTTTAATAGAGACTTTTCTCAAATTCGGGTATTATATGCGAAACTGGCTTGACCGACAGTGTGTTCAGATGCTTGTATTTTTTAACAGAAACTTGCATTAGTTGTCAGACTTATTAAAATACTGGAAATAAAAATGAGCCTTTTTGCATTTTTTCACTTTTCATGTTATTGGCTTGTTAAAATTTTTTGTTTTGTTTTGACAGACAATGAACATAGAGTCAGGTATATTTTTCAACATTTATAAAATGGTGTACATAAAGTTCACATGTGGTATTTTAAATAAATCATTACTTTTTATCCGATATGTTTGTCATGTTTTCAGAAATTCCTATTCATAAATCAAGGATCAACGTCTTGTGTAGCCTATTATATTAAAACAGACTTTTAAAAGGCTTCAGTATATGGTTGAGATGTTAATTGAATTCATTATTAGAGAATATCATGTAGGCCTATATACCTGAAATAATCAAAAATCAGAACAAAAAGATTAGAATCAGAATCAAAAATTTTTGGAATCGGCCAATCCCTATAATCTAGCATTGTCCACGTGGTTACCATCAGTGTTAAACAAGTAAATGATTTTCACAACTTCTGGTAACAAGAATCTTCTAAAGCATGCATCTAGCTGTTCATGTCTAACTTCAATTGTTCACACCAAGAGAAAGGAAGAGGATCATGTCCTATAATCAAGGGACTAATAGTTAAGACTAATATCTGTGAAACCCAAAAATTTTCAAAGATGTAAGGAAATTAATTGATGGGGCTTGTGTTATCTATCACATAAGAGATTATATTTTACTACATAATCAGGTTATTTGACTTTCAGAGCTTTTATAAGGTTGATTAGTTTACCAGAGAGTTTTTATGTTTACTGTAAAAATATGGCATTATTGTGTATAGCAATACCAAAGAGAGAAATAAACAAAACCTAGTTTGGAAGCTTGTCAATCAACCTGAGTTCCAACATATTAACCTTAACATAAGTAGATGATCCTTAGGATCTACATAGATTCAACCAAGTTCACTGTTGAAGGTGTGGTCGATTAATGCAAACACAATAAGTACTCTGATGATCATTAAAGTTTATCTTGATCTTACCTTATCATCTCATGAGGCTTCAGTCATGTTTCAAGATTTATTGCTTTGTCTCGATTTGACATATTTCACCTCATAATAACATGAAAATGTGAAGAAGCTGAGAGAGAGGTATGTGTGTTTAAGTTTCCTGTCCACAATCATCAACTTCCCTGGTTAGAACTTTCACCATCATGAACTTTATTCCAGTTTTGTTTGATTATGAATAGAATTTAACTTCTGGTGGAGAATGCAAACAATAGATAAGAGACCTATTTCAAAAGAGCTAGAAATCTAAGGGCAATATGCAACATAACCAACAAAGTGCATAATTTTTAAGTAATAATGCTAAAATTTATAATTACCAATTTTAGAATTCACAATTTGTAGATTAACAGCAATTTTTTAAATTTTAAATGATAAGTAATTTTAGAATGGCTATATTTTTAAAGTAATAACTACACTTGCTTAAACAGTATTAATACTGTTACACGCACACCCGGGAATCCCTTCTTTTTTAGTTAATTCTGTAATATTTGAGTGAATCTCTAGGACATCTTCATTTTACCCACCACGCACCAGAAAAATCCAATTCAGTTGATCTTAGATGATAGTCAACACACAATGACAGTTTAAAGTGGTTTTGGCAGGGAATCCATGCCTATGCTTGTAATGGTGTCATTCTTTGTAACTTTTATCTATATATTACCGCCAAATAGTTCTGAGAGCAAACCGTTCTAATTGTCGCCGCGAGATAAGGCCAGCTGAGCGGGCAAAGTTTAATATTTCCTGTATAGATTTATAAGTAAATAACACCAGTCGTTGAGAGAGACTTAGACTAGCGAGTCGAGAGAGAAGATGTCTTCCTGGCAACCGACGGACTGCATTCGGCCGAATACTAGCTTCCTGAGGGAGCCAGTAAGAGGTAACACATAAGCCCTAGTAACAACTCATAACAGGTAAACATTTTATTTAACAAACTACACTTTTGCTATTACTTTCGACCAGACATTTCTTGACTAAAAGTTGTTAATTGTTAACTTACAATTGGAGGAAACGTTTTCGTCTTACGACTTCTTCAGCCTCGTATTTTCGCTGCTAGGAATGCTGCTGTTGTGCTTCCTCAGTACCATTTTTTTCAAAGTTAAAAGTGATGTGATCGAAGAGTATGTGTGATCTGTGCCATGTTTGTTCATTTAAGATGTCATTTTTATGTGTGTTGCTATGTCTATATATTTCATACTGTTCTAGTGTGTTTAATTTATGGCCTTTGTTGCATGTGTGGAGGATGCTCATGTTATTTTCCATACTTTTGCATGAGTGTTTAGTGTCCATGAGGTGATTTGCGAAGGTGGATTCAATAGTAGTGTGCAGTGCCATTTTGTGTTCTTTATATCTTTCGGCGAAAGATCTGCCTGTTTGTCCAATATAGAACTTATTGCAGTTGTTGCATTTTAGTTTGTATACTCCTGGGTTATTGTATGTGTTGGTATTGTTATTAATGCTGTGTCTGATAGCTGTTTGGCTTTTATTTGTTGTTCTGTAAACTACATTGTAGCCTGCTTTTTTGAATTGGTGTGCTATCTTATTTGTGAGTTTGTTTATGTATGTGAGGGTGATGAATTTGTTTATGTTCGTGTTTTTGTTGTTACTGTTCTTGTTGAGTATTTTTCTGTGTAGTTTGTCTATTACATAATTGTCATATCCATTTTTGTGAGCTAAATATTTGATTGTGTTTAGTTCCTCTATGTAGTTAGTTGTGGACATAGGTATTTTATTTAGTCTGTGTAGTAAATGTTTGAATGCTGTGTGTTCATGTTGTATTGGTTCGATGAATTGTGTATCAATGTGTCTGGCATGGTTGGCTTGTGGTATATGTTGAATTCATGTTTGTTTAGATTTTTTGTTTTGGTGATGTCTAAGAAATTCAATGTTTTGTTGTTTTCAAATTCTGCAGTGAACTGGATATGTTTGTGTATTTTGTTTATATGTGTTTGGAGCTGTTGGCATTGTCTTATGTTTCCTCTGTATAGTATTATAACGTCATCTACATATCTGTGCCAATATATTATCTTATCTCCATGTTTGTTGTTATTTATGATTTTATTCTGTTTTATGTGTTGTAGGAATACTTCTGCGAGAATGCTTGAAATCGGTGAACCCATTGGTAGGCCTTTCTGTGTGTAATATTTGTTGTTGTGAGTGAAGTAGTTCTTTTGTGTAATGGTGTTAAAAATATGTATGATTTCTTTTATGATATTTTCTGGAGTGTTGTTAAGTTTTAGATTGTCTCGTAATAGTTTAGTGTTTCTGTGATTGGGATATTGGTATATAGGTTTCTGATGTCAAACGATGTCAAGGTTGAGTTATGAGGGATTTCAATGTTCTTTATTTTGTTTACTAGATCTATTGTGTTATTTATATTTGTGTGTGTTTGTGTGTCTAGTTTTATGTATTTTCTAATAGTTCTATCCATATGGCGTGCTAGTTTGTGTGCGGGTGATTGTTGGCGGTTGATTATCGGTCTTATTGGTGTTCCTTGTTTCTGTAGTTTAGGAAGTGCTTGTAAGGTAGGTGCCGTAGGTCTTATTGCTTTAAGATATTACGTGTTCTGTTTTAGATATTACGTGTTTTGTTGAATTAATTATGTTTTTAACTGTGTTGTGATATTCGTTTGTTGGGTCTTTATTTGTTTCTGAGATGTTGTTTGCCGTAATGAATTCATTAATTTTATTGTTTAAATCCTACGTATGTATAATAACTGTAGTATTACCTTTATCTGCTTTTACGTACTTTAAATCATTTTCTCTGGCTTTTTGTTTTACTGATTTGGCTGTCTGTATTTTATTGGTGTGTGTTATGCTCATTTGGATCTTGTGTGTTCTTATTGTGTTACTAATTAAATGTCTTAAGTGTTCATGATCTTGTATTTCTGTCTGTTGTATATTGGTTTCCATGTCAATTATGATTGGTGTTTTTGTTTTATTGTTATCTTTGTAGTGTATATTATGTTTTATGCCTTTATTTAGTAATTCTATTTTTTTAGTGGTAAATGTGATGTTAGTGTTGTTTATTGTTTTTTCATAAAAAGAGTGTTTTGGCTTTTTTATTGCTGGATTATTATTTTTCTCATTTAAAAGTTGATTTATTTTCTTTTTATGTGTTTCATGTATTTCTTGTAGTGTTTTAGTGGCCCATTTGTGCGATTCTGTAATTAGCTCGCATGTGAATTCATGTCCGTATGTATTAGAAATGTTTAAATGTAAATGTAACAATTTTAGGTTAAGGTTATCTTTCTTTTTTTTTTTTTAACTTGGGAGCGGGTTTGAATTGCCCGAAGCACTGCTACCTTAAGGTATATTGTACTTACCTCCCTGATCTAGTCAAATAACCCCTTCCCTCTTACCAGGTTTAGGAGTTTCCTGACTAGAGTTTTACCTTCAGCATCCACCAAAGCCGTTCCATCACCATAACGGCTTCACGCATTATGGTTCCATCACCATCAATATTACTATTGTATATAGAGTGATTCGACAATGGTCAAGTGACCGAAAGGTGCCTCATCAAACAAGGTAAAATTATTGCACTTAATGGTGGATAAAATTACTCAAAAATAGTAATATATTAACTTCATATATATATATATATATATATATATATATATATATATATATATATATATATATATATATATACACACACACACACACACACACACACAATATACATTATACAAAAATGGATAATTATTGTTCTATTGCAAGATATCATTTAAAAAACTGTAAATAACTGATAGACTTTTTGTTATAATTTTTAATTAATTTAATAAATTATGTTTTTTATTCTTTCGTCTCAAGTAATATATCTATACATATATATATATATATATATGTATATATATGAAGTTAATATTTACTATTGTAAGTAATTTTATCCACCATTAAGTGCAATGGTTTTACCTTGTGTGATGAGGCACCTTTCGGTCACTTGACCATTGTCGAATCACTGATATTTTCTGGTGTAGATGTTCGGTCCGTGATGTTGGTATTTGTTGATGTTACACGCATTTTCTCTTGATCTGCGTGTATGATGTTTTTATATAGTATGTCTTCTGTATATGTGGTCTGTAAGTTCATTAAATTTTTGTGTGTGTTTTTATAAATGTGGTATTTTTCTAGTGAGTTTAATTCTATTGGGTTATTATTTATTTCAAGTATGGTTAGGTTATTTTCGTAGTTTGTTATTTCTTGTTTATGTGATATTAGGTGTGCTGCAACATTTGATACTTTAGTATTTTTATTTTTGAATGCTCTTCAAATCTTATTTTGGAGCTGTTCTTCAAATCTTATTTTAAATGATCTGGTCGTTTTCCCTATGTAAAATGCATTGCAGTCGTTACATGTAATTTTGTAAACCCCTGATAGGTTTTGTTTTTCTGTATTTGTTTTGTGGTTTGTGTTATTAAGATATGTTTTTGTTATTTTGTTGTTTGGTTTGTATGTTGGAGTGTAGTATTCTTTGTTGTATATATTTGTTAGTTTTTCCATTTTGTTAATGGTGTATTTATATTTTAGGTAGATTTTTTTATTTTTATTATTTTTGTGTTCAGGTTATAGTGTTGTGTTGAGGTTAGGTTTTTTTGTAAATTTATTGTATATGTTTTTTATAAGGTGTTTGTTGTATCCATTTTCTATTGCTATTTTTGTAATGTTATTTAATTCTTCATTTAATTTTTGTTTGTTATCTTGTGTGTATTTTATGGCTTTATTTATCATGTTACTGTAAGTGTTAATTTTGTGTATCCAGGGTTGGTAGGATTTGTAGTGTATTGTTGTTGGAAGTAGGTTTTCTGTGTACTGTGGTTTCTATTTTATTGTTATTTATATTTAAAGTGATGTCAAGATAGTTAATTGTTCTGTTTGTTTCTGTTTTGACAGTGAATTGTATGTTTTCGTTGTATATATTTAGTTTGTTTAGTATTATGATGTGTTCGTTGTGAATGGTGGGTTGGTATATTACAAGTATATCGTCTACGTATTGCGGCGGGCTGTATTCTGTTGGATTACCTACCGCAAAAAGAAAAAATTTAAAACACAGAGAGTTTAAATTTTTTACGATATAAAACAAACCAAGCCATCTTAAAGGGTTTAGTAAAGTTAAATAGGGTCATTTGCCAGGGGAAAACTGTCAAAATCTACCTAGAAATACAATCGACATTTCAAAAGATACAGCGAGACGTAAGAAATCAAAAAACAAGAATAAGAAAACTTTGTAAAAAGCACCTATAAAGAGTTATACGGCTAGAACGAAAAATAGTTAAAATTCGATCATATATTGATTTTCGATAGCAACTTTCGAGAACACAAAGGAATGCGTGCGCAGATTATGACGTAATCGATAGAGATCCTTATTGGTTAAGAAGCATCATGGGAACAGAAACTGGAGATGGAAGGCCTAAAGGAAGGGGAAGAAGTGGCGTCCTGATGCGGACAGCTTAACTAAGACATCCAAAGTGAACGGACCGTGTCGAGGTTAGCTCCGGTGAAAGACAAGGGACATATGTGTTTTTACCGTAAATCGATACAAAACGATGCACGGCTAAGTAAGTTGTGATCCGCCGGTATGTCGTGACGTTTCGAAAAATGGGGCCCTTTCGGCGAAGATCTAGCCGAAAGAGGTATCCCAAACAATAAGATCGATGTGTGCAAGCGTTTTAGGAAGTTGTTGTGTTTTAAACTGTAACTAAAAATCAACCTTACTCTGAAATGGTAAGGGAAAGTGAAAGTGTTGATTTAGAAAAAATTGTAAATGAAATTAAAATTCGAAATTAACTAAATAAAATTCAAATTAACTTTGTAAGCAATTTAAAATATTTGAGTGTTAGAAAATGCTCAGCTAGGAACAGTGTCACAAAAGGGCTTAAAGTCAAAATATTATTAGTATGAATTCTAAATTTAAAGATGTGCCAAATACATAGAAGAAAGAAAATATGACCAGTCGCAGAGATAGAGGGAAGCCAAGCAGAGCCGATCCGTTTCACAAAGGGAAGGTGAAATTCAAATATGGCCGCCAACTCACGTAAAAAATGGACAGGCAGCAAGCGTCGTTTCAAGAAGAAAGCCAAGCAGGACCTCCCCACCCAGCTGGAGAACAAAGCGGCACCAGAAGAGAGAGAGGGAAAGGAGTGAACCAGGCCCTATGGAAAAGTTAAGGTCAGATCTGCACGGTTTTCTCTTTGCAAATTAGAAATTTTAATTTGAAAAATTTTTTTTTAAAAGGGAAAGTGTAAAACAGTCTAAATAAATCTTAAAACCATAAATAGCAAACTTTGAAATTCAAAAATAAGTACTGGTGGCTTTGTTTAAGGGAGGGGTAAGAATTACAAGATGGTGTAGCCTTAAAAGTAGAAAATATGTTGTGTTTTATGAAAATAAGGGAAATAAAAATTTAAGGTTAGAAATGTTATAAAGGGTTAAGGTTTCATTGTAAACAACGCAAATAAAGGTGTTTAAATTATTTAAAGGGTCTAAATTTATAGGGGGGGGGGGGTAAAGAAATTAAGTAAGATAAAATATGTTATATAAAATTAAATATGATATCACAAAGGTAAGCATGCAAGATGGCTGACAAAGATATTTTGTTTATTACAGCTGATTCGAAGGTCATGCATTGTTTTCAAAAAGTCCTAACAGTGGGGCGGTATTTTATATAAGTAAATTAAACTGAATTGTTGTTTTATTTAGAAGGAGTTATTTTGTAATTTTTAAAATTGAAACCAATTAACATAAATTGTTCTTTTTAATAAAAAAGAGTTATATCATTAATTCAAGTTAATTAAATTAAACTGTTGGTTTTATTTAGAAAGGGGTACAAATATATATAGGTATCAAATAAATTAAATTAAAATAAAGTTTTGAGTAAAAATAAAGGGTTATGACTTTGATCTATATTAAATTAAAATAGTTTAAATGTGCAACAAAAGGGTTAAGTAAAACAAGAGATGTTTTAAATGAGGTTTTATATATGGATGAATTTTGTAAATTGTGAAAATATGAATAATACCCAAATATTTAAAACAAGGGATTTTAAAATTTGAGTGGGGCTAGCTAATAAATTAAAATAAGTTTTTTCAGATTAATTATAAGTTTATTTTGATTATTTCAGGATTTATGTGTATATATATATATATATATATATATATATATATATATATATATATAAGAAAAATTCATGTTATTGTTGGTGATAGGGAAGACTTAAATAGAAAAATAAAATCTTTGCAAGTTTTTGAAATTTAAGTTACATGATTTCTGTAAATGGGTTAATGACCATTCAATAAATGTTAATTAAATCTTAATAAGTATAAATTTCCTTCAGAAATTGCGTTGATAAATTTTCAGTAAATGTTAGTTAATTTCCAGTATGTATGACTTTCTTGCAGAAAGGGTTAAATATTTTCTATTAAATGGGTTAAATAAATTTTATTAAATGTGTAGATTTCTTTTTGTAAATGATTAAGGATCTGTCAGAAAGGCTTTTAATTATGTTTCAGTAAACGTTTTAATTAAAATATGTATTAAATATTGTAATTTCCATTCAGTAAGTGTTTGATTTCATTCGGCAGATGTTTTAACAGTTTTTATTAAATATGATTTGTTGTTCAGTAAATATTTTGGATATCTTGTGGTAGATATATCTATATGTTTTTAAATATAATTTCTTTTTCAGTATGTGCTTTGATATTTGTTTTTTATAAATATAATGTAATTTATGAAATTGTTTTAGGTTGTTTGGTAAAGTTGAATTAATTTCTACCTGTAAAAGGATGTAGAAAATTACTTTGAAAGATCAATTAAAGTTAATAGAGATATAGAAAAATTTTAACACATACATGGCTATATAGAATGTTGCCATAAATAAGTTGTTTTTTAAGAGATTTTAACTAGTTGAACAAAATGTAAAGGCTAGGAAGCTTTCGGAGTGTACTGAAGAGTAAAGATTTGCCAGAAACAAAAGGTTTAAAACAAAAATTTGTAGAATGTAGCAAATAACTTCAAATTAAAAATCCATGTAAACATAAACAAACATTGACAATTAAATTTTCAAGGTTACATAACCAGGGATTTTGAAATAAAATTAGGTCAAGCAGTCAAATGTTTTAAATATTCACTTAAGGAAAAAGAGATATTTAAATTGAAGATAACAACCAAATTTCAGGTTGAAAGGGTTTAATTTTGACAAGCAATATTGAGAGTTTAATTGAGTAAAGTTTTACGCTTCTTTATATTCCGATAGTTAGTAAACAAAAATTGTAAAATCTTAATTAAATGTTAAATTTCAAATAGAATAAACAAATAATATGTTTTCTTAAAATTAACAAGATACAACACAAATGTAATTCAAGGTTAAAGAAATCCATACTGTGCTATGCATATTTAAATTAATAAATTTTAAAATTAAAAAATAAATATTTTTTAACTAACTTGCAAACAAACTGAGTATTCTTTTAAACAAGTTTCGTACACTCTCCTACAATCGATATGGTCATTTTGCCGATTATATGTCTTTCAAAAGAACTCCTTCCCCGGGATGACTCACCCGTAAAGGGTAAAATCCTCAGCAAGTTAGGTTTTTTTGTTCTTTAAGTCCAGTGACTTGTTCTCTGGCAGATTTTGGCGAGCACTGCACAGCGTTCGTAGCTTTGGCTACGAACGGCTCGTTTCAAAATTCTTGCTCTGCAGCGGGCGCACGGTGCTGGTCATGCGCTAGAGAGCTGGTCAACGAAAGGGTTGACGGCTGGGTAAGTAAGCGTATGATTGTGGTTGAGCTGGTGAGTCGGCCCGTTGCAGTATCTTGTCTATAGTAAAATATGTGTGTTTAGTATAGGTTTAATTATTATTTGTTCAAAGTGTTGTAGATATATTTCAATAAAGGTAGGTTTACTAATTAGACAAATATAATCTTGCAGATTCAGAGATATACAGGCTTGTTAATTGAATTTTTAATTAATAAAAATTTATTAAAAGATTAATTTTATTATTATGTATTATAAAAAAGGGATTTAACTAAACAAAAGTTTAAATTATACAGGGTTTTGGATCAAACCCTTTGCAATGACTGAGGTCTCAATATATTATTATGATTTAATATTATTTATCATTTTGTTTTTCATATTAGGGTGAATATGAAGATTCCATTGGTGACTGTAGATATGTATTCCAACTGATGCATGCTGGACAGTGTCCTCTTGTATTTGGCACAGATTCACAACTGTCTGCTGAAAGGTTTGTCCTTTAATTTGATATGTTTCCAAGTGTTATTTTATAGAGTAATTTATCGTTGTACAGTTATTAATTATATCAAAAATGGTATAATAAGTAAGGGATTTTTTACCAGAACAGCTCCATTTCTGGTTTTATACAATGTCTTGTAACACAACTAAAGCTAAAAATACTCCTAGTTCATTGTAGAACAATTGAACAAACGGTTTTGCTCATCTTTGTTCATTTAAATAATCATTAGCGCAGCGATTTCTTTCTTTACATATAAGATTAATATTCTCATCAGTAAAAAATATTCAAAGAACTGCAGAATGTTACTATCAGCATTGGAAGGTACATTTACACCCTACCTTTGCAGTTAATGGAAAATGTGGAGGACCATGGTGTAGATTGTTTTGGTCTATTTTTCTTCATTGGGGGGTTTGGGCTAGATCAACTGAGTCATCTGAATCACGGTCAGACTCACTTTTACTCTCAATTCCACTGTCTCTTCTAAGTTCATACTTTCATAATCATCTTATTCACCACTTATTTCCACAGTAACAATACTAAATATTTGTGGTCACCCCTGATGATTCGGGTTAGTCCGGCTTAAAACACTTGCCTGAGATATCTCGGGTTAGTCCATTAAGTGGCTAATAAAATAAACATTTGTTTGCATGACACGTTTTCTATTTACCTCCATTGTTAAAAATGCAATACTATTTTAAAACCAGACATGTTGAGTAATACACTGAGTGTTGAATAGAATCCGAGTCAACAATAATGTTCTGTATTTTAAAGAAAATATAAATGATAAAATATACCAAAAAACCCGTTCATATTATATAACTAAGCACATAAAATAAAATAATTTTTGTATTGTCTAATAATAAAAATTGTTAGTCTTAGAGAGATTTTTACAGTTTACTCTAAACTAAGTGAATACGTAAGGGCTTACTTGCTGATGCGTTTCAAAACAATCGTTCCTTTTACGAAGCAAATCCTCTTCCTGAGTAGGGGCGTTGCTTAGTAAAAGGAATGATTGTTTCCTTACTCTAAACATTGGAAATTTACTGAGGAAAACAATAGCCCATTCATTCTCAGTAATGCCAGTTGGTGGCAAGAACCATTATTGGAAAAAGGTTTTACAGTTTTCATAACACAATTGTATATAAAAGAGATTCATTGGTATGGTTTGGAGAATAACAGATCTGCCATGGTAATATTCCTGGGATCTATTTTTATAACACAAACATATTAAAAGATAAAATCATATGAAGACACTGATTTATTTTAAGAGCCCTCTCTCTTTGTAAGATGAAAAGATAAATAGTGATTGGAAATATGTAAGTATTTTTATGTGTTTGTTATGAATACAGTTCTCAGGATTATTACCAAAGTAAGTTTGACCACTTGGCCAGTCCCACAGAAGTTTATAGACTATCAGTTTCTAGTATGACATATTCATTATTTGTTAGACCATAGTCAAACAATCCTGCTGACATCTAATTTTCCAGTTATAATTTTCACAGTGTAAACAGTTTTTTTTTTAACCAATACATTAAGTAACACTTCTTAAGTTTGGTTATATTAAGTAAATAACCAACACTTCTTTCACATTCGTACAAAACTAAATTATACATAGGGAATTTGTTTGGTGGGTTTAGCAAGTTGTTTGCTATATAACGGAATAGTGAGCTAAATTCTAAGTGTATATGGTCATTTGAGATGTGTTGTTTTTGTGTTGTGTGATGTATGAATGTTTCAAATATTTCTGTATTGGTTAGTTTTTAACTAATACAGTGAAACCTGTCTTGGACAGAACCTGTGTTAGGCAGAATCCCGTCTATTGCGAAAAACTTTAAAAGTCCCGACTGTTGCCTATTTAATTTATCTGGTTAATAACCTTCATAAGCTAGAAACTGTCTAACGCGGAAGCGGAATAAGCATAAGGATGAGTGATACGTATTTACTACGTCTTAGTTTTGCATAAGCCGGAAAATCTGATCATATACATGCTGTAAAATATAAAGTTACAATGACTTTCGTTTAGATAAAATACAGTTTATAATATATTTTTTTACCATAACAAAAAATACACACAGATAAGTCTGCTTAATTGTAACAGATCGTATTTATTTCTGAGAACTCTGTAACAACGTTAAGGATTGCTGATATGCACAAGATAACACAATGGTATACAAACATGGAATTTATGATAGGCTATGTGTCAGCACTTGTTTCCTTTCAAGATAACGCAATGAATGGTTTACAAACATCCACGGCCAGACATATTGATGTCTGAGTCAGCAGTCACTTCTTCCGGTTTTGTTACAGCGTCCAGCCAAATGGTCGCCTTACTTTCCGCGTAAGCAGATCGTACAGTACATACAATAGCGTCAGTAGCCAGCCTTCGAAATTATTGAAATGGAGACTAATGAGATTATAGAAAGTGAAGAAGAAATTGAAGACAGACCAGTCGTAGAAAACAAAATACAAACATTTGGCGAGGCTTTAATGAAAATTCGTGAGTTAGAAGATTTCGCGGTACGTATTAACAGCCTGGAAATGCGTCACCATTTGTTACAACTAAAAACAATAACTGAAACACAAGCAAGTAAAACTAACCTTTTAAAACAAAAATTAATGCTAGATTTTTTCAAGCTTACTTGATTTTCTTTTAGTTTTACATAAGCCTTAATTGTACAGTATTTAGCTTAAATACAGTAAGAGGAAAAATATAGTTTTTAATAAATTGCATCATTAATTCATAAATTTTGTTGACAAGTCTATGAGTGTTTTAGTTTTATAGTTTTATATTTAAAATGTTTAGTGGAGAAGGATAAAAGGATGGTGCATTAAAAGGTAAGATTTTTATTATGTAATGTAGGTTTTAACATTTTCTGTAGTGTGCATAGCCAACACCACCTAGAAAACAAGGTTTGCGAGTTGTGACATCACAGGGCACAGGCTACGGGCTGTCATTAGGCAATCAAGATAACCGATATTACTGTTGAATGACGTTTATTTAGACGTTAATATGTGATAGTTTTCTTGTGATTTAAATACACTTGCTTTATATGTTGAAGTGTTATCTCTGTAGGAAATAAACAGTCAGTACTTAATCGGAAATAAATAATTAAATTAAATACTGTATTAGAAAAAATGTAGACACGATGACAATTGTCCGTTATCTATGTGGTGTTGGTACAGCGCCATACAGCTGATCAGTAGAAACAATAGTCTTATAATAGCTAAGAATCCCCATGGCCTACCTTCACCCCAACGCTAAAAATAGACTCGGCAAACATTTCGTGATGTTACCATCATACAGTACACTACTACTGTATAAGCCAGAAACCTGTCGTAGACGGAAAAAAATGCTGGTCCCAATGGATTCCGGCTTAAACAGGTTTCACTGTAATATGTTGAGAATATATAAATTAGTATGGATGTTCGTTTGTGTGTACTGGGTGTTTTGTATATGTTGCGTAGATGTATTACAGATTTATGTTTTTTATGTCATTGATGTTTTCTTTGAATCTTGTGGTAACTAAACACCCTATTATATAGTAAACAACCCACTCAAATGACACACTCCTCCACACTCATAAATCGTATACCTACTACCTTGAGTGATCGTCGACAGTAGCGAGTTGGCTTCCTTATTGAAAAGATTGTTTAAAAACTCTTCAGAAAGTAAGTTAAAAGTTTTAACGCAGTTACAAAATAATTACTTATGATTTTTTTCAGTTTAAAAATTTGACATTTTGAAAATTGAATAAAATGTGTTTCTTTTGTATTTCATTTATATTATTTAAATAATTTGTATTGTTGGTTGCACAGTCCATACCTTATGATTACAATATAACCTTAACAAAAAAAAAAACATTTTATCACAAAAACAAATGTTTTCGTTAATGAATGCTAATAGCAATCTATTTTATGAAGAAACATGTAAAGTGATTAACACTTGCATCACAATACATGTATGTACTTGGCCCCTTACACATAGCTTTAACAATTAATACAATGCTTTTGAAAGCAAAATTAAGGTTACACACACACACACTGAAGCAAAACTCGTGTCCATCCCCTGTTACGACACCCTCAGCAGTGTATGTTTCACGCTCTACATTGACTTACTGATGATGGGTGCTGTAGAGCCGAAACACGACAATTTAGCTCAATTGAAGATGGAATCAAATAATGTTATTTTTGCTTTTTAAGATATGATTGTTATGTATGATTGCATGTCCTTGCTATGTGTGGAAAGTGATTTTTTTAAAAGATTTTTTGGAATAGAGGAGGAGACTGACAGACTTATCTTTGTAATAGTCTGGTCTGTAATCTTAAAATAGACACACATGAACACTAAAACAGTAAAAGTAATGATACATTTGGGACATTGTCATTCAGACTGGGAAACCACAATGAAATGTCAACGATTTCAGTTCCCCCCCTCTCTCTCTCTCTCTCTCTCTCTCTCTCTCTCTCTCTCTCTCTCTCTCTCTCTCTCTCTCTCTCTCTCTCTCAGATTGATAAAGGGCATAGTGTGTCCAAAATATATTATTATTTTTAGCTTTCATGTCCACACAGTGGTAGCTTTCATATCCACTGGTAGTCCATACAGAGGGACTGCAGCAGATATATATCCCCGCATGAGTTCAACATAGATAAACTGTCATTATAGTCCAGACCAGGAGTCTCCAACCTACGACCTGTGGGCCACTTCCGGCCCGCGGAAAGCTAGCATGTAGAAAAAAAATTATTTGGTAATATATTTCCTTTTAAGTGCAGGCTGTAAGTGTAAGGGCAAAAAGCTCGGCGCTGTTGTACTTACCCTTACTGTACCTGAGGCAGGACCAAAATAGCTTCGTCGCATTAACGCACCCTTCCATAACTCTTCATTGCTTTGTTTGCTTTCTAAATTTTCTTGTCAGTGGCTTTCCAACATCAGTTACAATCAGAACTAGTGCAAGTGTAGGTTGATGTTTTGCGAAGTGCATAGTGATTGTGGACAGTGTCTTATTTTTTTTTTATTTGTCATAACAATGGCTTATTGGAAAAAAGAAAGTTGATTTTGAGTACCGTGCTTTTAATAAAATGTAGACCCATGACTATTTTATGATCAACAACAATAACAAAGCTTTATGTCTTATTTGTGTTTTCTCTTTGATTGACAAAGGCCACTGTGTGGTTGAAATATATCATTCGTTAAGTGCTTTTATGTGTTCCTATTTCAAGACTACAGAGTGGACTCTTACCAAGGTAAGTCTGTCAGTCTCCTAGTCCAAAAAATCTATATATATATATTTTTGGTTGGTAAAGATTATTTAGATTTTTTGGACTAGGAGACTGACAGACTTACCTTGGTAAGAGTCCACTCTGTAGTCTTGAAATAGAAACACATAAAAGCACTTAAACAATGATATATTTCAACCACACAGTGGTCTTTGTCAATCGAAGAGAAAACACACAAAAAAAGAGCTTTTTTTGTGTTTTCTCTTCGATTGACAAAGACCACTGTGTGGTTGAAATATATCATTGTTTAAGTGCTTTTATGTGTTTCTATTTCAAGACTACAGAGTGGACTCTTACCAAGGTAAGTCTGTCAGTCTCCTAGTCCAAAAAATCTATATATATATATTGATATTGATATTTTACATTGTCTATTATTTTTCCGTTGCACCTACTTTATGAAGTTAATATATTACTATTGTAAATACTTTTATCCACCTCTCAATAATTTTACCTTGTGTGATGAGGCACCTTTCGGTCACTTGACCATTGTCGAATCACTCTGGTGTGGATGTTCGGTTCGTGATGTTGCTATTTATTGACGTTACACGCATTTTCTCTTGAGTTGCGTGTATAATGTTTTTGAATAGTATGTCTTCTGTATATGCTGTCTGTAGGTTCATTAAATTGTTGTGTATGTTTTTATAAATGTGGTATATTTCTAGTGAGTTTAATTCTGTTGGGTTATTATTTATTTCAAGTATGGTTAGGTTATTTTCGTAATTTATTATTTCATGTTTATGGGATATTAGGTGTGCTGCAACATTTGATACTTTTGTATTTCTATTTTTGAATGCTCTGTAATGTTCTTCAAATCTTATTTTAAACGATCTGGTCGTTTTTCCTATGTAAAGTACGTTGCAGCCGTTGCATGTAATTTTGTAAATTCCTGGTAGTTTATGTTTTTCTGTATTAGTTTTGTGGTTTGTGTTATTTAGATATTTTATTAACTTGTTGTTTGGTTTGTATGTTGGAGTGTAGTATTCTTTGTTGTATATATTTGTTAATTTTTCTATTTTGTTATTGGTGTATTTATATTTTAGGTAGATTTTTTTATTATTATTATTTTTGTGTTCAGGTTGTAGTGTTGTGTTGAGGTTAGGTTTTTTTGTAAATTCATTGTATATGTTTTTATAAGGTGTCTCTTGTATCCATTTTCTATTGCTATTTTTGTAATGTTATCTAATTCTTCATTTAATTTTTATTTGTTAACTTGTGTGTATTTAATTGCTTTATTTTTCATGTTCCTGTAAGTGTTAATTTTGTGTGTCCAGGGTTGGTTAGATTTGTAGTGTAGTGTGGTGTTGTTGGAAGTGGGTTTTCTGTGTATTGTAGTTTCTATTTTATTATTATTTATATTTAATGTAATGTCAAGATAGTTAATTGTTCTGTTTGTTTCTGTTTCGATGGTGGATTGTATGTTTTCGTTGTATGTATTTAGTTTGTTTAATATTATGATGTGTTTGTTGTGAATGGTAGGTTGGTATATTACAATTATATTGTCTACGTATCTTTTCTATAGTAAAATATTATGTGTGTTTAGTATAGGTTTAATTATTATTTGTTCAAAGTGTTGTAGATATATTTCTGACATGACTAATGATACGGGTGATCCCATGGGGAGTCCAGTTGTTTGTTTGTAGTATTTATTGTTAAATTGGAAGTAATTTTGGTTACATATGTGTTTGGTTAGTGTAATGATACTATTTATTGTGTTTTCTTTTTCGTTATTGTGTATTAGTTTATTTTTTATTATTTCTATGGTTTCTTTTATTGGGATACTAGGGTACATGTTAGTTATGTCATAATTTATTATTTTTGTGTTGTTGTTTGTTTCTGTTTTTTATTTTATTAATTAATTTGTATCCATAATTTATATTGTAGGTTTTTTTATTTGTAATTTAGATCTTATTATTTTGTCTAGTATTTTTGCGATTATGTAAGATGGTGCTGTTTTAAAATTTATTAGTGATCTAAATGGTGTGTCAGATTTGTGGATTTTAGCTATGCCTGTTAATATTGGTGCACATGGTTTGAATGGGTAAAGTCTTGTGTGGTACAATACACAATATCAAGAGCACAGTGGTACAATATATTACAATAAAAATATTGGAAAGAACCCCAATACCACAAAAATAACAAATAAAACAAGTTACTTAAGATTGTTTTATTTGTTATTTTTGATTATTTTTGTGGTCTTGGGGTTCTTTCCAATATCCTGTGTGGTATTTTAATTTATTGTTATAGTTTAGGGTATTTCTGTGTGTGACTATTAGGTTTTTTATTGTTTTAAGGTATTTGTTAGTTGGGTCTGGGATTTGTTCGTATTTATTTTCTTTTAATATACAGACACATTTGTAACCAAAATTACTTCCAATTTAACAATAAATACTACAAACAAACAACTGGACTCCCCATGGAATCACCCATATCATCAGTCATGTCAGAAATATATCTACAACACTTTGAACAAATAATAATTAAACCTACTCTAAACACACATAATATTTTACTATGGACAAGAAACGTAGACAATATACTTGTAATATACCAACCCACCATTCACAACGAACACATCATAATATTAAACAAACTAAATACATACAATGAAAACATACAATTCACTGTCGAAACAGAACAATTAATTATCTTCACATTACATTAAATATAAATAATAATAAAATAGAAACTACAATACACAAAAAACCCACTTCCAACAACACCACAATACACTACAAATCTAACCACCCCTGGACACACAAAATTAACACTTACAGGAACATGATAAATAAAGCAATTAAATACACACAAGATAACAAACAAAAATTAAATAAAGAATTAGATAACATTAGAAAAATAAAAATAGAAAATGGATACAACAAACACCTTATAAAAAATATATACAATAAATTTATGAAAAACCTAAACTCAACACAACACTACAACCTGAACACGAAAATAGAAAAATCTACCTAAAATATAAATACACCAATAATAAAATTTAAAAAATAACAAATATATAAAATGGAGAACAGAAATAAGAGGTTTATATGTTGAAAACTTGAAATTTTAATTCAGTAGGCCAGATAAAATGTGATTTTTTTATTATAGAAAAAAAATAATATGTAACTTTTTTTGATGAAATAGCATTTTCTTTATGATAAATTATACAGTCGTTTGAAGCCCAAAGTAATACTGAATAAAAAAATATGCATAAGTAATATTACAAAATTCTATTTGTAATATTTATTCTAAAAAATGTAAAACTATGAACTTGCTTAAAAATACCAAGAATGGTGTACTTCTATAATGGTAAGCTACAACTAGGTCTGAATGTGACATAATAGTTCACTTTGATGTAATTATTTTAAAACAAAAACTAATTGCACTAAACACCATATTTACAAGCACAAAATATATTTACAAAAGTAGCACCCAAAATATATATGCCTAAATATAAATTATTGAAAAATGTCATTTAGGCTTGTTTAATTTGTTTAGGCTAAGTTTATTTACACATACTGCTTTATTTGGCCACTTGAAAAACACTTTAATTTATTGTTTGTAGTTTTCGACTGTGTGAAACTTGTCACAGCAAATGTTTGGCTGTAATCCTGGGTTATTTGGGAAAGTCACGCAGTATGCCTGCAACTCACATGTTGTAAGCCTATTAGAAAGCACTATATGTATATGACAATAAATGTTAAAACTAAAATAAAAGCAAAACACTAAATAAATAAAGGACATCACAAATGAGTATATGTTCACATCAACAGCGATCGATCAACTAGGCCAGATGTCTGTCTCTTACTGTGCATTACACCATAAAAAACTGTTTGGGACCACTTGTTTCTTTACGGAAAAAATTGTGATAAATATGGCCAATCACCATTATAAAAATAAACATTGCTTTCTCATAATACAGGAAATATACATAGTACACACTATCATTACATAAGACATTCTAAATTATGTAATAATTCCGTTGCAAAATATGTTGGTCAATTTTTGTAATGTCGGATTCAGTTCGCCTAAGGAGCTCAAAAGGTTAATATCCATATGGTATATAAAGGAAATGATTCAGGCTTCCAAGAAGAGTTCATAACAATATGATAAGCAAAGGAACTGAATTGGAGTTCAAAGAAATGTTTATATCAATACAGTATGCAAAGGAAATAGGTTGAGCTTCCAAGAAATGTTCACATCAATACTGTACTTAAAGGAAATATCAGGACATCTAAGAATGATTCATAATAATACGGTATGCAAAGGAAATAACTAGGGCTTCCAAAATATATTTATAGTCACACAGTATCCAGAGGAAATGTGTCGGGCATCCAAGAAATGTTCATATCAATACGGTACGCAAAGGAAATGAGTCGGGCTTCCAAGAAGTGTTCATAACAGTACGGTATGCAAAGGACTTTAGTTGGCCTTCCAAAAAATGTTCATATCAATACGGTACGCAAAGGAAATGAGTCTGGCTTCCAAGAAATGCTCATATCAAAAAGGTATGCAAAAGAACTGAGTCAGGCTTTCAAGAAATGTTCATAATGATAGGCTATGCAAGGGAAATGAGTCAGGCTCCCAAGAAATGTTCATATATGTATGCTATGCAAAGGAAATGAGTTGGGCTTTCAAGTAATGTTCATATAAATATGGTTTGCAAGGGAAATAAGTCATGCTTGAATGAAGGTTTACTAAAGTTCTGTAAACTTATTCTGTGCCATCCTAATTATAGCACTGTATTAGGGTTCATTAAAACTCCTATTTTTTTCTATTGCACAGGAACATATTTCTGTGTAATCTGAAGGGGTATCTTCCCAATCTACCTCGAATTATCGAGACTCACTGTACTTGCATATTTTGTCAAACTTGTCTATTGTTCTATAAAACCTGTTACTGAAAGCGCTGGTTCTTCCATTACTGTCTTTTTCAATAAACCTTTCACTAATCCTTCTTTGAACTTTGTGATTGTGATCCTATTATTTTGTTTTTTGTTGAATAAAATTAGGGCATTGAACGAGCATTCAATCGCAGTTTTATGATACCATATTACCGTTATACTATATGACATCTAGTCCGAGTATCAATTGCTTATTTCCATTTATTGTATTCCACAATCATGGCTGGTTTATTTGTTGTTTTCAAATTTATTTGTTACTCCCACAATATTGAAATTGTGCTTTGCAGAAATCATAAGACTAGTTCTAAGCTGCAGTAATAATTGTCTGCTACAGAGTCCAGAAGGTCTTCGGAAAGTGTCATAACGACGTTTGTGGGTGTAGGATCGATGGGGTTCCCTTCTCTTTTTGCATAGATTTTAATGTTGTATATATAACCGTTACTTAAAAACTTTCTCTTCATAATTGCTTGCCTTGTTTGGAATGTATTATATGAAGGCTTATCTGCCTCTAAATGGAACCAGCGATTCCTTAACACATACTATTTTTTCCAGTGTGAACATTCTTTAGAATTTTTTATTTAGTTTCTGAACAAGGCGATATCTAGAACAAATGGTTATTCAGAGGACAGTTTTATTGTTTGCAAAATGTCACATTTATAATATAATTTCGATCCTATTTTTGCTCATTATGGAGTCACCGAGTTAGTTTTATACAATGGATTCTGTTTAGTACAATTACAAAGTTGGGTAACAAATTAGCCCCATGTAGCAAATCAATTTTAAAATGATTGCTAAAATTAGTTTAATTTTAAAATGTTCCTCATTTCTTCGATAGATGTTTGTACTCATTTCACCTTAGCCTGCCCCTGAACGTTATTTAGAGTCTGGCTACATACATATTAGTTTGCTCAACCTTCATGGCAATAATGATATCACCAACAAATTTTGAAAAATACCATAACGTGTCTCATAAAACTGTTCATCACCGTTATTTACACAAGGAGTAAAATTTTAATCAAAACTCATGCGCTGATCACTAACACTCTTCTATTCTTATATTGAAATTACAGTTACGCTTACATTCAAATCAATGGCATAGATACTTACAAAATAGCCTTTTCTTCAAACTAGTTGCTGACTTCACCAACTACTTGTGCTGCAATTCTAGCTGGGCAATGCTCAAACTTTATCTGGTGGCGTTTTCTTGTACTTTGTTAATAGGAGTCATCACAACTTTCTGATTCCGACTCTTGACCTGACTCTAAATCAGGCTCTTCTGATAAATTGTCTTCTAATAAATTACAGTCCGATTCATTGGAATCTGCAAAGATACATATACACTAATTGAAACACAAATGAGTTGCAAAAAATAGACCGAAACTTCAAGACAAAAATAGCAGTATGCCAAATACTGTATTACAAAAGCTATTTTATTACTATAATGTATAACAAGAACTTGATTCCTTTGTAACCTGAATATAAACCAGCTTTTTTACAGGCAAAATCCACAAGAAGTTTAGTGTGGTCAGATATATGTGTATATCCATATTTATTATTTGAAGGGATATCTTATCTAAACTATTCAGAAACAGTACTCAACGCCAAATGCTGGCCGGCAGTTGTGCTCGCCTGCCATGGTTCCACACAATGCATTCAACAGTTTGGGAGTGAAATCCATTAAATAATAATTCTCTACTATATTACATAACAAAGTAAGTCAAACTGCGTTCTTGGTTAATCTGTAAAAAAGTGAATTTTTCTGTGGTTGTTTCAAGTTTTAAGATTTACAAACCAGATTATTGCCAAGGTAACTATATCAGGCTTCTATCTCATCAAAAATCTCAAAAAGCTTTAAGCACTATAAATAACTATGGTATTTTAAAAGAAAAGAGTTACATAGGATGTAGTGAAAGTAATTACAGATTTTAGAGCATTTCTAAATAAAAGTAATAAATTTGTGATTCAGGTAAAAGCAAAAATTTTGAAAAAGTAATTCCTCTAAAATTAACAATATTTAAAATAATTTAAAAAATCAGTAGTTGAATATAACTAGTTCTTATTTTGAAAATGAATTATTTTTATGTTTTCACCGTTCTATTCAAGCAAAATAGGAACAAAAATAATAGAATATTAATAACAATAATAAAATCAATTAGATCAAATGTTTATGTACCTATGTAATTTTATCTTAATCATATGCCATAATTTGTATATGCATATAGCTTGTGTTTTTTATAGTCAAACCTACCTTTGCTTGCTATGTTACAAGAATGTTCTCACTTTGATTTTTATTTTTAGCATAAGTTCCTTAGTTATGAACTATTTTATCTAAAGAAATTTAATTTTTTTAAGGTGGATATCTGCAATACGTGATGCAACCCTTCTAAAGTGAACCTAAATATTACCAACAAACTACTGCTATTTATCTCAAACAAAGGATTTCTATTTTTATTATATTTTGTTTTGGGGATAGTGTATGAGCATTGGTGTTTGCTAATTTTAACAGATTAATTAATTTAATACATCTTTTCTAAGTCATTTATTAGTAATGTAAAGTATTGTTAATTGTATTGTTTGTTAAGTTGTAAAACGTTTTGTCATTTTATAGATTTATTATGAAAAATATTTGATACCAATATATATATATATATATAGCAAATCAAAGAAATGTTGATAGATAGTGTAGGATTTTAAAGCCTGTATTTATACTATATCATATGAAATATATTTTGACATGTAAAAAGCTAAAATAGTTTTTAAATATTAATTAAAATACCAAATCTACTAATAATAATACTCATGCTATATTTTTATGGATTGCAATATGTTTGTTATATAATATGTAAACAATATTTTATACTTGAATTAATTAATAATTAGGATGAGTTTGCATTTAAATATTCTAAAATATTGTTATGATGCATTATTTTACTGTCTTGTTTTAACAAAATTTTGTATTACACATGAAATATGTTTTTTTAAACAAATTTATTTTTATTGTTTCAGCTTAGCTGAGAAATATTTCAATATCAATACTGAGTCTATTATTATTTACGTTAAATTTAATAATTTATTGTAGTTATTCTCTTATAATGTTGGTCTAGATTTATATTGGGAGAAACAAGAACTATCCAAAACTTCTGTGAAACAGTATTATTTAGTTATTTGGAATATTATTAGATATTAAAAATAGATTAGTAAATAGAGCTAACTGTGATTAAGAGTGTTTTCCTTCAAAACAACTAAATAAACTTGATCAAGGAAGTAACAATCTTGATAAGTTTATGATAGAGTTTTTGGAATCCAAGAATTTTCTTACCATCTATACAGTGTAATCCTATTCTTCTGGGCTTTTCTCAGTGCCCTTTTTATAGTTTCTGATGCCCTGGGCGATATAAAATTTGGGCCCTTAACCATTTTTACTTTATCTCTCATATATATTAAAGTACTAGAAATCAAGGGAACAAACTTATTTTAGACAAAAATAACAAGGTTTCAAGGCCTTGTTAAACAAATATACATGCTTGTTATATACATATACTTTAAAACTCTTTAAAAAAGCAGTTAAACATTTAAAAAGTTATAAAAACAACTAAAAATACAATCAATTTTCTAAAGGAGGTTCTTGTGATGTCCCTTCGCAAGACGAGGCCCCGGGCAGACACCCGGTATGCCCGTATCTAAAAACGGCATTTGGTTTTCTTGTACCTTTGTCAAAGTCAAAAGTACAGTTTATTAGTGTTCAATAAATACAGTAAAGTCTCAAAATTGAAAGTCCCGATTTTTTTTGAGATTCTATTAAATTTGGGCCTATTTCAGACTATTTTATTTATTTGAAAGGAAATTAAATTATTTACTGTTAGACAATGCATTGGCGTATCCTGATGAAGAACAGCTGTAGTCTAATGATATCCATCCTTTATTTCTACCTACAAAATGTTAAGAGCCTAATCCAGCTGATGGATCAGTGTTCTGGAATGTATGAAAAAAATATAGATGTTACCTTTTACATTCTCTAGTAGAAGTGACTGGAGGGAAAGAAAGCATAATAAAATTGTAGACTGTGTTATTGATCCACAAGAAGAAACAGATTTGACATTTCATATCAAGAAACTTCCAGGTTGTGAAAATGTTGATGATTCGGACATACATCAATGTATCAGTAAGGATTAACGTAAGCAACAATAACACGCGTTGCAATTAATTAAAATGGTATAAAAAAATACGAAAGTCAGTAGATGAGAATAAAGATAAAGATTCGACCAAGACAGTACAAGAAGGGAAAATTAGTCACAGTGTAGGAACCGCTGCTTTGGAAACTCCAATGCACTATATTGAACAACAGACACCACGCCAACAGATATGCAGAAGACACTTTATAACTTTTTCCAAAAATGTAGCAACCGTGGTGAACAATGTATTCCAAAACAGTATTAAATTTATGTAAGGTTTATAATCAATAAAATTCTATTAACAGAAAGGTTTTTTTTTAATTTGTCAATTATCCGCTTGATTAATGCTGATATTCCAAATGTTACTTGGCATTTTCGAAAGTCCTCAGGAACATGAGAAACACGGTAAAACATAAACTCCCAAAATGAAAATTTTTGAAAAAATGCAAACCTAACCTCGCTGTATAACACAAATGAAATTTTATAAATTTTAAGCTACTTCTTTATTACTACTGGTTTTATGCCACATACTGTTTTCTAGGAGATGTAACTATTACACTCTAACAATCTGCGAAACATTAGAAATTAATTTAAAGTTTTAATAAATAACATCTCTGTTAACGTTGTTCAGTTACAATTCAAACAGTTATCTTATATTGAAGAACTACATTTTCTTCTAACATAATCTTTTCTAATCAGACAGTCTGTACCAACATTGTAATGATAGAGTATTTTATAAAGAAAGAAAGTGTTTATAAAGCTTTTTGTTTATATAGTAAGGTTATTTTTCTCAGTTTTTAGGGTCACTCCAAGTTCTATTATTTTTCTGAAGAGTTTCTACACCAGGCAACATTTTTTAATTGCAACCCGTGACATGGAGTAACCAATAAATTACAATTTTATTTCTATTATAATAAATATCAAGAGCACAGTGGTACAATATATTACAATAAAAATATTGGAAATAACCCCAATATCACAAAAATAAATAAAACTAGTTACTTAAGATTAAACACTTATGTACATTGAAGAGGGTCTTATTATAAAACTACAATCTAGCAAACAAGAAGTTACAAACTAGAGGGATGACTAGATCACTCTAGTTTGTAACTTCTTGTTTGCTAGATTGTAGTTTTGTATTAAGACCCGATGATGATGATGACATGGTCATCGAAATGTACACAAGGGTTTAATCTTAAGTAACTAGTTTTATTTGTTATTTTTGTGGTATTGGGGTTCTTTCCAATATTTTCATTGTAATAATAAAGTGTCATTATTCATTAAGTTTTTCTGCAAATATTTTTTACTCATTTATGTTTTTAAAACTGATTCAGTTGTGCAATTATTATCAAGCAAAGAAGATGTAAACCATATTATGTAATTACAGTAGATTGAATTTGTATGTACAAGAAAATGCAAACAATTCTTTGTAAAAAATAAAAAATTCCATTTATACAAACAAGATAACTCCTTATGTTGAGCTAATCTATCTCTTATGACTTCAAAAAAGGAATTACATGTTGTAGTATACACTGAAAACACTGGCATTCAATTGTCATTAAGAATTTGAAAAATTCAACTTGGCAGTAATTTGAAGAAAAACGCCATAGTGTGTCTGTAGTAAAAAAAATTCATCCAGTCAGAAATATACTTGAGAAATACTAAGGTTTATGTAAACATTTTAAACTATATTTTTAAAAAACTGTAATTTCTAGAACCATTTTATATTTTGTAAAATAATTCTGATTTTTAAAAAAATAAAGCTTTCAACATGGAATTATAAGAAATATGAGTTTGTTTCAAAACTAAGTTACAGTTTTTTTTTTTAATCCATGTGGTTGGCAGGAAAAGTTAGAGTTGCATCAAATTTTTATCTGGATGTTGTGATAACACTATGGAATTCCTATGGATGTGTGTTAATCATTTATTGAAGGGAGAATAACATTATACAATGTTGTTCAACATTACAGCACTCAAACTAAGACCTGCTTGAGGAGTCTTTAACGCACAGTTTCTGGTTTCAGTTCATCATGCAGTGTTGTTCTCCCTTTAGTAAATGATTGGCGCCAACATAAAACTGTTTGCTTTAACATAATATTTTTGCCATAAACATTACACAATAAGATATAGATACTGGTTGATATTTTATTTTTCTAATTTCTGAAAGTTGAACAGTGATCAAATCAGCTGTTACTGTAATTTAATACATCACGTTTCCTGTGCATCATGGTCTGATACGTTGAGGTGGTCAACTCTCATAAGGCACCTCTGACTTGGTTAAGTTCTTGCATGTTGAAACTCCATTGCAAAGGAAGGATTCAAGAAATATTTCACCTTTTACTAAATTAAAAACAGTCATCACGATTAATGTAAAACCATCGTGAAAACAAACAGTTAATTATTGTATGAGACGATTCGGATGAAAATACCTGACTAGTAGGTAACCATATCAATCAAAATCTTCTCAGAAATAATGCAAGAACCCTGGAATTTAAGTTACTTATTTTAGTCTTTTAGTTTATATGTTGTTAGTGGGTGCCATGCATTCAAGCTGAAAATTGTATGATGATATTCAGTTATGTATGCACCTTTATTTTGAAACAGAATATTTATTATTTGTTGCAGCAGGTTGATGTTAGCAGATCATCGAACTAGATGGAATTGGCAGTTAGCATCTGGAACATTACAGCACAGTAGGATGTGTTTTGGTCAATCCTGGCTATCTCTATCTCATTAGATATCCAGTAGTTTTACCCTGTTAACACTACTGATAATTCCAAGTGGTGTTACTGGTCTATTTTGTCGAGCATTAACTTAGTGATATTTTTTCCTTTCTCATTTTTCAGTCAATGGTTATCTGTCCCTTCGTTCAGTCTTTTTATTGTGTTAAAAAGATGTGGCTTGTATTAATAGAGGATCAAGAAATTTGCTACTACTGAAAATAAAGTTCATTATTACTTACCACTCACTCGAAAGGCTAGATTTTGTTAGTAACATTGCTGAAGTTTGTAGGACAATAACATGTGTAGGTTTATAGGATTTTGTAGAGATTGGAGCACAGATGCAACAACCATACCCAGAAGCCAGCCTCGCCTCTGCAAAATATATTATTGATACAACCCTGAAACGCTCCATGAAACAAGGGCATGAGAAAGCTAGCAGAGAGAAATAAGGGGCATTATTTAGCAGTCGCAGTCCTCTAATACCCATAAGCGATAGGACAACTGCTGTGCTGACTTTCAACGCCTGACAGGATATGACTATCTCCAGGCCTACCTCTACCGTTTTGGCGTAGCAGAACGCAATACGTGTCTGCTCTGTCTCGATGGGTGTCATGAATGGGGACCACATTTCAACCTGTCCTGAATTCGCAATTCCTTGAAATATTAAAGCTAATGCATCTTTTTAGAGCAAATATATGATAATTGCGATAGCTCCTATAATAATTATATTAGAACGATTCTATGAACACAATGCTAATCGATGGTCGATTCTACGGTATTTAAACTTTTTAAATGAGAAATCCATATTTTGTAGAATTCGCAAATCCATGAATTATAGCTAATGCATATTTTTAAAGCAAATATATGATAATTGCGATAGCTCCTATGATACTTACAATAGAACAATTCTAAGATAACAATGTGAATCTTTGGTCGATTCTGCGGTATTTAAACTTTTTAAATGAGAAATCCATATTTTGTGTATTCGCAAATCCAAGAACTATATAGCTAATTCAAGTTTTTAGAGCAAATATATGATAATTGCAATAGCTCCTTTGATACTAATATTAAATCGATTCTAAGAACACAATGCGAATCTATTGTCGATTCTGCGATATTTAAACTTTTTAAATGAGAAATTCATATTTTGTAGAATTCGCAAATCCATGAACTATATAGCTAATGCATGTTTTTAAAGCAAATATATGATAATTGCGGTATATCTTATAATACTTATATTAGATCGATTCTAAAAACACAAAGTTATTCTATAGTCGTTTCACCGGTATTTAAACTTTTTAATCGAGAAATCCATATTATGTAGAATTCGCAAATCCATGAACTATATAGCTAATGCTTGTTTTTAGAGCAAATATGTATATGATAATTGAGATAGCTCCTATAATACATATATTAGATCGATTCTAAGAACACAATGCGAATCTATGGTCGATTCTGCGGTATTTAAACTTTTAAATGGGAAATCCATATTTTGTAGAATACGCAAATTCAGAACTATATAGGTAATGCATGGTTTTAGAGCGAATATATGATAATTGCAATAGCTCCTTTGATACTAATATTAAATCGATTCTAAGAACACAATGCGAATCTATTGTCGATTCTGTGGTATTTCAACTTTTAAATGAGATATCCATATTTTGCAGAATTCGCAAATCCATTAACAATATAGCTAATGCATGTTTTTAGCGCAAATATATAATAATTGCGATAGCTTCTATAATACTTATATTAGATCGATTCTAAGAACACTATGCGAATCTATGGTCGATTCTGTGATATTTAAACTTTTTAAATGAGTAATCCATATTTTGTAGAATTCGCAAATCCCTGAACATAGCTAATGCATATTTTTAAAGCAAATATATGATAATTGCGATAGATCCTATAATCAGGGTGTCTAGTGACAGGGAAAACCTGGAAAAATCAGGGAATTTTAAGATTCTGGAAAAGTCAGGGAAAATTTTTAATTTATTTTGATTAGAAACAAAACTGGTGGCCATTGCTCTCGAATATTTGGTATTGTAAGCCAGCGGGCTGGTTTAGGGACAGGGCAGTCAGGAAATAACACTTCTTTATTTAGATGCCCATTATTTATTTGATAAACCCATTGCTATGACTTCAGGACTTATGTCATTAAATATTAAATGTGTCGAGTTGGTACAGCTGGGAAGTTTTAGCCTGGACCGTGGCCTTGGGGTGAGCAGTGGTTCTGTTATCATATGGACGGGTGGGGATAACAGATAACTCAGTCTGTTTCTGACCACACAGAACGCTGTGTAAACATTCATAGCCAGCTATTTGTCTAGACTCGTGATAGTATGTATTTATTTGATGGTGATTATTTTTACACTGTTTATTTCAACATGGAAGGTTCCGGTTTTCATTGCCGTAGCGGGCAATCGCGTCATGCAGATGTCGTCATTACCTCCCCTCCTTCCTTAGGATAAATATAAGATGAAGTGACCGAAGCAGAGATTATATGGTGCGTGAATTTAGTAATGCGACACTTCTTTACGCAATGCAGAAAGTAGTGTGTGCCTCTTTCCAAGGATGTTCCCTGATAGCACCATTGCACAGAACATGAGATTGCGGAAAGATAAAATTTCCTATAGTGTTGTATTTGGTTTATCAAATTATTTTAAAGACCTGTTACTGACATCATTAAATTCAAATTCTAACTATGTAATTGGCTTTGATGAAAGTTTAAACAAAATATCACAAAGAGCCCTAATGGATTTGAGTGTTAGGTATTGGGATGCAGAGACGGATGAAGTGAAAGCTCGATATTTTGGTTCTGTGTTCTTTACAGACACAAAAGCAAAAGAGATACTAAATTCGTTCTTAAAAGGTGTTCAAAGTCTGGATTTATCCAAGATCCTTCAGATATCAATGGATGGGCCCAATGTAAACTGGGCTTTCTATAGACATCTAAAAGAGAAAAAGTCAGGGAAAACTCAGGGAATTTCTTGAAGCTATTTTACTAGACACCCTGATAATACATATATTAGATCGATTCTAAGAACACAATGCGATTCTATGGTCGATAAGAGATAAATCCATATTTTGATGATTTGGCAAATCCATGAACTATATAGCTAATGCATGTTTTTAGAACAAATATATGATAATTGCAATAGCTCCTTTGATACTTATATTAGATCGATGCGAAACTATGGGCGATTCTGTGATATTTAAACTTTTTAAATGAGAAATCCATTCTTTGTAGAATTCGCAAATCCATGAACTATATATATATATATATATATATATATATATAGCTAATGCATATTTTTAGAGCAAATATATGATAATTGCGATAGCTCCTATAATACTTATATTAGATCGATTCTAAGAACACAATGCGAATCTGTGGTCGATTCTGCGGTTTTTAAAATTTATAAATATGAAATCCATATTTTGTAGAATTTGCAAATCCATGATCTACATAGCTAATGCATATTTATAGAGCAAATATATGATAATTGCGATAGCTACCATTTCAAATATTACTTATATTAGATCGATTCTAAGAGCAGAATGCGAATCTATGGTCGATTCTACGATATTTAAACGTTTTAAATGAGAAATCCATATTTTGTAGAATTCGCAAATCCATGAACTATATATAGCTAATGCATGTTTTTAGAACAAATATATGATAATTGCAATAGCTCCTTTGATACTTATATTAGATCGATGCGAAACTATGGGCGATTCTGTGATATTTAAACTTAAATGAGAAATCCATTCTTTGTAGAATTCGCAAATCCATGAACTATATATATAGCTAAAGCATATTTTTAAAGCAAATATATGATAATTGCGATAGCTCCTATAATATATATATTAGATCGATTCTAAGAGCACAATGCGAATCTATGGTCGATTCTATGATATTTAAACATTTAAATGAGAAATCCATATTTTGTAGAATTCACAAATCTATGAACTATATAAGCTAATGCATGTTTTAAGAGCAAATATTTGATATTTGCGATAGCTCCTATAATACTTATATTAGATTGATTCTAAGAACACAATGGGAATATGTGGTCGATTTTACGGTATTTAAACTTTCAATGAGAAATCCTTATTTTATAGAATTCGCAAATCCATAAACTATATAGTTAGTGCATGTTTTTAGGGCAAATATATGTTAATTGCAATAGATCCTATAATACTTATATTAGATCGATTCTAAGAACACAATGCGAATCTATGGTCGATTCTGTGATATTTAAACTTTTTAAATGAGAAATCCATATTTTGTAGAATTCGCAAACCTATGAACTATATAGCTAATTCATTTTTTTAAAGGAAATATATGATAATTGCGATAGCTCCTATAATATTTATATTAGATCGATTCTAAGAACACAATGTGGATCTATGGTTGATTCTAGGGTATTTAAACTTTTAAATGAGAAATCCATATTTTGTAGAATTCGCAAATCCATGAACTAATAGCTAATGCATGTTTTTAAAGCAAATATATGATAATTGCGGTATATCTTATAATACTTATATTAGATTGATTCTAAGAACACAATGGGAATCTGTGGTCGATTTTACAGTATTTTTTAACTTTTAAATGAGGAATCCTTATTTTATAGAATTCGGAAAAACATAAACTATATAGTTAATGCTTGTTTTTAGAGCAAATATATGATAATTGCGATAGATCCTATAATACTTATATTAGATCGAATCTAAGAACAGAATGCGAATCTATGGTCGATTCTGTGATATTTAAACTTTTTAAATGATAAATCTGTATTTTGTAGAATTCGCAAATCCATGAACTAGCTAATTTATATTTTTAAAGCAAATATATGATAATTGTGATAGCTCCTCTAATACTTATATTAGATTAATTCTAAGAACACAATGCGAATCTATGGTCGATTCTGCGGTATTTCAACTTGTAAATGAGATATCCATATTTTGTAAAATTCGAAAATTCATGAAGTATATAGCTAATGCATGTTTTTAGCGCAAATATATGATAATTGCGATAGCACCTATGATACTTATATTAGATCGATTCTAAGAACACAATGCGTATCTATGGTCGTTTCTGTGATATTTAAACTTTTTAAATGAGATATCCATATTTTGTAGAATTCTCAAATCCATGAACTATAGGTAATGCATATTTTTAAAGCAAATATATGATAATTGAGGTAGATCTTATAATACTTATATTAGATCGATTCCAAGAACAAACAGTTAATATATAGTCGATTCTGCGGTATTTAAACTTTTTAATCGAGAAATCCATATTTTGTAGAATTAGCAAATCCATGAACTATATAGCTAATGCATGTTTTAAGAGCAAATATATGATAGTTGCGATAACTCCTATAATACTAATATTAGATTAATTCTAAGAACACAATGCGAATATATGGTCGATTCTGCGTTGTTTAAGCTTTTTTAATGAGAAATCCATTTTTCTTAGAAATCGCAAAATCCATGAACTATATATAGATCATGTATTTTTTAGAGCAAATATATGATAATTGCGATAGCTCCTATAATACGTATATTAGATCAATTCTAAGAAGACAATGCGTATCTACGGTCGATTCTGTGGTATTTAAGCCTTTTAAATGAAAAATCTTTTTTTGTAGAAATCGCTAAATATAGTTCTATATATGAACTATATATAGTTCATGCAGTTTTTTAGAGCAAATATATGATAATTGCGATAGCTCCTATAATACTTATATTAGATCAATTCTAAGAACACAATCAGAATCTATGGTCGATTCTGCGTTGTTTAAGCTTTTTTAAAGAGAAATCCATTTTTCGTAGAAATCGCAAAATCCATAAACTATATATAAATCATGTATTTTTTAGAGCAAATGTATGATAATTGCGATAGTTCCTATAATACCTTTATTAGATCAATTCTAATAACACAATCCGACTCTATGGTCGATTCTACGTTATTTAGATTTCGAAATCTTGATGCTGTTCATGACGAGCTAGTTGTAAATTACAAATTACACTTTTGCTATTACTTGCGACCAGACATTTGTTAACTAAAAGTTGTTGATTGTTAACTTACACTTGGTGGAAACGTTTTCATCTTACGACCTCTTCAGCCTCGTATTTTTGCCGCTAGGAATGCTGCTGTTGTCCTTCCTCGGTATAATTTTTTTTGAAAGTTTGAAGTGATGTTATCACACATACTTTTCGATCACATCACTTCTAACTTTCAAAAAAATGTTACCGAGGAAGCACAACAGCAGCATTCCTAGCGGCAAAAATACGAGGCTGAAGAAGTCGTAAGACGAAAACGTTTCCTCCAAGTGTAAGTTAACAATTAACAACTTTTAGTTAACAAATGTCTGTCGCAAGTAATAGCAAAAGTGTAATTTGTTATTTAGACTTTTTAAATGAGAAAACTCTAAACTTTCTCTTTTTGTTTTGGTCCGATTTTAGCTAGGCCTCGTAAGTGTTCCTTGCGGTGTAAGTTTAATAATTCTTTAAACCATGGTCCATTTTCATGATTTTAGATGTTGCTACAAATTTGATTGGCATTTCTAACCCTTTCCATTCGTGAGTTGCGCTACTTTAGACATATTTCTCCTTCCCTCGACAGTTTATCGTTTTTGGGGCAATTATACAACCATTCCTTCTTTTACTCTATTAGTACATAATTTCAATTATATCCTTTTCATTAAATTTGTTTTTTAACATAATTATCTTTTATCCTTTTTTATATTTAGCTTAGGTGGTTCATTTCTAAAATATTATACTTACATTTGCTACGTTTGTTAATTAAACTAATTAAGAATTTATTACTTTTTTCATTAATCTATTTGAAAGAAAAACATTGCATATATGCTAGCATTCTGTTATGTGAACAAAGTCGACCTTATGGACCGGCCTGGTTCACATAATCAGGTAGTGCCGCTCCTTGCCGGCCTTGTGCGTAGCATTTGTTTACTTTTTACTGTTTTTTCATAACAATGTTTGAAAAGATTTTGGGCTAGCCTCATTATTTTCCCTTGAGACGGTTTTGGTCGTCTCAACTTGGAGGTTTAGAAATATGTAGATTATTTCAAATAAATTGCCATAAGATATGGTAAAACTATATGCAATAAGGAAAACCCAAATTTACATTTTTAATATAAAAATTTAGTGTTTTCTTATGAATAGTCATATTGAATGTTTAGTTCTGTTTTTTGCTGTCACAAGTACAGAGAGAAAGCAAATTACATTATTCACAATATAGTTATCTTGAGGATTAATAATTTTGAAATGTAGAATAAGTTTATATGATGAAACGTTTAACCCTGCACTGCACAATTTTTTATAAATTATTTTAAAAAATACATTGGTAATAAAAATATATTAAATATAAAGTAAAAAATACCTAAAAAAATTAACTTTAAGAAAAAACTGAGAAATTTGAATTTTTTATTACGTATCATATATGATACATAGTGCATTAACGTACATGTTTTATTTTACTTATACAAATTATTTTATACACGGTTTTAAAAAAATATACACATGCTTATGAAAATGAATAAAAATAACTTACTGACGAGGAAAACTGTAGTCCAAAGAGTACCATGTACTTTAGTTCGCCGATTAAGATTCTCTAATTATGAAACATTTTTCACATTTATTCTAAAAACACTAAAACTTAGTAGCCTACAATTATTTTATATATTTACATAGCACTCATAAAACATCTAAACAAAAGTGTGAAATTCTTTAAAACAGTTAGTATCTTTATTTAAGCATAAATAAAGTCCACACATTTTACATAGGTCAGTTTATTACAACTGGGATTCTTGCATCTGGTCCTTGCTGTTGTGTACTCAGGCCAGTGGTTCACTCTGTCAGTACGTACGTCTACTGGTGGGACATACGATGTTGGTCCTCTAAGTTTTTTTCAGCTATTTTATTTTCTATGGTTGAAGTGGATGGTCTTCCTCTTTTTGGTGGTTGGTTGAAACCAATTTTACATAAACATTCAGCAATCTCCAGTCGAAAGTCCGGTAGTGTCAAGTACTTTTCATTGTTATCTTTCTTACCTTTCCTATACAAAATCCATGCATTCACCAGAGACAAGTCAATCAAATTGTAAAATATGCGCAAATACAATTTTTTTGTGCGAATTTGTATTTTATAGCGACCAATGAGGCTGTCAAGAAAATCAACCCCACCCATATGCTTGTTGTACTCCTTAACAACATTAGGGCAAGGTACTGTTACAACAGTTTTTGTTTTTTTGTCATACCGTTGAGCATCTTGCATTGGGAGTACACCGGCAAAAGAAGATATCAGTGTTACAGTTTTATTATCTTTCCAAAAAACTGTTGATATGTCAACTCCATCCACATTGGCAACAAATTCACTTGATGTTCCTCTTTGGAGTTTGTCTAATTCTTTATTGGAAGGTAGCTTTGTGTTTGGTATTCTGTTTCTCCTTACAGTTCCAAGAGTATAAATACCTCTTTTGGCTAAATAGACAACTAATGGAACTGACGAGTAATAGTTGTCGAAGTATACCCTGAAAAACTGATTGTCTGGAATACCTCGACACAATCTTACAACAGTGTTACTACTTGCACCCATGTCTGGTTCACAAGGCAATCGGTTTTTGTTCTCCAAGCCAATATAAATTTCAAATTTGTAGGCGAAACCACTCACTCCACTCAATACAAAAAGTTTGAAACCCCATTTATGAGGTTTCAAAGGGAGGTATTGCTTCAGGTAATGCCTACCTTTTGTATAACACAGCTGTTCATCCACACACAACAACTGTTCATATGGAATTGTCTGAAACTTTAAATTTAGATCATCAATTACTGGTCGTAATTTATGCATTCTGTCTGCATCAGGGTCATCTTTACCTTTCATTGTGTCATACACAATATCAAGATCACAGTGGTACAATATATTACAATAAAAATATTGAAAAGAACCCCAATACCACAAAAATAATCAAAAATAACAAATAAAACAAGTTACTTAAGATTAAACCCTTATGTACATTTCGATGACCATGTCATCATCCTTACAACTATTACTCGTCAGTTCCATTAGTTGTCTATTTAGCCAAAAGAGGTGTTTATACTCTTGGAACTGTAAGGAGAAACAGAATACCAAACACAAAGCTACCTTCCAATAAAGAATTAGACAAACTCCAAAGAGGAACATCAAGTGAATTTGTTGCCAATGTGGATGGAGTTGACATATCAACAGTTTTTTGGAAAGATAATAAAACTGTAACACTGATGATGACATGGTCATCGAAATGTACATAAGGGTTTAATCTTAAGTAACTTGTTTTATTTGTTATTTTTGATTATTTTTGTGGTATTGGGGTTCCTTTCGATATTTTTATTGTAATTTCATTGTGTCGTCGTCATTAAAATGAATAACTGATCTAATGCTCTCAAATTTTTTTAATGACATGGTGTTCCTAATTTGCTGGAAGCCGGTCGTTGTATTCCAGTATGACCTAACACTTGGGTATTTAACAGTGGACATATAAATTGTAATGCCCAGAAATTGTGCTATGTCTAAGGAATTAAAATTTGTAGGTCTTGAGGGATTTTTTTGGGCTCCATACAAATTTGTCTCTGCCACTACTTTATTTATCAGGTTATCATCGAAAAAATATTTAAGTAATTGAAATGGTGTGCTAAATTCATTAACTGCTGTTGGTAAATTGTTGTTACCCTTAAATTCTAGCACATCATCATTTAGACACAAATGTTTCTTCCTCCATATAATATTTTTATATTTGTTCTTAAAACATGAAACATCACTTACTTGTAGCTCTACAATATTACAGTCATCATCAATAGCCTCAATTTCATTATTATCTTCTCTTGTTTCAATATTTTCATTACTAGGCCTAATGTCATCTGCAGAATCTAATGGTAACTCATTGTCAAAGACTACTGGCAAATTGGTTATGTCAAACTCGCCTTCATCAAAATTCTGATCATTATCACATTCAAAATCATCTTCACTTTCAAACCAATTATTATCCAAATACTCTTCTACTTCTTTATCTGATAATGCTTTTTACTAGAAATATTAGCACTTATTTTACAAAAAATAAAATCACACAACAAAAACAATCACAAAAACAAAAGAAAATATTCTGTTATTTAAAAGTTATTGTTGCTAATTTTATAACAGTTATTCTTGCTAGTTGTTAATAGATATTATTTATAGTCAAACACTAAGATAAAAGATAATCAATAACAAAGTTTTACTCCACTAAGTACAAAACAACGAACAACGTCCTGTTGTAATACACACATAACCTACAAGCTGAATTGTGCTTCTTCACGCACATTGTATCATATCTGATACAAACAGAAATCAAACAATATACAAAAAAATTACACACTAATAAACTTGTTACTAAACACTCGACAAACAGTGAACTTTAAAGAAATTTAAAGTAACTTTTGTTACTAAATTTGAAACTACAGTAAAATTTTCAGGCCACTTCAAAAATAGGAAATCACATGCGACATGTCTTTACAAAATCGCAAGCTCAAATAACAAATTAGTGTCATATTTACTCACTACTAAGCGCTCCTAGTCGTTTCATATGTTAACAGAACGTAACAAATATGAGACAAGAGACAAAGCTGTTTATTGGAAAAAATGTGTAGTTCTTAAGAAACCATTGTTTTAAGCAGTATGTATGATATATGATACAGTGTGCAGTCCAGGGTTAATTATTGTTTAGTTATATTTTAATAATTATTTGATCTATTAACCTTTAACAATATTTTCTGTAATACTAATTTTGTACGAGTTTTCCTGTGTTTATTTAACCATCATGCATTATACAAAAAAATAATCAAAATTATAAATGACCAATTTCTGTAGTTTTATAAGTTTCAAAATTATTTTAAATTACTTGTGATAAATGGGTTGAGACGTAATTTCTATTGACATTTTTGAAAGTTCTAATATAACTAAAGTTACTCTCGAGATTTTAAAATTAATCGATTATAATGAGGGATATCGAATAGCGGTAAAGGTGTAAACGTGCTATATGCTATATGTTTATTGGTATCCCCTAACCTGTTTACAATTTAAGAAAACTTTTAATACAAGATTTTGAATTAAAAAATTTCTTTTCAAAATTTTATTTGATTACAGTATATTACGTAATAATGTTATCATTCTGGTTTCTTCAGGAAAAAGTGATATTTATATATTTTCATAGACTGTCCTGTTTAACTCATAATAGTGTAATTGTTTGACATAGAAATGCTTTTATATCATCTATATAAGAAAGTAAGTGAGATTTTTACAAATTACAGTATGAAATTATGGATATAGAGTTGATAACCTTTTAAACAATTATATATATGACTATATTTATTTTCGTATAAAATTATCGGAACAGTAGATTGACACAGTAGATTGAGACATAACCTTTATACTATGTTTCTAAAAGCTACTGTGTAAAACTTTTCAAGACCATGAGGTGATAATTAACTAAACAATAATAAGTCTTAATATTTTCAAAATAAAATTATCGCCGAAAGTCATGGACAATAAAATCCACTACAAAAACTAACTTTTTAGGATTATGTTGTGGGTATCATGTGCCGTATTAAATTGATTTGCAAATATAAGATGAACTACTTATCATTTACATGTGGTTGATAGTTAAAGTTAAAAATTAGGTAACTCAATTAAACTACTTAGTACATTAGTACTAGGAGCCAATAAAATTACATTAAAATATACCTATTAAGTATCCAGTCAGGATAGATTTGGTTAAAATTTTATTCAACATTACTATCTACCTATATTGAAATCTACCTACGAAGTATTCAGTCAGGATAGATTTGGCTATAGTTTTATACAACATTACTATATACCGATATTAAAATATATCTATGAAGTATCTAGTCGGATAGATTTGGTTGTAATTATCTGCATCGGCAATAAGTCTAAATATTTACCAAAATTACAACCAAATCTATCTTGACTGGATACTTCATAGGTATACTTTAATATAGGTCAGATAGTAATGTTGTATAAAATTATTACCAAATCTATCCTGACTGGATACTTTGTAGGTATATTTTAATATAGGTATATACTAATGTTGTATAAAGTTACAAATCTGGACCTAGTGTAGTGCGCTGTAGCTACTGCCCGCCCGGTTCAAGCCTACATGCCTTTACAACCTAACATTTAAAATGTGGAAAAAGTATGTTTCCCTTTTTTCCGCGGGAAAAAAGTTGATATTCATGTTCTACACATTAAAATGAGTAGGCTAAGTTAAGAACAAAAAAGTTTTAAAAAACCAACGTCATTAAGACTATATTTTTACCAATATTTTAATTTTGTATGTGTCAAAAAGCTATTTTTTATAAATCTTTAGTTTGGTAAATATTCAGTTCACAGTAGTAAGTTGTGCTGAGACTGTCTGCTTCATCTAAATTATATAACCTGAATATTCGTTTGTAAAAAAATATCACTAGTTTATATTCTATTTAGTTATAATATACCTGTTTTATAAATTAACCACAAAGTGTCTAATTAGTGAAGGTTTGACTATAAATAAAATATTTCTATTAAACCTAATACTGAATGCAGCAAGGGATTATTTAGGTTGTGTACCCTAGCAATGCTAAAGGATGCAAGTTAACTAGACGACAACCAATCATTTACTGTACTTTAGGAAACTTGACTTTTTTTTACAACTAAATCTATTTTAATTGGATATTTCATAGATATAGTTTAATACTGCAGTAATAACTTGGGTGTGGTAATTTCTGAAGAGTTAATTGATTATCGTGTGTTAAGAAAAGGATAATGTTTGTAGAATGATTATTAACATTACTTTTAACCACTATTTAGGGTTTACAACATTTAAAATCAGTTTATTCTTATTATGATATGTAATATATAGTAACATACACCAGACCCAAAAAATTAGAATCTTAGAATAACAGTCAACTACAACCAATTTTGCTTTATTTACCCTTAGTGCTCTGCATATGAAGTAGACAATTTATCCCTAACACAGGTTAGTGTGTTAAAATAATTTGTTTTTTAGCTTTATTTAAATTTGTACATCTATAAAAGTAGAAAAGTTAAACTTTTTTCTGAGTGGTTTATTGTTTAAATCTAAATAATTCAAAATGTTTTTTGAGTATGATAAATTTTGAAGCAATCTTCTGGGTTCAATTTGGAGTTGTATAATCATAACAGTAGTGTAATAAATGTCTAAATTCAACAGATAACGTAAAGTATGCAAAAACAAAGTCACAGCACGCTCGGGGCGAAGCAAGTATCTAATGTGTCCTTGAATTCACATCAAATGTGTACGTATAAACTCCATACAAGATTCCTGTTACTATAATAATAAATCACTGACGAATAGCAAGTGGTTGAATATGATAAATAGAGTGTGGGTGTTATGTTGTACCATATGAACACTATCCAGCATTTTATTTGATTTAAAAAAAATTAAATAGGATAGAGATACTGAAACCTGTAAATATGAGATATCACCATTACTGTGCGATATAGTCTCTGAGTATGATGTAGAACTCCAAAGTACCACACCTGAATGTTATTAAATTTATTGTTACTAAAATGTGCCTAAAATTCGATTATAGGCAGATACCTAAATACTGGCTGTAACCGGGACTCTTGGATACAAACAACAGAATGATCTTATCGCACAGTTCTTATATCTAGGAGTGGGAAATTGATTTTTTTAGATGCTTAAGAGAATGGCGATGCTCGGTGCACCCTTGATTTACAATTGCAAAATTCTAGCGCTATATAATTATCACTCATATTCTGGCACTACCTGCAAACAAATTATTCTGCCTTCAGGCTCCTGCCACTCTCCTGGAAGTGTTACCTGATATAACCACTTCTCACAAACACATCTGACTTAGATATCACTTTATATGTGTTTGTGAAAGTCTGATGTCTTGGAGGAGTACGTTTGCTAAGGATTAGCACATAAATTATATACACACTTCAACCAAGTAGTGTGTTACAGGTTAAAATAGGGTATAGTTTCAAAATGTTATACTTTATAAACACACTAAATTTCATTTTTAAAATTATAGTTATATAGAAGTTTTAAAGATAATACTTGTGAGCAAATACAGGTCCTCTCTGTTTCTTTCATTTTCTCGTGGATGACTTTTAAGTATATTCTAAACATGGAGCTAATGTTTTTGAGCACTGGTAAACATAAACAATGCTTAGAACTTGTAAAAACTGGTATATTACCAGAACATAGCATTCACAATATTATAAACTTATAGTTTTGTAATAAAACAAAGCACTATATTACTCTACAAGGAAATATAGAAATTTTGCAATATATCTACTCAGTATTCAGTTAGAATAGATTTAATTATAAAGTAATAAAAACTTAGTTAGGTAACATTGAACAAACAAAATTTTAAATTGGCAAACATAATATAGTTGTGTCTAGTTCTGTTGTAGTTTAAAGTGTCATAGCAAAATAACACTATATTATAATATATTACTGTGTACCTACATTAAAATATAGCTGCAAAGTATTTTGTTAATTGGTTTGTTTCTAAAAGAAAATAAAGTGTCAAGTTTGTAGATATTAATTAAATAAATCTTTCTCAGGTTTAACATTTGGTTTCTAATGCTGTATGTATGTGAATAAAGATTTTGATTAGAAATATCCTCTAGTCAAGTTTCTGCTTATGAATTTTTGTAGGGTTAAGTTTATATTATTATATTTTTAAATATAAATGATGACGTTTCTATTAGTTAAATGTTACTTTGAAAGTTATTACCTATACTCTACATACAAAAAATATATATCTGTGTAAAAAAAAATTACAAGATTTGTCTTATTTACCATTTGCATAATTTTTACTGCTTGTACAGCCTTAAGAGTAGAGGTAATAAAATAATTTAAAAAAATGTGTTGTCATATGTATGGCAGGAAAGTTTGATGCATATTAATTATCTATGGAATTATTGTTAATGATATAGAATAATTATAGATTTTTATGTAAAAATACGTTAACTAGTTTTAGTTTTTTAATAGAAAATATAATCAATTGACCCCGCAGGGGGGTGCGGACTAGCCACACCTACGAGGGATTTGGCGTCCCTCGCGGTACCCTAGCCTAACACTACACCACTCACAAAAACATACACACACACATACATACACCAACACAATCTATACACATTTCAACACTTACATCTTCGCTTAGGGAATTTTGACTGGTCAGAACCGTTGCGCGTTGGGAGTGCTGAAAAGTCCAGAGCGTGACAAACTCTGGTCTGGGACGCTGATGTGAGCTTGCTCTGCCGAAGACGTAAGCGCGGTTTCTGGTCTACCAGCCGCTTCGGTCCTTGGTCAGGGAGTGTCCGCGGTGCATGGGTGTCGGAGCCTGTGCACAGTATTACGAGTTCTCAACTGATGCCCATCCAGTCGAGCTAAGGAGAAAAGCTATAGGCCTCAGAGTTCTGAGGATTGGAAATGATCTTAATGTGATCCAAGGGTGTACCCGTTCCTATAGTCTCGCCCGTAACGCTTGACACGATGGCTGGCAAAAAATATTTATGGATTCCAAAACCACGTCAAATATGACTAGTTTAAAGAGAACACGCCAGGATTCTCCTGACGATATAATTTGTAAAGATTTGAGTAAAAAGTTGATGGTGGCAACGTCACAGACATTGCCATCAGCAAAGTACTTAGTTGTATCTAGTGCCGAAGAAGGGAAAGATCTTTCCAAAGTTTCTCCTTTCCTGATCAACATGGCTATTACTGCCTGTGCTGGAGGTCCAGTAGCCTCTATTAAGAAACTCAGAAACGGAACACTGTTAGTTGCGACTTCCACCGATAGACAAACCCGTGCTCTATCTAAAATGACCTCTTTCTTTGACCAGGTCAAGGTATCTGTGGCTCCCCACAGATCCTTGAATTACTCAAAGGGGGTCATCACATGTAGGGATTTAATGCACATTTCAGTTGATGAAATTAAGTCCGAACTGTCGTCTCAGTCAGTTACGGACGTTGTCCCTATCATGAAAATGGACAAAGGAGAAAAGGTAGCAACAGCTTCTTTCATCGTCACCTTCGGCAAACCGGAAATACCCGAATATTTACATGCAGGTTACCAAAGGCTCTCAGTGAGACCATACGTGGCTAACCCTAGGCGCTGCTTCAAGTGCCAGCGATTTGGGCATATCAGCTCTACGTGTTCGAAGCAGAACGTATGCGGTATATGTAGCGTTGAAGGCCATGATGATAAGGATTGTGTTAATTCTCCGAAATGCGCCAACTGTGGTGGTGACCACCCAGCGCGATCCTACAATTGTCCTACCTTTAAGGAAGAGAAAGCTATCCTAGGCATCATGGCGAAAGACAAGCTGTCGTTTCCAGAGGCCAAAAAACTCTATCGATCAACTCAGCCAAAGACAGACAGTAAGACTTATGCCGCTACCCTGACCGCTTCAAAATCGTCTTGTTCCAACTGTGCTGAGCTGTCCAAGAAGATTGAAGCTCTAACTGAACAAGTGTCTCGCCTTTTGTGCTAAGTCACAAATGGTGCGTCCTTGAATTTGGTACAACCTGCAGCAACGGATAATGTTTTACCTCGTGTACCTGTTCCTTCCACTGAAGGGATTGGAGCACGAAATAAATCACTAAGCGAGCCTTGTGTCTCTGTGCAGAAGATATTATCAACGGGTAATAAACCTTCTGTGCAGAAGACGGAAAAATCCAAACCACGTAGACCAGTGTTACGACAGACCACATCGCCACCGTCGTTACCGGGCATTAAGAAAAATGCTAACAAAGGAGGGAATGTAAAAACTACCCCTCCTAAACCCAAAACTTCCTCAGATTCTATCCCTGAACGGGTGGATATGGAATCTGAGAAATGTAAGCCTGAGACGTCTAAAAACGTCCCAGGCAAGAAAGGAGAGAGCACCAATGGGTGTCAAATAAATCCTTTGCTAAGCTAATAAATGTCTTTGCTTAGGAAGTCAGTGATACAATGGAACGTCAACGGTGTTAGGAGTCACATAGAAGAACTTAAAGTACTCGTGCGAGATGTGTATCCAATGTTTGTATGTCTACAGGAGACACATCTCCACGAATCGCATAATTTCCATTTAAGGGAGTATTCAGTTTTTAGATCGGACTTCGTTACAGAAGATCGAGCTAGAGGTGGCGTAGCCATCCTAGCCCGTGACTGTATCGATGCTGTTTCTCTAAACTTAATAACTCCTTTACAAGCATTAGCCGTTCAAACAGCTGTCCCGTATAAAATCACTGTGTGTTGTGTCTACTTGCCACCACAAGAAAACCTGCATCACAGTGATGTAGTAAATTTGATAATCCAGTTACCAACTCCGTTCTTATTGGTAGGAGATTTCAATGCCCACCATTTATCTTGGGGATCTCCAACCTGTAACCCTCGAGGACAACTAGTGGAGAGTGTAAGAACGGAACTGGACCTATGCCTGCTAAATGACGGTTCGCCCACTCATTTAGCGGGATCTACTGGTGGATGGACAGCTGTTGACCTATCGATCTGCAGTCCTCAATTAGCTACTAGATGCACATGGTCGGTACTCCATGATTTGTATGGAAGCGACCATGTGCCCATTAAGATCAATTTATGTGACTCCCAACCTTGTTATGCTCGAAATCCCAGTTGGATTTTGCGAAAAGCCAACTGGGACGCCTTTACGAAATATTTTGTATCACTTGACATAGATTACCTGACACCCATTTGTGCAATTGTTGAAAATTTCACTAAGACCATTTTAAATGCCGCTGTAGAGACCATTCCGAAAACCTCTGCACATCCACGCCGACCGCCTGTGCCGTGGTGGAACGACAAATGCACAGAAATCCTCCGTTTACGACGAAGAGTTTTAAGGAGATTTAAGCGTAACCCAACAAGTGACAACCTTCAGGAATATAAAATACTCCGTGCGAAAGCACGGAGGATATTTAGGCTGAGTAGAAAGAACTCTTGGGAACAGTACATTAGCACAATTAGACGAACAACTTCATCCTCCACAGTGTGGAGGAAACTAAGATCAGTTTGTGGTACTTCCATTCCGTTGCCAGCTATTGCGCTGAATCAACCGAATGGAAGTTTGACCACGGACAGTGATAATATTGCTAATGTGCTGGGAAAATCATTTTCTAACTCTTCTGATACTACAGCCTATAACATAGTATTCCAGAGACATAAATTGAAGGAAGAAGCAATACCGTTTACTGTTGGGTTGTCTGGCGACTCACCTTTAAACACTCCTTTCTCTATAGGGGAATTGGAGTCAGCTCTCGCGTCAACGAGGGATTCTGCACCAGGTCCTGATTCCATTGTATACTCCATGCTGAAACATCTACCATCATCGGCGAAACTTTTCCTCCTTCGAATATACAATCGGCTATTCGAGGAGCAGTCTTTCCCCGATGCATGGTTAGAAGCGACAGTAATTCCTATCTTAAAACCAGGTAAAGACAAAACCAATCCCAGTAGTTACAGGCCTATATCTCTAACAAGCGTCTTGTGCAAACTACTGGAGAAGATGGTCAACCGCCGTCTTGTCTGGTACCTAGAAACCAACAATTTCATTTGCAACGAGCAGTGTGGTTTCAGACAAGGGCGATCATCGGTTGACCAATTGGTCTTGTTAGAATCCACTATTCAAGATGCCTTTCTCTTGCGTCAAACACTCGTTGCTGTTTTCTTCGACCTTGAGAAGGCATACGATATGGCATGGAAAAGAGGAATTCTGAACACTTTAAAATCATGGGGTATACAAGGGAATATCTTAGCATTCATCGCTAACTTTCTTTCTAATAGATCTTTCCGCGTTCGACTTGGAGGCGCGTATTCAAACAGCTATACACAGGAGAATGGTGTACCGCAGGGCAGCGTGCTGAGCGTCACGCTATTTGCCGTTGCAATAAATAGTATCACCAGCAATATACGATCTCCGGTACACTGTTCCCTTTTTGTGGATGACTTTTGTATATATGTGCCTGCTTGTAGTATGGCAACTGCGGAAAGATCTTTGCAGTTAGCAATATACAGATTGGAGGAATGGTCAAAAACTACAGGTTTCAAATTCTCTGCTTCGAAGACCCAATGTGTAGCATTTAGTCGTCGTAGGCAACACCAGGAGCCGATCCTTTATCTTGACGGGGTTCAGCTTCAAACCACGGATAGTGTTCGATTTTTGGGTCTTTTATTTGATAAAAGACTCTCATGGGGTCCACATGTTCGTGATTTGAAAGTGAGATGCAGCTAGAAATTGGATAAGTTAAGAGTCCTTAGTGGAACGAATTGGGGAGCAGACAGAACTAGTATGCTTCGATTTTATCGCGCAGTCGTTAGATCGCGCATAGATTATGGTTGTCAAGTCTACTCATCTGCACGACCTACAGTTCTGAAAACTCTTGATACCATCCACCACTCTGGACTTAGACTGGCTACTGGTGCATTTAGAACTAGCCCAATCCCTAGTCTTCTTGTCGAAGCTGGGGAACCTGCCCTTTCTAGACGACGTCAGATGCTACAAATATCTTACGTTTCTGTTCTTCGAAGCAAACCCAACCACCCGGCATTTGAAATAGTCTTTCACAATACGCTAAATGAAGTGTACAATACACGTCAACGTTCGACCCATCCATTTGGCATACGAACTTTAAGAATATTGGATGACCTTGAGTTGCAACTTCCAACTATGTTTGAACGACAAATGTGCTATCTACCTCCATGGATAATAAAAACGCCGCACTTCGATTTCTCATTGTCCAGTTATATAAAACACGATACTCCTGTTGTGGTCTACCACCAGGAATTTTTATCCGTTTATAAATCTCACCAACACAGTGAAATTAATTTCACTGATGGATCTAAACTGGACAATGGCGTTGGGTGTGCGTTTTATGCATCTGGATGTACCTACACGTACGGATTGCCCTCAGCTTGCAGTGTTTTCACGGCAGAACTATTTGCTATTTTTAAAGCTTTGACCGTCATTCAATCTCGATCCTCGCATTATCTTTTGTGTTCGGATTCCAAAAGTGCTCTTCAGGCTCTTCAGGATGTTTTCTCTAGCAACCCTTTAGTTGGGGACATTTTGTGTGCTGTACACAGGCTTCAATTGAGGGGTGTGGGGGTGACTTTCTGTTGGGTACCTGGACATTGCGGAATACTTGGAAACACAAAAGCGGATGAAGCGGCGAAGAAAGCTACAAGTTTGGTGCCTATTACTCAACTAGTTATGGCATCTGACTATGTGTGTTTCGCGAAACATTTATTGCTCGCTGCTTGGAATGACGAGTGGCATACTGTGATTGAGAATAAGCTGAGGGAAATTAAAGATACCGTCCGTCCATGGAGGTCTTCAATTCGTTCAAAACGTAGGAAGGAAGTGGTGGTTACACGCCTTCGCGTTGGCCACTCTTTTGCAACTCATGGATATTTGATGCGTCGTGAAGATCCACCAATATGCCAATACTGCGGGGGTATCTTCACAATAAAACATATTTTGGTAGATTGTGTTAGTGTAGGCAATGTTCGTGCCCTTTTTAATTTAAAAGGGAGTTTAAAGGTGGTGCTAAGGGACGATGCCTCGGCCATTGACCGAGTCATCGCTTTCTTGCACCACTTGAAAATATTTTTTAAAATTTAATACATAAATATATATATATTTTTTTAAAATTTTATTTATACATATAATTCTCTGTTTTCCTTTTATTTATTTTATTTAAATTTATTTTCTGTTCTTGTTATTGTTATTGAGATTTATTTATTGCTAAATTGTTACCTATTATTGTTTTACATATTATTTATTTACTGTTATATTGTTCTTTGTTGTTATTTTGTTATTTAGTATTTAAGAATTTTTTCATTGTTATATTGTTGTTTTTTTGTTTTTTATTGTTGGTGTTTTTTGTTTTGTAATTTTTTGTTGTATTTATTTATTTGTTTATTTATTAATTTATTTGATTTTATTTAAAACATTGCGTTCCGTGATAGATTTTGTTTGGCGATGATAACCACAATTGGTTTTTCGCCAGGAAAAAAAAAAAAAAAAAAAAAAAAATATAATCAATTGAAAAACTTTCTTCATATAATCACAGTATGTTAGTGATGTCTGTACAGATGCCATGATAGAAAGCCGACAGAAATGTTAACACTAAACACTTGTAAATATTTACAAACTTGCTATAGTAGCACTTACTTATATTTGTTGAGGACTGCCGTTTCGGGAGATGTGTCCCATTGTCAACTCAGGCCGTAACTGATCTCAAGGTTTACGTAGGTTAGGGTGGGGGTGAGATATTATGGTGGTGTGGGTGTATTTTGTGTGTATTAGAAGTTGTGATGTCAAAAAGTGTGTGTGAGTAGTAATGTAATTTTGTATTGGGTATGTGTGTAGGGTGTAGTTTGAAATGTCTGTATATTTCGTATTGTTTGGTTGTGTAGCACTGGTTATTTCTTTGTTGTTTCTGAAGAATTTGTAGGTTAGATGTTATGACTATGTAGTCATGTTTTGTGGGTTTGAGATGATCGACGAAGTTTGATTGGTAGTTTTTGTTTGTTAGTGCTTTTATATGTTCTTGGTAACGTGTGTAGAAGGACCTCCCTGTCTGACCTATGTAAAAACTGGGGCACGAACCGCAAGTTAGTTTGTAAACTCCAGTGGCATTGTAAATGTCGTCGATTTTGTTGTTGGGTTTAAATTGTTAATTGAAAGTGTTGTGTGTGGAGTATGCTATTTTGTAGTTATATTTTCGTAGTGTTTTGGGTTTAGATTGTGGGTTTTGGATGATCTGTACGGTATTGATAAGTATTTTATGGGATTGTCGTGTTGTGTGTTTGTATTTGAGTTATTAGGTTTATTTTTATTAGGTTGTATAATTTGTCAATCATTGTTATGTTGTATCCGTTAGTTTATGCTATATGTTTATGGTGTTTAACTCCTGGTAGTGTTCTTCTTTGTTTAACGGTGTTTTAAGCAGGCGATATATCATGGTGTTGTACGCAGGTAGTTTATGTTGTTGTGGGTGGTTTGAGGAGCTGTGTATGGTCGTATTGGTACTAGTGGGTTTTCGGTATATGTTGAATTTATGTGTTTGTTTGTCTGTACGTTTAATTGAAAGGTCTAGGAAGTTGAGAGAGTTTTGATGTTCTGTTTCGATGGTGTCTGTTAGTTTTGGGTTTATGGAATTAAGGTGTTTTAAAAATATGTGTGCTAGCCGTGTATTACCTTTATATAATGTTATCATATCGTCAACGTATCTGTACCAGTAAATTATGTTATCTGAGTATTTATTGTTGTGTAAAATGTGGTTTTGTTCAATACGGTGTATGAATATTTCTGCTAAGATGCTAGCTATGGAGGAGCCCATAGGTAGACCATCTTTTTGGTTGTAGAATGTGTTATTGTAAGTGAAGTAACTTTGAGATGTGATTAATTTTGTATGGTGGATGATTTCGTCAATGTGTGTATGTGGTGTATTTGTGTCTATAAGCATGTTTTTGAGGATGTTGATGGTTTCTGGAATAGGGATGATGGTATATAGATTTGATATATCGAAAGAGACTAAAGTGAAATTGTGTGGAATATTTACGTTTTTAATTTTGTCTATTAGCTTTAGGCTATTTTTTATGCTACAATGATTATTAAATATTATATGGTTTCGGATAGTTTGTTGAGGAATTGGGCTAGAAGATGATAAGGGGGCTTGTGTGGTTGATTAGAGAACGTAGTGGGATGTCTGTTTTGTGAAGTTTGGGCTGGGCGTTTAGTTTAGGGGCTATTGGTTTTATTTGTTTTAGGTGCTTTTTGGTGTAGTGTGGGATTATAAGTTTTGTTTTGTTGATTGCTTCTTTGATTTGAGCGTTGTATTTTGTTGTCGGGTCTTCTTTTAGTGTAGTGATGTTGTTATTTTGGATGAAGTTGTGTACTTTTTTGTTGAGGTCGTTATTGTCAAAAATTACCGTTATGTTGCCTTTGTCAGCTTTGGTTATGAAAAAACTAAATTTAAAAGTATTCACAATATATACAATGGTATATGGTAATGCAGAATTACAGATGTAATACTGTTGTCTTACTAACAAATTCCATAAACTGGATGTTTATATACAGGCTAACACGTCCTAAATAAGAACATGTCATTTCAGTTGTTGAAAAACAATTAACGGTTTACATTTTCAAAATGTTAAACATATTTCTGAATGTAGCAACACACATAAGAAATAAAAATTAAATTTTGTTTTTTAAAAGTAGACCAAAGAATCTGGTTAGGATAAATTTGGTTCATACAAAATAATAATATGAGTAGCTGTAACTCTAAAATAGAAAAATGGGTATAAATAAAAGTTTCACAACATGAAAATATGCAAAGTGCATTGATTTTATTAAATGTGAAAACCTTATAACAAGAAAGATTTGTACATAATTTCTTGAATTCTAACTTGACATTTCATACCCCCCGAATGTTTACTTATGTATGTGACACTGTTGACCCTGTTAAATAAACGTATTATATATTATAAATTTATTACAGTAACTTACATAAAAATGAAAAAACATTGTATTTGTTGTATAATAGCTATATTTTATTGTAGTAAAAATTATGTGTTAGTACATTCAGACTTGCAAACAAAAATTAATCACTATTTTGGTTTGCTAAATGTAAAAGTATTTGAACCTTGTTTAGAATGTATTTTTGACTAACGTATGTGAAAAGGTAAAAAATTTATAGTTGACGCAGACTTTGTTAAATATTTCTATGAATTCATATACTAAAAATAATTATCTTTTTGAATATTTTTATTAAATACATATAAACGATTTGCTGTAACAAATAATGGACATATTTAATAACCTTCTATTCCATTAAATTAAGCCATCATATGAAAATTAATTACGCTAATACTTGCTAAAGTATTGGTCTTCTTCTCATATCTTACTAAATAATATATACTAAACAAGAAATATGTAATTTTATGTGTCAAATATAACAATGAATACAATTTTTCAAAAAACTAAATAGTCATAGTATACAGACATACGAGTATAAAACTGTAAAAACTGGTTAAACAGATCACCAAATAAAATATATTTGTTTAACAACATACCTACAAGTATCTGATTAGGATTGGTCTGTTTATAAAAAATGTAACTTTATGTACGAGTGTTCAAAAAATACACGGACTGAGGCCATAAAAAAATGTACTTTATTTGGAAGTTACACGTCTGGGTCTCCTTCAAAGTACTCTCCTCCCCAACGCATACACTTATCCTACGAAATATCTCTCCACTTGCGAAAGAATAGATGATCGAGTGCTGTTACTTCATCTTGTTGTTTAACTTACTCGATCAGCAAGTCAAATGACCGGAAAGCTTCACTGTGCATCATTGTTTCTATTCTTTCATCATCTTTGGTTTTCGCTAGCTCTTTACTCACTAAATCTATAATATCACTAGTAGTAAAGTCATGGTCCCTATCCTCTTTTATCCATTCATTCATGCCAACAGTCTTCATGCCCTCACAACCAGGAAAGTTTCAGAAAAGATCGATGATATCTTCATTTGTTTCACGAACATAGTTGTCTGTTTGTAATACATTTTCAATCATCTTATTGTTTGTTTTATGATTCAATAGTTTTTGTCATGATTCAACTAGTGTTATTAAACTGATTGCATTCCATCCTGTAGCAATCCATAAAGCGACATCTAGCAATCTTAAGTTTTTTAGGCACTAGGAAACATTACTTCCCGCATCCATACTCGCTATTATAACTGTTAGTAACTTACGGCGATATACAAAACACAGTTTTTTTTGCCATACTGAAGGCCTATATTGTAGAAATCAAATTCTAGGTAAAAAAGCTAACTAAATTACCTAATTACACAAAACCCTGTAGAATATTTGTAAACTGAACTATATGGATACTCGAACACAACTGGCAGATTCGGAACACAAAGATCAAAGAGTTAACTGCTAATGCCAATAAACTGGCTCGACAGTAAGGTGCCTTGCAGAATTAAGACGCTTACTTTATTTCCACATTAGCTCCAGATATCGAAGGTTTTGGATATGAGTGGTTCCGAATATGAGAGGTTTTACTGTAGTAGGTGCAAGAAGTATCTTTCTTCAACCTACTTTCATATGTTGTTTCATATATTTTTTCTATACCTTGTTATAGTGGATAAACACTTTGAATGTCTGAGATAAAAAATAAGAATATATCAGATATACAATCCTCCACTTATGAGTCTCAATCCTTCCATGTATCTTGGACCAGGGGAAATTTTATATAATCAGAACTTACTTTATTCACAATAATTTTCTTATGGGATAGTAGTTAAATTGTGTAATTGCTCCAATAAAACTCCAAGAAAAAGAATCCATTACGAATATTACTTACTTTAACCCATTGCACATATACACTTATTTTAGTCCATTGCAAATTATTTTTACAATTTGTTTTGAATACTATCTTTAATCTGTTATATACAATATTTTTAAAGTACATTGTAGTTACTGTAATCTACTATCAGTTCAAATTATCATAACTTTTCACAGATAGTACTTACTTTAAGGTATACAAAGTACTGCCTACTTTTAGTTTGTTATTACTTATTTTTATGCATTACAAATACTAATTATCTACAAATTTAACTTATTTAAATCTACTTAAGGTTACAACAAATACTAGAAATTGTTGTAACATATCAAAATGATAACTGTTTATTTTAAGTATGAAAAATTAATTTTTATGCAGGTAATGGACATTAAATAAAAATGGAAACATGGCAGCCAAATCCTTTGGCACCACCTTTTGTGCCAAAGCGAGGACAAAAATGTGTCTCTCATCCTTTTTCAACTAGTGTTATTTCCAGATCTTTGAGCAGACAAAGGATTTTTGCTAAAACTTTTCAGGTAATGTAAACTTAATAATAAAACTACAAAAGTTCTTCAATATGTTATGTAATTTTAGCACTAATTTTAAAAATACTTGACTAAGTGAATACGTAATTGCTTACTTGCTGATGCGTTTCAAAGCATTCATATTTTTTATGGAGCTAACACTCTACTGGCAGCATCAGTGAGGTGTAAAGGCTCTAACGGGACTGGATTTATGACTGTAGATTTGGGTGGGTTGTTTTGGTTGTGTGTCATATAATAGAAACACAACCAATTATACCTATTATATGACACACAACCAAAACAACCCACCCCAATCAACAGTCATAAATCCAGTCTCATTAGAGCATTTACACCTCACCGATGCCGCCAGTAAAAGGAACAAATGTTTTGAAATGCGTCAGCAAGTAAGCAATTACATATTCAATTTGTTAAGTATTTTTAAAATTAGTTTAATCAGCGAATTCAAGATGATTACATCAAGCAACTTTAATTTTAGGAATTAAAATAGTTATGTTTTAAAAATTTGAACAATATTTAAAAAAATAACATATTTATATTTTTTTAATATGTTGATTCTGATATATATATATATATATATATATATATATATATATTTGACAATTTGCATAAATTTAGTCACAATTCTATTTCTAATTTAACACATGTTTTATATCTTGCATGACTGTATTATTCATTTATGATGATGTTGGGACTGTTTATCAACAAAAAACTTTAAAAAAATAATAATTCTTGTATTTGAATAGACTTAGTTGTTTTTGATTATTATACAAGAAACAATATTATAAATATATATATATATATATATATATATATATATATATATATATATATATATATATATATATATATATATATATATCTTTATAGCTTTGCAACAGTTTTCTTGTATTCACTTATCACTTTCACTATATGTACTAAAACAAGAATCTTACTTGGTATTTATGCGAGTTAACTTTCAATGAGTGGCCTTGTCATCATCATCGGGCATACTGAGCGGGGATTGTAGTAGACTGCGGCTGTGTGGAATTCCCGTTGTCACTGGTGTACCTTTATGTTCTATTTTCGGATTCACTGCACTGTGCGAGTCTTTTAAGTTTGTTTTGGGGTTAATTTTGTCTATTAGGTTGAATAATTTATCGTTTTTTTATTTTATTTGTACTTGTTCGTTAATGATATTATTTTTATGTTTATAAATTTGTAGTGGTTCCCAGATTGTCATTTTGAAGCCTTTTTGTACCTTTTTTATTAGGTGTACGGTTTAATGTGGGGAATGTGTGTTTGTTTTTGATGGCATGTGTAGCTAAGTTTGAGTTATAAGTTTCAGGTTTGATGTATGCCTTGAGGTGTTCTTGATATCTGTCTTTTAATTTCTTTTTTGTTGGGCATACGTATATTTTATTACAGTCTGGGCATTCGATTTTGTATATTCCGTTATTGAGTATGGGACATATTTTTTCCGGTTGGTTTATTTTATTGATTATGTTTCCTGTGTTTTTGTAAGCTATATTAATATTATTATTTTTTAGTGTTTTAGTTATTCCTTTTATGTTGTACCTGTATATGTGAATGTGGCCCATTTTTTTGGTTGTTTGTGGTTCGATTTTAGGTTGTTTAATTTTATTTAATATTTTAAATTCTAATTTATCTATAGTTTTTTTATTGTATCCATTTTTTGGGCTATTTGATATATTATTTGTTTTTCTTTGGTTTTTTCTTCATTATTTAGAGGTAGTTTTAGCATTCTATATAAGATTGAGTTGTAATCAGCCATTTTATGTTGTGGGGGATGGTTGGAGTGGTTTGGTATTGTATTAATGGTTTGTGTGGGATTCCTATAAATTGAGTATTCGATGTTACTTGTATTTCTGGTTATTGTTAGGTCTAGATAGTTTATTTTATTGTTTATTTCTTCCTCTATGGTGAATTTTTTGTTAGGGTGTAAGTTGTTGATTTTATTTAGGATGATATTATTGCTTTATTTTGTGAGATGTATAATCCATCGTCAACATATCGTATCCAATGTCCGTTGGGGTCATGTGTTTTTATGGTTTGTGTGATTAATTCGTCAAATTTTTAGAGGTAAATTTCTGATATTATACTTGAGAGTGGTGATCCCATTGCTAAGCCATCTATTTATTTAGACCATATAAGACCATAATGCCTAAAGACCATAATAAACCAAAACTATTTCATATTTAATAATAAGATATATAAACAAATATATTAAATAAATTAAAACAACCTAAAATCGAACCACAAACTACCAAAAAATAGGCCACATTCACATATACAGGGTACAACATAAAAGGAATAACTAAAACACTAAAAAATAATATTATTAATATAGCTTACAAAAACACAGGAAACATAATCAATAAAATTAACCAACCAGAAAAAAATATGTCCCACACTTAATAACGGAATATACAAAATCGAATGCCCAGACAATAATAAAATATACATAGGCCAAACAAAAAAGAAATTAAAAGACAGATATCAAGAACACCTCAAGGCATACATCAAACCTGAAACTTATAACTCAAACTTAGCTACACATGCCATCAAAAACAAACACACATTCCCCACATTAAACCGTACACCTAATAAAAAAGGTACAAAAAGGCCTCAAAATGACAATCTGGGAACCACTACAAATTTATAAACATAAAAATAATATCATTAACGAACAAGTACAAATAAAAAAAGTAAGTTAGTAGGTTAGTTTTGGTTGGTAAAGATTATTTAGATTTTTTGGACTAGGAGACTGACAGACTTACCTTGGTAAGAGTCCACTCTGTAGTCTTGAAATAGAAACACATAAAAGCACTTAAACAATGATATATTTCAACCACACAGTGGTCTTTGTCAATCGAAGAGAAAACACAAAAAGAAATATGAGAGAATGAAATAAAATAATTGTAAGAGGTGATTACAATTATTTTATTTCATTCTCTCATATTTCTTTTTGTGTTTTCTCTTCGATTGACAAAGACCACTGTGTGGTTGAAATATATCATTGTTTAAGTGCTTTTATGTGTTTCTATTTCAAGACTACAGAGGGGACTCTTACCAAGGTAAGTTTGTCAGTCTCCTAGTCCAAAAAATCTATATATATATACACAGTTGAACCTCTATATAACGAACCTCCAGATAACGAAATCCTCTATATAATGAATTTTTACCTTGTCCTATGACATTTTAGAAGTTATACGGCTTATTTACCTCTATGTAACGAATTTCAGACCTCTCAATAACGAAGTTTTTTCTTCACAACCGAAGAAATGTAGTGTTGTATAGGCAGCTCACAATGTCATTTCCAGGAAATTGTTTATTTTCAGCAGGGAGGTCAACAAAACCAAGAATGGTGGGCAAAACACATGTCGGCAATTGATTGCATGTTATCGTTTGGTTCAGTTAAGAATGCAGTGACTCATCGGTTAGGAATTCTAAGAACTCAGCATTTATAGATAGGCCTACTGTACAGGCCTACAGTACATCCCCATCCTCCCACCATTTTCTTTTATCACTCATTTTAATATTGCTAGCTCAGTTATTCAGTTTTATGCCGTGAGTTTTTCGTGCTGTGAAAAAATGTCAAAAAGAAAGTGTTTAAGTGTAGCAGAAAAAGTGAGTGTTTTATATGAAAGGTTGATAAAGGTGTAAAAAAGTTGGATTTCGGTATACCTCAGAGTTCGCTATCCACTATTCTAAAAAACCGAGATCAAATTCTAAAACAAAGTGTTTCTTATTATTTGCAAAGAAAGAAAATGAAACTTTGTACATTCGACAATATCGATAACGCGATGATTAAATGGGTTACGGTAATGCACGACAAAAATCTTCCAATGTCAGGAATTCTTATTAAAGAAGAGGCTTTGAAATTTGCAAAATCATTAGGACACGGTGGCTTCAACGCAAGTAACGGTTGGATAGAAAAATTCAAAAAACGCCATAACATTGTTCAAAAAGTCATTTCGGGAGAAAGTGCTATTGTTGACATCCCCACTTGTGAATTTTGGAAAGGAAATATGTTGGAAAAAGTTTTAAATGAGTATGAACCGAAAGACATTTTCAATGCTGATGAGACTGGTCTGTTTTTTAAATGTTTGCCCAACAAGACACTAACTTTTAAAACCGACCCTTGTTTTGGAAGAAAAGGAAGCAAAGAAAATTAGTGGCAGCTAACATGTTAGGGACAGAAAAACTCAAATTGCTTGTAATTGGCAAAAGCAAATCTCCGTGATATTTCCGATCAGTCAAGTCCTTAGAAGTTGATTACACGTTTAATAAAAAGGCGTGGATGACGAGCGAAATTTTTATTTAATGGATATTGAAGCTGGACAAGATATCCAGAGAGAAAAGGAAAATTGCACTTTTCATCGACAATTGCCCTGCACATCCGCATGACATCAATTCCAAACTGAAGAGTGTCAATGTGTTTTTCTTTCCACCAAATGTTACATGGATACTTCAACCACTCGATCAGGGAGTAATAAAAAGTTTAAAGCTGCACTACAGAAAAAGAATTTTAAAAAAGATTGTGACTACCGTAGAGAACAATGAAATGGTACCCAAAAACATCTAAGGGACTGCATCGCTGAATTGGCAAAAGTTTGGACGAATAACGTGAAGAAAACAACATCTTTTAATTGTTTCTCCAAAGCTGGATTTAATTCGGTCACACATGAAGAGGACTGTAAGGACAACATGACTTTAAGTAAATTGAAAAAGCAATGGGATTTTCTGAAGAGTTCAGAAAACGTAGCTGATGACGTTCCACTTTAAGATTTTTTTTTTTTGGAAGAAGATTTGGCTGTTTCCAATTTTCCAGATGACGAAGACATACGCCAAAGCGTCCAGATGACAAACTCAAATGAAGTTTTGAAAGATGATGACGACGACTATGACGATGATTGTGATGAACCTGAAGAGAAGAACCCTACAGATCATGAAGTTTTACAAGCTTTCAAAATCATCAGGCGAGGATTTCAACTGAAAGATGGTGTACCAGACAACATTTTTGATTGTCTGAATAAATGTGAAACATTGATTGAACGTGATGTTTTATTCAAACGCAAAGTGCAACAAAAAATTACTAACTTTTTCAAGTAAAACTTTGAAAACTAGAAACGATTTAAAAAGTACCTATACGAAGTTACTGTATTTACAGTACTGTATTACTCTACATCGTATTTTATATTTAACTTAATACAGTATTTTTTTCTTCGGATACAGTCTGTGTAATGTATAAAACAGTTTGTGTTGTTTGGAATTGAATTGTGCATATAAAAATAAAATACTGATAGATTGTGTGTATTCAAATAAAATCAGTATAGGCAGTTAATAAATGTAATACGGTTAATAAATAATACAATTACTAAATTACGGTCTACTGAGTTTGCTTTGATTAAATTTCACTACGTTCAAGTCATGCTTCCTGAAAATGAATTGATGAGTGTACTTATTTACCAGTAAGTTTTCGTAAGCATTAGATAACTTTTCGTAATAGCCTATACAGAGACCCTATAAAAAATATTGAATATGGATATCTAATACAATGAGGAACCATTCTGAAAGCATCAATAAAACATTTTTAACAAATTGAATTTCAAATAAATTGAGACATTATAAAACATTATCCTATATTAACATTGGTCTATTACACTAACTATGCTCACGCTATTATACTGTATTCCTTTTATTACCTGACGTAGTGCTGTATGCGTAATGCGGTAAGATCAATAAGATGGGGTGAGAGCATTCTTGACAACACAACCTCTCAATAACAAATACCTCTCTACAACGAATTTTTTCTCTGGATAATCGACTTCGTTATACAGAGGTTCGACTGTATATATTTTACGTTGTCCATTATTTTTCCATTGCACTGACTTTATGAAGTTATTATTATTACTTGTAAATAATTTTTTCCACCACTAAGTGCAATAAGGTCGAACCTTTTGTAATGAGGCAACTTTCGGTCAGCACACCTAATATCACATAAACATGAAATAACAAATTACGAAAATAACCTAACCTTACTTGAAATAAATAATAACTCAATAGAACTAAACTCACTAGAAGAATACCACATTTATAAAAAACATACAAAACAATTTAATGAACCTACAGACAACATATGCAGACGACATACTATTCAAAAACATTATACACGCGGTTCAAGAAAAAATATGTATGACGTCAACAAATACCAACATCATGGACTGAACATCCACACCAAAATAGACAAAATTAATTCAGTGATTCGACAATGGTCAAATGACCAAAAGCTGCCTCATCACAAAAGGTAAAATTATTGCACTTAGTGGTGGAAAAAATTATTTACAAGTAATAATAATAACTTCATATATATATATATATATATATATATATATATATATATATATATATATATATATATATATATATTAAAAATTAATAAATATTCTTGTATTTGAATAACCTATGTTGTTTTAAATTATTAAACAAGAAAACGTATTATATATATAAATATCACAATTAGTATTCTTGTGTATTAATAAGGAATTAAGTCAAAATACAAATACAAGAATTATAATTGAATTTATAATTCGATATAATAAAATGTAAATTCAATTATAATTCTTGTATTTGTATTTTGACTTAATTCCATATATATATATATATATATATATATACACATACATACATACATACATACATACACAAATCCGGCTATTAATATGGCATCATTTCATTTTGAAACCATATTTCTCATTTATGTCTAAGAAACATGATACTACTCCATGAACTTCAATTTCATAAAATCATGAAAACACAAAATTGACTGAAGTACTATCAATACGGCAGCATTTCATTAATGCATAAATATGGTAGCCAGTGTATATTTCCCTTCAATCCAATAACAATATTACAGCCGCAGTGTATATTATTCTCAAGCCACTAACAATACGAGAGTTGCCACTATGGCCAGACTGTCTGACTAGTCACATGTTTAGACTATAAGACATTGGGTGTGTGTAATCTTGGCAAACACATAAACATTAGAATGTCCCTTCTTGTCTTTAGCAGGCCATTTATTTACTCAACCCACATAAGTTCTGGTTGGTTGTTGTCATAAATGTTTGTAACTAACGAAAGCTAATGCGGATGCCCACGAGTGGCTCTACAGGAGCGAAAGGATGAAATAATGAAGAATATATGAAGCCAGGAAAAAAACCAAGGAAAGCCTTATTTTGGAGTGTTTTGAAGGGTGCACGAGTCCAGTGCCATGATCAAAAGCCAACGGAGATGCACGGGTGTGCTCTACGGGAGTATCAAAATGGTGAATTTGCAGTAAAAATGTCAGAAGGCAAAAATAAGCTGGAATGAGAAAGGTTTGAGGGTTCTGGGTCCAATGCACTCCTCAAAAGTCAACAGGATGATGGAGGTTTGCTCTATGGGATTAGCAAATGGATGAAGTGGGCTACAAATGTCAGAAAGAAAACATTAGGGATGATAATATACCAATGCTTAAGGATGATAAATCCTCTACCATTATCGAACGTCAGTGGGGATGCATTGGTGATGTTTAATGTGAGTAGCAAATGTAAATTGGGATAAAATGTTAATTGGCAAAAATAAGCTGGAAAATGATCAATCAGTATTTTGGAAGGTGCTGAGTCCCATGTCGTCATCATAATTAATGAGGATACACGCTTGTGGTTCTAACGGAGTAGCAAAGAGGTAAATTGAAGCAAAAATTTCAGAAGGCAAAATAAACTAGATTATTATCAATTGAGGTTTTGTGGAGAGTGCTGAGTTTAATCCCATTATCGAAAGCCAAAAGGGATCACAGGCATGGTACCAAGGGAGCATCGAAGTGGAGAATTGGGGTAAAAGTGTTGATAGGCAAAAAAACCTAGAAAATGATCCTTCGGGGGAGGGGGGTGTTAAGGTTGCTGAGCTCTATACTGTCATCAAAATTAAATGGGACGGTTGATGTTCTATGTGAGTAGCAAAGAGGTGAATTGGGATAAAAATGTGAGAAGGCATTACCTAGAATGTGAAAAGTTTGGGGGTTTTGAGGGTTGTGGGTCCAATGCACTACTCAAAAGTCAACCGGGATGATCGAGTTTACCTCTATAGGATTAGCAAATTAATAAAGTGGGTTAAAATTGTCAGAAAGGAAAGAAAAATTAGAAAATGAACACTCAGACGGTTTTAAGGATTCTAAATCCTATACCGTTATTGAAGGTTAGTGGGGATGCAAAGGCGATGCTCTATGGAAGTAGCGAATTGTGAATTTTGAATTGGGGTACAAATGTCAAAAAGCAAAAATAAACTGGGAAATGATCAGAGTGTTATGGAAGGTGCTGTGTTCAAATCCGTCATACAAATTATATGGGGATGCTTGTGTGTAGCTCTAATGGAGTAAGATAGGGCTAAATTTACAAGAAAATGTCAGAAGGCAAAAAAGCTAGAATATTATCATTTGGGGTTTTGTGGATGGTGTTAAGTCTAATGCCATTATCGAAAGCCAACAGGGATCACGGGCGTGGCACCAAGGGAGCATCAAAATGGTGAATTGGGGTAAAAGTGTTGATAGGCTAAAAAAACCTAGAAAATGATCCTTCTAGGGAGGGGGGGTGTTAAGGTTGCTGAGTTCTATACTGTCATCAAAATTAAATGGGACGGTTGATGTTCTATGTGAGTACCAAAGAGGTGAATTGGGGTAAAAATGTGAGAAGGCAAAAATAAGCTGGAATGTGAAAAGTTTGGGGTTTTTGAGGGTTGTGGGTCCAAAGCACTACTCAAAAGTCAACCGGGATAATCGAGTTTATCTCTATAGGATTAGCAAATTAATGAAGTGAGCTAAAATTGTCAGAAAGGAAGGAAAAATTAGAAAATGAACACTCGGACGGTTTTAAGGATTCTAAATCCTATACTGTTGTTGAAGGTTAGTGGGGATGCAAAGGTGATGCTCTATGGACGTAGCGAATTGTGAATTGGGCTACAAATGTCAAAAAGCTTAAAATAAGCTGGAAAATGATCAATCAGAGTATTTTGAAAGGTGCTGAGTTCAAAGCTGTCATCAAAATTAAATGGGGATGTCTGTGTGTGACTCTAATGGAGTAGGAAAGGGTTAAATTCAGGGAAAAATCAGAAGGCAAAAAAAGCTAGAATATTAATAATTGGGGTTTTGTGGAGGGTGCTGAGTCCAGTGCCGTTATCAAAAGCCAACAGGGATCACAGGTGTGGCTCTATGGCAGCATCAAAGTGGTGAATTGGGGTAAAAGGGACAAAAGGGAAAAAAACTAGAAAATGGTCACTCTGGGGGCAGGGTTATGGGTGCTCAGTCTCGTACCATTAATGAACGTCAGTATAAATGCACGAGTGTGGTTATACAGAAGTAGAAAAGGGGTAAAAATGTCAGAAGGCAAAAAAAGCTGGAAAATGATCAATCGAAATGTATTGGAGGGTGCTGAGTCCAATGCCGTCTTTAAAATTAAACGGGTATGTAGGGGTGTGCTCTACGGGAGTAGCAAATTTATGAATTGCGATAAGCATATCAGATTCCCAAAAATTGCTTGAAAATGATTACTTGGGGTTTGTGAGAGTGATAAGTCCAATAGCTTCTTTAAAAGTCAACACTGATAGACACGTTTAGCTCTACAGATTTGGAAAATTGGTGAATTGGGGTTAAAAATGTCAGAAATCAGATAATTGCTTAAAAATTTTATGTCATGGGGTTCTTGATGGAGTTGAGTCCAATAATGTCATTGAAAGTTAACGGGGCTGCACGGGTGATTCTCTTCGGGATTAACAAATGGGTGAAGTGGCTCTGCTAAAGCGGCAAAGGGATGAATTTTAGTGAAAAAATACCAGAAACCAGATAATCGATAGGAAATGGTTACTTTCGGGTTTTCTAGCGAGCTTAGTATAAAACACAATAGTGTAAATTTTGGTGTTGAAAATCCTAATCTCAATAAAAGTCTGTAAACTTTCACTCATTGCTTTATAGCATTTTGAGTGTAATACTGCCACGGATATTAACGGGGGCTCACAGGTTTAGCTCTACGATAGTGGTCAAGACAGGAGAATAGTCGTTAAAAATGCCTGAATATAACAAGTCTCTAGGAATCGGTCACTTGGGCGATTTCTAGAGTGCCGAGTTCAAAACTATCAACGTTATGTTAAATTCTGGATAAGAAAACTTGTGTTCATAAGAGATGCTTTTATAAATGAAAACGGCAAACATTTTGTTTTAGAAGAGTTGGAAAACGAACTTTACACCTTGCAAAAATGTAATAAAATTGGAAGTTGGTTATAACCATAAATTTAAAAAACTATAAATAAGTAGACCTAATATTTTTTCAACCTTTATACTTAGAATAAATGACAAACAGAATTTGTTGACCCACATCCTTTCATCTCTTTAGTCTTCATCAGTCTATGTATTCAGAAAACCTATTATGCCAATATCTACAAATTCCAAGCTTATCAAATACTGAATCATCTTTCATTAATTTCTGTCTTGTATACATGACCTAAATGATATTTGTGGCAGTGTTGTCAGTTTATGTTGCTGGCTAGTGTAAACAAACAGTTCCAAGCCCTACAGAGATAATGATGGCACTCTTCATTGTTTAGGCTGCCAAATTCAGAAGAGAATAATTAATACTCGTACTTTCCACCCTGAAAAAAACACTAAAAAGTTTGTTGTGAGGGGTTAATCTTATTCATTCCATTTCTAAACTTAGCTATGCACCTTTTAAATTAATGTACAAAAACCCTAATTACTCTTTTTGAGTACAATTGAATTAATAGTAATGTATTTCTATAGTTATGATTGCCAAGTATAACCAAATAACAGTTTTTTTCTGTGAGCATTACTCAAAAGAAGAGAATACTGTACTCTAACAAGGAGTAAAATGTGTCCGTAGATAGATTTTTAGTAGCGATATTAGTAGACACAATTTAATATCATAAGGGCCAAACATCGTAAGTACTTCTTTAAGGATATATGTGTCATAGATTGAATGTACAGATCAGTAATACTAGAAAGCAGTTCAAGTTGTTTAAGCAGATATAAACATTTAAACTAAATACTTTTAAATGTTTATAAACTTGCCTATAGCAGCACTTACTTATGTTTGTTGAGGACGGCCATTTCAGGAGATGTGTCCCATTGTCAACTCAGACCGTAACTGATCTCAAGGTTTACGTAGGTTAGGGTGTTAGGGTGGGGGTGGGATATTATGGTGGTGTAGGTGAATTTTTTGAGAATTAGGAGTTATGATGTCAAAAAGTGCATGCAAGTTGTAATGTAATTGTGTATTGAGTATGTGTGTAGGGTGTAGTTTGAAGTGTCTGTGTATTTCGTATTGTTCAGTTGTGTAGGGTTGGTTATTTCTGTGTTGTTTATGAAGAATTTGTAAGTTAGATGTTATGCCTATGTAGTCATGTTTTGTGGAGTTGAGATGATCTAGTGTTATTAATACTAGTTTGTTGAAAAAAGATGAAAATAATAAAGCAAATATGACTGAAAAAGCGGTCTTCAAAACTGGTTGCAAGAAATTGGTTCATCATACTGTGATATGCGAAGGGACAGAATAAAACTAGTCAATATGATGATGTAAGAGAAGACATATTTCAACTGTTTTTAGGTTTTTCATAAAATTTTGACTCTCTTTATATTCGTACATGAGTCAAAATATCATACACAATTTTATAGTTATTATCAGAATGATTTTACATTGTCCGTATATGACACTATTGGTTTAGAACACAACTGAAATAATATTAATCTAAAATCCGTTGTTCACACGTCAAAAATGTTTGAGCACTCCCTGTGTTATTAATTTTCATAAAACTATAGCAAAAAAAAAACCAATTACTACTATGTACAAACAAGACCGGATCTAGCAGCACATTCATGCTCCAAGATTGCCACCTGATATATTTCAGGCGGTGTGTTTAGCTGAGGCTGGGAAGGACAAAGAGGATGTTAAGATGGTGTTGAAGGTTTACTGGATAAAATGGCACATTCACTAAGGGCTCTTAAAATATTAAAAAATTGTGTATCTAGAGTCTAGTTTGTTCGGCTTAGTTTTATCTCATAACAAACTCTGCTGACTTAGTCAAACTCTAAATTATCCTCTTAGTTTACATATTTTACAAACTCTACCATTAGCAATACGAATGTCTTAATAGTTACTACTTACAAAATTAAAACTTCAATTTGAATATTCTTATTTCAGAAATTCTATATTCTTCATTAATAAAAAATTACTAAAGATAAGCGATCCTTTCCAGGAACTGAAAGAAAATTTTGTAATTAATTATTTTACATCTATTTCCATAAAGGAAGCTTGAGCCTTTTTTAAGTGCAACTTAAAGACTTGTGTTTAACTAGTTATAATGATGTTTTAGTTGTATTTATCAAGAAGTGTTACACTTAGAAAGAAAAAGACAACTTCATCAGGAGATTGTGTTGAAGGAAATAAATAGTCCTTCTTCGAGTTTGTTTACTTGTGCGTCATGATGATCATAGGCCATGATATTATAGTCTCAAGAATAACAGAGAGCTACCAAGAGTAAACGTCTATGAGAGTATCGCTGAATTTACAAACGTCCCAATACATATTCATGTATTGCGTTCGTACCGATGATCCCTGATGCAAGCTATTAATACCGATGTCTGGTTTTTGCAATCACTGATCACAGTACTTGAATAATTTTTTATACAACTGTAAATTCAGCGATACTCTCATAGACGTTTACTCTTTGTAGCTCTCTGTTATTCTTGAGACTATAATATCATGGCCTATGATCATCATGACGCACAAGTAAACAAACTCGAAGACGGATATATATGTTTACCGGTCAAAGAATTAGGAGGAGAACAGAAATTCCTTTTTTAACTGATGATTTTCTGCTGCCACATCTAACGATACCATCCTTTTTAAAATAACTAAAAAAAAAGATATAAGAACAAAATAACACGAAGAAGAATGAGAAAGGAGATAATATTCACTTTTAGATTTTTAAAAATGGAAAGAGATGCTATGACAATAAATTTGAAAAGGAAGTTAAGATGAAAAAATAAATACTTTATTGATCCTATAGTCTGTAAGAGCCGTAAGGAATAGGTACGAGATGCATTGACAACTGCTCCCGAACATTAGGATAAGTTAGGTCTGACATCAAGTAAACAAACACGTCAGAATGGCTTTCGGAGTTTCGGCTGTTTATTTTTCCATATCAGAAATATGTCGAAAGATGTAAGGGAAGTGGTAGAGTCCTTATAACTACCGAGTGTCCATTTGTATACGATTTATTCTATTTTAGGATTTTATTTTGATTTGCTATTAAATTCAAAAAATAATTTCGTTCCTAACAATAACACTTATGTGTTTGCAAATGCAAATTTATATTTTAGCAATATTTATAAAGTTTTACAAAAGCATGCTAAAATTGCATGTTTACAAATTCCTGAATGACTTACATCTAGAACTTTGAGGAAACACTTGGCAACAATATCTCAACTCTTCCATAAGAATGATTAGGACATTAAAGATCTAGTGTTATTTATGGGTCAAACAACATCATTTTTATCAATAATAACATAATATATATTGTTTCTATCAAAAATTAGTAGAAAGATTAAAATAATGTAGAGGACTATAAGGAAACACTTAGCAATATTATCTTAACTCTTCCATAAGAATAATTAGGATATTAAAGATCTAGTGTTATTTATGGGTCAAACAACATCATTTTTATCAAAAATAACATAATATATATTGTTTCTATCAAAAATTAGTAGAAAGATTAAAATAATGTAGAGGACTATAAGGAAACACTTAGCAATATTATCTTAACTCTTCCATAAGAATAATTAGGATATTAAAGATCTATTGTAAAGATCTAGTGTTATTTATGGGTCAAACAACATCATTTTTATCAAAAATAACATAATATATATTGTTTCTATCAAAAATTAGTAGAAAGATTAAAATAATGTAGAGGACTATAAGGAAACACTTAGCAATATTATCTTAACTCTTCCATAAGAATGATTAGGACATTAAAGATCTAGTGTTATTTATGGGTCAAACAACATCATTTTTATCAATAATAACATGATATATATTGTTTCTATCAAAAATTAGTAGAAAGATTAAAATAATGTAGAGGACTATAAGGAAACACTTAGCAATATTATCTTAACTCTTCCATAAGAATAATTAGGATATTAAAGATCTATTGTAAAGATCTAGTGTTATTTATGGGTCAAACAACATCATTTTTATCAAAAATAACATAATATATATTGTTTCTATCAAAAATTAGTAGAAAGATTAAAATAATGTAGAGGACTATAAGGAAACACTTAGCAATATTATCTTAACTCTTCCATAAGAATGATTAGGATATTAAAGATCTAGTGTTATTTATTGGTCAAACAACATCATTTTTATCAATAATAACATAATATATATTGTTTCTATCAAAAATTAGTAGAAAGATTAAAATAATGTAGAGGACTATAAGGAAACACTTAGCAATATTTTCTTAACTCTTCCATAAGAATAATTAGGATATTAAAGATCTATTGTAAAGATCTAGTGTTATTTATGGGTCAAACAACATCATTTTTATCAATAATAACATAATATATATTGTTTCTATCAAAAATTAGTAGAAAGATTAAAATAATGTAGAGGACTATAAGGAAACACTTATCAATATTATCTTAACTCTTCCATAAGAATAATTAGGATATTAAAGATCTAGTGTTATTTATTGGTCAAACAACATCATTTTTATCAATAATAACATAATATATATTTTTTTATTTAAAATACTCAAAATCTAATAGAAAGATATAAATAATGTAACAAAGAAATAACACGTGATACATACACACATTCTATGAACATAAGGACAAAACATTTTAAGTATTTATTTAAGGATGCATGTATCATAGGTGTTAACTTGCCAATACAAGTAGAGAGCAGTTTAGGCTGTTTAAGCAATGGTAAATATTTAAACTTCTTAACTTCTACATCTCTGAAGATGTAAGAATGTAGTTCTTCCCTATGTATATTGCAGTTTAGCTAGGAATTAAAACGTTTTTAGTAAGCAATGTAACATATCTATTATATTTATTCACCATATTTGATTCGTCATTAGTACTTAGTTGTTATAGGTACAATTGTGTCTGAGTAAAGTGTTATTTTGTCTAAAAGCTCTTCTATAACTAAACTGAATAAACTTTCCAGGTAGTCATTGGCAGGTTCAACAATTTATTTAATTCAACCCTTAGATATTTTCCACATGGATGACATTTCACATTGATTGTGATATTACTTTCATCAAGACATGTTAAATACATCTGAAATAATCTTATATCAAATAAGATTTACGTAAATTTTAATCTGCTCCTTTTACTCTATCTTTTAACTGTATCCCTCCTGGCTCTCATATCTTTAGTTTGTTTTATTATTATTAGTATGTTGAAAAAATGTACAAATATTTTGACGAATATAGCTGAGGAACCAGTCTTCAAAAACTAGTTGTTAGAAAGATGTATGCAGAGTGACAGAATGAAATTAGTCACTATGGTGGTATTTCATGCTGCAAAAGGAGACATAAAAGATATTGACGGATTTGTAGATTATTTCACTTTAAAAAAATCTCTCCGTTCTTTGATCGACATGTTACATACATTTTTATAGTTAGTATCAGAATGATTTTAAATTGTACGTATAGGACGTTATTATTTCTGAACCCATCAGAAATGATACCCTTCTAAACTCCGTTGTTCACACTTCTTGAAATTTTCATACAATGTCTATGTTAGTTTTTTTTCAGCACAACTATAGAAAAAATCCATTATTCCGGCATACAAAAGAGCACAAACATACTCCAAGCCTGTTATGTGCGATATTTTCAGGAGGAGTGCTTAGCTGAGGTTGGGACTGTGTTCAAGCGCTAGTGAACAGACTGGAAAATTTGCTGAAAGCTTTTAAAAGATTGAAAAAATGCAATATCTAGATCATAGTTCGGCTATGTCTGATCTCAAGACAAAATCTTCTAAATACTCAATCACTTCTCAAAACTGTCCCCTTTGTTTATATATTCTACAAACCCTACCACTAGCAATACCAGATTTTAAATAATTCCTAATTACAAACTTAATATTTCAATTTGAATATTCATATTTAAATATTCACTATTCTTCGTTGATAGAAAATTACTTCAGTTAAGCAACCCTAGCCAAGAGCTTGTAAAACGTTTTGTATTCAATCTTTGAGACATTGATTATCGTAAATACTTACTACTAATGGCCAGGGTAATTTTTCATATTACTACTGATAGTCTTGTACAATTTTTATGGCAGGCGTATAAAAAACGATCGACGATCAAAACATTGGGTGTCCTAATAAAGATTACAAGGGGACATAGACATTTGTAAGGCAATAACTGCTGATACTTAGTATGGTATCCTCGCAAAATTCTAAGTCCCGTTTTTTTTTTTTTTTTTTTTTTTTTTTTTTTTTTTTTTAGTTTTTGTTAAATTCGAGTCGGCTAAGCTACAGGGTTATTCAGCTAAGCCTCCTTTGTTTAAAAACATTTCCACGTCAGCATTCCCGGTTTAACTTAAGAACTAAAGTGCTGATGGGATAGAAAGAAAAATATTCAAATAGTGTTTTTAATGAGCTTGTGGCCGAAACCGAAATTTTTAATAGCAAAGACCCGCAGGGGGGTGCGGACTAGCCGCACCTACGAGGGATTTGGCGTCCCTCGCGGTACCCTAGCCTAACACTACACCACTCACAAAAACATACACACACACATACACACACCAACACAATCTATACACATTTCAACACTTACATCTTCGCTTAGGGAATTTTGACTGGTCAGAACCGTTGCGCGTTGGGAGTGCTGAAAAGTCCAGAGCGTGACAAACTCTGGTCTGGGACGCTGATGTGAGCTTGCTCTGCCGAAGACGTAAGCGCGGTTTCTGGTCTACCAGCCGCTTCGGTCCTTGGTCAGGGAGTGTCCGCGGTGCATGGGTGTCGGAGCCTGTGCACAGTATTACGAGTCCTCGACTGATGCCCATCCAGTCGAGCTAAGGAGAAAAGCTATAGGCCTCAGAGTTCTGAGGGTTGGAAATGATCTTAATGTGATCCAAGGGTGTACCCGTTCCTATAGTCTCGCCCGTAACGCTTGACACGATGGCTGGCAAAAAATATTTATGGATTCCAAAACCACGTCAAATATGACTAGTCTGAAGAGGACACACCAGGATTCTCCTGACGATAGTCAAGATCTGAGTAAAAAGTTGATGGTGGCAACGTCGCAGACATTGCCATCAGCAAAGTATTTAGTTGTTTCTAGTGCCGAAGAAGGGAAAGATCTTTCCAAAGTTTCTCCCTTCCTTATTAACAAGGCTATTACTGCTTGTGCTGGAGGCCCAGTAGCCTCTATTAAGAAACTCAGAAACGGAACACTGTTAGTTGCGACTTCCACCGAGAGACAAACCCGTGCTCTATCTAAAATTACCTCTTTCTTTGACCAGGTCAAGGTATCTGTGGCTCCCCACAGATCCTTGAATTACTCAAAGGGGGTCATCACATGTAGGGATTTAATGTACATTTCAGTTGATGAAATTAAGTCCGAACTGTCGTCTCAGTCAGTTACGGACGTTGTCCCTATCATGAAAATGGACAAAGGAGAAAAGGTAGCAACAGCTTCTTTTATCGTTACCTTCGGCAAACCGGAAATACCCGAATATTTACATGCAGGTTACCAAAGGCTCTCAGTGAGACCATACGTGGCTAACCCTAGGCGCTGCTTCAAGTGCCAGCGATTTGGGCATATCAGCTCTACGTGTTCGAAGCAGAACGTATGCGGTATATGTATCGTTGAAGGCCATGATGATAAGGATTGTGTTAATTCTCCGAAATGCGCCAACTGTGGTGGTGACCACCCAGCGCGATCCTACAATTGTCCTACCTTTAAGGAAGAGAAAGCTATCCTAGGCATCATGGCGAAAGACAAGCTGTCGTTTCCAGAGGCCAAAAAACTCTATCGACCAACTCAGCCAAAGACAGACAGTAAGACTTATGCCGCTACCCTGACCGCTTCAAAATCGTCTTGTTCCAACTGTGCTGAGCTGTCCAAGAAGATTGAAGCTCTAACTGAACAAGTGTCTCGCCTTTTATGCTTAGTCACAAATGGTCCGTCTTTGAATTTGGAACAACCTGCAGCAACTGATAGTGTTTTGCCTCGTGTACCTATCCCTTCCACTGGGGGGATTGGAGCACGAAATAAGTCACTGAGCGAGCCTTGTGTTTCTGTGCAGAAGATATTATCAACGGGTAATAAACCTCCTGTGCAGAAGACATTGGAAAAATCAAAACCACGTAAACCAGTGTTACGTCAGACCACATCGCCACCGTCGTTACCGGGTATTAAGAAAAATGCTAACAAAGGAGGGAATGTGAAAACTACCCCTCCTAAAACCAAAACTTCCTCAAATTCCATTCCTGAACGGGTGGATATGAAATCTGAGAAATGTGAGCCTGAGACGTCTAAAAACGTCCCAGGCAAGAAAGGAGAGAGCACCAATGGGTGTCAAATAAATCCTTTGCTAAGCTAATAAATGTCTTTGCTTAGGAAGTCAGTGATACAATGGAACGTCAACGGTGTTAGGAGTCACATAGAAGAAGTTAAAGTACTCGTGCGAGATGTGCATCCAATGTTTGTATGTCTACAGGAGACCCATCTCCACGAATCGCATAATTTCCATTTAAGGGAGTATTCAGTTTTTAGATCGGACTTCGTTACAGAAGATCGAGTTAGAGGTGGCGTAGCCATCCTAGCTCGTGACTGTATCGATGCTGTTTCTCTAAACTTAATAACTCCTTTACAAGCAGTAGCCGTTCAAACAGCTGTCCCGTATAAAATCACTGTGTGTTGTGTCTACTTGCCACCACAAGAAAACCTGCATCACAGTGATTTAGTAAATTTGATAAGCCAGTTACCAACTCCGTTTTTATTGGTAGGGGATTTTAATGCCCACCATTCGTCTTGGGGATCTCCGACTAGGAACTCTCGAGGTGATATTGTTGAAAGTGTAAGAACGGAACTAGACTTATGTCTGCTAAATGACGGTTCTCCTACTCATTTAGCAGCATCTACTGGTGGATGGACAGCTGTTGATCTATCGATTTGCAGCCCTCAATTAGCTACTAGATGCACATGGTCGGTACTCAATGATTTGTATGGAAGCGACCATGTGCCTATTAAGATCAGTTTATGTGACTCCCAAACCTGTTATGCTCGAAATTCCAGTTGGATTTTGCGAAAAGCCAACTGGGATTCCTACTCGAATTACCTTGTATCACTTGACATGGATTATCTGACACCCATTGATGAAAATATAGAACATTTTACAAAAGCAATTTTAAATGCCGCTGAAAAGACCATTCCGAAAACCTCTGCGCATCCACGCCGACCGCCTGTGCCGTGGTGGAACTATGAATGCACAGAAATCCTCCGTTTACGACGAAGAGCTCTTAGGAAATTTAAACGACACCCAACAAATGGAAACCTTCAGGAATATAAAATACTCCGTGCGAAAGCACGGAGGATATTTAGGCTGAGTAGAAAGAACTCTTAGGAACAGTACATTAGCACAATTAGACGAACAACTCCGTCCTCCACAGTGTGGAGGAAACTAAGATCAGTTTGTGGTACTTCCATTTCGTTGCCAGCCATTGCGCTGAAGCAACCAGATGGGAGATTAATCACAAACAGTGATGACATTGCTAATGTACTTGGAACATCTTTTTCTAACTTTTCTGCTACTACAGCCTATAATAGATTGTTCCAGATGTATAAACTGAAGGAAGAAGCAATACCGTTTACCGTTGGGTTGTCTGAGGACTCTACTTTAAACACCCCTTTCTCTATAGGGGAATTGGAGTCAGCTCTTGCGTCAACGAAGGATTCTGCACCAGGTCCTGATTCCATTGTGTACTCCATGCTAAAACATCTACCATCATCGGCGAAACTTGTCCTCCTTCGAGTATACAATCGTTTATTCGAGGAGCGCTCTTTCCCCGATGCATGGTTAGAATCGACTGTAATTCCTCTTTTGAAGCCAGGTAAGGACAAAACCAACCCCAGTAGTTACAGGCCTATATCATTTACAAGCGTCTTGTGCAAACTACTGGAGAAGATGGTCAACCGCCGTCTTGTCTGGTACCTAGAAACCAACAACCTTCTTAGCAACGAACAATGTGGTTTCAGACTAGGACGCTCATCAGTTGACCAATTGGTTTTGTTAGAATCCGCTATTCAAGATGCCTTTCTCTTGCGTCAAACGCTCGTTGCGGTTTTCTTTGACCTTGAAAAGGCATATGATATGGCATGGAAAAGAGGAATTCTGAACACTCTGAAATCATGGAGTATACTAGGGAATATCCTAGCATTCATCGCTAACTTTCTTTCAAACAGATCTTTCCGCGTTCGACTTGGAGGCGCGTATTCAAACAGCTATACACAGGAGAATGGTGTACCGCAGGGCAGCGTGCTGAGCGTCACGCTGTTTGCCGTTGCAATAAATAGTATCACCAGTAATATACGATCTCCGGTACACTGTTCCCTTTTTGTGGGTGACTTTTGTATATGTGTGCCTGCTCGTAGTATGGCAACTGCGGAGAGATCTTTGTAGTTAGCAATATACAGATTGGAGGAATGGTCAAAATCTACAGGTTTCAAATTCTCTGCTTCGAAGACCCAATGTGTAGCATTTAGTCGTCGTAGGCAACACCAGGAGCCGATCCTTTATCTTGACGGGGTTCAACTTCAAACCACGGATAGTGTTCGATTTTTGGGTCTTTTATTTGATAAAAGACTCTCATGGGGTCCACATGTTCGTGATTTGAAGGTGAGATGCAGCAAGAAATTGGATATGTTAAGAGTCCTTAGTGGAACGAATTGGGGAGCAGACAGAACTAGTATCCTTCGATTTTATCGCGCAGTCGTTAGGTCGCGCATAGATTATGGTTGTGTAAGTCTACTCATCTGCACGACCTACAGTTCTGAAAACTCTTGATACCATCCAACACTCTGGACTTAGACTGGCTACTGGTGCATTTAGAACTAGCCCAATCCCTAGTCTTCTTGTCGAAGCTGGGGAACCTGCCCTTTCTAGACGATGTCAGATGCTACAAATATCTTACGTTTCTGTTCTTCGAAGCAAACCAAACCACCCGGCATTTGAAATAGTCTTTAATAATAAGCTAAATCAAGTGTACAATACACGTCAACGTTCGACCGCTCCATTTGGCATACGAACTTTAAGAATATTGGATGACCTTGAGTTGCAACTTCCATCTATGTTTGAACGACAAATGTGCTATCTACCTCCATGGATAATAAAAACGCCGCACTTCGATTTCTCATTGTCCAGTTATATAAAACACGATACTCCTGTTGTGGTCTACCACCAGGAATTTTTATCCATTTATAAATCTCACCAACACAGTGAAATTATTTTCACTGATGGATCTAAATTGGACAATGGCGTTGGGTGTGCGTTTTATGCATCTGGATGTACCTACACGTACGGATTGCCCTCAGCTTGCAGTGTTTTTACGGCAGAACTATTTGCTATTTTTAAAGCTTTGACCGTCATTCAATCTCGATCCTCGCATTATCTTTTGTGTTCGGATTCCAAAAATGCTCTTCAGGCTCTTCAGGATGTTTTCTCTAGCAACCCTTTAGTTGGGGACATTTTGTGTGCTGTACACAGGCTTTAATTGGGGGGGTGTGGGGGTGACTTTCTGTTGGGTACCTGGACATTGCGGAATACTTGGAAACACAAAAGCGGATGAAGCGGCGAAGAAAGCTACAAGTTTGGTGCCTATTACTCAACTAATTATGGCATCTGACTATGCGTGTTTCGCGAAACATTTATTGCTTGCTGCTTGGAATGACGAGTGGCATACTGTGATTGAGAATAAGCTGAGGGAAATTAAAGATACCGTCCGTCCATGGAGGTCTTCAATTCGTTCAAAACGTAGGGAGGAAGTGGTGGTTACACGCCTTCGCGTTGGCCACTCTTTTGCAACTCATGGATATTTGATGAGGCGTGAAGATCCACCAATATGCCAATACTGCGGGGGTATCTTCACAATAAAACATATTTTGGTAGATTGTGTTAGTGTAGGCAATGTTCGTGCCCTTTTTAATTTAAAAGGGAGTTTAAAGGTGGTGCTAAGGGACGATGCCTCGGCCATTGACCGAGTCATCGCTTTCTTGCACCACTTGAAAATATTTTTTAAAATTTAATACATAAATATATAAATTTTTTGATTTTATTTATACATATAATTCTCTGTTTCTTTTATTTATTTTAATTAAATTTATTTTCTGTTCTTGTTATTGTTATTGAGATTTATTTATTGCTAAATTGTTACCTATTATTGTTTTACATATTATTTATTTACTGTTATTTTGTTCTTTGTTGTTATTTTGTTATTTAGTTTTTAAGAATTTTTTCATTGTTATATTGTTGTTTTTTGTTTTTTATTGTTGGTGTTTTATTTTGTTTTGTAATTTTTGTTGTATTTATTTATTTGTTTATTTATTAATTTATTTGATTTTATTTAAAACATTATCGTTCCGTGTTAGATTTTGTTTGGCGATGATAACCACAATTGGTTTTTCGCCAGGAAAAAAAAAAAAAAAAAAAAAAAAAAAAATTTTAATAGCAAAGAATTTGCCTTGAAAGGCTATTTTACTGTAAGACAAAGTACTGCTGCATCCCGATGAAGATCAACTGGGCTTTGATGATACCCTTGTTTTATATTTTCTTGCAATATTACAAGCCTAATCTAGCCGATGTGTCATCGTGTTCTGAAATATTTTTAAAAAATACACACGTTATTTCCCGCTAATGATACCATCCTGTTTTAAAGAACAAAATAAAATAACATGAACAGAGAAGAAAATGGAGAAAATGAATTACCTGAAGAAGAATGAGAGAATAAATAACATAAACATTTAGATACGTAAAAGTGAAGAGAAAATCTATGACACTTGAGTTTTAACAATTTATGAAACACTATCCCAGGTCATAAAGATTAGGTTGACTGACTTGAAGTAAACAAAGGTGGTAAAATTGCTTTTGGAGTGTTGCCTGTTTATATATTCATATCAGAAACTTTTCTGTAAACAGATGTAGCGACACTTCTTGTTCAAGACAAGGTCACGATCTTGCCCCTCTGTTGTTTATGTTGCATAGTTGGATACATGCCAATTTGGGACAATTTATTGGCAATGGAATATATTACTCCAAATCACCCCTTGCTAAGCCCATGCATGCCTGGAGAATTTTGATGATCATATTGGACTCCTGGCCTTCGAAAACCTTTGAATGCCCATTTTCGGGTAATATTTTAGATTTTGGCCAGTTTCATCTCAATCTATCCATGACGACACCCACAGTCCCATCCTTAAGTGTGCCTTACCAACTCCAGTGCTATGCTTAGACTCAGCATCCTCAAAAAGCCCCAAGTGATCAATTTTTAGCGATCCTTTGGACTCTGACATTTTTATGCCAATTCTCTTTTAGCTACTTCTGTAGAGACACATCCGTGCATCCCTGTTTACTTTCGATGACAGTATTGGACTCAGAAACCACCGAGTGATCATTTTTTACCAGTGTTTTTTGCTTCCGGAATTTTTGATCCCCAAAGCACCAGCTTGTCATCGCCATAGAGCTACTGGCTTCCATTACCAGACTTTTGATTGTGATTATTGGCTATGCTCGAAAACCCAAACAACAATAATTTCCTAGTGATTCTTTGACTTCTTATATTTTTTACCACAATTCATCTCATTGTTTCTACTGAAGAGCCACACCCGTACATCCCTGTTGAACTTCAACGACTGCGTTAGAGTCAGAAATTTTGAAAACTGCTGAATGATAATTTCATAGCTTCTGGCACTTTTTACCTCAATTTATCCCTTTGCCATCCCCATATAGCCAAACCCATGGATACCCTTTGACGTTCGAATATGGTATTAAACTCAGCACCCTCAAACCCCATTGTGATTATTTTCAGACGATTATTTAGCTTTAGTCATTTTTACCCCAATTCACTCCTTTGGTACACATGTAGAGCCACACTAGTGCATTCCCGGTGAGGCATTGGTCTCGTCACCATCAAAAACTCTTGATTGTTAATTTTCAAGCGATTTTATAGGTTTAGTAGGTTATAGGTTTACATTTTTACTTTAATTCACCGCTTTAGTAGTCGCATAGAGCAGCATCTATCCATCCCCGGTGACTCTCGATGACATCATTGGACTAAGCACCCTCGAAAAACCCTGAGTGGTAATTTTCCAGTCATTTTTTTACTTTTAACATTTGTATGCTAAATCATCACTTTGCTACTTCTGTATAACCACACTCGTGCATTTATACTGACGTTCGTTAAGTGTATAAAACTCAGCACCCTAAAGCTCACCCCCAGGTGATAATTTTTCTATTTTTTTTTACTTCTGTCATTTTTACCCCAATTCACCACTTTGACGCTGCCATAGAGTCACGCCCGTATCCCTGTTGGCTTTTGATGACGGCATTACTCAGCGCCATCCAAAAACACCGTAGATCCAAAAACATCATATTCTAGCTTTTTTTTGCCTTGTGACATTTTTACCCCAATTTACCCCTTTGCTACTACCATAGAGCATCACCCGTGCATCATCATTGACGTTTGATAATGGTATAAGATTTATCACCCTCAAAGCCGAGTGAATGGTAATTTTTCGGCCATTTTTTTACTTCTGGAATTTTTACCCCAAATCATCACTTTGAAACTAGCATAGAATCACATCCGTCCACTCCCGGTGACTTTCAATAACGGCATTGAATTCAGCCTCATCAAAAATCCCCGAGCAGTTGTTTTCCAGCAAATTTTTGGCATCTGACATTTTCACCCTTTGCTACCGCGTAGAACCACACCAGTGCATCCCCGGTGACTTTCGGTCACGGCATTGGATTCAGCGCCCTCAAAGATCCAGCCATGTTTTGACTTCTCACTTTTTTCCTCCATTTCATCCCTTTAATACAGGCATTTAGCCACATCCATCTATACCTGGTGACTTTCAATGAGGACATTGGACTCAGCACCCTCAAAAACCCCTATTGGTTATTTTCTAGCAATTTTTTTGGCTTCTGTTATTTTTACCCTAAATCACTCCTTTGGTACACGGATAGAGCCACACCAGTGTATCGATGTGGACTGTCGATGAAGACATTGTATTCAGCATCCTCAAAAACCTCTGAGTGGTTATTTTCCAGTGATTCTTTACCCATTCAAATATATAGTTTACGTAGTAAGATTGATACCAATGTGGATACCAGCAATGTTGCCAAGTTTTTGGCTACCATAATGTTATTCATTACCGTAATCCATTTATTCATTGATATCATTGATATCGTGATATACATATAGTTTAATTATTTTTCTTTGTAAATCGTAAGCCCCACCTTGTTTTAAAATCTGATCTTGATTTTTTTAGTATATTCGGTAGTGAACTCTGAGGTATACCAAATTTTTTTTCACATTCAACTTCTTTACACCTTCATCAATCTGTTTTATAATGTTCAGCTTTTCTTAAATACCTTCTTTTTGATGTTTCATAAAAACTCAACAAAATCACGGCGCGAAATAAAGGGAGTAACTGAACTAGCATAGTGATTTGAAGGCAGAAGTCTCTTCCCAATGGTAGGAAAAGAAAAGAATATGTAGCTATAAATGCTGAATTCCTCAAATCTGTTTTTTTACTAATGTTTAGTTTACTGAGGCAGGAATTAAACAACAGTACAGTGCTGTATCTCGTGTTAAAAAAAACCTTATTGCCTACTAAACAACAGTACAGTGCTGTATGTATCTGGTGTTAAAAAAACCGTATTGCCTACTAAACAACAGTACAGTACTGTATCTGGTGTTAAAAAAACCGTATTGCCTACTAAACAACAGTACAGTGCTGTATCTGGTGTTACAAAAACCGTATTGCCTACTAAACAACAGTACAGTACTGTATCTTGTGTTAAAAAAAACCGTATTGCCTACTAAACAACAGTACAGTACTGTATCTGGTGTTAAAAAAACCGTATTGCCTACTACTTGACATTTCATGGTTCACTACCCTTCCTGCTGAAAACAAATAATTTCCTGGAAATGCATTTGTGAGCTGCATATGCAGCACAGTATTTCTTTTCTTCAGTTATAGAAAATATTTCATTATTGTGAAGTTTGAAATTTGTAATGTAGAGGCAAATTGTAATACTAATTTCTAAAATGTCAAGGGATGACATAGAAATTCGTTACTTGGAAGATTTTATTTGGGAGTTTGTTATAAAGAAGTTCGACTGTATTTAAGTTTTGAGAATGGAGTTATTATTCCAAGGCTTGTCATCAAAAGAAAACATTTTAATGTTAGGGAAGGCAGAAAACTACTGAAATATATACAAGTATTCTTAACAGAAGTGAAGATGAATATATTAATAATTTCAACCTAGTCAGGCAGACAATGATAGTAAAAAAATTGGATTTTGTTATTAGGAAATCACATGAGACAATAGCCATCATATTGTATGGTTCAACAAACAATGTATAATAAATAATTTGATTCCTTCTTATGTAAGAATCAAGAATCAAGTAAATAGTTTTGTTTCTAGATATGTAATTAAAAAAAGCAAAGAAAGATTGGATAAAAAGGAAAATAAAAACCCTATATATTAAGAAAAATAAAATTAAGAAGAAGATTCTAGACTTGAATTTTATTCTTAAATTTTGTAGTCCATTACGCTTGGTGAAACTTAATAATCACTTTTACATTAGTATATGACTATCCGAACTTTAAATTTTGTAAATTCTTCATCCGACGAAGATCGCCACAGAATGATCGAAAACGTTCTGTCTCAGGAAGTTTTTTACAAATTTACAAAATTTAAAGTTCGGATAGTCATAAACTAATGAAAAAGTGATTGATTAAATTTTATGTTGAATGAATTGGTATTTTTAGAATCTGAAAATATGAAAAGTCATATAAAAAACTAGAAACTTTGTATTATAATGGAGATTGTAAAAAAATTGACCAATTATGATCGATAGATTTTCTATGAAAGGGTAATGAATTTATAAAAAGTGGATATAACAGAAGATGAGTATGAGCAAAAGGTTTGAAATATAATGCAAGGAGTAATAATATAAATAAAATGTAGAAGATAATATAGTAGACATACAAAATGCAATTCTCCTCTTTATCTAAAGAAGAACAAGATCACGCTAGACACTTGGCAAAAGAAATTTTGAATAAAACTATTATACAAAGACTGGAAGAGAAAAAAGAATTTTAAGGAAGAGAGAATAGTTGAAAATTTAGAAAAAAATATTAAAGAGAAGAAACGGTTATAGATAGAAAAGTGTGTAAAGGAGATGCTACTGTTGTAATTGTTAAAGAAGATTTATGTAAATAAAACTGAACATTTTATTTTAAAAACATTTAAAAAAGAGTTTAAGAATAGTACGGAAATATATTAAAAAGAAATTACAGAAATAGTTAAAATCTTTCAAGGTATAATTCAAGAAAGCGAATACAAATATGAATCTGAGTGTGTTAGTAATGGGAGTCAAAGTTGAAATTCATTTTAGAAAAACACCCTATTAGGCCAATAATTAATTGTAGAATGGCACCCACTCATAAATTAATATGATATTTAGAAATACAGTACAGCTAAAGTACAGTACCGGCTAATCCGGACGGCCCAAAATTTTGTTTAGTTATAGTATTTTACAGTGCACAATCAGTCTGCCGTTCACAAAAATATTTATTTTTATACGTCTATATTTGTTATTATAATTTATTCATTAAAATATGAATTTACCATATTATTTGTTTCTTTTGCCTATTAAAGTAGGAAAAACGTCTTTGAAAAAATATATTCACATTAGATCTCCAAACACTACGCACGTGACATCAGAGACATCTTGCGATAAACGAAAGATAAAGGACCGCTGACTAAACGGATAAACAGTCTATTCGTCTGGCATCAGGTCAGTTGTGTTGTCGGACGGATGCCACCGTTACTGCTTCTCGCAAGATTTCTGCTCGGTTGTCATTTAATTCTAGTGCGATATTGATCTGTGTTTTTTATTTACGTCTCGTTCGATGTTCAGTGAAAATGGCGACTAAACGTAAGTCATTGACATTGACAATGGAATAAAAACTCCAAGCTTTATTTCGTAATGATTGAGGTGAATCGCTTACTAAAATTGCAAAAGAGTTAGGCGTGGGAAAACAAACTGTTTCCGATTGGAGAAAAAGCGACAGGAAATTGAAGATTTTTTGCAAAAATGGTTAGTAAAGACAGTTTAGGCGGCAGAAGCACTTTAAAAAAAACCAAAAAATGAAACCTTAGATGATACTTTGTATGTTTGGTTTTGCCAACAACGGGAACAGGGTGTTCCATTATCAGGTGTAAATTTGCAAACGTAAATCTGAAACTGAATGAAAAGTTAAAAGGAGGCCCTAATTTTACTGCCAGTGTGGGTTGGCTGTCACGGTGGAAGGAACGACACGACATCCGTCAACTCGGAATAAGTGGTGAAATTTTGTCAGGTGACAGTGATGCCAGTGAAAAATTCAAAAGACAAATCTGGCAAGTTTCTCAGAGATGAAAACTTACAACCTTGTCAGGTGTTCAACGCAGATGAAACCGGATTAAATTATAAAATCTTCCCAAAAAAAACTTTAGCTTCCAAATTGGATTCAGTAGCAAAAGGCCATAAAGTTAAGGCAGAACGTATGACTGCTGCCCCGCAGTAATGCTTCTGGCGATCTAAAATTTCCACTTTTGGTGATAGGGAAATCCGCAAAGCCTAGGGTTTTTAAAAATGTAAATCTAAGTGTTCTACCGGCTAAATACAAGTTCCAAAAATCAGCGTGGGTGAACAGTCAAGTTTTTAAGGACTGAAATTTTTAAAAAACTTTGTTCCAACAACAGAAAAGTTTTTAAAAGAGAAAAAACTCCCTCGAAAAGCGGTTTTACTAATTGATAATGCCCCATGCCACCCAAATGAAGAATTGCGTCATGGTGACATTTTTGTTAAATTTCTTCCTCCTAACGTCACGGCTCTCATTCAGCTGATGGACCGAGGCGTGATAGAGGCGATATAGGAAAAAGTTAATTTATCATTTTTGTAACAACAAGAAGCAGATCCAGCTTTACAATTTATTGAAATTCTTAAGAAAGTGACTATAAAAGATGTCATTTATATGACTGCAGAATCGTGGGAGGAAATTCAACCGTCTACACTCCAAAAGAGCTGGAAAAAATTGTGGCCTGAAATGCCACAGGAAAGTGAAAAAACCGACAGTCAACCTACTAATGACGACGCGGAATTTGTTCAGGTTTTTCAACAATTGGAGGGTTGGGCCGAGTTGAAAGACACTGATATTTCCGAGTGGATTATCAGTGATAATGACATTGGTTATCAAGTGCTCAATCGTCGCGGTGTGCACTGCAAACGCAGAAAATGACAACTCGGAAGAGGAAGACTACACAGACGAACCGGTCAGCCCAACTCATGAAGGCTGCAATGCTACTATAGGGGCTGATGACCTACTTTGAGAAACAAACTGATATGTCAACTGCAGAGCTACTGTCATAAACGCCTACTACGTACTGTGAAACAAAGTCACTGATAGTTAAAACAAAAGAACATTACGGACTTTTTTCACTAAGTTTTTAAAGTTTATTTTTGTTTCAGTTTCATTTTTGTTTGAGTTTTTTGTGCGTTTATACAGTATAGTGTAAATAACTTTACGTGAATACATTTATTCAACGAGAAAGATGTTTTGATATTTATTCATGTCATACCTTTTCTGTTACAATTACAGGATTTTTTGCTAAATAAGCTATGAAATTCTGTACTGTATAGCTATATTTAGGCCTCAATTTCACTAAAACTACAATTTCAATATGTTTCCCTGCCTAAAACACATATTGTATGCATTTGTTTGGCTTTTTCCGTCTAATCCGGACTTCCGTTGATCCGGACAGGGTCCGGTCCCATCAAGTCCGGATTAGTGAGACTGTACTGTACTGCTGAAAGGAATAGACCTGCTAAAACGCAAATGGACTGAGGTTATTAAAACGAATATAAATAGTAAACATTACTAAGGATTGAAAATTTATACCAATGAACCGATTTAAGTAATTATAAAAACTATAAGTGATAGAATACAGGAACAGAGCCAAAATAAGGATTTGAATAAAGAAATTGTCAAATCCTTAAAGATAATTTTAAATCAAAACCAATTCAATTTTAATAGCAAATTATATTTAAAAAAACACTACCTAGGTAACCCCTTATCTGGAATTTTAAGCGAGCTTTTTATACAAGAATTAGAAGAATAAAATATAATAAAAATAGTAGAAAAATTCGATTGTGTAGAGTACATGAGATTTGTGGATGATGCACTATTAATAGTTAAAGACCTAGAAGGAAATGAAGGAGAGATAAAGAAATCAACAACATACATAATAAAAAAATTTTAATGGAAAGTGTAGTTTAAATTTCATAGATTAAAAATTAAAAAGAACAGGGGATAAATAACAATTTGTAATTTCCAGAAAAGATACATTTACCGATAATGTATTAATGCAAAATCAAACCACCTATTAGAACAAATTAGCAGCATTTAGGCAATTTTTTAAACATATTAGATGTTTGTAAATAAAAAAATATGAAGAACTAGATACTATTTTTCAAATTTAAAAGAGTAATTGATACAACAAAGAAGTAATAAGAAAGTTATTTAGGAAAATTAAGGCATGAAGATATAAAATAAAAAATCCTGAAAAAGAAATAGAAAGATAGAAATGGGCTAAATTTACATATACAGGGAAAAAGGTTTATAAATTGAGAAAATTTTGAAAAAATATACTATAGATGTTGGAAAGAAAACTAACAACCCTTTAAAGAACAAATTAAATGGTGATATAGAAAGAATAAATAAGTTTAATAAAAACAAGGTATGTAAAATGAAATTTAATTGCAAAGCAACATTCGTAGGACAATCAGGGCGATAATTTTAAAATAGATATGAAGAACAATAAAGTCTTTTAAATAACAGACAAATTATTTGAATTATGCTACATATTTGTTTAAAAAAGGGTCATACACTGGAAAAAATTAAAAAAAATAATGCTAATTTTATAATATGCCAATGAAAAAGACTATTGAATATTTCAGAAATTTATAAATCAAAATTGAAGAAAGAAAATATAATAAACAAAGAATTAAATAAACAGTTGGACATTATTTTAAACATTTTAAAATTGTTAATTAGTTTAACAAGAGGAGTCCAGAGTAGGGGTGAACCAATAGGAAGTGAGTTCTGCAATTGGTAGGGAGCAGGACTAACACTATATAAGGTCGAACTTAAGATTTGGGTAAACATTACTATTTTTAAGAATGGAGTTATCCTGAAACATGTCAACAAAGGAAAACATTTTAATGTCAGAAAAGGCAGAAAACTGTACTCAAATGTACACCAAGATATATTAAGAGAAACAAAGATATTGAAAACATGACTGAAAACTTGTAGTTAGAAACAAGTGTATCCTTATTGTGTCTAGTTTTTTAACTCTCAGTAATATTTTGAATTGTATATTCATTAATTTTTAAATTGAATTAAACCTTGTTTTGAATGTACTGTTAGGAAAAACCTATAAATAGTAAACTTTAAACATGTTTTTGTCCGATAGGTATTGCTGGTGTTTATGCTACTTGTCACAATTGGAATTAATGTCATGTTCATTGTGGACACCAGTCACAGACTAAAACAAGAAACAGTACACGTTGGTGAGTTTTTGGTATTTACTCTAATCTTTAATTATTAGTATTGCAGAATAGTATAACTTTAAAATATATTATAAAACATCTAAATCATTTTAAATGATTTAAAAAAGTTTCTGGATAAAATTGTTGCATATTTTAATAGGTTTGTATGTAAGAGCCAGTTATATGGGCATGTAGTTGGTTGTAATGGTATGTGTTTGTGCATTGCAAATAAACTGTGTTACATAGAAACTTATTTGAGTAAAAGTCTTACTAGTATAAAATTTCTTTGGTTTATTAGTATTTTTATTTTGTTCCAACATAATGGACTGAAGAATGTTGGATAAATGGATATTCCTAAAAATAGTAGTTGTTACTAAAAACCCTGTTTAAACCTTCCAAAAATAACACTGATTCTAGAAAAGATGGTCATTCATTCAAGTTTGCTCTGGGTTATTAAACACATACAAAATTATTCATTCGAATATAATTAATACCAGAATACTTATGTCTTTTCTTATATTAACAGTTTGTTTTACTGGTATTAAAGTAGTGGAATTTTTTCTCAATTTCAATTTAATACCAGAAAAAGAAACTGTCAAATATATTAGCCTAACATTTAATAAAAACTTAAAAAATTGTTTAGAAAAGGTTATTAAAAAGTCAATTCAAAAGTAACATAAGGAATTTATTTGGTAACTCAAAGGACAAAACACAAATGTCAGATAAGTCAAGTATTTATAATGTAAAGTGCAATTAGCATGATCAAATTTATATTGGCTAAATAAAAAGGAAAATTTCAACTAGATTTAAAGAACATATTAGTCATATAAAATTTAAAGACCGGAATATTCAAGCATTGGTGAATTCTTAACATTCTTAAAATTAAACATAGATTAGAAATAAACTACCTAAAATTATTTTAAAAAGTCAAATAAAAAAATATGTTGAATAATTTTGAAAGTATATTATTATTAAATATGATAAAAATAACTTATTAAATTCTGACAAAGGGCCCTCTATAGATGATTGCTTTGCAATTGAAATATACACCACATTAATAAAAAGTGTTCGTAGTTTATGAGGTTATATTTTTGTATAATAAAAATTACGCCACAATTGCTCCAAGTTATTAGAGATTTGTTATTTATCCATTTTGTACATACATATGCTACAAATATTGAACAAGTGTATTTAGTAATGATACTATATTCATAACACAACTACAGACATGTAAACAGTTTAAAAACAAATCTAAATTAAATGTTAATTTTATGTATTGATTCAAGTAAAGAACAAAGATTGCTATTTAAATTTCTGGCTTTGGCAACATTGTTGTTGAGTGATAGCTGATGTTTCTATTGGAAACTTCTCATTGTTGAACATAACTTCATTTAAAAACATTTCATGAGAGCTTAGTTTTGTTTACAGTAACTTGAAACATCTATCTCGAGGGTAAAAATGGAATTAACTTCGAACATTTTTGTGCAGTTATTTTTTTATAACTTTCGGGATTAATACAACAAAATAGCACCGATAAACTTAATTCTTTATAAGGCAATGTTGACTCTTTCTACAGTACTGTAAAAAAACTGGTATAATGAATACAATTGTAGCTGATGTTCAGTCCAGGATGAATCTTTTGTAAGTTTTCAAAAATTGGTTATTGTGGCAGAAAACATCAGTTCTGTGCATGCACTGATCATCATATGACATATTGTAAGATTGTTACATCTTTGGGGATTAGTATAACAAGCACCAATAAGTTTTACATGATAATTAGGTTGTCAAAAAAGTTTTGTTTGCAATAAATATTACGTAATCTGATTAACACTAAAAAAAGGCTTGTCGATTGGTGCAAGAAAATGTTGAATAAATTTTCTCAAGATTTTTCAAAAGTTATCTATAGCATCTGAATAGGTGACAATTCATGGGTCTAAAAATATGAGCCAGAAAAAATAACAGCAGTTGATTATTGGGTCTTTCAAGAAGAGCCATGTTAAATAAAAGTTGTTCGTGGAAGAAGGACATCAAAGCAAATAGTTGTCTGTTTCGGAATTTTTGATCAAGAGGTAACAGATCTTTTCGCTTATTCAGAGTCAGAATATAGTCGTGGAACTATTTATTACTTGTAAGTTGAGAATGGTGATACTGCAAATCACTGAAAAGCTTCACTTATTTAGATTAGTAAAAGTGTATTAAGAAAAATAGAAAATTACATATTCTTGTTTATGAAAATATTATTAACCATATATATATGAAGTTAATATATTACTATGTAAGTAATTTTATCCACCATTAAGTGCAATAATTTTACTTTGAGTGATGAGGCACCTTTCGGTCAATTGACCATTGTCGAATCACTGATGTTTTTCTGTTGTAGATGTTCGGTCTGTGAAGTTGGTGTTTGTTGACGTTACGCGCACTTTTTCTTGATCTGTGTGTATGATATTTCTATATAGTATGTCTTCTGTATATGTTGTTTGTAGATTCATTAAGTTGTTGTGTATGTTTTTATAAATGTGGTATTTTTCTAGTGAGTTTAGTTCTATTGGGTTGTTATTTATTTCAAGTATGGTTAGGTTATTTTCGTAATTTGTTATTTCGTGTTTATGGGATATTAGGTGTGCTGCAACATTTGATACTTTAAAATTTTTGTTTTTGAATGCTCTATAATGTTCTTCAAATCTTATTTTAAATGTTCTGGTTGTTTTTCCTATGTAAAAAGCGTTACAGTTGTTGCATGTGATTTTGTAAATTCCTGATAGGTTATGTTTTTCTGAATTTGTTATGTGATTTGTGTTATTAAGATATTTTATTATTTTGTTGTTTGGTTTGTAAGTTGGAGTGTAGTATTCTTTGTTGTATATATTTGTTATTTTTTCTATTTTGTTATTGGTGTTGGATAACGTTAAATATCAAGAATATATTATATATATATATATATATATATATATATATATATATATATATATATATATATATATATAGATTTTTTGGACTAGGAGACTGACAGACTTACCTTGGTAAGAGTACACTGTAGTCTTGAAATAGAAACACATAAAAGCACTTAAACAGTGATATATTTCAACCACACAGTGGTCTTTGTCAATCGAAGAGAAAACACAAAAAGAAATATGAGAGAATGAGGAATATGAGCAAAGTTTACATTGTAGCTGGTATATGACATTTTTCGATGTACAATTATGATGACCCTGTATTTTGAAGACCATTTTTGTTGTTTGGCTGTTGAAACTATTTGGTGAGGGGTGTATTGGACACGTCTTGCATCTAGGTCTATTACATGGGAAGGAGCCATGAGGAAGTTTGTGTGGTTTCTTTGCATCAGGGTCTGGTAGTTTAGGATGTACTAGGATGTTTTTCAAGTTGGGAGGTTGCTTGTACCAAATTTGCGGCGGATCGGTGAAAAGATTTTTGGTGTGGACGGAAGGTTGAAGAATTTTGAAGCCATCTCTCAATATCTTGTTGAGTTTATGTAGACCAGGATGGTAGTCTGTTATTAAAGACAGTTTATTTGGTTCTGTTTGTGGTTTATGGTGAACCGAGGATTGTGCTGAATGAATTTGGTTTTCAATGAGTTTTTTTGGGTATCCTCTTCTCTGGAAGGCTGTTGATATCTTTCTATTGAAATCTTCCAATTCCCTATCATTCGAACAGATTCTCTTACCCCTGATTGCTTGACTGTATGGAATGGATCGTTTTATGTTTATTGGGTGGTTGCTGTCGAAATGGAGATATTGTAGGTGGTTTGTAGGTTTGATATGAATTCCTGTGTTGATATTTCCATTCTGGAGTGTTACTTCTACATCCAAAAAGGTGATGGCTGATGTAGATTTCTCCCAGGTAAATTGAAGTGTGGAGAATTGTGTCAGGCTGTCTAAAAATGTCTCAAGTGTTGAAGCACCCTGTGTCCAAATTAGGAAGATGTCATCTATATATCTATACCAACATAATGGCTGGTGTGTTTGTGTCTTTAGAAAACTTTCTTCCAACAATCCCATGTACAGATTTGCGTACGATGGTGCCATTCTGGTACCCATTGCTGTTCCCTTTATTTGAAGGTAGTTCCTTCCCTCAAACTGAAAGTTGTTCTTCTCGAGGATGAACCTGGTCAGGTTCACAAGAAAAGGTGTAGTGGGAGAAGGCTTGCCTGGGCGTTTGTTTAGAAAATTCTCTATTGCAGATAGGCCATGTGCATGAGGGATGTTGGTATAGAGAGAGGTGACATCTATGGTGACCAAAATAGTTACCGGGGGTAGAGGTACAGATATTTGTGAGAGTCGATCTATGAAGTGATTGGTGTCCTGGGTATGTGATGGAAGGTTCTTTACTAAGGGTTGAAGGTGTGAGTCGAGGAAAGCTGAAATTCTTTCCGTTACTGAATTGCAGCCAGCAATTATTGGTCTACCAGGTGGAGGGATTATGTTTTTGTGGATCTTTGGTAATATATAGAATTGAGGAGTAGAGCGGTTTTCATTATATAATAATTTTAAAGATGTTTCCGAAATATTTTGTTCAGGAGCTGTATATTTGAGTAGGTCCGAGAGTAAATTGTTGAATTCTGTAGTAGGGTTATCTGTACGTATTTTGTATGTTGTGATGTCTGACAGTTGCTTATTTGCTTCTTTGATGTAGTCTTCTTTGTTCATGATGACAGTGGTTGAACCTTTATCTGCTGGAAGAATCATAATATCTTTATTGTTTTTCAACGAAAATATTGCCGCTTTTTCTAATTTGGTAAGGTTAGGTTTAGTCTTCAGATTTTTAGTGAAATTTATATCGGTGATGCTTTGCATGATAAAGTTGATGTAAAGTTCAATGGGGTGATCAGGTGGTAGTGGTGGTGGCTCCCAGTCGGAGGGTGGTTTGAATTTTGCAAGACATACGTCTATGTTTATATCCGTTTTGAAAGTTGGTGTCTGAGCTATATAATTTTTTATCCTAAGTTTTCAGGCAAAGCTGAAAATATCTTTTCCTAACTTGAATTGGTCTATTTCCTTAGTTGGTGTGAATGACAGGCCCTTAGAAATTACTTGTAGTTCATGTTCCGAGAGTGTGTGGTTGGAAACAACCAAAACAGATAACCCTACTACAGAATTCAACAATTTACTCTCGGACCTACTCAAATATACAGCTCCTGAACAAAATATTTCGGAAACATCTTTAAAATTATTATATAATGAAAACCGCTCTACTCCTCAATTCTATATATTACCAAAGATCCACAAAAACATAATCCCTCCACCTGGTAGACCAATAATTGCTGGCTGCAATTCAGTAACGGAAAGAATTTCAGCTTTCCTCGACTCACACCTTCAACCCTTAGTAAAGAACCTTCCATCACATACCCAGGACACCAATCACTTCATAGATCGACTCTCACAAATATCTGTACCTCTACCCCCGGTAACTATTTTGGTCACCATAGATGTCACCTCTCTCTATACCAACATCCCTCATGCACATGGCCTATCTGCAATAGAGAATTTTCTAAACAAACGCCCAGGCAAGCCTTCTCCCACTACACCTTTTCTTGTGAACCTGACCAGGTTCATCCTCGAGAAGAACAACTTTCAGTTTGAGGGAAGGAACTACCTTCAAATAAAGGGAACAGCAATGGGTACCAGAATGGCACCATCGTACGCAAATCTGTACATGGGATTGTTGGAAGAAAGTTTTCTAAAGACACAAACACACCAGCCATTATGTTGGTATAGATATATAGATGACATCTTCCTAATTTGGACACAGGGTGCTTCAACACTTGAGACATTTTTAGACAGCCTGACACAATTCTCCACACTTCAATTTACCTGGGAGAAATCTACATCAGCCATCACCTTTTTGGATGTAGAAGTAACACTCCAGAATGGAAATATCAACACAGGAATTCACATCAAACCTACAAACCACCTACAATATCTCCATTTCGACAGCAACCACCCAATAAACATAAAACGATCCATTCCATACAGTCAAGCAATCAGGGGTAAGAGAATCTGTTCGAATGATAGGGAATTGGAAGATTTCAATAGAAAGATATCAACAGCCTTCCAGAGAAGAGGATACCCAAAAAAACTCATTGAAAACCAAATTCATTCAGCACAATCCTCGGTTCACCATAAACCACAAACAGAACAAAATAAACTGTCTTTAATAACAGACTACCATCCTGGTCTACATAAACTCAACAAGATATTGAGAGATGGCTTCAAAATTCTTCAACCTTCCGTCCACACCAAAAATCTTTTCACCGATCCACCGCAAATTTGGTACAAGCAACCTCCCAACTTGAAAAACATCCTAGTACATCCTAAACTACCAGACCCTAATGCAAAGAAACCACACAAACTTCCTCATGGCTCTTTCCCATGTAATAGACCTAGATGCAAGACATGTCCAATACACCCCTCAGCAAATAGTTTCAACAGCCAAACAACAAAAATGGTCTTCAAAATACAGGGTAATCATAATTGTACATCGAAAAATGTCATATACCAGCTACAATGTAAACTTTGCTCAGCACAGTACATAGGCCTGACCACGGATGGTCTGAATATCAGAATGAATGGTCACAGACATGATGTTAAAATTATGAATATGGATAGACCAACAGCTCAACATGCTGCGAGTCACAACATCACAACTTTTGATGACTGCTATACCACAAAAATAATTAAATCACTCCCCCTGATTGCAATCCCTCAGAACTGAGAAGGTGGGAACTATCATACCAGTGGTATACCAAGTCCAGAGAATCCCCTAACCTCAACATCAGATAAATCCATTCATTTTTTTTTTTTTTTTTTTCCCAAATAGCCTTATCTCTTTTCCCCTGACAGACTTATATAAACTATAATCACACATATGTTCATGGAAACAATATATATATATATCTTTAATCTGTGCATCTGTGACATCTGATTTCTACTCTACACAATCTGTGATTACAATTATTTTATTTCATTCTCTCATATTTCTTTTTGTGTTTTCTCTTCGATTGACAAAGACCACTGTGTGGTTGAAATATATCATTGTTTAAGTGCTTTTATGTGTTTGTATTTCAAGACTACAGAGTGGACTCTTACCAAGGTAAGTCTGTCAGTCTCCTAGTCCTAAAAATCTATATATATATATATATATATATATATATATATATATATATATATATATATATATATATATATAACGTTGTTTCACTTAAGAAATAAACAAAATACAATCATCAATAAAGCAACAAAAATAGCCGAATTACACGTAATTAAAGAAAACACATTAAATCTGCCTACCATAATAAAAGTCAAATCAACTTACAACTTTACACAACCAATTTGGAAATAATGAAAACCTTTGCTAATCTCACACCTATTATGCACGAAAAAATACAACAAATCATAATAAAACATAAAATAAATACAATTAGTAGACATAAAAAAAATCTAAAATTTAACAAAACAACATAACATAAAAAATTGCGTAACACCAAACCACACTTCTAACAACAAAAAATTCATAAACTTAACTAAAACACAATTCACAGAAAAAGAAAAAATAATAATAACAAATGCTTTCAAATATAACCTACCAAATTTTAACAAAAACCAAATAATAAAAAACCTAATAGTTGACACAGAATCTAACATCCATAAAATTACCCACCAAAACACTGAACACATAAGAAACAACATTAATAATAAAATTAACCTAATAAAAACGGAAAAAAGCAAAAAAACAAAACAATATATAAATAAAAAAGAAATTATAAAACTCAAAAGAAAAACTAGAAAACAATGACTACTTAATATTAAAATCAGATAAAAAAAACCCACCAGTAATAGTAGAAAATACCAAATACATCAATTCAATGACTAACCACATAAAAGAAAATAAATACGAACAAATCCCAGACCCAACTAACAAATACCTTAATACAATAAAAAACAATATTCACACACAGAAATACCCTAAACTATAACAAAAATTAAAATACCACATAAGACTTTACCCATTGAAACCATGTGCACCAATATTAACAGGCATACCTAAAACCACAAACCCGACACACCATTTAGACCACTAATAAATTTCAAAACAGCACCATCTTACATAGTCGCAAAAATACTAGACAAAATAATAAAATCTAAAATACAAATCAACAACACTTGCAATATAAAAAATGGATACGAATTAATTAATAAAATAAAAAACATAGAAACAAACAACAACACAAAAATAATAAGTTATGACATAACTAACATGTACCCTAGTACCCCAATAGAAGAAACCATAAAATAATAAAAAACAAACTAATACACAATAACGATAAAGAAAACACAATAAATAGTATCATTACACTAACCAAACACATATGTAACCAAAATTACTTCCAATTTAACAATAAATACTACAAACAAACCACTGGACTCCCCATGGGATCACCCATATCATCAGAAATATATCTAAACATTTTGACCAAATATAATAATTAAGCTTATACTAAACACACATTATATTTTACTATGGACAAGATACGTAGACGATATATTTGTAATACACCAACCTACCATTCACAACGAACATATCATAATACTAAACAAACTAATACAAACTAAATACATACAACGAAAACATACAATTCACAGTCGAAACAGAAACAAACAGAACAATTAACTATCTTGACATTACATTAAATATAAATAATTATAAAATAGAAACTACAATACTCAGAAAACCCACTTCCAACAACACCACAATACACTACATATCTAACCACCCCTGGACACATAAAATTAACACTTCAGTAACATGATAAATAAAGCAATAAAATACACACAAGATAACAAACAAAAATTAAATTAAGAATTAGATAACATTACAAAAATAGCAATAGAAAATGGATACACCAAACACCTTATAAAAAAATATACAATAAATTTACAAAAAACCATAACCTCAACACAACACTACAACCTGAACACAAACATAATAAAAATAAAAAATCTACCTAAAATATAAATACACCAATAACAAAATAGACAAATTAACAAATATATACAACAAAGACTACTACACTCCAACATACAAACCGAACAACAAAGTAATAAAATATCTTAATAACACAAACCACAAAACAAATACAGAAAAACATAACCTATCAGGAATTTACAAGATTACATGCAATGACTGCATCGCTTTTTACATAGGAAAAACGACCACATCATTTAAAATAAGATTTGAAGAACATTACAAAGCATTCAAAAATAAAAATACAAAAGTATCGAATGTTGCAGCACACCTAATATGACATAAACATTATATAACAAATTTCGAAAATAACCTAACAATACTTGAAATAAATAATAACCCAATAGAATTAAACTCACTAGAAAAATTCCACATTTATAAAAACATACACAACAATTTAATGAACCTACCGACAACATATACAGAAGAGATACTATTCAAAAACATTAAAAAGCAGCTCAAGAGAAAATGCTTGTAACGTCAACAAATACCAAAAGGTGACCAAATTTTGTAAAACTCAGGAAACATATCATAATTATTAACCATAACATTTATTTTAATAAATAATGCATTAAAAACAAAATAACACCAAAATATTGCAAATTAATAATAATAAACCAAACCAGTTCTGCACAAAAAAATGCTAAACTAGCAGAAACTTTACGGATAAAAAACGAAATTAAATTTATATACACAAAGAAAAACAAACTAACTAATACACTCTTAAAAACCCACTTAGCTAACATACTTAAACCAAACCAAAATGCTAAAACCAAATGCTGTATACCAAATCAAATATACAAACCAAATAAAATGCCTAAAGACCATACTAAACCAAAACTATTTCACATTTAATAATAAGATCTTTAAACAAACAGATGGCTTAGCAATGGGATCACCCCTCTAAAGTATAATATCAGAAATTTACCTTTAAAACCTTGATGAAATAAATCACAAACCATAAAAGCCACACAACCCCAACAGACATTGGATACGATGTGTTGACGATGGATTATACTTCTCCCAAAATTAAGCAATAAATAATATCATCCTAAATGAAATCAACAACTTACACCTTAACTTAACATGAAGAAGAAATAAACAATAAAAGAAACTATCTAGACCTAACAAAAACCAGAAATACAAATAACATTGAATGTACAATATTACAATATTACAATATATTAGGAAACCTAAACAAACCATTAATTCAATACCAAACTACTCTAACCATCCCCTACAACATAAAATAGCTGCATACAACTCACTCTTATACAGAATGCTAAAACTACCACTAAAAAATGAAGGAAAAGCCAAAGCAAAACAAATAATTTATCAAATATCCCAAAAAGAGGATACAGTAAAAAAAAAACTATAGAAAAACTAGAATTTAAAATTTTAAATAAAGTAAAACAACCTAACAATGAACCACAAACAACAAAAAATGGCCCACATTCACATACACTGGATACAACATAAAAGGAATAACTACAATACTAAAAAAAACAATATTAACATAACTTACAAAAATACAGGAAGTATAATCAATAAAATAAACCAACTGGAAAAATAAGCCCTACTCTTAATAACGAAATTTATAAAATCGAATTTCTAGACTGTAACAAATTATACAATGACCAAATATAAACGAAATTAAATGACAGATATAAAGAGCCCCTAAAGGCCATACATCAAACCAAAAATTTACAACTCACACTTAGCCATACATGCCATCAAAAATAACCATACATTTCCCACATTAGGCAACATACATCTAATAAAAGAGGTACAAAATGACAATATGGGAACAGCTAAAAATTTATTAATCACTTAAACAATAGTTTATGACTATCCGAAGTTTGAGTTTAGTAAATTTGTTAAAACTTACTGAGACAGAACGTTTTCGATCGTTATGTGCTGATCTTCATCAGTGTCTTCTGCTTGGAGATGTTGGGTCAAGCGGTGACGGTTTTAAAGGTAGGTTTTCGATAATATCAAAGAGTATGTGTGATTTGTATTGTGTTTGTTCGTTTAATATGTTTGTATTTTGTGTTTTTGTGTGTCTGTAAATTTCATATTGTTCTAGTGTGTTGAGATGTGGTCCTTTTTTGTTGATGTGTAGGAATTCTAGGTTTCGGTAAATGTCTGTGTATTTGTGGCCTGTATCTTTCATGTGGTTGTAAAATGTTGAGTTGGTGTTCTGTGTGTGTTCTTCGACTCTTTGTTTAAAGCTGCGACCTGTGTGTCCAATGTAGAACTTGTTACATTCGCCGCAGTTCAGTTTGTATACGCCTGGTGCTTGTAGTTTATCCTTGTTGTTGGTGTTGTGTTGTATTTTGTATTGTAGCTTGTTATTAGTTTTGTATGCTATTTTGTATCCTGTTTTTTGAAATTTGCGGGCTATTTTGTTTGTTGTTTTGTTTATGAATGGTAATGTGATGTATTTGTTTTCCCTGTTTGTAGTGTTAATTTTAGTTACTATTTATTAGGAATATACTGTGGTTGAATTTAATAATAAATACACAAAAACCTCTTAACCACAAACTTTCTTTAATTTACCCTAATGTACATTTCAGTTACAAAGTAACCATCCTCAGAGGGATAACATACAAAGACATACAGAGTCTTTGTATGTTATCCCTCTGAGGATGGTTACTTTGTAACTGAAATGTACATTAGGGTAAATTAAAGAAAGTTTGTGGTTAAGAGGTTTTTGTGTATTTATTGTTAATTTTAGTGTTTTTTTGTATTTTGTACCATAGTTTGCCTATTATAGTGGTGTTGTATCGATTTGTGTATGCTAAATATTTAATTGTGTCTAGTTCTTTATGTTTTCTGTGGTCATTAGGACTACTTTAAGTCTATGGAGAATGGATCTGAAGGCAGCGTGCTTGTGTTAGATAGGGTGGTTTGAGGTGTTGTGGATAAGTGTGTCTGTCGTTATGGGTTTCCTGTAAATGTTGAAGCTGTGTTTTTGTGTGTGGTTTTTTGTTATGGTTAGGTTGAGGAAGTTTAGGGATCGGTTGGTTTCAATTTCTGAAGTGAAGTGGAGTTTTGGGTGTGTTTTATTAGTGTAGGTGAGGAGTTATTCGCATTGACAAATTTACTAAATTCAAAGTTCGGATAGTCATAAACTATTGTTTAAGTGATTAATAAGATTCAACCAAACGTAATGGACTATAAAATTCAAGAATAAAAATTTTTGAACACAAAAATAATAACATAGATGAACAAATACAAATAAAATTAAAAAACTGATAATTTATTCAATTTAATAGACAAAATTAATCCCAAAACAAACTAGAAACTTTATCATAGTGCAGTCAATCTGAAAATAAAACAGTACTGGCATTCCACGTGTCAACAGAAATCCCAAACACCTGGCAATCTACTACAAGTACTCAGTTTTAGTTGATGCTCAACAATGAAGACACCGTAATTAGTATACAAAAGTTAACTCGTATTTATACCAAGTAAAATTCTTGTTTAAGTACATTATAGAGTAAGTGATTAGTGAATACAAGAAAACAGTGTATCTTATGGACGCCTAAACCGCTGAACTGAAGGTAATAAAATTTGGAGGGATTGTTTAACATTTTCCTAGGATGGTTTATGTGAAGTTCGGTTTAGATCCAGAGGCTTAGGATGGTTCAGTGTACGGCTTTCTACAAGTCTATAGTTAATAGTGTATTTTTATTTTTACATTATGTTTACAATTTTTTTTTGTTTTTTTAAAAATTGTAAACGTAATGAAAAAATAAAAATAGACTTAATTATTTTAAATTTTTTAAAACTGCTAAATTTTATGTACAATTATTCATGATTACATAATCGATATTTTATTTTTGTAAATCTTTTCATAAATTAATAAATATCGAAGCCTCTGCCAAAACATTTTCAAAACAATTGTAGGATATTGGAAACGGCAAAATAAAGTTATGATCAACAAATGAGATTTCATTTCCACCAAACTTTTGTCAATTGCAGCCAAATATTCCAGTTGTTGGCAAGGTATATCCAAATTTAACGACTATTTAAAAAAAAAAACAGATTGGTCTTGCGAACGTGCAATATTAGCTCCATAAAATGATGTAAACAAGCTAATTCAATTGGAATTACCCGGAGAATAAAGTAAATACAAATCAATCGATACAGTAACTGATGAAGAACAAGTAGTCAACTATACAGTCGAATTCCTAAACTCAACGAAGACACAAGGAATGTCACCACACTTATTGACATTAAAAGTAAGATCGCCGATAATACTCTTGCGAAATTTGAATCCACCAAAACTGTGGAAACCAGACTGACAACAAAAAAGTGGTACCCAACTTGTTCGAGGCAGAAATCATAAGTGGCAAGTTCAAAGGAGAGGTGGTCTTAATTCCACAAATACCGATGATTTCATCCGATTTACCTTTCGATTTCAAACACTACAATTTCATTTGCATCTTGCATTCGCAATAACAATATACAAGGCACAAGGACAATCATTGACCATTGCTGGATTAAATTTGGAACTTTCTTGCTTTTCTAACAGACAGTTATATGTTGCATATTCTGCAACGTCCCCTCCCTTTTTTGATATCCCTTTCTTGCAGAATACCAAAATTTTGTTGTTTAAAAAACTTATTTATAAACAAACCAAACATCTGCCAATCACCCCGCTTGTTAAACCGTGCTAAAATCCCTGAGTTACGTGTATATTTCCCGCTCATAGGGCCATGCCCAAAACAAGCCTATTCCCGCTGACTACTATTTAAAATCAGTATAAACTAGAAACATGTCATTTCAATAGTCAGCTGGAAAGAAATACATTTAAAATAATACACAAAATATTCACAGAGTCTTACCACCTGATGATGATCTGCAGAGACAGCAAGGGAACGTGCAAAATATGATCGTGTTTAAATTACCTATTTTAAAAGGCTCCTGTGTCCTTTTAAACACAATCTGCCAGTAGATAAATCTCTGGACTCTTCTACAAAAAACCAACTAATCTTTAGGCTAGCTCAATGAAGTTAGTTGAGAGAAACTCTTTAAAAACATTAGGCTTTAAATATTATCAATTAATGAAATTTAATTAAACTTGTTTACTGATTTAATAATCATTTTCATATTAGTTGGAACTAAACAGTTTTTATTGATTATTCGACACAGGATGAAATGCAAATACTGTTGATTTTTATAACATATTTAATTTTATTTATTTAAATAAAAAAGAAAATTTATCCTTTCAAATAAAACATCATTATATCGACAAAACAATTCACTAAATAACTTGTTGTTTTCCATATTTTAAAATCTTATAATTTCCATATATATCAATTACATTTACATAAACATAAAATTATTTCTCAAATTAGACATAATAAACATTTATCTTCTATATTAAATTGGTAAATTCATATTTATGACACATAATTTTTAAATTTATAATATTCAAAAAATTCTTATTTCCTTGAAAATAAATGGCTCATGGCCAAAAAACCCTTTGTTAGTTTCATATTTATCATTTGAAATATTCTGATCACATAAATTCATTTTATTAAGCATAAAATTTATTTAATTTTTATAAAGAGTGAAGTCATTGTTTAAGCTTGAATATTTGTTTGAATTTAATAAAATTAACTGTCTAAATTTGACGTAATTGGTATCGAATAGAGAAAATGACTTGCCAAAGATGTTCCTGCCGGTCCTAGAGTCCCTCGTCTGAATTCCCTGGTCCTTGGACATCGGAAGTCGCCATCCCTGGTTCGTCGGTGGTGGTTTTTCTCCATTCCCGCGTCCTGGAGGCTGAGTCTGGAGCCTTCGTCCCTTGGTAGTCCTAGACGTCGGAAGCTTTGAGGTTTGGTCCATCTGGCCTGATGGCGGTCCTACTCGGGGTCCAGCATAGCGTTCCGCGGCACCTCGTATTAAAAATTTATTTCAGACTGTCTCTAAGGTCTTAGAGACCTAGTATATATAGCAGTGAATTTAACCTACCTCACCCCGCTTGCTATCTTTGGATTTATTCCTTGTACAGGCAAGTCGGGCAACGAATCCGTTTTAGCTTGCAGAGTTTGATTATCATTTTTGGAACACTGAAAAATGTCTATTTTATTAAAACTGCTGTAACTTTTTTGTTTTTTAAGTTTTTCAAATTTTGTTTTCACTAATGTTTATTCTGGCTTATTCTGGTTCTTTTAAAATGTCGATGAAAGTTCTACGTGGTTTGGTTCTTAAGATAGCTTTTTTAAGCACATAGAAAATTTTCGCCTCACTCCCGATGGTCAAATTTAGCTAGTTATTACAAATTTATTTTCTAATACTTCTTAATTTAGCTTAATTATTCTATTTATGATTTTATTTAATTCTTCACTCTTTATTATTTTTATAACTCCAAACTTGATTAATTTAAAAATCAACTTTATTACTTAAAAACAGGAAATTATTTATTTCCTATTTGTCACGGTATGTCAGACCGTTACAGCGCACATGTTGGGACACCTAAAAATTTGTATGTTTATAGGTTTAATGAAATGATGAAAAACATTGTCTATCCCTAGAATTGCAGTAGATGAAATATAATTATTTAGATGTTTAATTTGCTTTTCTTATTGGAAAATTAATTATTAGTTTTATATTTTCCATAGGTTGCGTGCTTGCATTTTGGCATTCCTAGGCTAAGACAAAAAAATTTAAGAAATAACTCTTAACCCTACACTCCATGATATTTTTTTTCTCATGAAAAAAAGGTTTGGTTCTCAGGAGGTACACTGTAGGTTAACTGTCGTTTTGGTAATTCTTACAAACCACATATTTGTACTAACTTTACACCTTTTTTAAAACTTTCTATTATTCTGTTATTCATGAGACAGTTTTTAGAAAACTAAATTGCAAAATATGTAATACATCTACATTTAAATAACAAATATTAATTAATTAAAATCTAATTAGGAAAATAAACATAAGGCATTATTTTATTCTTGTTTAATTTTCACCAGTTTCAGTTGTTGTGCTAAGTAACAAAACAGTTTTTCTTGTTATGAAATCATAAATATACTTTACATTTAGTACATTTCGAGTATGCTTTTGCAGAACAATTAGGTAGTTTGCAGTACTGGTAACTTTCACAAATTTCTGGCCTATGGGACACTTTATTTCCCTTGACACCAGGTCTTATGTCCCTTGGTGGAGCTGGTGCTGTAGGGCATTTTCTTCGTTTCTGCTAAAGCTGTTGTTCTACATCACTGTGCGGTATGCCTCTTCCTGGTGTATTTGGTTGTCTATTTTTACACAAAATAACATTTAGCTATAATCGAAATTCACTTAATTTCTATTTGTGAGTTTTCTTTTTCTGCCGACAGCCTCTTAGATTAGTCATGTATCTACTTTCATCTGGTCTACTAAGTGGTGAAATAATCTAAAATACCACATTTTGGTGTGTAAGGTATATTTGTATCTACCAATCAAGCTATCAAGAAGGTCCAGTCTTTCCTTATACTTGTAGAACTTTACAATATTTGAACAATCAATTTCTATGTTTTTGTTTGTTTGTCTGTTATTTTTATACCTTTTAACGGACGTTTTTGATATTTCTCCATCAAATATTAATGCCAAAGAAATAGTTCTGTTATCTTCCCAACCAACTGTAGGTATTTCTACTCCCTCTATGTTTATCATGAATTCTTCAGAAGTTCGACGTAGGACTTTGTTAAATAACTTTTCACTTATAAGTTTCAGGTTTTGAAATCGGTTTGGCCTAAAGGTACCTAAACCATGGATATTCCTATTTTCAAGAAACACAAGGAGAGATAGTGGGGTATAGTAATTAACAAAATATAGTTTGTAATGACAATCACTAGGAATATATCATACCAATCTAATAACTACATTTGCACTAGGACCTAGATCTGGCTCTCCCATTTGGAATCTTAGTAGTGGTTCATTGTATAAACCTGAGTATATTTCTGCATGGTAACAAAACAATTTATTCCTGCTATAATAAAAGGCGCATAGGCCCATTTGTGTGGCTTTTTAGGAAGGTACTGCTTAAGGTAATACCATGCTTTTGTGGCACAAACCTGTTCATCAATCGATAACGATTCTTTGAGAGGTATTAGATCTCACTGTTTATTGAAAGTGTCTAAAATAGGTCTTATTTTATGTAGTCTATCGTGGTTATGGTAAGTATATATGTTTTTTCTCGTGTATAATTTATTTCTAATAAACATGATACAATCTATGAACTTCAATTTCATAAAATCATAAAAATACAAAATTGACTGAAGTACTATCAATACGGCAGCATATCATTTATGAATCAATATGGCAGCCAGTGTATATTTTCGTTCAATCCAATAACAATATCGTAGTCAGTGTGCATATTATTCCCAAGTCACTAACGCAAGAACCAACAGTGTTGCCACTATAGCGAGACTGTCTGACTAGTCACATGTTTAGACTATAAGACACTGGGTGTGTGTAATTTCGGCAAAAACATAAACATTAGAATGTGCCTTCTTGCCTTCAGTAGGCCATTTATTTACTTAACTCACATAAGTCCTGGTTGTTGGTTGTCCCAAACATGTACAACTATCGAAAGGTAATATGAATGCACGGGTGTGGCTCTACAGAAGTAGCGAAAAGATGAAATGTGGTAACAATATCATAAACCAAAAAGGAAATAATTATTTGGAGTGTTTTGAAGGGTGCTGAGTCAAATGCCGTTATCAAAATTAAATGAGTGATGCTCTATGGGAGTAGCAAAGAGGCGAATTGGGGTAAAAATGTCAGAAGGCAAAAATAAGCTGGAATATGATAAATTTTGGTGTTCTTGAGGGATCTGGGTCCAATGCACTCTTTAAAAGTCAACAGGTATGAACGGTTTTAGCTCTACACGATTAGGAAAAGGACTGAATTGGGATAGAAATATCAGAAAGGAAAGAAGACCTAGAAAATGATCACTTGGAGGGTTTCAAGGGTGTTAAATCCTATAGCGTTGTCAAACGTTAGTGGGGATGCAGGGTTGTGATTATACGGGAGTAGCAAAGGGGTAAATTGATGTAAAAATGTCAGAAGGAAAAAACTAAACACTCTGGGGGGGGGGGCTTAGGGTCCTGAGTCCTACAAAGTTATCGAACGTCAGTGGCGATGTACAAGTGTGATTGTATGGGAGTAGCAAAGGGGGTAAATTGAGGTAAAAATTTCAGAAGGCAAAAAAGCTAGAATATGATCAATTGTGTGTTGTGGAGGGTGTTGAGTTCAATGCCGTTATCAAAAGCCAACAGGGATCACGGACGTGGCACCAAGAGAGCATCAAAGAGGTGAATTGGGGTAAAAATGATAAGAGACAAAAAAAAAAAAATAGAAAATGGTCATTTGGCGGAGGGGAAGTTCATCGGTGCTGAGTCTAATAACATTAACAAATGTCAGTATAAATGCACCAGAGTGGTAAGTAGCAAAAAGTTGAATTGGGGTAAAAATGCCAGGAGGTAAAAAAAGTTAGAATATGATAAATTTGGATTTTTTTTATGGTACTGAGTCCAATGCCATCATCAAAAACCAGCAGGGATCACATGCATGGCTCCCGGGATCATCAAGGTGGTGAATTGGAGTAAAAATGTCAGAAAACAAAAAAAACTTAGAAGATGTTCATTCACAGAGTTTTAAGGGTTCTGAGTCCTATGCCGTTATCGAACGTCAGTGGAGATGCACATGTGATGCTCTATGGGAGTAACAAGTGGATAATTGGGGTATAAATGTCAGAAGGCATTAAAAAGCAAAAAAAATTATCAATTAGAGTGTTTTGGAGGGTGCTGAGTCCAATGCCGTCATCAAAATTAAACGGTAATGCACAAGTGTGGTTCTAAGGAAGTAGTAAAGGGGTCAAACGGAGTAAAAATGTCAGAAGGCAAAAAATAAGCTAAAAAATGACCACTCGTGGTTTTTTAAGGTGCTGAGTCTAATGTCGTCATCAAACTTATATGGGGATGTACGGGTGTGCTCTGCAGGATTAGCAAATTGGGGTGAGCATATCAGATGACCGAAAATTGCTCGGAATGATTACTCGGGGTTTCTGAGGGTGCTGGGTCCAATACCATTTTTAAAAGTCAACAGGGATGCACGGGTTTAGCCCTACAGAGTTGGAAAAGGGGTGAATTGCTGTTAAAAATGCCAGAAACCAGATAATTAGGATTCTGAGTCTAATACCGCCACCAATATCAATGAGGGTTCACAGGTTTAGCTCTATGATAGTGGTCAAGACAGGAGAATTGTGGTTAAAGTGCTTGAATATAACAAGTCTCTAGGAATCGATCACTCAGGCGATTTCTAGAATGTCGAGTTCAAAACGTTCAACATTATGTTAAATTCTAGATAAGAAAACTTATGTTCATATGAGATGGTTTTATAAATGAAAACGGCAAATATTTTGTTTTAGAAGAGTTGGGAAAACGAATTTTACACTTTGTAAAAATGTTATAAAATTGGAAGTTGGTTATAAGCATAAATTTAAAAAACTATAAATAAGTAGACCTAATATTTTTTCATCCGTTATACTTAGAATAAATGACAAAGTGAATTTGTTGACCCACATCATTTCATCACCTTAGTCATCATCAGCTTATGTATCCAGAAAACCTATTATGCCAATATATACAAATTCCGGGCTTTATAAATACTGAATCCTTTTTAATTAATCTCTGTCTTATGTACAAGGACTTAAATGATATCTGTGCTAGTGTTGTCAGTTTATGTTACCATATCAGGCTGCCTAGTGTAAACAAACATGGGTCCAAGCCCCACAGAGATAAAGGCTCAAACTTGACAAGTATTCTCGTGAACGAAGGCCCGTGAAACTGACTTCCTACATTCAATCGTTTCCATCCCTTTCTCACATTTACATTCGGAGCTAACGTAAATAATTTATCGTAGGGGATTCGAATAGTCTCCACATTATTTGTAAATTGTATATAGAATAAAATCGTCAAAATAATCTTGTTAAATAAAATAATGCATCTTTCTCCAAAGTGAGGAGAAATAGTTATATTGTCTTCCTATGACTTTCAATATGACCATTTTCTCTCAATGCCAAAATAGTCATATAAAAACGGAAACATTTGTTTCCATCCTCGACTTAGCTGCAGGTGATCTATATTTTATTTTAATAATATGTTTATTGTATACTTAGATATTAACTTTTAGTGAATATCCATGACACATGCCATAATAATGCAACATGTGTTAGGCCCTAATACATGTGTTGCAGACAAGTGTTAACATGCTTGTAATGTTACCATATTGTAACAATATACTGTAAGTTACATAATGTAAATAGCCATGGAGAACATTTGTTAATATAGCCATGTATTTCACGTTAGTAATATGAAAAGCTCTCCCACCCTATTTTTACAAAAACAATCCGAATTCCGCTATTTATTTTACGGTTCATTTGACAAACGGAACACATTAATACTAAACGTAACTGCTACTATTGGCAAGTGTTTACATATTACTATACAAAAGAATAAATTTTTCATCATCTCCAAGCAATTTTTTAAACAAATCAGTACATTCTTCTAGCCGTGAAACATAAGAAAAATGTAATCTAAATAAAATACAATGAAATTAACATGGATCAACCTACAAACAAAAAACCTTTTGGAGAAACTGTAGACTCAGAAGAATAAGGTGCCAAATTCAGAAGAGAATTATTACTTTTTACCCCCAAAAAAATCAATTAAAAGTTTTTTGTTTGGGGTTAATCTTATTTATCCCATTGCTAACCTTAGTTATGCACCTTTAAAATTGATTTTTAAGGATTAAATTAGTAGTTTGTTCAAAATTGAAACCTTATCATGTTAAAGCAATGGAAAATTTAAAAACTCACATTTTAGACATTCATAGGAAGTTTTAGAAATGTATTAAGGAGCTAATATTCACAGACAATACCACAAAAATATGAAAGAAGGCTTCCATTAGGCCCAGTTTATCAATCCAGTCTTCTTTTGTCCTAATGTTAATTTTTTTTATCATGTAGCAGGCGCGTATCCAGCGACTTGCTTTGAGGGGGGGGGCGGTCGATGCATATATATATGTGTGTGTGTGTGTGTGTGTGTGTGTGCGCGCACGCGTGCGTGCGTATATGTAAAAACATAGTACAGAAAAAGTTCTTTCTACGCTTGTGTTAGAAATCGGTAACGTGATAAAGATTCATAGCAAATTAGACTTTTTAATAAATAATTATTCCAGTTTCGATAACACTTATGGCTAGAGAATATTATTAATTTCATAATAAGCTATTATTATAAAAATGGTTTAATAATTAATATAAGTAGTTATTCTTCCAACAGAACAATTCCGGAGTCAACTGCGAATATTACGCTTGCAAAATTACGTATTGAAAATCATATGTTCGAGACTAAGCTTCACTAGCACTATCTGTTGTTAAAACGTTTAGACGTTTACGAGGGTATGCCGAGGGAACTCGTCACATTTTCAAATTAAAATTTTATTTTTTATTTACAATAAAAGAAGAATTAACTTAAGTAAAAGTCTAATTTAATAGAGAGTCTTAATTTAATAATATATTGTCGATTTTCAACCCAAAGTTCTTGAGGGTTGGGGGGGCGATTGCCCCATCGCCCCCCCCCCTTGGATACGCGCCTGTGTAGGACCATTGAACATGTATATATGTGCAAAAAATTACTTTTTCTGTGAGCATTATGCCAAAAGAAGAGAATACAGTATTCTAACAAGGAGTAAAATATGTCCATAGATATGACTTTTTAGTAGCTATATTAGTAGACACAATTTAACATCATAAGGGCCAAAACATCTTTGGTACTTCTTTAAAGATACGTGTATTATAGATAGAAGGTAATAGGTCAATAAAACTAGAGAGCAGTTTAAGTTATTTAAGCAAAGGTAAACATTTAAACTTATTTACTTCCTTACCTTACAAGAATATATCAAGAATAAGGTTCTTCCCAATCTATAATGCACTGTAGCTAGACGACATTGATTAAAGCGCTTATTGAAAGGAATGTAATAAATCCATTATGTTTACCCTACTATATTTGAGGTGTCATCAGTTGTCCCAGATACAACTATGTTCATTATATTTTTTCTTCAAGGAAAGGTTGAAAAGTTTATTTTATTCCATCTCATATATTTTCAGCAGAGATGACGACAAAAGCATTTAACATTTACTGCAATGTTACAAAGATGTAACTTTTATCATGCTGAAAGCCTTTGGAGATTTTTCAAATTAGATTTAAGTTATACTGAAATTTCTTTTATTCAATCTTTAACTGTATCCCTCCTGGCTATGGTATCTTTAATTCCATATTATTATTATTATTATTATTATTTTGTTGAAAAAAGATGAAAGTAATGAAGCAAATGTAACTGAGGAAGCGATCTTCAAAACTGGTTGCAAAAAAATGGTTCATCATACTGTGACATGCTGTGACAGAATAAAACTAGTCAATATGGTGTAAAAGAATTCATATTTTAACTGTTTTTTAAGTTTTTCATAAAATTTTGACTCTCTTTGTATTCGTACTTCAGTCAAAATATCACATACAATTTTATAATTATTATCAGAATGATTTTACATCGTGTGTATGCGACACTATAGTTTCTGAACACAACTGAAAAAATATTAATCTAGAATGCGTTGTTCATGCGTCGAAAATATTTGAGCATTCCCTGTGTTTTTAATTTTAAGCAAAACAAAAACCAATTACTACTATGTACAAACAAGACCAGATCTAGCAGCACATGCATGCTCCAAGTTTGCCACGTGATATATTTCGGGAGTGTGCATAGCTGAGGCTGTGAATGATGAGTAGGAAGTTAAGATGGCGCTAATAAGCTTCACTGGATAAACACATCACTGAAGGCTCTTATAATATTATAAAATTGTACATCAAGAGTCAAGGTTGTTAGGCTTAGTTTTGTCTCATAACAAACTCTGCTGACTCTTATACAAATTCTAAATAATCCTCTTAGTTTACAAATTGTATCTACGAACTTTTAAATAATTACTACTTACAAAATTAAAACTTCAATTTGAATATTCATATTTCAATAATTCTATACTTGTCATTAATAGAAAATAACGACAGATAAGTCATCCTTCCCAGGAGCTGATAAAGAAAATTTTGTAGCCAGTTTTTTTACAATCATTTCCAAAATATCAATAGGAAGGCCGAGCCTTTTTTTAAGTGCAACTTAAAGACTTGTGTTTAACTAGTTATAATGATGTTTTAGTTGTATTTATTAAGAAATGTTACACTTAGAAAGAAAAAGACAACTTCATCAGGAGATAGAGTTAAAGGAGATAACTAGTGAACCGCCAAAATTATCGTTTATATGAAATTTATTAGGATTATCAAATCTGTCACTATACATATTTCTTACAGTTACTAAACACATTTATACCAATCGTCACTGCCATTTTTCGGTTTACCACCACTGTTAATCACGTACAGTTTTACATAAGCAAACGAAAATACTTTTGACAGTCAAAATATTGCTAAGGATTACGGCTGGACATTGGCTTTTTTAAATAAATAAACACCGCTACTTAGAATGATATTCATAAGTTAACGTGCCAAGTAAAATTTATGTTTTGTGTTTGTATCGATGATCACCGAGGCAAGCTATTAATATGCCTGGTTTTCGCAATCGCTGATCATCATACTTGAAATCATTTTTCATACAACTGTAAACTCAACAATACTCTCATAGGCGTTTACTCCTTGGTTATTCTTGGGACTATAGTATCATGGCCAAAGATCAACATGATGCACAAGTCAACAAAAGCAAAGACTGCAATGTGTAAAGGAGTATGCGAGTGAGTAAATGCAAGTGGAATAAATGATATGTAAGTCACAGAGTAGATATACCCATTCTCCATGTGAAATATGTAATTAGAGTAGACAGTTTTGAAAAAAAACTTGCAGTAAGCAATCCTTGTTAGAAAATAATGCATTTAGTTTTTTTTTGTTTTCACAGGTTAGAGCAGAGGAAATGCATGTTTTTTACTACTTAATAACAAAAATTGTTTTAGTAAAAATCAAAATTATGCATTCATTAATAGTATTTTCATTTTATTTTTTTAATAAACAAAATTTGTTTGTATATATTTTGAGTGTGGGGCGTGTGGTTACTTCAAGATCTTGTAACTGGAAACTTAACAAACCACTAATCTAACCACCATAAGCAGATTACATGGCCCTACAATGTCTTTTTTTTCAGGTGCTGAATCTGGAGAATATACTAGTACTGATGGTGAATATATTCATCGAACTCATCATCTTCAGTTACAAGATGCTACACCAAAGATGTTGGCCATAGATGTGTTATCTAGTCAGTCACGGGTTGCCATTACTGTTGATGGTGCAACAGTATGTATTTACGTTTATCCAGATGATTTTTTAAAAAACTATCTTACTTTTGCAGGATTGTTAAATTTAGTTTTTAAATATGAAGTAAGGTTTGTTATATAGTCTGATTGACTTTATTTTAGTGTTTTTGAAAAACAAACACACTAATTATTTATAACTGTATAAATCAACTGTGGTGTAATGTTTAATTTAAATAAATAAAACCTCTGTAGCACAAATAACTTTTTCATTTGTTTATCACCTTATGTAGATTTCAGTTACACAGCAATCATCCTCAGAGGTAATGTACAAAACAAACTACCTCTGTAGTTAACTACCTCTGATAGTTTGTTTTGTAAATTACTTTTGACGATGATTGCTGTGTAATTAAAATGTACATAAGGTGATAAATAAACAAAAGTTATTTGCGATGTAGAGGTTGTATTTATTTAAATTATACTAATCCTGTTATATAAACTTTTAATGTAATAATTTTATAATTATTATGTGTAAGAAGTTGAATATTTTTTTCTAAAATGTTTTTACCAAGATAATATATATTTCAAAATATAGAATCTTTATGAGTATCACTGCAGCACTAAACTTTGTAGGACTATAATTCATTGTAGAAATTCATATATTACAGTAGTTCATTACAACAGGAAGGTTAAAAATACTCATTTTTCTTCGTAAATGCATTAAGACAACAAAAGATAACAATTATACTAAAGATCAAAATGTGTAGTGGTATTTATTATTAATAATAGTTTTTTTTAATACTGTTATTGCATACATATTTTTTAGAACTATATGACTTAACCCATTCTCAATCTAATTACATGCACACCATGACACTAGCAGGTGCGAATTATTTCCTCATGTCAATTGAATTGTATTTCACTACACTTATAAACCACTATATATTACATTTTTTTACGGGTGCAAATTTTCTTATTTTGTACTCTAGTTTATTATGCATCATAATTAGTAAAAACAAATTAAAAGTGACTGACTGTTTGAAGTTTGCTTATGTACACAAGAACACACTACAGTAGATTCTTGATAATTCCTGCTCAGATTACTGAAAACTCAGATTATACGGAAATAAGTTCCTGTACATTAGAGAAAAAACTTGATTTCTAACGAATTCTAATACTACAATTAAGAATGCACAAAATTCTTTTATAGAACTTTATATGAACATATCTTGGAAGCTCGACTCATTTCCTTTGCATACCATATTGATATTATCATTTCTTGGAAGCCATACTCATTTCCTTTGCATACCATATTGATATGAATATTTCTTGGAAGCCATACTCATTTCCTTTGCATACCATATTGATATGAATATTTCTTGGAAGCCATACTCATTTCCTTTGCATACCATATTGATATGAATATTTCTTGGAAGCCATACTCATTTCCTTTGCATACCATATTGATATGAATATTTCTTGGAAGTCCAACTCATTTTCTTTGAATACCGTATTGATATGAACATTTCTTGGAAGCCCGACTCATTGCCTTTGCACACAGTACAGCTATAAAGATTTCTTGGAAGTCCGATTCATAATGTTCTTTCAAATAGATAATGTAGGCTCAAATAGGAATAGGCTCGAATTTAACGAATGATCAAAATATGGGGGCTCAGAATTTCGAGACTCTAATTATAAAAAAATATTCACATTTATTAATCTAAATAGTTTTGTTATGGGAATATTTATAAAGTAATTGCCTTCATTGTAAGTAAATTGGTCCACTAAAAACCGGCGTGGACAGAGTCACACTAAATTGTCATTGTCATTGTCACTATCACTGTCGTACACTCACTTTCAGTCACTTCCAATAAACAGTCCACCTCGAACGACTGGAGATTTTCTATATGTGCAAAAGACACACAACAAACATCAGCTACTAACCAACACTAAGTGAAACTATACTGAGCTTGTCACTCTTTTTGACATTAAAACTGCTGAAGCATTGTATTATTTTTAGATGTCTGACAGAAGTTCAAAGAGCCATAAATATCTATCTTTATTTATGCTCTAAGTTTTGAGAGTCGATAAATATCCCTTAGAAAGCACATCCATCTAGTCTTGTGTGTGACAACACAAAACATACTCTCTTGAAGCATACAAATCAATCAATCAATCAAAAAACAACGGCATTCGTGACTAGATGGGCTAATCTTTATACCTGCTACTAATAAATTGGTCATGGCTAGCTGACCTAGTCCATAAACTGCAATGGGTTAAGGAAATAAAAAACACTGAATTGAAGGTATTTGAATCTAAAGAAAATCTTATTTTGAATAAATCTCATAAGTAGGTTAAATGTATTTTTATGGAGTGCTCACTAATATATATTTTTATAAAATATGTATATTATTCATTTAGTACATATTTCTCTTGTTTATGTAAATTATTGGGAAAAACGTATGGTAGTCCCAGTAGTTGTTCAAAAAACATGTTAAAAACTATTTTATAATAGATTTCTAGCTTGTTTCTCTTGTAAATACATATATAGTATTTATTATTTGTATAGAAAATATTTTACTATCAGTTGTCTTAAGAATTCTAAACAATATTTAATAAAGTAAGATATAATGATTGACTGACTCAAGAAATAAAATAGATATTTAAATTAATATATACTTTTCCACTGGTGCCTATTTTAATTTTTTCTTTGAACTAGATATTTTTGTGAACTCAGTGTAGAATATTGATATAATTTGTATTTTGGAAATTTTATAGTGAAGTTGTGTGTAACAAATTATTTTAGAAGTTATAATTGGAAATTCAATGTAAGTAAACATGCCCTTTCTAAATTAAATTGGAAATAAACAAGTAGTTCATTAAAACAAGTAGATCATAACAAAATTTAGAATTTTTTTGTAGACTTTTTGAGGTTATTGAAAAAGGGACTTGAGAAAAAGGCTATTCCAAAAATTGCTATTTTATGCTTATTCTCAAAAATATGTAAGCACAGTATATTATTGCTATCAAAGTGTTTAGAACATACCACCTATTGTTTTATGGAAAAAAATCCCTTCATAACTATAAAATAAAATCTCTTTTTCTATATTGTTTAAAAAAATAAAACGAGATTTTGTGATTTTGTAATAAAAAATTTTAATATTTTAAATATGGGTAGGTAAATCTTAGAAGAATTTCTTATTATCAGTGAATACATACTTTGAAGTTTGATAGACATAGGACTAGTAATAAAAAACTTATTAAAAATTATATATTACTTATTATTTCTTGTTACAAAACCATTCATTTAAATGATTGTTTTGACCTATGTGAAACAATTTGCTCTGACAGTGCATACAGATAGTAGGGTCTATAACTACACAAGACTGTATATAGACCTATGTACCAGTCTCTAATGTGCAACATCATAACAATAATCTATTTCATTAAAAAATACTGTGAATACTTGTGATTATAAAATGTATGTGTTAGCAAAAGTTGATGCCTTTTAAATTAATGCTATTTCGAGGGAACATTAAACCTCGTTTAATAAAATTATATAACACTAACACTATTAGGGGAAGGGCTCAAAGAAATTTAATCGTAAATAAAATATATCTCAACTGTGTGCCTATTGCTTAGTACTAGCAGAAAGTTATTTTCAATTACATGACAATTTAATGTATTTTATGCTTTAAAATAAAAGAATGAAGTGAAGAAATGAAAATTAAAATAATATTCAATAAAAGTAAATTTCTCTATTATTAGAATATATCTCTATAAATCAGTATTTTAACTTAAGAAAAACAAGTGGACAATTGTGTGTATAGTGTCTCTGTAACACAAATTCAGTGGATATAGTCTTTGCATATTAAGGCTGAACAGTTTAATTTAGCGGTCTACATAAAGCTAAAAGGCTTTTCATGTGTATGCTGTGTATCAATAAAGATGTATTTTTACCCTTGTATAGATGACATTGTCTTAAATCACCGAAGAAATACGGTGATGAACGAGGGCTATATATAGACAGCTGCAAGCATCCTTGCTGCAGTTTGCGCTAGTTTGTTTATGTTGTTTGTAAGAATATCTTTTAACTTATTTAGTATTATTTCTGACAATTTCTAATTTATCTATTTTATTTTTCAATGATAGTTTGTGAAAACGTTTTGTGAAATAGGTTATTTGTTCAAAGCCGGGAAGCAGAAAACCATCACGGTCTGTATCTATACAATGTGATAAGAGACTTCATGGGTAATGCATCTCAAAACATACTTGGTAAAATTTCATTTAACATATATTATTGGATACTTGTAGATTTTATGAAATAATATAGATAGCTAGATGGACTGTAAATATTGAACCATGTAGGCATAACTAAATCAAGACTCATAATAGTATTAAATATGGACAGAATTTTATAAAGTTAGGTTTTTATCAGTGTAGAGAACTAAATTCACAACATACGTAGAAAACCTTTTAGTGATTAATTATTGAGAGTTTCAAAGTGGCAAGATTTTTGTTGAAGATTTTATGTGCTTGGAAACCTAGAAAGTTAAGAACACTGTTGATGGTAAGGAGGATTTATTGACTCTATGCATGAAAATCTTTTAAATTAATTATTTATAACAATAATTTGTATTAACCTAGGTAATTATGAAATAACATAAAAATCAGATTTCTCTCTGTATTTATATGGAATCTACAAAACATTAAAAGAAGTACTACAAAAACCAAGGTTAAAAGAAATGAGGCAATCGGTGGTTGCCCAACAATAGAAAGGAGACATAGAACAAACAATTTCCAGTTTCCTTACTCAAGTTGATATACCATCTGTCATAATCTTATTACAGTATGTACTTATTTCAATTACAAGACAGTACATACTGTATTTTATTTTAAACTCTTACTGTTAGAGATTTTAAAAAAACTTTATATTACAGACCTCTGTTTACTTTTAATGCACTGATTTTGATTAGGCCTATATATAATTGAACTGCTCTGAGTTTTCCATGTAATATTATGTTAATCCTTTGTTTTAATACAGTATTGGTTTATATGATTAAATTTCACTTTTTCTGGGTAAAATTTGTATTAAAGAAAAAATTGCTAATCTGAATTTTTTAATTTAGATCAGGGTTAAGCACCAGTTAGTCTTATTAGGTGAAGTTTTACTGTATTTTCCTATGAGAATTATAAAATTGTAGAGATATGGTATTAAAATACACATGGTTGTTGCACATAACTAATAGTAGTTCGAATTATTACTGAGTTTGTTGTGATCATTGTGATTGAATTGTGTTCATTTTGAAGGGTTCATATATAAAACCTAAGAAGTTATTATCACATAATGACTCACATACTGTAAAACATTAAAATATTGAAATGTTTTTCAAGTATGGTCAGTAAAAAATACTTGAAAAACATTTCAATATCTTAATGTTTTACAGTATGTGAGTCATTATGTGATAATAACTTCTTAGAACACATTTTTTCATATTATATTTTGTATAGATTTTGGAAGATGCTGAGAAAGCTGAAGGTCGTGGTATTCATGTATTAGTTCTTAATCAGGCAACTGGAAGTGTGATGGCTGAGCGTTTATTTGACACCTATTCTCCACATGAAGATGAGGCTATGGCACTCTTCCTAAATATGGTGTCTGATGGTCGTTTAATCATATTTGCCATTAAGGTAGGCATTTTAAGATGCTCTGTGATACCCATCTCATTACTGTACAAAAAAGTAACCGATTTCAGGAATTTAAATACACCTTTTAATTTGTTTTTGTCAGGTAAAGAAAGTTGTCAAATTATAATAATAGATGAATTAGACAATAACAAAAATTTTATCTTTTAAAAAATCTGTAATGAACTTAAATTCTAAAAGGAAAAGTATAATAGAAGTGTATATATATAAACAAGGTTAGAATACCTGAAAGTACTGACTATATTTGGATTGAAAAAGTATTTATTAAATATCTGTATATGTATATTATAAAATCAACACAGTTATGGTGATAATTTCTTGGTATAATTTTTAGTTATTAAAATAATTAACAACACAATTCCGTTTAATACAAGTGAAACTTCCATTAAACTTAATCAATGTTTGTGACAATTTTCAATTTATTATTATTTACTCTACGTTTAGTTATATTAATTACTCCTTTTTTATTTTCAACAAGAACTCCTTAAAAAATGTTTGCACTTTTTAAATTAGTCAAGTTTTTGTGATGAAAATTATCAATTATGATCTTGGTCGTTATGTGAGGATAACATTTATAGTTCAGTAAGTAGTGATGAAAAAATATAAAATTTATTTCACTTGAAAGCCTTTATCTCACTTGAAATTAAAAAATCAAATTAAAAATCTAAATATAGTAAGTAAAATGTGATATCTATTTTTGTTTTTCTGAATGAATCAAAAATGACTTTAGTTAATTAAACAACACAAATCTGAAGTTTCTTGATGTAATCATCTTGAATTCACTGATTAAACTAATTTTACACTACTTAACTAAGTGAATACGTAATTGCTTACTTGCTGACGCATCGTTCCTTTTACGAAGCTAACCCTCTACTCCTTTATTTGAGTAGAGGGTTAGCTTCGTAAAAGAAACGATCGTTTTGAAACGCATCAGAAAGTAAGCAATTACCTATTCACTTAGTTAAGTAGTGTAAAATTAGAGTAACACAAATCTGTTTAAGTGTTCTCTCTTGAATCAATGTTCATTCAAGTCTCTTGTCTTTCTAGGTTTATTTGTCTAGGCTTATCGTTCTCTTACTTTCTTTAGAAATGAGACCAGTATTTTCCTTGTCCTTCCGAAAACACTTATACACAACATAGAGTAGCAATTCTTAAATAATAAAAGGAAAAAAAATAATTAGGGCCTTTCCTGCCAACGTTCTTCTTATAACTTATAGAAAAAACTATGATTTATAATGCTATATAATCATTAAATTAGATTGCAATCTTTGTCATGCTTCTTACAAATTTCTTAATTTCAACTTCTATATATAGTGTAGTAGTGCCCCCATCGCAGATTCGCCCACACAAGTTGAAAGTTGTCACACTTTATATAAACATCATAATGATAGTTGACAATATATAATGCATATATTTACTACTATAAGTATTATTTATTGTTAATTGAGGAATTGAAGTTAGTAAAAAGTAGTTTATTTTAAAAACTCATTTATGAAATCTGTTGATAAAAATATAAAAATAAGAAATTGTTTTACTTATCTTTTTTTTATGAAATTTAATAATTTTTTAAAAATATTTGAAATAAATATTGATCCATCTGAATAGGGTCTAAATATGATAAAATGAGTTTGTAATGAATGTAACAATATAGAAATGTTTATTCAAGATCTTTTTTATTATAAAGTAGATGGAACACTACTAAACTTTTTGGTAATTTTATTTTTAATTTTTGCTGATACTTCGATTTTAAAGACTGTCCTTGTGATTTTTAATGGTCATCTCGAAGCAAACTTTTGAATATGAAAGGATAACCTGCAAAATTACAGGATATCCGGCTAATATTTATCATATTTTTAAAAAAAAGACAAGAAAGACAGTATAAGTAGTCTGCAGGTTGTAGAATAATGTGTGTATTTATTTTATGTAGTACTAGTTATTTATCTCAACGAAATCTTATAATTCCCCAAACATCTGTTATACTGTACACTACTAGGCCTACTACTCAAAAGATATGTACTCCTTATTTATAACAAGTGGCGTTATTGTCACTGACAAACAATGTTGAGTCAATTCTGGGTCCGCATCAAACTCCATACATAAGTGTAACTACACTTCTGTTTACTTTATGCTAATTGAAATCCAAACTTCGATAATCGTATCTGGCGACTGTATTAAACTCAGATTTTGTTTTTACCGTCAGTTACCAAGCAGGTATCGCATCACCTTGTCCTATCTAGTTTTGGAAACACGCGTCCACTTGTTGAGTTCTTGTATGGATTTGTTTTGCTTAGATTTATCTTTACCCTTGAATTGTTTATCCAACCTATGTCATCAAACTTTGGTAGGGACAAGAAAAGGCAAAAAAAAAAAAATTATGCCGCTGTTAAGGAAATTGACGTTTTAGATGAATTAAAATGCTGTAAAAGCATAGCATCTGTCGCAAAGCATTTCAACGTTATCAAGTCAACAGTGAGTTACATAAAGAAAACTGAAGAAAATTAAAGGAGGTGAATCAGAGAAGGGACTGGTCAACCTCTGTGTGTCGCGATATAAACATCGAAAAAATGGAAAAAGCTTTGAGTGTGTTAATAGAATATCAATCACAAAAAAGGAAGCCTCTGAGTTCAATTTTTATTAATGAAAAGGCGGCATTTCCATGAACATTTTATTCAAAACTGTCGTGAGCGTACCAGCAGTCATTTATTTTCAGCAAGTAAAGGCTGGTTCGACAAGTTCAAGAGGCAGTTTCTCTACAACATGAAAATTGCCGATGAATCAGCATCAGTGGACCACGAAGTCGCTAATTCATTTCCAACATATTTTAGAAATCCTACTTCGATCAAGTTCTTAATGCGGATGAGACTGGACTGTTTTGGAAAAGAATCACCTCATGCAACCATTAGAACAAGAAAGTTTATGATGATTGTTTTTATTTATTAGTTTTAATAAATAATTAATTTCTTGTTGGCTTTGTTTGTCATGTTTTCTTTGGTTAACAACTGCTAAAGGTACAAGATATAAAAACATGTTTTTGTTTCCTGATGGTTTAACATTCTGAATAACAAAATTATATAGTCTTTGACTTACAGATTGAAGGTTCTTTGTTTTGAAGAGTTTCTGTTCCTCGCCTGTCTCCTCTATTAGCAGAGGGCTCTTTAACCTTTATGATTTCATCAAAAATTTTTAGTCAGATTGCAGTACTGATCATATCTTGATTTACTGGCTTGAATACAAAGATATTCTTAATATCGTTATCAACCTAATCTTCTAAGCTTTACTGCTGATTATGTCTTCACCAGGATATGTTGTGTATTATTTAGAACAGGGGTTCCTAAACGTTTTGCTACCACACCCCCTCTTCTTGAAATGTTTTCTAGTATTCACTTATCACTTTCACTATATGTGGTTAAACGAGAATCTTACTTGGTATTTATGCGAGGTAACTTTTGAAGATTGAAAGTATCTTCATTGTCGAGCAGGAACTGAATTGGGTGTTGTAGTAGATTTCCAGGTGTGTGGAATTTCCATTACCACGTGGTATTATTACCAAATACCGGTATATTTCTATTTTCGGATTCTGCACTGTGAGAACATTTTTACTTTGTCTTGGGGTTAATTTTGTCTATTAAGTTGAATAATTTATCGTTTTTTAATTTTATTTGTTCGTTTATAATATTATTTTTATGTTTTGTAATATCACTGTAAACATCGTTTCATTTCGAGGTTCGAACAATTTCTCACCATAGGGAATAAGCCCTCGATAATGGTGTCGGTGATTTCAGACTCCGTTATATTAAGTTTTAAAAGTTCCATGACTTCTATTAGGTCTATGATATAATGGTACAAATTTTCTTCAGACCCTTGGGGCCTGTAGAAAAGGTTCTAGATGAGGGATATTAATAACTTGCGGGGGACAAAAGACCTAAGAGCATGGGAATGGAAATAGCATACAAAAAGTACATACAATTTCATAAATATTTTTAGAAAAATAAGGAATACGGTTACATTCAATCCATCCACGATTGGCAATGTGGCAAGAAGTCTTTCGACTGGGTATTGCAATCCAGCAAAAATGCGACCGAGTGACTGATGATCCAGAGAGGGGGATTTTACGTTGCCGGTTTCAATATGCGTAGACCGTAGAACATCAAGCTCTAACTTAAATTGCTCTCCTTTTTTCTTTATCTGGTAAAGAATATTACTTAGTCATCGTCTGTAGGGGACTCGGATTCTACCAGTTTGGTGGCTTGGGTGAATTGGTTGTTAACTTTAGTATGAGACTCCATATTTTTCCTTAATTTATATCTTTTGTCCTTAACTGCACATGACTGTAAGTGATATTTTTTTTATAACACATATATACACGATAATGTAGCAAGGATGCAATAGGCAAACAAAAAAATTAATGAATAAAAATTATAATAGCCTTTAAAATATTGTGGCTAATAACTATTGAAATAAATACGACGTTCGAATAATCAAATGATTTTAAATTTTCAATCTCTATCTCTAAAGTTAACTCTAGTTGAATAAAAGCGGAACAGAATTGTTTACTTAGGATAAGATAAGAGTAGATTACAACTTTGCAATTGCTTTGTAACTCCCCATTGCGTGTTTGAACAAAACTGACCTACTTAATTATTTCTGCGAATGATTTTACATATTTTTACAAACCATTTGTACATTTAATACAGATTTTTTTTATTTAAAAAAATAATAAAACTATGAATCCAATTATCGTTACAGTTGTCACAGTTTCCCGGAATTATAATTATAAAAATATAGCTACAAATAACTTGTCTTTCTTCATTCGTTAATTACATTTTTTGTTTCCTATTTTCTCTTTTATGAAACAAATTTGTAAATTATTTTATAAACTACGCTCTGCTACCATTTCCATAACATTTCCTTAACTCCCGTCGAAGGATTTAATAAAACAGAAAACCATCGATATTAATTTTCACTGGACATTGGGTAATACAATATAACGTTAAAGTTTATAAATTTGTAGCTGTTCCCAGATTGTAATTTTGTGGCCTTTTTGTACTTTTTTTATTGGATGTATGTTTTATAATTTGGGGAATGTTTGTTTATAGATAATAGATTAGATAACAGTTAGATAATAAAAATGTAAATTAGATCTAAGTAGTAGAGTAAATAAGTAATGTCATCAAAATATATATCTCAAACAATTTAAATATAAGTATATTATGTAAAGAAAAAACCCATATTTAAAATAACGGAATTATATTAATTGAAATAATGAAAGTTTGTTTTTAAATGAAAATGAATATGTAGGAGGATGATTATAATATAATATGACCAAGAGTTAGTATAAAATTGAAATAAGGTCAAATAAAAAAGAAAATGACTAAGGACAGGAGTAAGTAAATGATGGAAGAAAGAGTTGAAAAACTAATGTGACACCAAGTGAAACAGATTATGTATCTTTTCAATCGAAAAGGACAGTAGGTTAAGCTGTTGTAAACATTAGTAAATATAAGGTATAATTAATGTATAAGAACACCATAGACATAAAATATAAAACGTGTGTGTGTGTGTCCTTTTCTTTTTTTTTTAATGACAAAGATCATTGTGAGATCGAAATATTTCAATAGTGTGATAAGTTTTTATATGTGTCTATTCACTTATTTCCAAGAGATTGCAGTTTTGGACTATGTCATTAGGTAAGTCTGTCAGTCTCCTATCTAGTCTAAAAGTTCCTATATGTATATACATTATAACTCTTATGCTCCGCTTTGTGTCACCAAATCAATAACGTTTTTAGGTTAGATTTCAATGTAACAAGATTATTTATTCAAAGAATATTTTATTTAATAGAATTCAGTTTTGGGCGCCACTTATCTCTGATAAGAATGAAATTATTATTTATAATATTGATCTCTAGGTTACACTGAAATAACACACAATTTACAGGTTAAGTTAATTTAATTAAGTTTTATCAAATTTACAATATTATTTAAATGAGAATTTCTCAATTTAATTGAAATTTGGCTTGCTCAATTATTCTAATCTGCAAGAGACTCTTAACTTTCTTCCTTTTTATCATATTTAACCTAATTTGGATTTTGATCTCAGGGTCGCTGTATAAAGTTCGGGTTGTATTTGGAGAAATTTAGGTTTAATATTATTTTATATTTCTGATTTTTGAATATTACTTTTATGGATTAATAAATAAAATTGTATGTGATTGGCAGATCAACAGAAAAAGTTTAATGTTCAAATATTATTGAGAAAGTTTTATTATTAAAATTTAAGAGTCACCTGTTAGTAGCTCGTGGTTCTGAAGTTCCTTTCGTGCACTATAAACACAATCAACTTTCGACAATTTAAATATTATTCCTGCTTTCGACGGTTTACTTAATATAATTGCTTACGACGATTTTCTTAATATTCACTGCTTTCGACGATTTAATTAATATTCACTGCTTTTGACGATTTACTTAATATAATTGCTTACGATGATTTTCTTAATATTCACTGCTTTCGATTAGTTAATATTCACTGCTTTCGACGATTTTCTTAATATAATTGCACGAACAAGAGGTAACTTGACCGACGTCTACTCCCATCAAACGTTCCTGGATGACCTACCGTTTCGATTTTTCTGCCAACTAACTTTCTGAACCTCTTATCACTTCTCCTCTAGTTTAGACCAATCACATTTCTTAATTTTAACTTTTTATTGTATATTTTGAAATTTAACGTCTTTTTGCAACTGACTTTCACTTAACAATACTAAGTTTTTTCTCTAGTTTTTTTGACCGCCCTTGCATCTTAAAACTGACAACCTTTTTTGGGAATTTATGGTACTATAAAGTGATAATACTGTCAGCTTGGCCTTGTACTTTGTAGTCTTAATTATACACCCTTAATTTATAGTTATCTTTAGAGTCCCTGTTAACATATCTTTATAATACATATATATATATATTTCAATACTTCTTCGATCTGTTGCATTAACCATCAGGTAGGCAACAAGAAAAATCAGCTGGCATTGTAAATAAAAGAAGGCTTCTAATTGGTCAAATCTTATTTTAGGTAGGTCCATATTTTATAACTTTAGGCAAGCACTACTTACCACTTTCAAGTAAAAAAATAAAACAGATAATAGTATTTCTGTACTTGCAACTGCCAAATATAACAAAAAACCTGTTTTTTCTGTGAACATATGCTCTAAATGAGTGTATATTGTATTCAAACAAGGAGTAAAAAGATATGACAAGGTTTCCACAAAGATATGACAATTTAGTACCAATCAGTACACACATTTTATGAACACAAGGGCAAAACATTTACAGTACTTTATTAAGGATACATCTATCATAGGTGTTAATCTGCCAATAAAATTAGAAAGTAGTTCAGGAAAGCAATGGTAAATATTTAAACTTCTTTACTTCTACACCTCTGAAGAATATATGTAAGAATTTAGTTCTTCCCTATGTATATTGCAGTGTAGCTAGGAATCACGGTGCAAATTGTTTTCGGTAAGCGATGTATTAAATCTATTATGTTTATCCACCATATTTGACTCATCATAAGTTGTTATAGGTACATTTGTGCCTGAGTAAAGTCCTATTTTGTCTCAAAGTTCTTCTTACCTACATTCATTAAATTTTACTAGTAGTCGTCGTTGGCAGGTTCAACAATTTATTTAATTCCCCCCTTAGATATTTCCGCAAGGGTGACATTTCACTGATTGCGATATTACAGTTATGTTATATGTAACATGCATCAAGACATGTTGAATGCACCTGAAAATATATCAAATAAGATTTAAGTAAATTTTAAACGTCTTTTATTCTATCTTTAACTGTATCCCTCCTGGCTGTCTTATCTTCAATTTAATTTATTAATATTAGTATGTTAAAAAATTTACAAATGTTTTGGTGAATGTAGATGAGGGACCATTCTTCAAAGACTAGTTGTAAAATAGCAGTATGCAATGTGACAGAATGAAATTTGTCACTATTATGGTATTTCTTGCTGCAAAAGGAGATATAAAAGCTATTGGCTGTTAATCTACCTTATTGAGATCTTTAGGGTATTATCGACTATTGCCTCTAAAGATGGTGTCATTTTTAATCTATCTTTCTGCCAGGAATTAAAAATGCACCATTTTGGCAATGATGGTAACACTTTATATCCTTATTGAAAGTTCTGGACCTTAGGAGGTATATTTGGCGTCTCCTCTATCCATACATACACACTGGCATTTACTTGGTTTTGGCAATGATGGTAACACTTTATATCCTTATTGAAAGTTCTGGACCTTAAGAGGTATATTTGGCGTCTCCTCTACCCATACATACACACTGGCATTTACTTGGTTTATTAAATCCAAGTATTTCATGAATTTGCATAAACATTTTTTTTCATTTTTATCAATTTATTTTATAGTATTTTTTTTTTAGTTGTAGTTTTCCCTTTCAATAAGTTGTAAATAATTTAGCTATACATTATACTAGGTGAGTGAGCATTATTTAGTATGGCTAACCCAAAAACACGCGGAAGAATGATAATTTGTTTACCACAGTTTTCACTTGTTTACATTTAAACCAAATATAGTGATTCACAATTCTTGACTCCATTTTTTCAGTCTTGTGTCCCATATGCACTCTCATTTATTAGTATGCTTTTAAAGACCTACACTGCATGTTTAAGAAAATAATGTACATAGATCTTTTGTTTTTTAGTTTTTTAATAACAAATTGTATATCTATTTGTAGAATTTTATTAAATTTATAAAATGGTTTTAGGATGAAGGAACATTTCAAATGAAACAGCCTGCACGAGACCTTTTGCATCGTCTTGGATCTCATAGAGCACAAATGATAAGTTGGAGAGATATGTGGGCTATGGTTACACAGAAAGGAGCAAAAATGTTTGGAGAGTCCTACAGCAAGAGTAAAGATTTCAATACTTGGGGTGCATCTATTTTGCTACGAGTAGAAGTACCTCTTGTCTCAGTTGAAGGTAAACTCGTTTATTTAAAGCAATTTGTTCATTCATGAGTTGTTACTTCAGTACGTTATTATCTATGAAGTAGTTATATTTTTTATTGTTTGTTAAAAATGACATTTTAGACAAAACTAATAATATTATAAACTTCATATATACTAAATTCTGGTTATTTGAATCACTAGTTTATTGGATCAGATTTGAAAAACCCAAAACCTGGATATTTGTAGTATACTACACAAATTTATTCATGTTTCTGTCTAGTTGAATCCAATTCATTATAATCTACATAATCGTTGAGTATGGCCAAATTCAGATAGTGGACTATTTATTAGTTTGTTTCTATTGATGTCTTACACAAATTCTTAACTTGCTGAGATTTTCAGATAATGTATTAGTCATTTATATTCATTTCTTCCACGAATTCCCAATCAGGTAGGCAATGATACTAGTCTGTTTGTCTTTGTCAGCATATTCCAAGAAATTCTGCTGATTATGTATAACATCCAGTCATCTAGTGTACAACATGCTTCGTTGCAGATCAAACTAAACTTTGTCTCAGTCTCTGACCGTCTCTGAAGAGGCAAACATTATGTCTGTAGCTTGTGCTTTCTATTCTTGTAGAGTAGTTGTGATGTTTTCAGTAGTCCTTGTTGTGATGGTGTCTTTTCTGTTACGTAAGTGAAGTGTTTTTAAAATAAACGAATTTGGAATTAAGTTCTTTGAAAGACTTTGGCAGATAATAATGAAAGAAAAGATTAAAGAGTTTGTGAAAAATTGGAAATCTTAGAAAAAAAACAAGCGATCTGTCTCAGTAAGTTTTAACAAATTTACTTACTTCAAAGCTTGGATTGTCATAAACTATTGTTTAAGTGATTAAAAAAGAACTTATTACCGCAATGTATCGAACGTGAATCAGCATAAATTAGAGGTATCCTAGACGTCTCTTCTTTATGTTTTAAAAAAGTAGAATAAACTGAAGACTATTGCTGCTAAAAATGATAATCTTAATAGGAAAAGAAAATGTGATGAATAAGAAAAAATATTGTTAACCCTTTTAAGACCATCCATTGTTGTCAAAATACATACGAGAAAGACCAGACAATTTTCTGGTTTTTGTAGTTCTTCTTTAAATGATGTGTAGATTCTATATAAATACAGATAGAAATATGATTTTTGTGTTATTTGTTCCACAATATCTCGTATTTTTTATTATCAGTTTTCTGGATTATCCACGTTAATAAGCATATATAATCTTCAAAAAAAATCGTGCTCTCTTGAAACTTAGAAACACTATCACTGAGAAAATCTCTCTATATGTTGTGAGTTTAAGCTGTCTTCACTTATAAAAAATTTACATTTTTAAATTTTAGTCTATATTCGCTAACATTATTATGAGTCTGAATTTTTCTGTGCATTGTTTAATTCTTACACTATAAGCCTATTTGTAATCTGTCTATCAATATTATTTCCTAAAATCTATAAATTATAAGTAATCTATAATATATGTGAAAAGAAATTTCAACAAGTATTGTGATGTATTGTATGAATTTATAAGGTTTTACGGAAGACCTTGTGATAAAATTAAACAAATTTTACCTAGGAATAATACGTAAAAAGTATATTTTGAAATCCATTTCCCATGAAGACCCTTATCACATCAAAACAAATACACACACACACACACACACGCTGCGACAGTCTACTGTACCCAGCACATGCAAACTCCACCTCTTGGCCGTCGTTTTCCTCCGAAACCACACTTACCTGTAGACCGCCGACACAGGTAAAATTTGAAACAAGCAGATCTGACACGAGCCAGAACCTGTACTGCTGCTTGCCTAATTCTGCCAGAAAACCAGTCACTGGACTTCGATTTTAAAAACCTAACTTACTGATATTTAACCCTTTGAGTCACTATATCTCGGGGAAAATTTTATTTAGAGGCATCACACAGCTTAATGACCAGATTGTAGAATTATTTAAGAAATTTGTTTAGTGAAAAATAAATTTAACTCTTAGTTGTAAGTTAGTAAAAACCATTGATTTTTATTTATATAAAATATTTCCTAGTACAGGAATTTTAATAATTATTTAATTATATATAAAAAAATATTTAAAATTTTTAAATTTAAATTCTCAAATTATTAAAATTGTTTACCAAAAATTTAATGGTAATTTTTCTCTAACCTGTAATATATTTAACAACCCAATAATCCAACCTGTAACTATTTATCATGAACAAAATATATATTAACCTAAAAAATATGCAATACTGAACAAAAGTTTGTTTTAATTTCCTTCTTTTTTACTTATGTGGTTCTATTTATCTTTCATTATTTTTCAATAATTATTCAATATTTTATTTCAAATTTATAATCGAATCTCCCATTTACTTTTATACAATTTTAATTTAAATTTATTTTTTTTTAAATATCTCTAATGTACATTTTAATACTTACATTGAATTGAAACATATTTTCAAACATTCCCAAATTATTTACTCTATTGATTGGTAGTAACCAATCATAATTTAATCTACTTTTATCTTCTTTATTTATTTAATTGAAAATTTAATTTTTATAATTGTTAACCGAAGTTTTTCCTTATAAATTTATCCACTTTCAAATTTAATTTACCGAATTAATTTCTAATAATCATATCTTCTCATTAAAACATTACCCATTAACAAAAATCCTTTGTAAGAAACCACATAAATTTTTTATAAAAGAGACATGAAATATTAACATTTGTTAAAACTAACAGACTTATAAATCTAAACATGTTCAGGTATCAACTGAGAAATTATTTTCTTATTGTTATAAATTTCAACTTATTTCCTTTAGTAATTTCAGTTGAAGCCATTTTGAAAATTTATGTTTACTTATCAAATCTCGCCTTATTGAAGCTATTTAAAAAGTTTTAAAATCAATTTAAATTTTCTAGTCTTTTTAGACTACTCTTTATTTAATTTAAATTTACTTTGAAATTGATAAAAATATGAATTTAACATTAACAAAAAATTTGATTTACAAATTTTAAAATCTCAAATAAATTGAATTAATCAAATTTAAAATATTTAAAGACAACCAAAGACAGTGCTAACTTGTTTGCCAGTTCACGTCCACAGATATCCTTTCCTTTGAACAGCCCTCGGTCCGGTTGTTTAATCCTCGATCCTGTGTGCCCTTGGTCTAGGTACGCATCTCCCTCTCATCTCCTTGGCTCATCGCTCTCGCTCTGCATTGGTCCTTTTTTGTTTAGCCACACAGGATGTCTTCTTTGTCTTGATAGTTTGGTTTTAATTAAATTGTGTTTTTATATAATTTTTAAAGTTTCTTTTGCTAAGATTTTGTTAAACTTTTAATCTTGAGTTAACTATTCTTGGTATTTATTTCGGCGTTACAAAACCACTTTACGCCTATTCACAGTTCATTTTGCGTTCAAACCTATTTTTCATCATGTAACAATATGTGACACGTAATATTAAAATTTGGAAAACAGAAAGCACTTTGAACACCGATTTTATATGTTTGTTTTTAGAGGGTATACCCCTAAAACTTACCTGGGGAAAACACAATTTCTACATTTCGGCGTCACCACTTGCCCTTAGCCGTGCATTGTCTATTTAACACTCACAGTTCAAAAACAATTCTGAGCCCGAGATCGTACCTTCTTTGGTGTTGTTTCCAGACTGCCTTCGCCTTGGTTAGCGTTCCCTCAAGTAGTTACTTTTGATATTGCCGACTTGCAACAGCTGGCATTCCATATCTCTCTCCCCCTTCATGTTTATGAACAAGTGATGTATTTTCACTACAATTCCTCCAACTTTGTTTTGGTGCAATGTAACGTTTTTTTATATCTTTAAATTTTCTCAGATTTCTTCCACTGATCAAAATGAAATGTCGATGGTATCTCTTCGTGAAAATTGGCGTTTGACATATTAACCACGGCCTTTGTCACTGAGAAATTACGTCGCGTCTTTTTCTAAATGACTTTACTTTTAGGTTTTAAGTTGAGAAAAAACATTTCAAATTATGTTTTTTTTCTATAATTATTCAAAATTAAGAGTTTTAAAATTTTTAATTTCTTTTATTATAGGTGTCCACTTGTTTGGACTGTTATAACGCATGCACACACCCACACCACTTACACACTCACATAGGCACTTACTCATGCACGCATGCACAAACACATGCATGCACGCAGGGGTGCATTCAGTCATGTATGCACAAACATGCATGCACGTGTGCATGCCATATTAATTAAGGCGAGAAATATATTTAAAAATTGTAACAACAAAAACATGACACATGAAAGATTATAATTATTAAAATATTTCGAATGCTCAAAGAAGTGTAAAAAGGTGTAAACTATAATCTACGAAATGCTATAATAAATGTTTAAAAATGAATTAAATAAATATTTAAAATGAAATAAATATACAACAGTACGAAGTCATAACCATATAAAATTTTAGAGTGTATTCCATTTCATAAATAAGTTGAACTTGGGCTCCTTCAAGATATAATTGATAACATGATATGATTATTCATGATCTTATCTCAATTGTTAATAAACCACTTTTCCCTGGCATCTAAGGTGTTTTATGATATTGTTTAAAAGTACTGCCTAACTATTGAATAAATAAGACAGTTGAATATTAAGTAAAAATTGTTTTATTTATTTATTGCAACGTTTCGGCAACTGATTTGTGGCCTTTATCAAGCCTGAAAACAATTTTACATTACAATATAAAATACAAGTATCCTTACAACAGAAATTTAAAACTTTAAACATTTCCAATGAAAGTTTAGTTTCAAATTTTATAAAATAACCCACCTACATAGTGAGAGTCATACATTTATCTAAAATACGAGGGCTGTTTTTTTATCAACTTCCGATGTGGTATAAAAATAAAACTAGTGAGAGTAATTAAATAAATTTATTATCAAGAGTTAGGTACATTGTTAGTTACTTTTCAACATAATAGCCATTTATATTAAGGCATTTTTCATACCTGTGTATAAGCTTCTTAATACCTCTTTCATAGAAGTTTGCCGCCAGTGATTTGAGATGGGTTTTCACGGCGACTTGCAGGCAGTTCGGAAGCTCTGCCCTCCTAGCATCATCTTCAGTTCCGGGTAAAGGTGATAGTCGCTCGGCGCTAAATCAGGGCTATACGCCGGATGGTCAAAAACGTCCCATTTAAACCCGTCAAGAAGACGTTTCGTCAAAGCAGCACTGTGAGGACGGGCGTTGTCATGAATGAGCACAACTCCTGATGTGAGCATTCCTCTTCTTTTGTTCTGGATAGCTCTCCGCAAACCTTGTAACGTACCACAGTATCCTTCCGCATTGATTGTGGTCCCTGGCTCTAAAAACTCCACAAGCAAAACACCTTTTTGATCCCAGAACACGGTGGCCATAATCTTTCTGTTGTTGAACTTTTTTGGGGGTTTGTTTGGAGAGTTTAAATGCATCCATTGTTGGGACTGCTGTTTCATTTCTGGGGTGTCGTACAAAACCCATGTCTCATCTCCTGTCATGATTTTGTTCAAAAAATCATCGCCATCAGCTTCGTAACGATTCAGAAAAGACCTTGCTGACGCCATTCGCCGAGCTTTGTGGTCATCAGTCAACATCTTCGGCACCCATCGAGCACAAAGTTTTTTGTAGCCTAACTTATCAGTTAAGATAGTGTATAGGGCTGACCTTGAAATATCAGGTAACTGATTGGATAGCTCCGTAATCGTAAACCTCCGATTGCTTCTTACACTTTGGTTAACTCATTCAACGAAGTCTTCGTTTGCGATCGACTTTCGTCCTTGGCCCCCTTCATCATGAATGTCAATTCGTCCATCTTTAAATTTCCTACACCAATTACGCACTGCACTGTCACTCATAAAGTTTTCACCGTATACTCGTTTCATTCTACGGTGAATTTCTGCTGCGGATAACCCTTCAGCTTGCAAGAAACGAATGATACTTCGCAACTCACACTTGGCGGGAGATTCTATCAAGGTAGCCATGTTTATGTGTCACTGGATAAACTGGTAATGGCGTCGGACGTCCGAAAACGAGTGAGGTTGTAGTGGGAGAGGTGCGCAGTCGATTGCAGCGCTGCCGATGCCGCTCGCCCTGCCGTCTAGCGGTACAGTCGGAAGTTGAAAAAAAAACAGCCCTCGTATAATTAAAAACAGTAACAAAACTGAGAGAACAAATATATACACACATAAAAACACCCAAACAAAATAACTATATATAAAACATTAAACAACAAAAGAATTCCACATACAACCGCATAAACTAATTCTTGAATGCTTTTAATACATACAAGAATGGCTTATACATACTACATAATTTATCAAAATCATTTATAATATTTATACCATTCTTCTGTAAGTTAGTATGAACAACTTCAGAATATGTCCTCTTCCTCCAGTTGGACTCATTATAATCAAATTTTCAAAATCAAATTTATGCCCAAAACATTCACTATGTTCAAAGGAAACATGAAAGGAAGAGTGTTCATCTTTCTTACTATTATTTTCATGTTTACGAACACCAACCTGTCTCACCCATATAAGAAGCACCACATTCCAGACAGTTAATTTTACACATTACATTATTCCCACGTAATCTATCAATACTGCCTTTACCTCTTATTATAACATTGCTTGAATTATCCAAAATTATAGGAACCGTTTTAATGTTTAACCGTCTCAATTTATTTGCAGTTTTCTCCCAAATTCATTTTATATAATTTAAATATAAAAATTAATATCCCTGCTTTGTTAGTAGTCAAATCCCCAGAATTATTGCTACTACTATTATCGTCATAAGTATTTAACCCTAGTTTGAAATTAGCCCTCTTTTTAATATAAAAATAAGAAATAATCATTACGTAACAAGTAAGTGTATATCAATTGACATTTTTTTTCATAAAATGAAGAACCGGCTTATCATTTATCCAATTGTCATTTCGGGAGTGGTCAAATAAACATGAATATTGCCTAATCAGTTTTAAGATAATGATGGTTATTGAGTCATGTTTTGCTATTGCAAATTGATCAGACCTATTTTGAAACTTGAAAAATGTGATTGATATCTTATTTCTACCTTTGATTTTTTTCTCTAATTGTATAATTCATACAAACCTCACAACTTATCTTTGTGTGGGATGATTAGATGTGTTGTGTATTACGGTATCATTGGTTGTTGGTTTTCTGTATATTTTAAACCAACAACCACTGATACTGCCATACACAACATATCTAATCACCTCACACAACACAAACATGCTGCATTTAACCATATGTTACTCCGCCTAATTAATATACCTATGGAACAAAAAGACTATAATGAAAAACTCAATACAAGAAAATGTAACGTAAAAAACATCATCAAATAGCCGCACTGACAAACCACACAAAAAACAATAAACACATATACCACAACAAACACACACACAAAATAGCTTTAATATTCAGAAAACTCAATTACGAAATGTACAAAACAACAAAAACTTGAAGGCACCACATATAACCATTTCAACAACAGATAAATACAACCTATCTGGTATATGAAAAATAACATGTAATGACTGTTGCAACTTCTATATCTGCTAAACTGGTATCATTCATCACAGGTTTCAAAGAACACATCAGCGACGTAAACAGCTTAAATTCAAAATCTCGCTACGCAACACATATGCAACACACATGAACATACATACTAATTTAAATATTCCCCACATATCGAACTATAGTAAAAGTCCAACAACTACAGAGAAATATGAAATATACAAACATCACACAACAGATAAAGAAAATATCCTAAATGACCACACACACTTGGAGTCCAACACCCTTTTCCATTACATTGTAAACAACCAACCTAGCCCACTCCCACTACACTCATAAACCATAAGCTCCCATAGCTTTTGCCTTGTGTGACAGCAATCAGTGGATAGTTAGATTTGTAAATGAAACGATTTTTTCAAAACACGTCAGCACGTAAGTTCTATTGTATTAGTTTTGCAATAATTACTTAAAGTTTAATCAGTTAATTCAAGATGATTGCAACAAGCAACTTTTTTATTTAGTTTCAGCCACAGATGATAATATAAATAACATTGATAGTAAAACTGCAAAACTACTCATGTCAATGAAACTTTTTGCCGAATTTCTCAGGTGATATATCATTGACAGCATTTAATCATTTTTATATACTTTACCAACCCATTATATCTTCAGCAGATATTTGGGAAAATTAGTAACAATGAACAAACTTTTATAATTTAGTTTTGAAACTTAGAAACATGTGACTTGTCATAAATCAAGGAACAAAGATTTACTGATTGGAAAAAGCCTTGCTGATGTGTAGTGATTCAAAAGTTGCCCTGATTGTTTGTTACCTTTCCAGATCCATTGATTAAAATAATTATTGAAATTCAGAGTTTCCATTGTAAATAAATCAATTTTGTTGAAAAAAAATTGTTCTTCATTCATTATTACACACATCTAACCAACAACCATAATGGTAAAAATGACATAATGCTAGGTTTTTGTAATGGTTTAGAACATGAAGTTTCATTCAATCAAAAATTTTGTTACCAGAAAAATTGTTTGTTATAAATTTAGTTTACTTACAAAGAATACGCCAGTAATATAATTATACTTCATGATTTAACAGTCAATTCTTGCATCAAGATCCTGAGGAAAAACTGTTGATATATTGGTGTAATAATGCAAGCAGATAACACTCTGTTGGTTAGTCAGCATTTTCAATCACAATGAAAGTCCCAAAGGTGCCAGTTTGTGAGCTTTTACTTTGTATCATGACCAAAATCTCGTCAAGAAAAATGCTAGTATAGTTATATAAAACTGTATTGTAGATTTGTTTCTAAAGTAGTTTTATTGATGTTTAATCATAAAAGTGATACCTACTGTAGATTACATACATTTCCTTGATAATTTATAGTGGCAGAGACATCACATGAGTATTTATTTTGCTAATAATGTAGTGCTGTAACTACTGAACCTACAACAAATTAGTTTATCGTAGTTGATTCTGTGGATAGTCTACGGTACTTAAAAATTAATAATTTCATATATATATAAGATTTATTTGACTGTGGGTGAATAGTTTACACTAACATCATGGTAAGCAAGTGAAGTCTACCATATATGTCATGTTCTTTTCTAAATTATTTACTACCTTGTGAATTATTATGTTTTAATCAATTGTGCCTTAACAGAATATTGTTAGGAGGATTTTAGTTGTTGCTTCAGGAGAGTATTTATTTGCTATTAGGGAGTTTATTTACGGTGATATGCCACTACAACAATAGACGTCTGTGCTGTTTAAGGGATATGTATTGCTTCTCAAAACTTACGGTATCTATCTATCTATATATATATATATATATATATATATATATATATATATATATATATATATATATATATATATAGATTTTTTGGACTAGGAGACTGACAGACTTACCTTGGTAAGAGTCCACTCTGTAGTCTTGAAATAGAAACACATAAAAGCACTTAAACAATGATATATTTCAACCACACAGTGGTCTTTGTCAATCGAAGAGAAAACACAAAAAGAAATATGAGAGAATGAAATAAAATAATTGTAATCACAGATTGTGTAGAGTAGAAATCAGATGTCACAGATGCACAGATTAAAGATATATATATATTGTTTCCATGAGCATATGTTATAGTTTATATAAGTCTGTCAGGGGAAAAGAGATAAGGCTATTTGGAAAAAAAAATAATGGATTTATCTGATGTTGAGGTTAGGGGATTCTCTGGACTTGGTATACCACTGGTATGATAGTTCCCACCTTCTCAGTTCTGAAGGATTGCAATCAGGGGAGAGTGATTTAATTATTTTTGTGGTATAGCAGTCATCAAAAGTTGTGATGTTGTGACTCGCAGCATGTTGAGCTGTTGGCCTATCCATATTCATAATTTTAACATCATATCTGTGGCCATTCATTCTGATATTCAGACCATCCGTGGTCAGGACTATGTACTGTGCTGAGCAAAATTTACATTGTAACTGATATATGACATTTTTCGATGTACAATTATGATGACCCTGTATTTTGAAGACCATTTTTGTTGTTTGGCTGTTGAAACTATTTGCTGAGGGGTGTATTGGACACGTCTTGCATCTAGGTCTATTGCAAGGGAAGGAGCCATGAGGAAGTGTGTGTGGTTTCTCTGCATCAGGGTGTGGTAGTTTAGGATGTACTAGGATGTTTTTCAAGTTGGGAGGTTGCTTGTACCAAATTTGCGGTGGATCGGTGAAAAGATTTTTGGTGTGGACGGAAGCTTGAAGAATTTTGAAGCCATCTCTCAATATCTTGTTGAGTTTATGTAGACCAGGATGGTAGTCTGTTATTAAAGACAGTTTATTTTGTTCTGTTTGTGGTTTATGGTGAACCGAGGATTGTGCTGAATAAATTTGGTTTTCAATGAGTTTTTTTGGGTATCCTCTTCTCTGGTATGCTGTTGATATCTTTCTATTAAAAACATCCAATTCCCTATCATTCGAACAGATTCTCTTACCCCTGATTGCTTGACTGTATGGAATGGATCGTTTTATGTTTACTGGGTGGTTGCTGTCGAAATGGAGATATTATAGGTGGTTTGTCGGTTTGATGTGAATTCCTGTGTTGATATTTCCATTCTGGAGTGTTACCTCTACATCCAAAAAGGTGATGGCTGATGTAGATTTCTCCCAGGTAAATTGAAGTGTGGAGAATTGTGTCAGGCTGTCTAAAAATGCGTCAAGTGTTGAAGCACCCTGTCTCCAAATTAGGAAGATGTCATCTATATATCTATACCAACATAATGGCTGGTGTGTTTGTGTCTTTAGAAAACTTTCTTCCAACAATCCCATGTACAGATTTGTGTACGATGGTGCCATTCTGGTGCTCATTGCTGTTCCCTTTATTTGAAGGTAGTTCCTTCCCTCAAACTGAAAGTTGTTCTTCTCGAGGATGAACCGTGTCCCGTGAGCAGACCTATGGCTATCCTCAACTCCTGCCTAGACAGATAGATGAGCCCCAAGGAAGGTTTCCTAAGGGTTAGCTTGCTGTGTCTCATCCCTTCAGCCCTGATCCAGTGCTCACAGTGTCTTTCAGCCATCCACCTTCGCACTGCAATCTTTACCATGGATTTGGAAATACCTACTGCCGGCTCCGGTCCAATCAGGGGAGTCGAAGACTCCTTTCTGGCCAGCGCTTCTTCCCCTATGCCCTGGCACCCAACCTATCTTGATTTGATTGTACCTTTCCAGGGCTTCTAGGTTATTTAGGCACTCCCTGACTATGGCCGAGGTGACCACATGTCTGTTTAGTGCCTTAATTGCTGCCTGACTGTCAGACAAAATAGCAATCCGGGTCCCGTGTATTCCCCTTCTCGCTATCTCTCCCAGACAGGGATTTATAGCATATATTTCGGCCTGAAAGACAGAGGTATGCCTCCCCAAGGAAAAAAATAATTTTACCCTTGGGTTATTACAATACACCCCCGCTCCAGTGCCGAAGTCCATCTTGGAGTGCCTAAATAACCTAGAAGCCCTGGAAAGGTACAATCAAATCAAGATAGGTTGGGTGCCAGAGCATAGGGGAAGAAGCCCTGGCCAGAAAGAAGTCTTCGACTCCCCTGATTGGACCGGAGCCGGCGGTAGGTATTTCCAAATCCATGGTAAAGATTGCAGTGCGAAGGTGGATGGCTGAAAGACACTGTGAGCACTGGATCAGGGCTGAAGGGATGAGACACAGCAAGCTAACCCTTAGGAAACCTTCCTTGGGGCTCATCTATCTGTCTAGGCAGGAGTTGAGGATAGCCACAGGTCTACTCACGGGACACGGTTCATCCTCGAGAAGAACAACTTTCAGTTTGAGGGAAGGAACTACCTTCAAATAAAGGGAACAGCAATGGGCACCAGAATGGCACCATCGTACGCAAATCTGTACATGGGATTGTTGGAAGAAAGTTTTCTAAAGACACAAACACACCAGCCATTATGTTGGTATAGATATATAGATGACATCTTCCTAATTTGGACACAGGGTGCTTCAACACTTGAGACATTTTTAGACAGCCTGACACAATTCTCCACACTTCAATTTACCTGGGAGAAATCTACATCAGCCATCACCTTTTTGGATGTAGAGGTAACACTCCAGAATGGAAATATCAACACAGGAATTCACATCAAACCGACAAACCACCTACAATATCTCCATTTCGACAGCAACCACCCAGTAAACATAAAACGATCCATTCCATACAGTCAAGCAATCAGGGGTAAAAGAATCTGTTCGAATGATAGGGAATTGGAAGATTTTAACAGAAAGATATCAACAGCCTTCCAGAGAATAGGATACCCAAAAAAACTCATTGAAAACCAAATTCATTCAGCACAATCCTCGGTTCACCATAAACCACAAACAGAACAAAATAAACTGTCTTTAATAACAGACTACCACCCTGGTCTACATAAACTCAACAAGATATTGAGAGATGGCTTCAAAATTTTTCAAGCTTCCGTCCACACCAAAAATCTTTTCACCGATCCACCGCAAATTTGGTACAAGCAACCTCCCAACTTGAAAAACATCCTAGTACATCCTAAACTACCAGACCCTGATGCAGAGAAACCACACAAACTTCCTCATGGCTCCTTCCCATGCAATAGACCTAGATGCAAGACGTGTCCAATACACCCCTCAGCAAATAGTTTCATCAGCCAAACAACAAAAATGGTCTTCAAAATACAGGGTCATCATAATTGTACATCGAAAAATGTCATATACCAGCTACAATGTAAACTTTGCTCAGCACAGTACATAGGCCTGACCACGGATGGTCTGAATATCAGAATGAATGGCCACAGACATGATGTTAAAATTATGAATATGGATAGACCAACAGCTCAACATGCTGCGAGTCACAACATCACAACTTTTGATGACTGCTATACCACAAAAATAATTAAATCACTCCCCCCAGATTGCAATCCCTCAGAACTGAGAAGGTGGGAACTATCATACCAGTGGTATACCAAGTCCAGAGAATCCCCTAACCTCAACATCAGATAAATCCATTCATTTTTTTTCTTTTTTTTTTTTTTTTTTTTACTAATAGCCCTATCTCTTTTCCCCTGACAGACTTATATAAACTATAATCACTCATATGCTCATGGAAACAATATATATATATCTTTAATCTGTGACATCTGATTTCTACTCTACACAATCTGTGATTACAATTATTTTATTTCATTCTCTCATATTTCTTTTTGTGTTTTCTCTTCGATTGACAAAGACCACTGTGTGGTTGAAATATATCATTGTTTAAGTGCTTTTATGTGTTTCTATTTCAAGACTACAGAGTGGACTCTTACCAAGGTAAGTCTGTCAGTCTCCTAGTCCAAAAAATCTATATATATATATATTTTTAAGATCAAATAATACACACAAATACAGGAATATTTAATTTATTGAACAATAAACTCTAAGCTTTTCGTTGGCTTACATTACCAACATCTTCAGGAGTTACAATATTAAGAATGATAAAACAAACTGTCTAACAAACATGAAGCTACTAGATAAAGCAATACACAGTTGCCAAATCTATTACAATATTGCCAAACCTACTCCACTGCTGCCACAACATTATATACATTGAACAAAGTATGGTATTTAGAACGTATTTGAATTTGTTCATCTATTAATTTGTTATTAATATTATGTTTGTAAATTTCAAATGCTTCACATACGTTCATTTTTAACCCTTTATTTACTTCTTTTATAATTTTCATATTCTTGGAGTAGGTTTGGCAATATTGTAATAGATTTGGCAACTGTGTATTGCTTTATCTAGTAGCTTCATGTTTGTTAGACAGTTTGTTTTATCATTCTTAATATTGTAACTCCTGAAGATGTTGGTAATGTAAGCCAACGAAAAGCTTAGAGTTTATTGTTCAATAAATTAAATATTCCTGTATTTGTGTGTATTATTTGATCTTAAAAATATTCTAACAGGAAAACACATTTGATATTCTATATATATATATATATACATATATATATATATATATATATATATATATATATATATATATATATATATATATATATAGTCCATAATTTGATCTTCCGTCAGAAATTCTAAAGATAATAGAACCTTTAATAAGCTTTCATGTCAACTGGAGTTTCTTACTCAGTATAGTTTTTAGTTGATGTCGTTCATGAGCTTGTTTGTTGTGTTGTATTCCTGAATAAAAATAGAAAATTGTGGCTGTCTGAGTTGGCCCTTTTATTATAAAAGAGTGAAAGTGAGTGTAGTGACATTGTAAGGTTGTTATTTTGTAAAGGTGCGATCCATGTACATACAAAGAGTTTCAATTTATATGGCAGTAAAATAAAATTTTTACTTGATAAATTTTGTAAATTCACAAAAATATTTTTTTAAATGAGTGAATTGTTGTGTATATTTGAAGTGAACAATGTTAATAGGAGTCTATAAGGTAACAATACTTCTAACCAAAAGAAAAATATGACTATTTTTACTAATAATCATTACAAATAATAATAAAAATAAATAAGTTTAAAAATAATGTATACAAATATTGCACCTGCATATATTATATAATATTTAGTTCTTTGCAAGTGAGAATAATTGTGTGGCAAAGTACAGCTCAGTTGATTCGGCGAATTAGATTATACTCGGTGAGTGAGTAGTGTTAATCTAATTAGAACCTTCATGGGTTAAACTCAAGATGTGTAACCTTTGCTGATCTAGTGAAATTCGAAAATTATTAGACAACAATTCATATTCTAATGAAGATGGAGGTATTTCAGGGAATAAAATATTAGACAATAAATAGTTTGGAAATTCATATGATAATGGTGAAGAGGTAGCTTGCTCGCTAATGCCTCAAAAAAAAAAAAAAATTAGTATTGCTGCTGGAAGTGAACTTGAGATTACACCCAACCTGCTTCCATAAACCGGATGCAAATAAAGGCAGAAAAAGAAAGGTTTAGGACAGTTTAAACTGAGAAAATTACTATTAGAGACTTGTACATAGTATTACTTTTTTTTCTTGTATATTATGATTTTTATAATTACATTTTTTGTGTGTTATAAAATTCTGCATATTTTGTTCATTTATACTTGGAAGCCAATGTGGTGTAATTTTTACTTATAAATAAATAAAGCCTCTTAACCCACAAAAACTTTGTGTTAATGTCCTGATGTATAGCACAAGTATTGTAGTGATGGTTGCATTGCAATCAAAATGTACAATATAAAAAGAAAAGTAATGTTACGGTATGTAGTGTACTGTATGGCTTATAAAGATATAGTATTATGTCCAAAATTAATATTTTAACATCAACAATTAGAATTCTAACGTTGAAAACAATTTTTTTGATAAAAAAATACCACAAAAACTGTATCAGATTACAGTGATCCGGAATAGAGAGGTTTGAAATATCGAAGTTCTAATGTATGATTGTTTAAAAATTACAAAGTTTGGAAGTAGAAAAAACAATTTTGGATTTGTAAGGTTTCCAATTTTATCAAGATGACATCTCTGGAGCTTAAGTAAAGTCTTAATTTGCTATATAGTGATTTTCTTCATTTTATTGTGAAAACAGTGATGTACGTAAGATCTTATTTTATGTGCTAGGCATTTAAAAAATTTTCAAAGTATAACTTGTGGTCCGAATCAGGTCTATCACTAGGATTGTAGCATTTTATGCAAGTTTATGCTTTGTAGCAAGTTTATATTTTTAACCTTATAGATTCAGGGAAAAATTATAAGAATGTCTCTGTTAAACAGTTCGATATTTCCTTTAAGTGTCATGTTTTATTAAATAACATTGGCTACACTTTTCTGGAAATAATCATAATTGGTAGTTATAAGTTTTTTCCAACTACACAAGAGTGAATTGAATTTTCAGACAGTGAGTGTGAATGGCCAGAGACAGATGAAAATAGAAGAAGGCGACAGTTTTGTAATCACATTGAAGGCTATGGAAGTGTGTGTAGTTGTACTGAACCAGCTTCTCTTGTCTTCAGTCCAGATTTGGTAATTATTTTGTTTATTATTTTTTTACTTTTTACTGAAGATTTTAAAGCATTTGACTTTTTAATGAGAGTTGAGTTTAACCCTTCGCCGGTCGCGTCTTACACTTTTACATTACTGATCGCGTGGAGCATGGAGTGCCGCCCATCATTTTTCGCCCATTTCAAGTGGGTATTTGGTAGTAAGTGATTAAATTTTACAACTTTTTTAAAAGAAACTTGTTTTAATATGCAAGAAGAACAACTACTTACAATAACTTATTTTATTTTGTTAAAAAAAGGATAAAAACTTTTACATTTCTTCAGTTTCACTTTCTTGATTTGAACAGTCATCACACTTGATTATTTTTTTAGAATGGTTTTTACAAATAAATCTGGCGCATTCTGAACAACGCACTGTGGTTTTTGTATTTCGTTTTCTTGAGCAGCAAACACATCTTCCAGATCCAGTAGCGACGATCATTCTTCTTGTGTGACAATCATCAAATCTCATGTAATGTAAGAGGAACAAAAATCTTTTGTATGAAAATAGAGCTCTTAGTTTTATAAATTCTGAACCGTTGGTAGCCCATAGCTCTTCTACATCTGTGTGATTACCTTTCTTTACAGATAATAAAAAAAAGAGCCCTAAGAGCCGCACAGATTTCAGAACGTGAAGTAAGTTTGCAATCCCTCTCTCGGGAATATTGTGACTAAGTTTCACTGATAACTATATTTGTATAAAACACAATTTTATCAATCATTTCATTAGAAACAAATATTAGTAAAATGTCCAAAGGTAATTTCAAGTTTTTGGTTTCTCTCGAAGGTCCAGAAAATATTTTGATTGTTTTTTAACTTGGGCTTTTTAGGAAAAGCCACAGGATTACTAACCCATAATGTTTCTTGATCTTTGTATATTGTTGTCTATGTTGACAACTTCTTCGTCAGAATCATCTCATAATTGTGAAACTATTCTCTCATAGTTGGGATTACTCATATAAATATATTCTTCATCGATACTGTCCCTATAAAAAAAAAAAAAAAAACAAAATGTAATACCTACATTATATTTTAGAAATTATTTGCTAATTCAATAATTATTTAATAAAATAATAAATAGCATAAATTTATTTGTTTTAAAACAAAATTATAAAAAATAATTGTGAAAAATAATAATAATATACTTACATGACTGGTCGCGTAGAGTATTCTGTGCTACAACGAGGATGTGTCCGTGATCAAAGCCTGTTGGGAACTGAATTGAGATAAAACTAACCAAAATAGATGATTATTTCTGTTATCAATATAGTCAACAACAAATACTAGGAATGGCAAGTGCCTCCTTTCAAGATTGTAATAACTGATAAGGAATAGGTGAAAAGGCGGCACACAGCGCCACCACGCTACCGTCGAAGGGTTAAGTAGTAGTTTGATCAGCTACTGAATTTATACGATAATATTAACTTTGGGTTGAATAATAATTTTAATAAAACATTTATTTATTAGCTAAGTATTTGCTATGGTAATATTTACAAAAAGTATAATTACAATTATTTCTTTTTTCTGAAAAATATTTTAAAACATTATGAAACAAATAAATTCCTAGGTTTTGTTAAAAGCAATTATGGTTGGATTTAAAACAGAATAGGATTATTCGTAGGCGAAATCAACCAGAGAGAGTGGGGATTACGGGCTTCTGAGCATATAGGAGGCTCACATCTTGCTGCATGGGTGAGCCTTGTTGCCAAGCCATAGTTAAACTTCCGTTCCTTGTTCAGTTTTAATGTAGCTGTGGTACAGTGAGTTTGCTTCGTTCTGCAGTTTCAGCTTTGCTTCCCTTTAACAGTCTTTTTCAAAACTCAGAATGTTTTTAAATTCCTTCTATTACCTCACACTCTCCTTTTATATATATATATATATATATATATATATATACAGTCAACTCCCGATTATCCGGGATAATTACCGGCAGGGCCGTCACGGATAATGCGAAATCACAGTTAAAACAAATACCATAATATCCACAGCCCTACTTCTACCCAATTACTGTAAAAACAACTGATAAATAGTACTGCCTCCTGTTGTACTGTCGATCGCGTAATTCCGCAAATTCGGCGTTCGGATTTATTCACCGAAAAACGGCCGCTCGCGCTCGGGGTTATCGCACCTCCATGCATCAGGTTCGATGCTTCGATATGCTCTGATCTGATTGGACGTTAGAAATAACACGTAATTAGGTATTCGCACGTCATAGAACCGCGTGAATTTATAAAAGGACAACAAGAAATATAACGTAAACTCAGACATGCGGACCAAAACTCTGCCCGCGAGTGCGCGTCGCGCGGAAACAGGTAGGAAGGATTTAGGACACGGGATGGCGACTACGGGCGAGTTGACAGTCTATAAATTATTCCGTAAAGGTTACTGTACGCCCCAACGACCGCCCGCGCTATCATCCGTCCACAGCGTTCACATTTGACTCCTCCCGCCCCACTGCTTCAAGTGGAGCTGACGATCCCGGTTGATCCGCAACCCGATCCCGGATAATCGGGAGTTGACTGTATATCTTTTACAAATTTTCAATCGTTAATGAAATACATTTTATTCTTCCAATCAAGTTCAAATACATTTTTTAAACCTATAGTTGATGACAATTGATTTTATACTATTATTCTTTATTGACTCAGTAGTTATTTTTTTCTTGTAATATTCCTATCACAAAATTATAGAACATGGTAAGTTACTACAAACAAATGGTACCTGGTAGCTGACACAAACTATCTTACATTAATACAAAAGATAAAATGTTCTATTTTTAATAATAATAGAGAACCTTCAAATTATCTAGTTAAATACATTTTAATTTGTATGTAAAAATGTAATTATTTACGAAAGTTAAAATTATTTTTATGAAGAAATACTTAAAAATATATGCATACAGGAACAAAAGCCACAATCTACGTACGAGTATAGGCCTGCAGTACTCGGCGAAAATATGACGCACAGCGTTTAAAAACTTTTCACTTTACCACTTTATTGGCAGCAAACCAAAGTTCCTACCAACATGAAATAAAAAGAACAATAAAATCTAACTAATTATCTCAAACTTTTACGCTTACAAAAAGTTTTTAACTAAAAAATAGGAAAAATTGTTGCTTACTAACTTTTTTATGTTTGTTAAAGTACAAATCTCATTAAATCTAATTTTTTAAAGTTCTTTCAAACAAAATATTATCTTTATGGCTTAATATTCTGAATGAAGGAATCATGCTGCTTATACATGCCAGGTTTCAAAATTTAATTTCCAATGTAAGTGCTTTAAAGCTTGATTTAAGTGAAAGTTTTTATTAAGTTTTGTACGATGCACGGCATGAAATTGGAGAAATTACGATCTGACAACACCGCATCTCTAACCTACCATAAACCCATTCCTAATGTACTTTAAATCAAAGTATAGCGAAGGTACTCATTCACTTTAATAGTAACAGATTTATGGACTGTTACTTTTTCAACTACATTTCATCGAAACATTTTAATATACTATTAAGTTTTATTAATTATTATTCATTTATTCCTCATATTATAATCTATTGTTCAACCAAAATTGACATTATGACAAAGTTTACTTAATTTATTTTACACTGGAGTTTTATAAATTCATGGGTAAAGCCAAATATGTTTGTGAAATTGATTGTTCACTTTAAATGCATTTTTATCTTAAAATATAAGTTTTGAAAAAAGTATTCATCTACTTGTAAATTTAAAATTTAAGCATTAGAATCAAAATTTTAAATTTAAAAAATATAAAATTTTCATTTCTGATGAGAGGCCATTAAAAACAATAATACTGTGCCATAAGCAGCTATTTTCTTAGAATTACATAAAGTAAAGCCATATATATATATATGAAGTTAATATATTACTATTGTAAGTAATTTTATCCACCATTAAGTGCAATGATTTTACCTTGTGTGATGAGGCACCTTTCGGTCACTCGACATTGACGTCAATGGGCGTGGCTTCATTCCTCTATATATAGGAGCCGAGTTATCTGCGCTCTTCACTCGCTCTTCTATTGTTGTTGTGATCACCTCGTCAATGCTGGATGAGATTTTAGCGAAACGTTGGAACTGGGAATTTATGGACTGCAGAATGAACGGATGTACTCCAGAAAATAACTATTCATCATATATATCTATATATATATATCCCCGTTAGTGTTCCTTTCCTTTATCATTTGAACTTTGTGCGCTACTTCAATTGACTGCCACGACAGCCTTTCTTTGCAGTACTGACTTATCTCAAATGTCTTTACAAAAATAGATTGAAATTAATTATTATAACTAATAAAATAATATAATTATTATATTTTATGTTGATTGGATGTTCTGTTTCAAGTTATGTGCTTTTCAAAAAAAATTTGTTCATGTTTCTTGTGCTATTTTTTAAATGAATATAATAAATATTCAAATTTCTTATTTAATTTTTGTCTCTCAAATTACTTAATTTTATTTAGTTTATAAATATTATTTATAACATCTTCTTGAGCTTGCTTTATTTTTATTTAAATTTTCCTAACCTATGAATATATAATAAACTTTCTAAATTGTATTTTTATTGTAATAGGACCTTCTGATGATAATGTGACAATCATTAAAATGCACATAAGGGTTTAATCTTTATAAATTTTGTATTAGTGATTTATGATGTTTTTTGTGCTAAATGGATTTTTTGTAAACAGTTATTTACTAACCAAAGTGGTATTGGGATTTTTATATAAAAATTTTCTAATCTAAAAGTCATAACTCATTTATTTAATCTCTCTGGTATTTAACAAATAAATCTTTTAGCTAAAATACAATAGTAATATTATAAGTGGACATGTTTATTAATTGCATTTGTTGCCAAGAACTGAAAATGTTTTGATTTTAATATAACAAAATTTAGTAATACAGTAAAACCTCTCATATCCAGAACCTCCAATACCCAGACTTAATATGAAAATAAAATGAGCGTCTTTTTTCTGCACGATGCCTTGCTGTCGGGCCAGCTTTCTGGCACCAGCATCGGCTCATTTTTAGTTTCCCTACTCAGCCAGTTGTGTTTGAGTGTCCGTATCATTCAGTTTGCATATATTCTATAGGATTTTCTATAATTAGGTAATTTAGTTATTTTTCTTACCCTAGAATTTGTAATCTACAATATACAGTAAGGCCGAAAAGTGAAATAAAACTGTTAGATGCAGGAGTGAGATGGTTGTAGGAACTAGTATAGTGAGTGGCTGAAAAAAATCTTGAGAAAAATTAGAAAAATGGTACTCTAACCAGCTTGTTAAGGCAACAAAAATGCAAAATGATGAAGACATCGGTAAATGATAAGGTGATCGAAGTCTTCTTATGGTTTACGCAGAGTAGATCGACTCTACATAACCGGACTCATTTTAAAAGAAAAAGCACTTGAATTTTATAAAGAAATGAGAATTGAAAGTGACTTTAATGTTAGTGAAGGTTGGTTGGAGAAGTGGGGAAAAGCTCTCATCAAATGAAAACAGTGTGAAATGGTTTTAAAATCTTTTTCATAAGATGGTTGATGAGGAAGAGCGATGACCATCTTTATAACTGTGACGAAAGTGGCCTAAATTTCAAAATGCTTCCCAGCCATACTCTAGCCTTCAAATAAGAAACCAAGAGGACTCCTGGGTATAAAAAGAAAAAGGAAAGAGTTACTATATTGGCCTGCAGTAATGTTACAGAAAGTAATACAGTGAAACCTGTTTAAGCCGGAATCCATTGGGACCGGCATTTTTTTCCGTCTACGACAGGTTTCCGTCTTATACAGCAGTAGTGTACTGTATGATGGTAACATCACGAAATGTTTGCCGAGTCTATTTTTAGCGTTGGGGTGAAGGTAGGCCGTGGGGATTCTTAGCTATAAGACTATTATTTCTACTGATCAGCTGTATGGCGCTGTACCAACACCACATAGATAACGGACAATTGTCATCTTGTCTACATTTGTTCTAATACAGTATTTAATTTAGTTATTTATTTCCGATTAAGTACTGACTGTTTATTTCCTACAGAGATAACACTTCAACATATAAAGCAAGTGTATTTATAACACAAGAAAACTATCACATTTTAACGTCTAAATAAACGTCATTCAACAGTAATATCGGTTATCTTGATTGCCTAATGACAGCCCGTAGCCTTTGCCCTGTGACATCACAACTCGCAAACCTTGTTTTCTAGGTGGTGTTGGCTATGCACACTACAGAAAATGTTTGAACCTACATTACATAATAAAAATCTTACCTTTTAATGCACCATTCTTTTATCCTTCTCCACAAAACATTTTTAATAGAAAACACTAAAACTATAAAACTAAAACACTTATACACTTGTCAACAAAATTTATGAATTAATGATGCAGTTTATTAAAAACTGTATTTTCCTCTTACTGTATTTAGGCTAAATACTGTACATAGTAGGCATACGTAAAAATAAAAGAAAATCAAGTAGGCTTGAAAAAATCTAGCATTGACTTTTGTTTTAAAAGGTTAGTTTTACTTGCTTGTGTTTCAGTTATTGTTTTAAGTTGTAACAAATGGTGACGCATTTCCGGGCTGTTAATACGTACCGTGAAATCTTCTAACTCACAAATTTTCATTAAAGCCTCGCCAAATGTTTTTATTTTGTTTTCTACGACTGGTCCGTCTTCAATTCTTCATCATTTTCTATAACCTCATTAGTCTCCATTTCAATAATTTCGTTCTGAGATTTATGGACCTTTTTCTGTTGCCAGTTCATTGTCAAAACTTATGTATTCTTCAGCAGATAAAGTAGAATGTCCTGTTTCTGTCAGCAAATCTTTCACCGTGTGCAACATAATGTCTTGCATCCCCGTTTCAATAGCATTATTGAGTTCTTCTTGTAGAATAAAACCAGCTCCTTTGAATGCATTTTGAACACACGATTTTGATATTTTCTCATAGGAACTCGATATCCATATTATAGCATCCAAAATAGTGATATTACTGGTCAATTCCTTTACTGACGAGCATGAATTTATGTTAGCAATAAGAGATTGTAAAACATGTTTTCTATAGTGGATTTTAAGATTTTTAATAACGCCCTGATCCATCGGTTGAGTAACACTAGTAGTATTGGGCAGAAAAAACAATAATTTGATGTGAGAGTAATCTTCACGAGGATGACACGTTGCATTGTCCATAAATAGCAAAATATGCCTGTTATCACACTTCATTTTATCATTCAAATTTCGAAACCAGTTTTCCATAACGGCTGACATCATCCACGTCTTTTTGTTAGCATGCCATTCAACTGGTAACTGGCCTACATTTTTGAAACACCGGGGCTTCCATGATTTCCCAATTACCAAAGGTTTTTCTAATTTTCCATCTGCAAAACCACAGACTAGAACTGTAAGTCTTTCTTTTGACTGCTTACCTCCAATACATTTTTCATTCTTTAAATTTAAAGTCTTATTTGGGAGAGCTCTAAAAAACAAACCTGTCTCGTCACAGTTTCCAATATTTTTGGCTTCATAACCAGCTATTAATTCACAAACGTTTTGCTTCCAATCATCAACTGTTTCCTGGTTAACTTCTTTTGCTTCACCACAAATTTGGTTGAAAGAAATTGAATGTCTGGATCTAAAACCATTCGAGGCTTTGAATGTTGTGTTCCCTAGCTTAGCGGCAATTGACTTAGCTTGTTCTTGTAATATTGAACCTGAAATGAGAACATTCTTGGTTCGCGCTGCAACGGTTGCGGGAAACACACGCGCCCCCGATCATACGCTCACTTACCCAACCACCAACCCTTTCGTTGGCTGGCTCCTAAACGCAGACCCTCCACTTGCGTCTGCTGCAGAGTGAGAATTTTAAAACGAGCCACTCCTAGCTAAAGCTAGGAACGCTGTACATTGCTTGCCAAAATCTGCCAGTGAACCAGTCACTGGACTTGAATTTTTCAAAAAACCTAACTTCCTGGGGATTTAACCCTTTTCGGGTGTGTCTTCCCAGGGAAGGTGTTCTTTTAAAAGGCATCTTGACAGCGAAATGACCATTGTTGTTTTAGGAGTGTGCAAGAAATTTGTTTAAATGAATAAACTGTTTTTTGTTTGCAAGTTACTTAAAAAATGCTTTATTTTTTAACTTTAGAATGAAGCATGTATCTCTGCATAGCACAGTATGCATTTCTTTCAAATTTTATTACAATTAAGTTCATTTTAATGACAAAACAATTTTAAAACATTTACTGAATAAATTTTAAATTTATCAATTACAAATTTATTTCTTGAAATTATATACTTTACTTCCTCTATGGTCCATTTATAAACAAGTTACTTTTAATGACAAAACAATTTTAAAACATTTACTGAATAAATTTTAAATTTATCAATTACAAATTTATTTCTTGAAATTATATACTTTACTTCCTCTATGGTCCATTTATAAACAAGTTACTTTTAATGACAAAACAATATTAAATTCTTTACTAAATAAAATTTACATTTATCAATTTCAAATTTATTTACTTCTTGAAATTGTATACTTTACTTCCTCTATGTTCCATTTAATAAACAAGTTACTTTTAATGACAAAACAATATTAAAACATTAACCAAATAAAATTTACATTTATTAATTTCAAATTTATTCACTTCTTGAAATTATATACTTTACTTTCTCTATATACCATTTAATAAAGAAGTTACTTTTAATTACAAAACAAAATTAAATTATTTACTAAATAAAATTTACATTTGTTAATTTCACGTTTATTTACTTCTTGAAATTATATACTTTACTTCCTCTATGTTCCATTTAATAAACAAGTTACTTTTAATGACAAAACAATATTAAATTATTTACTAAATAAAATTTACATTTGTTAATTTCACGTTTATTTACTTCTTGAAATTATATACTTTACTTCCTCTATGTTCCATTTAATAAACAAGTTACTTTTAATGACAAAACAATATTAAATTATTTACTAAATAAAATTTACATTTATCAATTTCAAATTTATTTACTTCTTGAAATTATATACTTTATTTCCTCTATGTTCCATTTAATAAACAAGTTACTTTTAATGACAAAACAATATTAAAACATTAACCAAATAAAATTTACATTTATTAATTTCAAATTTATTCACTTCTTGAAATTATATACTTTACTTTCTCTATATACCATTTAATAAACAAGTTACTTTTAATTACAAAACAAAATTAAATTATTTACTAAATAAAATTTACATTTGTTAATTTCACATTTATTTACTTCTTGAAATTATGTACTTTACTTCCTCTATGTTCCATTTAATAAAGAAATTACTTTTAATGACAAAACAAAATTAAATTATTTACTAAATGAAATTTACATTTATTAATTTCAAAATGATTTACTTCTTGAAATTATATACTTTACTTCCTCTATGTTCCATTTATTAAACAAGTTACTTTTAATGACAAAACAATATTAAATTATTTACTAAATAAAATTTACATTTATTAATTTCAAAATGATTTACTTCTTGAAATTATATACTTTACTTTCTCTATATACCATTTAATAAACAAGTTACTTTTAATGACAAAATAATATTAAAACATTTACTAAATAAAATTACATTTATTAATTTCAAATTTATTCACTTCTAGAAATTATGTACTTTACTTCCTCTATGTACCTTTAATAAACAAGTTACTTTTAATGACAAAACAATATTAAAACATTTACTAAATAAAATTTACATTTAATAATTTCAGATTTATTTACTTCTAGAAATTATATACTTTACTTCCTCTATGTTCCATTTATTAAACAAGTTACTTTTAATGACAAAACAATATGAAAACATTCAAGAAATAAAATTTACATTTATTAATTTCAAATTTATTTACTTCTTGAAATTATATTCTTTTACTTCCTCTATGTTCCATTTAGTAAACAAGTTACTTTTAAGGAGAAAACAGTATGAAAACATTTACTGAATAAATTTTAAATTTATCAATTTCAAATTTACTTCTTGAAATTATATACTTTACTTCCTCTATCTTCCATTTAATAAACAAGTTCTTTTAATGACAAAACATTATTAAAACATTTACTAAATAAAATTTCAAAACTTGTAATCAGAAAATTTGATATATAACTACCTTCAAAATTTACTTATTAAATCCTCTCTACTACCAACAACCTAATGACATTTCCTAATCCTAGGCACAATTTTCAAATTAAATAAAATGAATTCTTACAGCTAAACATGAATAGGTTTTAGCTAGACCCACTGAATGTTTTAAAACCCCTAATATTTATATTTGTTTACCTATATATATCGTTATATAATTTACAAACTATCCCAACATAAAGCCTTATTTAGAAACCTCTTTTGAAACCTGAACTCTTTTGTTTCATATTTACTACATTTTTATTTAATGATCATTTGCTGACCACTCTTTTCCCAAGACAATAATTATTTTACTTAATTAATTTTAATCAAAATTACAACCCTTTTATCAAAACAAAATTTATTTTAATTAATTTTCCCTAATTAATATTGCAATTATTTTAAATAATTGTTATTTATTTCAATTTCTTTTACAAAGAACAACTCTATTGTTATGATTAACTTTCAAAGGCATTTGACCTTCAAGTCATATAGAAAGGAATAGTCCCATATGGGGCAGCCATTTTGTTTGTTTATCTTTTGCCACTACTTACTTAAGTTTGAATAATTTATTTAAACGTTTTATCTCGATACCCTACTATTTTCAACTTCAAAAACAATTTTAATATCTTAATTTGAATCATTTACAATTACTTTTGAACAATTTCTAAACTTCGAACTTCAAATTTTTGTTTTATTTATAATTACATTTAATTCAAATTCCTAGAGTTATCTGTAAGACTGTAGCCATATTGGGGCATTACTCCCCCTCTTATGACTATACCCCGCAGGGGGGGTGCGGACTAGCCGCACCTACGAGGGATTTGGCGTCCCTCGCGGTACCCTAGCCTAACACTACACCACTCACAAAGCATACACACACAAATACACACACCAACACAATCTATACACATTTCAACACTTACATCTTCTCTTAGGGAATTTTGACTGGTCAGAACCGTTGCGCGTCGGGAGTGCTGAAAATTCCAGAGCTTGACAAACTCTGGTCTGGGACGCTGATGTGAGCTTGCTCTGCCGAAGACGTAAGCGCGGTGTCTGGTCTACCAGCCGCTTCGGTCCTTGGTCAGGGAGTGTCCGCGGTGCACAGGTGTCGGAGCTTGTGCACAGTATTACGAGTTCTCGACTGATGCCCATCCAGTCGAGCTAAGGAGAATACTATAGGCTCCAGAGTTCTGGAGATTGGAAATGATCGAAAGTGATCCAAGGGTGTACCCGTTCCTATAGTCTCGCCCGTAACGCCAGACACGATGGTTGGCTAAAAGCATTCTATGGATCATAAAACCAAGTCAAATGGTTTGAGTTTAAAGAGGACTCGTCAGGATTCACCTGATGAACCTAAAGTTGATGATTTGAGGAAGAAGTTGATGGCGGCAACGACACAAGCATTGCCATTGCCCAAATATTTAATAATTTCTAGTGCCGAAGATGGTAAGGATTTGTCTAAAGTTTCACCGTTTCTTATAAATAAAGCAATTACTGCCTGTGCTGGAAGTCCTGTCTCATCTATAAAAAAATTAAGAAATGGGACACTGCTTGTTGCTACTAGTAGTGACAAACAGTCCCGATCTCTTTTAAATACGACTTCCTTCTTTGACCAAGTCAAGGTGTCTGTGGCTCCCCATAGATCGATGAATTTCTCTAAGGGGGTCATTACATGTAGGGACCTGATGCACGTCCCAATAAATGAAATCAAGGCCGAACTCTCGTCATAGTCTGTCACGGATGTTGCTGTTATTATGAAATCTGAAAAAGGCGAGAAAATTAAAACAGCCTCTTTCATATTAACTTTTGGGAAACCAGAGATTCCTGAATATATTAATGCAGGTTATCAAAGGCTGTCAGTGAGGCCTTACGTAGCTAACCCTCGGCGATGCTTCAAGTGTCAGCGTTTTGGGCACATTAGTTCTGCGTGTTCTAAACAGGGTGTATGCGGCAAGTGTAGCATGGAAGGTCATGATGAAAAAGATTGCGGCAACCCCCCGAAGTGCGCTAACTGTGGGGGCGATCATCCGGCGCGATCTTACAACTGTCCTCACTTTAAGGAGGAGAAAGCAATCCTTGGCATTATGGCTAACCAGAGGATATCATTTGCTGAAGCTAAAAAGATCTTTAAAGCTTCCCAACCAAATGTTGTCATTAAAACTTATGCTGCTTCCGCGAGTGCAACGAAGTCGTCCTGTGCCAACTGCGCAGACCTTACCGGAAAAATTGAAGCCCTTACTGAGCAGGTTGCACGGCTTCTGTCTTTAGTGACAAATGGACCTTCAGTAAGTGTAGTACAACCAGCGACTACGCCGAGTAATCTGCTAGTACGTAGCAAATCAGACGATACAGGCATTCCTGCACAGGTATCTCTCCACAAAGGAAAGACATTTAAAACAATTCCATCAGAGGGTAGGAAAAATAAAACAAATTTTGATATTTTAAAAAAGAATGCCCCAATTAAAGTTGGGGAGAAAAAAGAAAAAAAAGCAAAGGCCAAAGGAGGGGCCCATTCCATCTCACCTCCTGAGCATACAAATTCCTCGAGTTCCACCACTGCAATAGCGGTGATGGAATCCGATGATACATTGCCTGAAGCGTCTCCTGACGTTCCAGGTAAATTAACATTTAATGCCAACAATGAGAGCCAAGTCAATCCTTTTCACTAAGTAGCAATGTCCACACCTAAACAATCCGTGATTCAGTGGAACATTAACGGACTTAGAAGTCACATTGAGGATCTCAAATTAATTGTAAGGGATGTGTCCCCTATGTACATTTGTATTCAGGAGACACATCTCCATGAATCGCACAATTTCCAACTAAGGGAGTATTCAGTTTACAGATCGGACTTCGTTACAGAAAATCGAGCTAGAGGTGGCGTAGCCATTCTAGCCCGTGACTGTGTCGACGCCGTTTCTCTGAATTTAATAACTCCCTTACAAGCAGTAGCAATTCAAACAGCTGTTCCATACAAACTTACTCTCTGTTGTGTCTATCTTCCACCAAGTGACAACCTGCAACAGAGAGATCTTGTAGACCTCATAAATCAGTTACCGACTCCGTTTTTATTAGTGGGCGATTTCAATGCCCACCATGTTTCATGGGGTTCACCAGAATGCAACCCGCGAGGTAAACTGATCGAAATCATCAGATCGGAACTGGATTTATACCTGCTAAATGACGGTTCTCCGACACATTTAGCAGCGTCAACAGGTGGATGGACAGCTGTAGACTTGTCATTATGCAGTCCTGCCTTGGCTACAAGGCTAAAATGGTCAGCATTGCCTGATCTTTACAGTAGCGATCACATTCCTATTGAGATCTCTTTGTGTAACTCCTCACCCTGTTGTGTTCGACATCCCCGTTGGATCTTGAAAAAAGCCAACTGGGAACAGTTCTCTCAAGATCTAGAATCACTGGAAGTGGAAGACCTGGCTCCAATTAATGACATCGTAAATTCAATTACCAAAACTATTTTGAATGCCGCCGAAAAGGCAATACCGAAAACCTCATCAAAACCACGGCGACCACCTGTTCCGTGGTGGAATGATGAGTGCACTGTGATCCTTCGTAAACGGAGAAAAGCTCTGAACCAGTTCAAGAGACATCCAACGAGTGAAAACCTGGAAAAATATAAAATCTTCCGTGCGAAAGCACGGAGAATATTTAGGCAAAGTAAACGAGAATCATGGTCCCAGTACATTGGCACTATTACAAGAACTACAGCTCCATCTACAGTATGGAAGAAATTATGATCCGTCTGTGGCATTTCCGTTCCGATGCCATTAATTTCATTAAGGCATCCGGATGGAGTTATGGCCACGGACAGTGAGGAAATTGCCAATGTGCTAGCGTTATCGTTCTCAAAATATTCTTCATCTTCTGCATACAAGGACGCTTTCCAGGTTTACAAATGTAAACAGGAAGCCTTACCGTTTACCGTTGGATTGTCAGGAGACACGTGTTTGAATATCCATTTCTCTGTCGATGAACTAGAGTCGGCTCTCTCGTCAACGAAGGATTCAGCTCCAGGCCCGGACGATATTGTATACTCCATGATTAAAAATCTACCACAATCGGCAAAACTAGTTCTCCTTCGGATATACAATCGTATATTCGGGGAGCACCGTTTTCCCGATGCATGGTTAGAAGCGACTATAATTCCTCTTCTAAAACAAGGAAAGGACAAAACTAATCCCAGTAGTTACAGACCCATCTCTCTCACCAGCTGCTTATGCAAACTACTGGAGAAGATGGTCAACCGTCGTCTTGTCTGGTATCTAGAAACAAACAAACTTCTTACTAACGTCCAGTGTGGTTCCAGACAAAGACGTTCATCAATTGACCAATTGGTTTTGTTGGAGTCAGCTATACAGAATGCCTTCATCTTACGACAAACACTGGTAGCTGTTTTCTTCGACCTCGAGAAGGCATATGACATGGCATGGAGAAGAGGAATTTTGAACGTATTGAAATCATGGGGTATACAAGGTAACATTCTTGCTTTTATACAAAATTATTTGAATAACAGGACTTTCCGTGTACGTCTAGGAGGCATATATTCTGATCGTTACGAACTAGAGAATGGTGTACCACAGGGTGGCGTGTTGAGTGTGACGCTGTTTGCCGTTGCCATTAACAGCGTCACTTCAAACGTACAGTCACCGGTCCACTGTTCCCTGTTTGTAGACGATTTTTGCATATATGTGGCTGCTAGAAGTATGGCAACAGCGGAAAGGTCCTTACAATTAGTCATTAACAAATTGCAAGAATGGACCAAATCTACGGGCTTCAAGTTTTCGGTTTCGAAGACCCAGTGTATAGCATTTAGTCGTCGCAGGCAACACCAGGAACCTATCCTTTATCTTGATGGTACGCGGCTTCAGACCGCGGATAATGTGAGATTTTTGGGTCTTTTATTAGATAAAAGACTTTCATGGAGTCCGCATGTGCGTGATTTGAGGACCCGGTGCAGCAAGATATTGGATATGTTGAGAGTTCTAAGTGGTACAAATTGGGGAGCAGACAGAACCTGTATGCTCCGCTTCTATCGCGCCGTTGTAAGATCGCGCATAGATTACGGCTGTATAGCCTATTCATCTGCTCGACCTACGGTTTTGAAACTCCTTGATTCAATTCATCATGCTGGTCTTAGACTTTCTACTGGTGCTTTTAGATCAAGCCCAATCTCCAGCCTTCTAGTTGAAACTGGAGAACCATCTCTCTCAGTGCGACGTCAAAAGCTACAGATTTCATACTACACTGGTCTTCAAAGCAAACCTAATCATCCGGCATTTAAAGCAGTTTTTGATAACCACCTCGAGGATCGTTACAATGAGCGTCAACGTTCAACTGCTCCCTTCGGAATAAGAACGTTGCGCATTTTTAGCAATCTAAATTTAGAACTTCCACCTACATTCGAACGATCATCATGCTACATCCCTCCATGGGTAATACGAATGCCAAAATTTGACTTCTCATTGTCCAGGTACCTAAAACACAATACCCCTGACGTTATTTATCGTCAGGAGTTTTTGCAGATCCAACTAACTCACCAACATACTGTGACTATATTCACAGACGGTTCAAAACTGGACAATGGGATAGGTTGTGCTTTTTATATGGAAGGACAAACCTTCACTTATGGATTACCCTCAGCCTGTAGCGTTTTTACAGCAGAACTTTATGCAATTTTCCAAGCTTTAAGATCAATTCCGTCTGCATCATCTAAATATCTTGTATGCTCCGATTCCAAAAGTGCTCTCCAGGCTATTCAGGAAATTTACACTAAGAACCCATTAGTTGGAGACATCTTGTGCTCAATACACAGGCTCCAATTACGGGGTATCGAGATGTCATTTCTCTGGGTGCCTGGTCACTGCGGAATATTTGGAAACACTAAAGCTGATGAAGGAGCAAAATTAGCTACAAGTATGGTACCATCGACACAACGTGTAATGGCATTAGATTTTGTATGCAATGTTAAAACTATATTATTCTATGTGTGGAATGAAGAATGGCAAAATGTACATAGAAACAAGCTGAGGGACATAAAAAATACCGTCCGACCATGGAGGACATCTGTTCGTTCGAATCGTAGGGAGGAAGTGGTGGTTACTCGACTTCGCATCGGCCACTCTATGTTAACACATGGATGGTTGATGCGACATGAGGATCCACCACTATGTCCGTTTTGTAGAAATAATATTACAATCAAGCATATCCTGCTTGATTGTAATGAGTTGACAAATTTGTATATACATTACGATCTTCGAGGTAGTTTAAAGGTGGTTTTAAGAGACGATGTCACGGCTATCGGCCGTGTCCTCGCTTTCTTACCACCTTAATCTATTTAACAATATTTAAATTTTTTATAATTTTAGGTTCTTTAATTTTAGATAATTATCACATTTAGTTTTAAACATTTATTTTGTTTTATTTTGATTAGTTTAATGTAATATTTATTTTAAAAACTTATTATTTAAAATAACTTTAGTTAGGCGATGATAACCTTGATAGGTTTTTCGCCTGGAAAAAAAAAAAAAATCTTATGACTATAATCCCTACTCTTAAACAAAGCCACCTTCCACATGTAATGTATCATTTCAAATTCGGCATCTAAGTTTTTAATTTAAATTCATTTACTTTCCAACTTCCCCTTTATATTTTTTAAAACAAAATTTGGCTTATTTGCATAGAGTTAACGATGGAGAGTTAATCCCTCCGACTTTGTGTTGCATTGTGCGGGCTGGTGTCTCCCTCTCTCAGAAACTGTATAGCCATGTTGTCTGCTTGACGTGGGTTGGAGATCGTCCTGCTCGAACGGCGCGTTCCTCGTTTGACACAAAAACCCTGCTCCCTTTGGTCGCCATCTTGAATCCTGTTGCCCTTTGTTCTTCTGGATCTCAGGTCTGGATATGGTCGCATTTTCCTGCTATGAACGTTCATCTCACTCTTCTAATTTTAATGTTTAGTCTTTTTAATTGTTATTTTAAAATGGTACTAATAAATTTTGAAAGTTTGGCAACACTGTTCCCTCTTAACCAAAACTTTGTTCATTTCTAAAAACTTTAGAGGTAAAGATTCCTTACCTGTGTGATACTGAGGACAAAAAACACTTGGATGAACTCAAAAATCTTTCAGGATTGGTACAAAAATCAGTATGTCCCTTACGCAAAAGAAAACATTTTGTCAAAAAAGCCATTTTATTACTTGATAATGCCCCCTCCCACCCATCAGCAGATGAATTGAAAAGTGAAGACATAAAGTGTGCCTTTTAGCCACCTAATGTAACACCTTTTGTGCCAACCAATGGATCAAGGTGTCCAGGAAAATCTCAAATGGTTATATTGCCATAAGTACTAACAGTTACAATCGAGAGTGTGGATGTGGGAAGAAGTGTTTTCGAGTGCCTAAAAACCATAGACTTACTAGATGTCGCTTTATAAAATGCTAAAGCGTGGGATACATTCAGACAGATAACAGTAGTTAAATCACGGGGAAAATTATTGGATTATTAGTGCCAAACATTAGATTGCAAGTGACTGTTGCTTGAACTAATGCGAGCACATCAGTTGCCGCTACACATCAGTTTAATACAACTGATCCCAAACATTAGATTGCAAGTGACTGTTGCTTGAACTAATGTGAGCACATCAGTTGCCGCTACACATCAGTTTAAAACAACTGATGCCAATCATTAGATTGCAAGTGACTGTTGCTTGAACTAATGCGAGCACATCAGCTGCCGCTACACATCAGTTTAAAACAACTGATGCCAATCATTAGATTGCAAGTGACTGTTGCTTGAACTAATGCAAGCACATCAGTTGCCGCTACACATCAGTTTAAAACAACTGATGCCAAACATTAGATGGCAAATGACTGTTGCTTGAACTAATACAAGCACATCAGTTGCCGCTACACATCAGTTTAAAACAACTGATGCCAAACATTAGATGGCAAGTGACTGTTGCTTGAACTAATGCGAGCAAATAAGTTGAATGAAATAATCAGCTTTAGCCGTCCCAACTAATGAGGGCCATTGCAAACTAATGTATTGATTACAGGTGTAAATATAGGCTCTGAATAATTCTTGGATTTCTATTAAAGTAACTGAATGCTAGGTCAGAAAAGTAGTAACACTTCAATTTCAATAAAAAATTATCAATTTAAATTTTTCGACTTTTCCTTGTGGTTTTTTTATGGTATGTTAAACCACTCCTGTATACAAATGAACAAAGCGCAACAAAAATTGTTTGAATCGGTTGAGCCAATCTTGAGTTTTTGCAAGACTAATGCATAGCAATTGATTTATGTAATATAAAAACATATATAATACATAAGAAATGTTTCTTATGTAGGTCTGTTATACATACATACATTCATACATATATATATACATGTTTTGTGGTTTGTGTTATTAAGATATTTTATTATTTTGTTGTTTGGTTTGTATGTTAAAGATAAGTGTTCTTTGTTGTATATATTTATTATTTTTTCTATTTTGTTATTGGTGTATTTATATATTAGGTAGATTTTTTTATTATTACTTTTGTGTTCAGGTTGTAGTGTTGTGTTAGGTTAGGTTTTTTTTTGTAAATGTATTGTATATGTTTTTTATAAGGTGTTTGTTGTATCCATTTTCTATTGCTATTTTTGTAATGTTATCTAATTCTTCATTTAATTTTTGTTTGTTATCTTGTGTGTATTTTATTGCTTTATTTATCATGTTCCTGTAAGTGTTAATTTTGTGTGTCCAGGGGTGGTTAGATTTGTTGTGTATTGTGTTGTTGTTGGAAGTTGGTTTTCTGTGTACTGTAGTTTATATTTTATTATTGTTTAATTAATGTAATATCAAGATAGTTAATTGTTCTGTTTGTTTCTGTTTCGACGGTGAATTGTATGTTTTCGTTTTATGTATTTAATTTGTTTGGTATTATGATGTGTTTGTTGTGAATGGTAGGTTGGTATACTACAAGTATATCATCTACATATCTTGTCCATAGCAAAATGTTATTTGTGTGTAGTATGGTTTTAATTATTATTTGTTCAAAAGTGTTGTAGATATATTTCTGACATGACTGATGATATAGGTGATCCCATGGGGTGTCCAGTTTTTGTTTATAGTATTTATTGTTAAATTGGAAGTAATTTTGGTTACATAATTGTTTGATTAGTGTAGTAATACTTTTTATTGTACTTTCTTTTTCGTTATTGTGTATTACTTTGTTTTTTTATTATTTCTATGGTTTCTTCTATTGGGATAATAGGGTATATGCTGGTTATGTCATAACTAATTATTTTTGTAATGCTGTTTGTTTCTATGTTATTTATTATACTAAATAATTTGTATCCGTTTTTCATATTGTATGTGTTGTTGATATGTATTTAAGATCTTATTATTATGTCTAGTATTTTTGCAATAATGTAAGATGGCGCTGTTTTGAAATTTATTAGTGGTCTAAATGGTGTGTTGGGTTTGTGGATTTTAGGTATGCCTGTTAATATTGGTGCACATGGTTTGAATGGGTAAAGTCTTGTGTGGTATTTTAATTTATTGTTATAGTTTAGGGTATTTCTGTGTGCTACTATTATGTTTTTTATTGTAATAAGGTATTTGTTAATTAGTTTTGGGATTTGTTCATATTTATTATCTTTTATGTGATTTGTCATTGAATTGATGTATTGGGTATTTTAAATTATTACTGGTGTGTTTGTTTCATCTGATTTTAATATTATGTACTTGTTATTTTTTAGTTATTCATTGAGTTTCATTATTTCTTTTTTGTTTATATATTTTTTTTTTGTTTTTTGGGTTTTTTATTAGGTTAATATTATTAATAATGCTGTTTCTTATGTGTTCTGTGTTTTGGTGGGTAATTTTATGGATGTTAGATTCTGTGTCAACTATTTGGTTTTTTATTATTTGGTTTTTGTTAAAATTGGAAAGGTTATATTTGAAAGCATTTGTTATTATTATTTTTTCTTTTTCAGTGAATTGTATTTTAGAGTTAGGTTTATGAATTTTTTGTTGTTAGGGGTATGATTTGGGTGTTGGTTTGTTTTTAAGCTATGTTGTTTTTTTTTTAATTTTCTTTTTTTTAATGTTTATATAATGTATTTATTTTGTGTTTTATTATAATTTTTTGTATCGTTTTGTGTGTTATAGGTATAAGTGTATTAAAGGTTTTCATAATTTCTAAATTGGTTGTATACAGTTGTAGGTTAATTTGGCTTTTTTTTGTGGTAAGCAGATTTAATATTTTCTTTAACCCTACAACTGGCTTTCGCCGCATGAGACGGCGACAGACGCTTTACGTGGAGTGGCATCGCCGTCTTACACGGCGACCGAACGGTTGCTTTATAATCGATGTTTTTCTCGGCATCTAATAATCAGTTTGCGTAGTACATTACACAGTTAGATTCAAAAGGATGTGGACTTTCATTTTATGTTCACCCAGAATATTTTTATGTCTATGGCCTTGCTAAATATCTCCCGACAAACAGACAGCTGTGAGCTGACGTAATGTTTACGTTTTTGACGTATATGCTCCCGTCTTTGTTGCTTGTTGTGCACTAAGATTATGTCGATCTGTTTTATTGTAATATAATCATAGACAACTTACTTCAAGTGACATTAGGGAACTATTAGAATGTGATAGTGATGATGCTGATAGTTGGAGTGACATTTCAGACATGGAAAAAATACCGGAAGACGTCGGGGGTCAACCGGGCTACGATCCCTGGCAAAAGGTTAGGCCTCTTCTTGATCATATGAATGCTGCAATGAAAAAGTATTTCATACCCAAACAAAACATTTCGATAGATAAAAGTTTGATAGGCATGAAGAACTGCTGCAAATTTATACAGTACCTACCTAAGAAAAAACACTGCAGATTCGGTATAAAAAATTTTGAGACATGTGATAGTGACTCCAGTTATATACTAAATGTTTCACTATTCAGTGGGAAAGATTTTTTGGCTAATGGAGATGATCCTTTTACACAAAAAGTTGTTGTCAATGGGTTGCAAATTTGTCAACTCCTTGATAAGGGATACCATGTTTTTACTGATAACTGATATACAAAACTGCCTCTTGCCCAAGAACTAGCTTCAAGAAATACTTTTTTGACAGGAACTGTCAATAAAAATACTAAAGATCTGCCTGTAAATGTAAATAATGTGAATTTAGGAATCGAAAAAAGTGTTTATTACCGGTATAGGCCTAACAGAGGCAAAGTTTTATTGATCAAATATAAACAGAAGAAAAGCCGTAAACCAGTTTACTTGATTAGTACCGGTTGTCATGCTGAGGATAAGATGATAAGAAGCAAGCATTGGTCTTCAGGCAGTAAAACAAATCATGATTGACAGATATAATCACAATATGGGAGGGGTAGACAATAGTGACAAGTCCATCTATCATTTGTCTGTAAGTAAGCCTACCAAAAAATACTAGTAACAGGGAACATTTCTTGATGCACTTACCCGTACGCAAATACCGTGTTTGTGTAATTTGTGTAGGTTAGGTTAGGTTAGGTTAGGTTAGGTTAGGTTAGGTTAGGTTAGGTTAACTTGTGTAATTTGTGTAGATAAAAAAGATGTAAAGAGGGTCAAAAGTGTATACTGGTGCCCTGGATGCAATGTAGGCATACACCCAATTTGTTACAAAACACTGAAACACTTTTACAGGCCTACTAAGTCTGTAAAAAAAAGGAAAGTCTCTGAATCCGAAGAATCCGACTAAAATGACCGTTTTTTCGGCGTTGTTTTGTATATATGTTTGTGAATATAACTTTTTACCCATTAGAAATAAGTGTACATATGACTGGAACCTTTTATTTTCTACATAAATTAAGCTTTATTTTGTATATGTTAAGTTGTGAGTATTCTTTTGTGATTCTTAGTGATAAAATGTCAAAAACTAAAATGTGTGCTTTCAAAATATGATTTTTTTTTCTGGAGCTGTAACCATGGAAATAAAATGTTGAGTCACATATTTCCTTATGATACTTTTATTCTGTGCATTTTTGTGATTAATTTGATATATTATACATCACTATAATTATTTAACTTTTTTTTGACGTATTTTAAAAAAAGCCCCTACGGTGGGGTAAAAACACCGCGCCACTACAGGATTGTTGACTGCCAGTTGTAGGGTTAATAACGTGTAATTCGGCTTTATTTGTTGCTTTGTTGATGACGGTATTTTTTTTATTTCGTATGTGTAGTTGAGCGTATTTTTGTGTAATGTCAAGAGATATGCATTTTTTACTGTATTTTAACAAATTTATACAACAAAGAACACTACACTCCAACATACAAACCAAACGACAAAATATCTTAATAACACAGACCACAAAACAAATACAGAAACACATAACCTATCTGGAATTTACAAAATTATATGTAACGACTGCAACATATTTTACATAGGAAAAACAACCAGATCATTTAAATTAAGATTTGAAGAACATTACAGAGCATTCAAAAATAAAATTACAAAAGCATCAAATGTGGCAACACACCTAATATCATATAAACATGAAATAACAAATTACGAAAATAACCTATCCATACATGAAATAAATAATAACCCAATAGAACTTAACTCTGAATATATATACTGTATATATATATATATATATATATATATATATATATATATATATATATATATGAAGTTAATATATTACTATGTAAGTAATTTTATCCACCATTAAGTGCAATAATTTTACCTTGAGTGATGAGGTACCTTTCGGTCAATTGACCATTGTCGAATCACTGATGCTTCTCTGTTGTAGATGTTCGGTCTGTGAAGTTGACGTTACGCGCACTTTTTCTTGATCTGTGTGTATGATATTTCTATATAGTATGTCTTCTGTATATGTTGTTTGTAGATTCATTAAATTGTTGTGTATGTTTTTATAAATGTGGTATTTTTCTAGTGAGTTTAGTTCTATTGGGTTGTTATTTATTTCGAGTATGGTTAGGTTATTTTCGTAATTTGTTATTTCGTGTTTATGGGATATTAGGTGTGCTGCAACATTTGATACTTTAGAATTTTTGTTTTTGAATGCTCTATAATGTTCTTCAAATCTTATTTTAAATGTTCTGGTTGTTTTTCCTATGTAAAAAGCGTTACAGTTGTTGCATGTGATTTTGTAAATTCCTGATAGGTTATGTTTTTCTGAATTTGTTATGTGGTTTGTGTTATTAAGATATTTTATTATTTTGTTGTTTGGTTTGTAAGTTGGAGTGTAGTATTCTTTCTTGTATATATTTGTTATTTTTTCTATTTTGTTATTGGTGTATTTATATTTTAGGTAGATTTTTTTATTTTCATTATTTTCGTGTTCCGGTTGTAGTGTTGTGTTGAGGTTAGGTTTTTTTGTGAATTTATTGTATATATTTTTTATAATGTGTTATAACGAAAACATACAATTCACCGTTGAAACAGAAACAAATAGAACAATCAACTTCCTCTACATTACTTTAAATATAAATGATAATAAAATAGAAACTACAGTATACAGGAAACCTACTTCCAACAACACCACAATACATTACAAATCTAACCACCCCTGGACACATAAAATTAACGCTTACAGTAACATGATAAATAAAGCAATAAAATACACACAGGATAACAAACAAAAATTAAATGAAGAATTAGATAACATTACAAAAACAGCAATAGAAAATGGTACAACAAACACATTATAAAAAATATATACAATAAATTCACAAAAAAACCTAACCTCAACACAACACTACAACCGGAACACGAAAATAATGAAAATAAAAAAATCTACCTAAAATATAAATACACCAATAACAAAATAGAAAAAATAACTAATATTTACAACAAAGAATACTACACTCCAACTTACAAACCAAACAACAAAATAATAAAATATCTTAATAACACAAACCACAAAACAAATTCAGAAAAACATAACCTATCAGGAATTTACAAAATAACATGCAACAACTGTAACGCATTTTACATAGGAAAAACAACCAGAACATTTAAAATAAGATTTGAAGAACATTATAGAGCATTCAAAAACAAAAATTCTAAAGTATCAAATGTTGCAGCACACCTAATATCCCATAAACACGAAATAACAAATTACGAAAATAACCTAACCACACTTGAAATAAATAACAACCCAATAGAACTAGAGTGATTCGACAATGGCCAATTGACCGAAAGGTGCCTCATCACTCAAGGTAAAATTATTGCACTTAATGGTGGATAAAATTACTTACAATAGTAATATATTAACTTCATAAAGTCAGTGCAACGTAAAAACAATGGATAACGTTAAATATCAAGAATATATATATATATATATATATATATATATATGAAGTTGATATATTACTATTGTAAATACTTTTATTCACCTAACTAAGTGCAATAATTTTACCTTGTTGTGATGAGGCACCTTTCGGTCATTTGACCATTGTCGAATCACTGTAATTACTATTTACAATAGTAATATATCAACTTCATAAAGTCAGTGCTTCGGAAAAATAATGGACAACGTAATATATATACTACTATTGTAAGTAATTTTATCCACCATTAAGTGGAATAATTTTACCTTGAGTGATGAGGCACCTTTCGGTCACTTGACCATTGTCCGTAGTATATATAGTATATAGTAATATATTAACTTCATAAAGTCAGTGCAACGGAAAAACAATGGATAACGTAAAATATCAAGAATATATATATATACATATATTTACACAAACATCAAATGTTATAGCACACCTAATATCACATGAAATAACAAATTACGAAAATAACCTAAACATACTCAGAATAAATAACACAATAGAACTAAACTCACTAGAAAAATATCACATTTATAAAAACATACACAACAATTAAATGAACCTACAGACAACATATGCAGAAGACGTACTATTTAAAAACATTATACATGAGACTTAAGAAGAAATATGTATGACATCAACTAATACCAACATCACTGACCGAACATTCACATCAGAAAATTAGAGAAAAATAATCAGTGATTCGACAATGGTCAAGTGACCGAAAGGGGCCTCATCATATATGGTAAAACTATTGCACTTAATGGTGAAAAACATTATTTACAAGTAATAATAATAACTTCATATATATATATATATATATATATATATATATATATATATATATATATATATGAAGTTAATATATAACTCTATTGTAAATACTTTTATCCACCACTAAGTTCATTAATTTTACCTTGTGTGATGAGGCACCTTTCGGTCACTTGACCATTGTCGAATCACTGATTAATTTTTTCTCTATTTTTCTGGTGTGGATGTTCGGTCCGTGATGATGGTATTTGTTGACGTTACACGCATTTTTCTTGAGTTGGGTGTATAATGTTTTTCAATAATACGTCTTCTGCATATGTTGTCTGTAGGTTCATTTAATTGTTGTGTATGTTTTTATAAATGTGGTATTTTTCTAGTGAGTTTAGTTCTATTGGGTTATTATTTATTTCAATTATGGTTAGGTTATTTTTGTAATTTGTTATTTCATGTTTATGTGATATTAGGTGTGCTGCAACATTTGATATTTCTGTATTTTTATTTTTGAATGCTCTGTAATGTTCTTCAAATCTTATTTTAATTGATCTGGTCGTTTTTTCTATGTAAAATGCGTTGCAGTCGTTAAATGTAATTTACTACGCCAAAATAATGGACAACATAAAATATCAATATATATATATATATATTCTAGATATTTAAAATTATCCATTGTTTTTCCGTTGCACTGACTTTATGAAGCTAATAAATCACTAATTTTGAGTAATTTTATCCACCATTAAGTGCAATAATTTTACCTTGAGTGATGAGGTACCTTTCGGTCTTTGACCATTGTCGAATCACTCATTGAGTGATTCGACAATGGTCAAAGACCGAAAGGTACCTCATCACTCAAGGTAAAATTATTGCACTTAATGGTGGATAAAATTACTCAAAATTAGTGATTTATTAGCTTCATATATATATATATATATATATATATATATATATATATATATATATATATCACTTTCACTTATCTAATAAACAAGAATCTTACTTGGTATTTATGCGAGTTAACTTTCAATGACTGGCCTTGTCATTATCATCGGGCATACTGAACAGGGTTGTTGTAGACAACCTGCGAGCTGAGTGGATTTCCCGTTGACCTTAGTGTACCGTTATGTTCTATTTTTAGATTCACTGCACTGTGCGAGTTTTTAAAGTTTGTTTTGGGGTTAATATTATCTATTAGATTGAATAGTTTATCGTTTTTTTATTTGATTTGTATTTGTTCGTTAATGATATTTTTTTTATATTTATAAATTTCTAGTTGTTCCCAGATTGTCATTTTGAGGCCTTTTTGAGCTTTTTTATTAGGTGTATGTTTTTTAATGTGGGGAATCTGTGTTTGTTTTTGATGGCATGTGTGGCTAAGTTTGAGTTATAAATTTCAGGTTTGATGTATGTATTGAGGTGTTCTTGATATCTGTCTTTTAATTTCTTTTTTGTTCGGCCTATGTATATTTTATTACAGTCTGGGCATTCGATTTTGTATATTCCGTTATTAAGTGTGAGACATATTTTTTCTGGTTGGTTTATTTTGTTGATTATGTTTCCTGTGTTTTTGTAGGCTATTTTAATATTATTATTTTTTAGTGTTTTAGTTATTCCTATTATGTTGTATCCTGTGTATGTGTGTATATATATATATATATATATATATATATATATATATATAGATTTTTTGGACTAGGAGACTGACAGACTTACCTTGGTAAGAGTCCACTCTGTAGTCTTGAAATAGAAACACATAAAAGCACTTAACCAATGATATATTTCAACAACACAGTGGTCTTTGTCAATCGAAGAGAAAACACAAAAAGAAATATGAGAGAATGAAATAAAAAAAAAAAAAAAACAAAAACAATAAAAAAAAAATGTCATTCTCTCATATTTCTTTTTGTGTTTTCTCTTCGATTGACAAAGACCACTGTGTGGTTGAAATATATCATTGTTTAAGTGCTTTTATGTGTTTGTATTTCAAGACTACAGAGTGGACTCTTACCAAGGTAAGTCTGTCAGTCTCCTAGTCCAAAAAATCTAAATAATCTTTACCAACCAAAACTAACCTAAATATATATATATATATATGAAGTTCTATATTGTATTCTATGAATAAATAGAAACTATTGCTTTCAGCTGGAGAATAACAAAGTGGCTAATGTTCCTGTGGTGATCATTGCAAGCAACAGGCCCCATTATCTATACAGGTAGACATTTTAAAGTATTAAAAATAAAAGGTTTTTAATCTGTCATAAAAAAGCTGGTATTTGTGAGTTATGTGTTCTTGCTTGTGTCTTATGTTATTTCATTTGTTTAAGTAGATAGGCAAGTTTATTTTTCAATAATTTTTGTAATTTATTTACTGGAAAGCTTAACAGCATAGTAGAAGTAAGAGAAGCAAGATCCTAAACAGCTAAACGTAGTTACTATAGAGTATATTTTTATTAAGAATTTGCACTGCTCCAAGAAGTTCACTAGCAGAATATCCCACTCCTCCAAACCTTTTACTAATTTATTAGACGTTTAAAATAATCTGCTTTAAACCTTTCTGAATATATGTAATTTATTTTTAATGCAGCTATTTACTCAATATTAAATAAGTTATGATTTTCTTACCTGGGTAAATTCTTCTTCTTATAGTACTGGTAATTGAAATTTTAAAGCTTTTTAAAATACATTTTCAAATCTTTCATCTTAACTATATTATACAATGCTATTACTCATGTGTTGTAATAAAACAGCCTATTAGAATCAAAATAATAAATTTGTAGGCCAATATAAAATATAGGTTTGTATTCACATTCAACACAATCTATAACAATATATGCTATCATAATTAACCGCTGACCCATCATCACCCATGTCAATCATACATAGTTACATTATTGTAATCAATAAGATGTAACATTCAATATTCTGATCAACATCATTGATGATATCATTAACCCTTTGATTAGCAACATGATATATCCTGATATATTGTCTGGGAGCAACATATTTTTCAAAGAATTTTGATTTTTAAAAATTTAAATATTGTACTATTTTTAATATTTCATACAAAAATATTTAAGAAAATATAAATTTCCTCAAAAGAAAGTAGCAGTCCACATTTCTAGTTTTGAAACGGTAGTACTTTCACACACAATGTCGCAATGTTTGTTAGTTACCATAACAATATTGTTGACCAAATCTTTATCAAGAAATATTTGGAAAAGGTTTAATTCTTTAGTTTCTAATTGCAAAACAACTTTGTTAGAAATGCCTGATTTACTTGTATCAAAATCATGTAATTTGAGAACAAAATTACTGTCCTTGATCCATTAAAAATGTAAAATACAGCACAAACTACAAAACAATCGGTAATAATGTGAGGTGAACCATAGCCTCTGCACACTCAAATCGTGACTATGTACTCTATTTATCATTTATTGGTTAGATAGTATCAAATATTCAATCTAGAGTGCAGTACAATACTCAGAAAAAAAATCGCAAAAGTACTGTTAATCTGAGAAAAATGATAAAACGTTCATATACGAGAATCCTCCCACTGCCTGTAGTGCGATCTCACATACTGGTATGTGAATGCTAATCAAAGAGTCAATACAGTTTTGGGATTTATACTTGTTGACTTTCCTGTCCTTGACATTCGGCAAATTTTTAAAATGAAACTGTTGTTTAAACAGCTTGCTTTTTTTTTAAATTACTGAGGGAAATCATTTAAAACATTGTTTCATTTTGCTAGTTTGTTACTAATTCCATACAAGTAGTATTTTCAGAAGCCTTTTCACATCTTTTACATGTGCATTTTGTGTCTGGCAATTTATTCTTTCACTTATATACAGGTACAGTAGTATTATTTGCCATTTTGTCAATCCAAATTTGTCATCTCTACCTGTATATTATATACACTAACAAGATCAAGGAGTGCTTTATTTGATTTTTTAACCTCAGATTTTGTTTATAAAATGCTACTAACTGAATAAAAGTTCAAACTTGTTATTTTGACCTTTTTAATATTTCACAGTGTTTATGGTTAAAACTTCACCAAAGCTACTACTTAACTGACATTCTCATCTGGCAGATTTCACATTACAGTAAAAGGACTAATATCTGACATCCTCGGGGTCGGCATGTTATCGAGAATTAAAATTTTTGGATAATAGAACATTTCTGGCTATTACCTAACCTATTTAGCTTTTTTACAGTATGTTCTGTGCATAACATAATGCTACCGATCAAGAAAAAATTATTGTACTATTGAAATCTCATTTTCCATTTGTGTTGAATCCAATTACTGTATTTTCATACGAATTAATAAAAGGACACACTCATGCACATAAAATTTATAAGAAACAAAAGTCAGTCTGATGATTTTATAATTTTTTCATGATTTTAAAAATAATGATAGTTGTCTGTCCGTTTTTCAATTCTGAATGAAGCATTTGCATTTACAAAATTTCCTGAACCGAGTAGCATTTCTTACATGAACAAATGTAAGCAAACAAAAGCGTATCATTACTTTATGATATGATTACTTTTTCTTGAACTATTTCTTTGTCTGAGGATTCATTGTCAACTATTCTTCTGTGATTGCCCTTATTCAATTTTCATCAGCTACATTGTGTCATTCATCTGTGTTTTCATATGCATCCACCTACTATTGAATATTGTTTTGAGAAACATCCCTTAAAGAATTTGAAGTTATAAAGTGTGTATGCTGCTAGCCATCCTTTCTATTGGATTTCTTTTACTTGTGTCTATTTCTTCCTTTACTAAATTCAGTGCTAAGTTCTTCCAAGCTAGCTACAATGTTTTTCTTTAACAGAATTCCATTATATAGCTTTATCGAACAATGCATCTTTTATAGTTTAGGATTTCTGGAAGTCATTGATTGATCTTTCATAGTTAACAATTTTTTGTAGAAATATTTTCCTGTATTGACATTACATATTTTGAATCGCCTTCTGGTTTATTGATTGTAAGATAGCAGTCACATTCGTAGGAAGATATGCAGCACGAATATTTCCTGATTGAAGTTCAAGTTCATTTGGATGAGTAGAACAATTGTCAAGAAATAGTATGCATTTGCTGTCTTCAAGCAGTCCAGTTTTGCAGAAATTTTCTTTTACTGCTGGAACAAAACTACTCGAAAACCAGTCCTTAAAGATGTTCTTATCCTCCCAAGCATTATGTTGTGCATCATATTATACCGGTAAATGAGCAACATTTTTAAGTGCTTGCAGCCATTTATATTTTCCATTAGCAATTTTATAAAATGTGTACTGATGCATTCTCACAACACAAAACTGTTAAACGATCTTTGTTCAACTTTAAACTAGCAACTGATTTTTCATTTTCTCCTGCTAAAGTTTTGTATGATGAAACGATGCCTTATCAACCCTGTCTCATAGAAATTGTAAATTTGAAAAACAGTTAAATTATTTTCCTCCACTAACTGATCAAGAATATGATGGTATTCTTCTGATTTTTCAAAATCAGATTACTTATGCTCTCCAGAAATGTCAAGTTTTCTTATTCCGTTTCTCGGTTTGAATTTAGCTAACCAAACATCATTAAACACACACTTTTCAGTAAGCTTAGCCTTCTATAAAAGTCCTTTACTTTTTTAATAAGAATTGGTCCTGACAGAGGAGCACCTTTAGAACGTTGAAGAATGAGCCAATCATACAACACTAAAACATTTTTGACTTCGGTTTAAGCAAAGCACACTAATTGGATATAGTTTTCATTGATTTAGTATTTATAAAAAAATTAAAAGCTCAACTCTTTGTTTTGTAATTTCATATATTGTAGACGTTTGATGTCATATTCCTCCATTAACACATTCAGCACGGCGGCGATATTGGTGATCTCATCAAACTACTGTATGTTTTTTCGTTAACTTCCACCTCTGACGGCAGTGGAATGCTATGCGGGTGCATAGTTTGTCGTATCATATAATTATCGTACCCGTTGTTTTCATCTCAATAATTTTATTTCTAACGTATACAGGTATATTGAGGACATTAAACAGTGTATTAGACACTAAAATATTGTTTTATTTATCGGGGCACAATTAAAAAAAATAGATACAAATGATAATATACTGTATGACAAATAATAAAACACAATAAAAGAGAAGGAAAAGAAGATAATTTACAAACAAAACTAAAGACCCTACTACTAAAATATACTACATACTAAAATAAGCACTCGTCGTTTAACTCGGAATGTTTGTTTCTGTTTGAGCCTTGTGTTTCACAAGGCCATAGAGATCGATAATGTAAACGGAGACATAGATAAAGTATATGTCACGTCCGAGACTATTTATAGCCGAGATTAGTTGAAATTTGTTTACTACAATCTTATGATGACACATTAGGTTTCCGGGCGTCCAAGCATTTTGTCAATGACTCATATTTACTATAATCTGTTCCTACCTCGATTTGGTTCATTCACTCTAATAGGGCAGTTATCGTTTATTCTTGCGTTGTTCAGAAAGCTTAGTTTATTTTTATGATCGTTGTTTTTACCAGATATTTTGCAGCGTAAAGTGGTTCAAACTTTAAAAAAATATAAAAGTTAAACCAAAATGAATATGTTCGTAAAACTCCCTGAAGCACTGTTCCAGTTGAAGCATCAAAAGTTAACTTCGGATGATTGGATTTAAAAATGACTCGGGCATAATGTTCTCCAAACACTTCTGAAGCACTGACGTAAAAATCAAACCTTTATACAAACACGTATCGACACTAGAGAAGTTCCAATTAGACTGGGAGTGAGCATGCTGATGCGCTCCTGTCACTCTAAAGGCGAGCTGGGAGCACACCGGCAAGCTCTCGGTGCCTCGTAAAGGAACCCAGAGCATGCCGGGTTGCTAGCCATGCTGAACGTGTTAATCTACTCCAATTTTCTCCTCCATCTAGTCTGTTGCAAATGTCAATTTTCTCTTTGACAGCACTACTCTTTTTCATTTTGGCACACCACTTTTTTTTCTCACTAATTGCCACTGAAGTATATAAAAAGTAAAGTTACAACTTAAATGATAAACCGAACCTTTTAAAAACTCAACTGACATGGACAATCAAAACAATCTATAAATATCGTACATATTGACATCTCTTTTCTACTGATGAATGAGATTTGTAACAACAAATAAGGGTATATCAAACTATCTACTACCAAATTCATGTTGTTAGCATATCAAAAGCTAGTGTTAGTATTCAAAAACTCTAATCCCAAAATAGCATATTATTGTACTTAGTACAATACTTGTCTCATGTTACTTTATGTATTATATCAAATAGATAATAAAGCTGCTTTCTGTATTTGCTAGGTGTTTAGTCATATCATAGAAAAATTACCTTTTAATATATGATTAAATACACTGGGATTTTCCTACATAACAGGTAACCATTGCTTATGGTATCAGTTTTTGATGGTTTGTTAATGTCATTTTGCTTATTCATGTTAATCTACTACTTTTGTTACTTTAGTAATTTGTCTTTAAAATTGCAATTTCAGCGATAATAAATAATAATTTTTTTAAAATTTCCTTGTTTGATAAGTAAGAATTTGTTTATATATACAGTATAATCCACTTGATAGGATTTTCAAGAGACCACAGAAAAATAGCATCTTGAATGGGAACAGAAAATACTGTAATACCAACAAAATAATTCCATATCTACTTACAGAATTTATGTAGAATTGATACATGCTATCTATTACCACACATTTACCAAAACAATTTTAAACAAAAAAAAAAAAACAATAAAATTTGAAAGACATGTATGTAACACAAAAATACACATTTAATGAAAAACCAACATTCTGTACCTTATTACATTACTACTCTATACAATGGATATTTTTCTAGTGTTTATATCGTAAAATAATTTTCTATCTTATTTTGTTTAAATTTTTTTAAAGAAGAATTTAAAGTCAATGATTCCAATTGATTAAACTTGTTGATATCGTCGTCTAAAACTCCGGGTATACTGATGATGTAATGTCTAACATCACCCAGTGCACAAAGTCCTACAGCAGGCATTACTGGTGGCAAAGGCTTTTGTTCTTCTTCATCGTCATCATGATCCTCACTCTCCTCATTTTTAGTGAAAGCTATTGAAGCAACATCCTTCTCAATTTCCTGCACTGTTCGTATCTCTCAAGTTGTGATATAGTCGACAGATATATTGTCAGTAAAATTATCAAAATGACTTCCTCGACATTGTTGTCAGTGCACTGTAATGTCAGTCCACACTGAGATTATCTGACAGCCGCTTTTATGAAACACTTTTTACAGACCTTTGGATGGACTTCATTCCATGTCGAAGCAACGTAATTAATAGCATCCAAAATGTTTACAGGATATTACTGATTACCTTATTCCACGGCACATAAGTATCTTTGCACTAGTCACTTATGGTACAGCTGCTTTTCACCTTTTAATATCCCCTGGTCCATGGGTTGAAGCTGGCTTGTGCCGTTTAGGAGTAGACAAACAATTTTTATTTTTGTTAATTCAATATTTTTCGGATGTGCTGGACAGTTATCAGTAAGTAGAAGAATCTTTCTATTCTTTCTTTGAATGTTCAGATTACTTGGTCGCAATTTGTTTTTGATTTCTCAGATGTGAATTTTCCTCATAACACTTCAAAATTTTAAATTTATCATCAACCGATAAAGTATTGTTTTTTATCCTGCTCATCTCATAAACCTAAAAAACCCACTACTCTATAATTGATAACAACTACACACTGAAATAATAAATGATCCTATGATTACTTACTGCAAAAAATCTCCAATGTGACTGACTTGACATTTTGTATGACATTTGTGTTTAGAGAATGTAGGAAAAGTGGTAAGGGGTGAAAAGGAGAAAGGAGGAAATGTGTTCATGGTAGAATGTAGAACGTACTTGTATACGTACAGTAAATAAATCAAGGCATTTTTTCTAAGCACACAGAATCTTGCTCATGTCATCCTATGCCTTATAAACCTGGGACTCTATATCATTGGTATAAACATCCTGCTGAAACATTTTATACAGTCTTTATCAAAGTTCTATTAGTTTACATTTTAGATTCTGTTCTGTGACATAAGTATTTTTTACATCCATTGATGTGTTATACAGTACCACATCTGCTGAACTGCATAAAACTACCACAATGTGTTTTTACTGTAATTTATTACTACACGGTAATGTTGAGAAAATTGTTGTGCCAAAAAAGTGTATCAAGCTGTATTCATAGCATATTATCTGTGAAAATTAGTATGTTTTTTATGCTAAGTTTTACGGTATGAGAAAAAATCTTAATAAGTGGTTAGTTGTGTTTAACAAGAGTATTAAGCGGATTATACTGTTTAACAAAATTTATAAAACTATTATTTAATATATATTGATATTCATTCTACATTTATTCTCTCATTTCTAGATTCATCTAATTATTTGTTTTCATTATCTGTTTTTCAAAATATTTTTACATGTGTTCTGCACATTTCTTATTCTTTCCCGTTTTATTTCATTAGTTTTTATGGATAAGCATTTAAAATAAAATAAGTAGTACATTTATGAATAGAAATATTTAGTTTTTTGTTAACTATTTTCTGTAACAGTAATAAACAAAGAGATCTGCTTTACTGACTGTGCAAAGCACGCTCAGACATTTATGCTTGTAACTTTTATTTTTTTAAAAAATAGTAATTTAGTTCTTAGAAACAATTATAAATTACAATCAGTTTATGGCGTCATAAGCATTTGACAGATTTTGAATGTATTTTAGCTGCCATTCTGCCTGTTATGGCCAATTGAATCATGTCAGTATTGAAAGTTTTTAATAAATTTATAGATTAGCTTTTTTAGATACCTTTAAGTTTATAATTTATTTGCCATCAATATCAATCTCAAAGAGAAATATCTCTGTTATTGTAGTTAAAGGTTTTGAGAATGGGAATTTTTTAAATCCTTGAATGATAATTACTAACCAAATGTTAGATTATATTGTAAAAGGTAAGAAAGAAGATTTTACTGAATTTATATTTTGAAGCAAAACATGCTGAAATGAAATCTTTTAAAAAATAGTTGTATTAAAAAATTGTCTTGCCCCTAACATGCATAAATATATTAGGATGACTGAAAGTTAATTGCTTCATCCTAATGCCACCCATTCCCAGTCGTGTAAATGCTCTGCCACAGCCAATATAAATTGAAGAATGAGATACCATTAAATATTAATAATTAGTTATTACTTTGATAAGTCGGACCACATTAACCAGGATCTCCAGATAACCCAGATTGATTTTGTAGTACAATAAATGAGAAATAACAATAATTAAATAGGTACAGTAGATACATAAAAAGTCAAATAATTTATAAAAATGTCTAAGACATTCAGATAAACAAAATATAGAATGGAGTACAATAGATTTCTGTGAATCTATACATATACTGTACGTAACTAATTACTGGAACTGTTTGTATAACCTGGTTCAGAATTCTAGGTAACGCTCTAGGAAAACAGCATTTATCGCTTCCCCATACCCCATTTCCTCACTCACTGTGTCACTCTGAAAATATGATAGTCTGTTAAAATCATCCTTACCAGGCACATTGACGTTTGTGATGTGAATACATTTTCTTCAAAATCACGATAGTTAAATGAAAAAAATTAAGTTTTGAAAATGGGACAAAAATTAAAAGCAATAAGCAAAATTGATAAAGGCGAACTGTTGTGTAAAATTGCATCCCATGGTGTCAGTATCTATAGTATTAGACTGAAAGGAAATAAAAAGGACTAAAACTGGAAAATTCTTTCAAAATGATCACAAAAAACAGTTTGGAGAACCATTGTAAGGCTAATGGTTTTGTACTGAAAGAAAACTTAGTTTACCAGTCTCAGAGACACTTGCTCAAGAAACGTTCCTCAGTCTATTACATGAAGGGGATCCGAATTTCAGTGCCAGTCAAAGTTGGCTGGATAGGTGGAAATACATCAACTTACTATCACTGGCAAAAAATCTTTCTGGTGACAGAAATGCTTCTGATGACTTCAAAAACAAATTTTTAGATTTTGTAAAGGAAGAAAAATTTAACGGCTGATCAAATTTACAATGCTGACGAGACATGTCTTTCTATAAGATGTTACCCAGCAAAACTTTAGCCTCCAAAACTGAAAATGTGGCTAAGGGATACCAAAAATTGCAAAAATACTCACCATATTGGCATGCAGCAATGCAACGCAAAAACAAATTTCTGCTTCTTTTGACAGGGAAAACAAAAAATTCTCTAGCAGGATTCTTTACCCTGTTTTGTAAAAATAATCGTGATTCTTTACCAGCTGTCTATCGTTTTCAGAAATGTTGCATTCTCTTTCTCCGGTTTTCATTGCCTTTTGATGTATCTTTATCACAATTCTTTTCATTTAATTTCTGCTCTAAGTAAATTATCTATTGCCTACAGAGTACTGCAGTATTGTTTTTACTTTAATTATTGAATTGTTTTTTTTGTGTTACTTATCTAAGAGAGTGAGAAAAACTATTTTTAAATAAATTATAGTGTAGACTTGTATAAATAAACGTGGAATTGTCATAAATAATTAGACTTTTAAATGGCTTTTTACATGATATAATTATTTTATTTTCCAGGATGTTGAGATCACTTTTGACTGCAAGAGGATCAAATAAAGAAATGATCACTGTGTTTATAGATGGTTACTTTGAAGAACCGCTTCAGGTGACAAAATTGTTTGGATTGCGTGGTATACAGCATACTCCCCTTGGCACAAAAAATGCAAGAATTTCCCAACATTATAAAGCTTCACTTACAGCTACTTTCAACATTTTCCCTCATGCGTCTTACGCCATTATTTTGGAGGAAGATTTAGATGTTTCTGAAGATTTTTTTAGGTATTCTTCACCTTTATTAGAATTTAGTATAGTGGAAACTTTCATTTAGGATTAAAAATAAGGAAGTCAATAAGTTTCATTTGTTTCCAATCTATTTTAAGATATGTGGACCTTATTGATTAATGATTTTCCATAATTTTATGTCATTTGAAACCACACACAGATAATAATAAAAAATTACATTCGTTTTTCAATACCGAAAGTGACATATAACCTACACACAAATACCTAACCACTTAACACACAAACTGGCAGTTTATAACTCACTTATATTATATATTTAATGCATAAGATAAAGAGAAATGTAAAGAAAAAATATTATATTGCAAATATTTCTAAAAATGTTTTTATTTTGATACCAAAACAGATAAATTTAACTTTAATAAAAATCTAAAACAAACTAAACACTACAAACAAAAAAATTAGGCTAACCACAAATACACAGAAATAATATATAAGGGAGTATCGTAACCCTAAAAACATTCAAAATAAATATTACATATCAAAATACCAGAAATTTAAAACCAATCAAAGCAGGTGCAAAATTAGCTACAAGTATGGTGCCATCAACACAACATGTGATAGCATCAGATTTTGTATGCAACGTTAAAACTACACTATTCTCTGTTTGGAATGAAGAATGGCAAAATATAAATAGAAACAAGCTGAAGGACATCAAGAATACCGTACGATCATGGGGGTCATCTGACCGTTTAAATTGTAGGGTGAAAGTGGTGGTTACTCATTTTCGCATCGGCCACTCTTTGTTACGCATGGATGGTTGATGTGACATGAGGATCCACCACTATGTCAGTTTTGTGGAGGTACCATCACAATGAAGCACATTCTGCATGATTGTGATACGTTGACAGATTTGTATATTCGTTACGATCTTCGACGTAGTTTAAAGGTGGTTTTAAGGGGCGATGTCACGGCTATTGACGGTGTCATCGCTTTCTTGCGCCAGCTTAATCTATTTAATAATATTTGAATTTTGTATAACTTTAATTTCTTTAGTTTTAGATAATTAAAATTAGTTATAACTATTTATTTTGTTTTGGTTAGTTTCATTTATGGAACTTTTATTTTCAATTTTAAATAACACGAGGTACGCTAGATAACCTTAATTGGTTTTCCGCCTAAAAAAAACAAAAAAAATGTTTTTCCTGAAGATGCTGGTACTTATTTTATCAGCAAAAAGGTTTGAATAAATATGTATTAAAACTATTCTTGTTTTTTTAAATATTTAAAATTTATTAACTATGTTACAAGAAAACATCACTATATTTAGTGTGTGTGTGTGTGTGTGTGTGTGTGTGTGTGTGTGTGTGTGTGTGTGTGTGTGTGTGTGTGTGTGTGTGTGTGTGTGTGTGTGTGTGTGTGTGTGTGTGTGTGTGTGTGTGTGTGTGTGTGTGTGTGTGTGTGTGTGTGTGTGTGTGTGTGTGTGTGTGTGTGTGTGTGTGTGTGTGTGTGTGTGTGTGTGTGTGTGTGTGTGTGTGTGTGTGTGTGTGTGTGTGTGTGTGTGTGTGTGTGTGTGTGTGTGTGTGTGTGTGTGTGTGTGTGTGTGTGTGTGTGTGTGTGTGTGTGTGTGTGTGTGTGTGTGTGTGTGTGTGTGTGTGTGTGTGTGTGTGTGTGTGTGTGTGTGTGTGTGTGTGTGTGTGTGTGTGTGTGTGTGTGTGTGTGTGTGTGTGTGTGTGTGTGTGTGTGTGTGTGTGTGTGTGTGTGTGTGTGTGTGTGTGTGTGTGTGTGTGTGTGTGTGTGTGTGTGTGTGTGTGTGTGTGTGTGTGTGTGTGTGTGTGTGTGTGTGTGTGTGTGTGTGTGTGTGTGTGTGTGTGTGTGTGTGTGTGTGTGTGTGTGTGTGTGTGTGTGTGTGTGTGTGTGTGTGTGTGTGTGTGTGTGTGTGTGTGTGTGTGTGTGTGTGTGTGTGTGTGTGTGTGTGTGTGTGTGTGTGTGTGTGTGTGTGTGTGTGTGTGTGTGTGTGTGTGTGTGTGTGTGTGTGTGTGTGTGTGTGTGTGTGTGTGTGTGTGTGTGTGTGTGTGTGTGTGTGTGTGTGTGTGTGTGTGTGTGTGTGTGTGTGTGTGTGTGTGTGTGTGTGTGTGTGTGTGTGTGTGTGTGTGTGTGTGTGTGTGTGTGTGTGTGTGTGTGTGTGTGTGTGTGTGTGTGTGTGTGTGTGTGTGTGTGTGTGTGTGTGTGTGTGTGTGTGTGTGTGTGTGTGTGTGTGTGTGTGTGTGTGTGTGTGTGTGTGTGTTGTGTGTGTGTTGTGTGTGTTGTGTGTGTGTGTGTGTGTGTGTGTGTGTGTGTGTGTGTGTGTGTGTGCGTGCGTGCGTGCGTGCGTGCGCGTGCGCGTGCGCGTGTGTGTGTGTGTAGGCGGGCACTTGTTGGGAGTTTCAACTGCAAAGCGAACGCATTGTGGGGTCGCCAATTTTTGTGGGGAATCCCCACAATGCCACCCATGGTTTTTATATCTAAAAATAGTTTATATATATATATATATATATATATATATATATATATATATATATATGTCTTATCATCAGAAAACATGTTTAATTTAATTTTTGAGGACGTACCCACATCTATTTTGCTTGTAACCATTTTTTGCACACCTCTGAACTCTTCCTATTTTTAACACCACAGAGTGCTAGCGTCGCCAAACAGTATGCAGAGTATATACTTTTTACTTATAGGCAAGCTTTTATGGGGAACTGGAATCAACACTTTGGAACACTTCTTGTTCATGGTACCTTCAGGGGTTTTAATATATGACACTCTTCTTGTAGAGAGTATCTTGTGTGGAATCCACTCATAGAGAGAACAGTAATATCTTAACACTAAGTAGTTGTAACAAATCGTGTATTGTCAAAGCGTCTATTCGATTTAGGCTTTATAAATCACACATTTTCAACTATATTTATATTTATTATATTTTTCTCAACAGTTTTTATAAAAATATATTTAACACGTTCATTGCCAAGCTGGAAATAAAAAACTTCGTGTGGTGGCCAAATTTTTTTTATTTGGTTATATAGTGCTCAGAATAAGTAAATATAATATTTACAAACGTTTATTATTATGTACTTAGGAATTACGGTCTCTTATATCCATCACGCGATATCGCGTGATTGGCCATACATGAAGGGACATATGACCAAAACACGCGATATCGCGTGATGTATTATTCAACCAAATAGGTTACATAGTTTACAAATAAAAGCCATTTAAATGTATTAATGGTAATTACTTTAATTAGCAGACATTTATAATCATACAAAATTTGAAAAATTTACTCTAGATTGGAATTATACACTCAAAATTTACAAAATGGTTTCAAAATATATAACTATTTAGCATTGCAATCATGCAATTCAAAAAAACAGTCAAAACATAATGGTAGAGCACCTGGACAGTTATTACACTCAGGTGTGGTGTTTACCCTTTTTTTATTTTTATAGCAATTTCTGCAATCTTTTCTAGAAGTTGCATTTATTGTTTTGCCGGTGCAGAAACTTCGCGGTTTGGCTTTCTCAATTTTAGTTAGCTTGTGTTGGACTCAGTCTCATCGTGTCTTCTGTGTCGTCTGAGTCAGAGGTCATTTCTGTCAAATAGGATTCAATAATTTGTTCCCTGAAATCATAAAGTGACATGTTCTTCTGATTAGAATATTTGTCATAGAGTACCCGGGCGTTTAACAGACTCATCATCAAAGTATGTATAAAAATTTTCATATACCATCGTAAAGTTTTCCTTTCGCAAGGATAGTAACTTAGCATTTGATCTTGTAAATCAATGCCTGACATACTTCTGTTGTAATTTATGATGGCTGCAGGTTTTGTTACCACAGTACCACGTTTTGTCAGGAAATTCAGTAGATATATAATTAATCTCTCTCTTGTCCTTCCATTTTCCAATATGAACACCGTTATGACACTGCGAAACATTTTCGCCTTTTTTTAGTTTTTTTGTGACTATACTATTTGGGTTATCTTTACGTTTCTTGTTCAATGTGCCAGTGCAATATGTATTTTGCTCCAAGAGTTTTGCAGCTAAACCATAGCTGATATAAAAATTGGTCATAAACACTGCATGGCCAACATTCAATTTTCCCTTTAATAACTTTTCCACTATTTTTTAGGTTTGGCCTTTCCCTGCAGTTGGATCCAACGTACTGGCAAACACATTCACTTTTAGGATGGTACCATTTGGTTCCGCAACTACATACAACTTAATTCCATATTTGTGTCTCTTCCCCTTGATATAATGACGGAAAATATCGCGTGATTGGCAATGAACATACATTTTCTCCTAATATGTTTTATTTATCCATGTTTTTGTAATTAGAATTTAAAAATCATAGTTTCTAATAATTGCATGTAGGTTATACTTAATTTATCAGATAACATTTTGTGTTGTTATTATTTTGCATAGATATGTTTGCATTTAGACCAGTGGTTCCCAACAGGTGGTCCGCGGACCCCTGGGGGTCCGCGAAGCCATCGTAGGGGGTCCGCAGAATGACCACAAACTTTTCTTGCCGCGTAATGCAAACACAGGCACGCATAACGCAAAATGGTGTGACAGCGCCTGTGATTGCTATGTATGGAAACTCACAGCGCGTTGACGATGTCTATTGACCTTGAGTTTGACAAACGTAGTTACACTGACTGCCGCTTGCAGCGAACTTGCGCTAGGGTCTACTCTGTCTAGTCTAGTCGTCTGTCTACTAGCCACCAGTGCGCTGACATTGTCATTAGAAGTGTTTGTTTTGTTACAAACTGTACATAACAAGTTTATTTGTCGTAATACTACGAGTGTTGTTTGGGATAGTAATCATGGATAAGTGGTTAAAGTGTGGCACTTTAAAAAGGGACAGATCGGAAGTTAAAGAAGATGGCGATGACATTATTCCAGTGAAAGTGCAGTCAGTGTCAGACGAACATAACCTCTCGAAAAACAGTGTCTCGGCTAAAGTAAGAAAATACAATAGTGATTATTTATTGTTGGGATTCACGTATTCTGGGACTGAAAATGTACCTAAACCACAGTGTGTTATTTGTTTTGAAATACTTTCTAATGAAGCCATGAAACCTGCTAAACTACGTCGCCATTTAGAAACAAAGCATCCGGACTGTAAAAGTAAGTCTGCAGAGTTTTTTAAAATTAAGTTGGGTGAACTTTAAAACAGCAAAAAATTAATGTCAGTAAGTGCTGGAATAAGTTCAAGTGAAAATGCAACCATAGCATCATACGAAGTTTCCCAACTTGTGGCAAAGTCTGGGAAAGCTCACACAATTGCCGAAGAGCTGATTTTGCCGGCAGCTGTAATATTATGTAAAAGAATGTTAGGTGATTCTGCTGCAAAAATTATGAGTACTGTTCCCCTATCAAATAATACAGTACAACGGAGAATTTCCGATATGGCAAGTAATATTGAGGATAATTTATTCTCAAAACTATCTAAGTGTAATATGTTTGCCCTGCAATTGGATGAAAGTACAGACATATCAAAAAAAGCTATAATGTTGGTATTTGTCCGCTTTATATTTGAAAAACAATTACATGAAGACTTCCTCATGTCATGTGAATTACTTCACACAACTGCGGAAGCCATTTTTAACGAACTCGACGATTTTTTTAAGAAACACAACATTGCCTGGAGTTAATGTGTTGGCTTGTCTACAGATGGGGCAAAAGCAATGTCTGGTCAGAAAACAGGGCTACATGCTCGTATCAAAGTTGTTGCGCCAAACGTAAAATGGACACATTTCTTTATTCATCGTGAAGCTCTAGTAGTAAAGAGATTACCAGAAACAATGCAAAAAACATTCAATGAGGTTGTAAAAGTGGTTAACTACATCAAAACTCGCCCCCTTCAATCTAGATTATTTTCATTGCTATGCAAGGAAATGGGAAGTGAGCATGACCAACTCCTTGTTCACACTGAAGTCCGCTGGCTTTCACGTGGAAGAGTTTTGAACAGGTTTTTTGAACTTAGAGATGAGGTTCTTGTCTTTCTTAGTGGAAGCCAATATGAGGGTTTCCTCACTGACTTTTTGCAGCTTTGCACAGTAGCCTACCTAGCTGATATTTTCTATCATATGAATATCTTAAATCAAAGTCTACAAGGAAACAATGTTGATATGTTTCAAGTCCACGATAAAGTTAGTGCTATGATAAAAAAATGTCAGATATGGGCAACACGTATTGAGAAAGGTTCCACCACAAACTTTCCCACTCTGCAACAATTCATTGAATCAGCTGATGTCAGTTTACCTCAACAATTCATAGGTGAAATAGCTGAACATCTTCGAGGTCTGTCAGCTACATTTGGAGAATATTTTATGATTAGGTCAGAAATCCATTTACTTGCCGGGATATTGAGAGCATTTCTACTCTCACAGATAAGGAACAAGATGAACTTGTCGATTTAACAAGTAATGGGACAATGAAAAATGTCTTTGATGATACAAAACTCATTGAATTTTGGCTAATGGCCCATGAATGTCATCACGACCTTAGCAGCAAAGCCCTCAAGACACTCCTTCCATTTGTAACAACATATCGTTGTGAACAAGCATTTTCTACCATGTGCTTCATGAAAAACAAATACAGAAACCGGCTCGATATGCAGTACGATTTTCGGGTCAAAGTATCAAGCATTCAACCCAACATCTCAGAACTTATTAAGTCAAAAAAGAGATTTAACTTGTCACATTAGTAGTCAATATTAGGAACTGGAGATACAAATCGAAGATAGACATTCTTGCCCTTCTCCAAATGTTAAATGGGACGATGGTATTGTTATTGTATGTAAAATTTTTACTTGGTTCTTTATATGTACAATAAGATTAATAAATATTTTAAAGCTAATTTATCACTCCTTTGCCGTTTTACTTGTATTTACATTGATTTTTAATACTAATTCAAATACTTCTTGCAAATATTACCTGTTTTGACTTTTTATTGCAAGAAAATTAACATAGAAAACCCCCTACTTTTTAGGTACCAGAATAGTACAAAATGTCATTTTCAGGTGTTTGATTTTAAAAAATTTTCTGGGGTAAGGGGGTCCCCAGCATTCCCATGTAAATGTAGGGGGTCCCCCACACTATTTTGTTGGGAACCACTGATTTAGACTAACTGAAATATTTCAGAAGTTGATAAAACTTAGTTCGTCTTCTTCCGCTTATGTAAATAAATAACACACCGCCTACTGTCTAGATAAAAATTCAGATGTATTTGAAAAAAAATATTTCATGTAACATAATTCATCTATTACCACATAATGTTTTTTTGTTTTTTTGACAATGTAACCACAAAGGTTTTTTTTTTTTTTTAAATTTAAAACTTGATAAACAGTCTTATTATACACCATGCTTTATCTGTTAGATGATTCATTTAATAAGGATAATAATTGTATGTATTAAGAAATTTAAGAATCGGCCCACTTGAAACTTATGAACAAAAATCTAAATGTTAATGGCCACAGATTTAAGGGTCAGATATGTTACATGCTAGGATAATATTAGAGCAAAGAAATAAATTTAGACACTTTGGTGTGAATTGAAGGAATGATAATTATTCTCATCTAGAAACGTTACAAATAGAAATTAACTGAGCTGTCCCGAAACACGGAATTAAAATGAAGGGACAATTTTATTTCTTATTACATGTAATTTATTATATACAGCTTTAGTCCAATTAAATAAATTCTTTTTAGATATGTACGGTTGAATTTAAATCTTGTTTGTCTTGTAGAGAATTTGGCGAGAGATCATCATCCTTAAATGCTTACTATTTATTCGTTAATTTTTAAAATATACTAAACTTTTGGTTGCACGTTTTTAAATATAAGAAAACCTGCCTATAATAAAGGCTAATGTCTACAATACTCAGGCTAATTTGAAACTAATTTTTTCCTAATCTCTTTCTCATGTATCCCTGACCTAAGATGATTAAGTGTCCACAGTTTATGTTGTCATATCAGACAGATTTGTGTAAACAAACATGGGTCGTAGTCGTTCCAGGATAGAGGGAAAACAAGACATCACAGTTGTGCACTCATCCCTTATCATTTTCATATAAATCTATATCTGCAAAGCTATCTATGAACCATGATCACCTGTCTAAGAAGTATTCTTGTAAGCGGCTTATGGCAGCGGGAACTTTTTGTTTAAATACTCCCTCATGATTGTACTCACTTGTAATCGTGATTGTTTTATGATCGTGAGTACATGTATTCACTGTTTTTCTTCATTCAACCGTTTCTATCTCCCTCTCGCTTACATTTGTGACTTGAAAACAAATCACTCAGGGCAGTAGGTCTCGCCCTTCAAAAGCACCAAAACATTGAAAATATTGAGCATAATATAATATCGTATTAGCGGCTTTGTCCCAAGTAAAGTATTTCACTCAAATATAAGTTTCGAGTTACGTTTAAGAACAAGTTGTGCATTTGCAATTAACAATATTTAACAACTATATACAAAATTTTACGTTGATTACTTCACTAGATCTAAGAGCACCAATATACAAATATAGGTGTGTGTGTGTGTGTGTGTGTGCGCGTGTGTGTGTGTGTGTGTGTGTGTGTGCGCGCGCGTGCGTGTTGCAACGTCCCCCCCCCCCGGCTCCGGTTCGGTTTTGTTGGCACAATTTCATTTATTTATTATATATTTATATATCTGCTGCTATTATTTTTAAATGGCTGTAACTTTTTTGTTATTTGAGTTTTTAAATTCTGTTTTCATTACTGTTTATTATGGATTTTTTGGTCATTTCAAAATGTCGATGATAGTTCTACATGACCTAGTTCTCAAGTTAGCATTTTTCGGCACTTAGAAAATTTTCACTGCACTCCCGTTTGTCAAATTTAGTTAGTTATTACAGTTTCATGCTATCATAATTTTTAATTTGTCTTAATAATACTTATTCAAAATTTTACTCACTTCTTGACTCTTTACTATGTTTATCATACCATAAATTAAAACCTTATTATTTAAATATTAAAATTGTTATTTAAACAATAAGAAATTATTAATTCCTTAATTTGAACGGTGATTCAGACCATTACAGTGTGTGTGTGTGTGTTCAAACGGGCAAAAATTCTGTTTGAAGGCTTGAAAGCCGAAATTTAATAAATAATTTTAAAAAATAATAAATTTTAATTAAAAAAATATTAAAATAAAATGTTACAAGACTAAAGGAATAATAATTATAAAACAAATTGTTACGGTAAAGCCAAATAATTTTAAAAGATTTTACAAACTAATCGCAAAGATCAAAGTCGAAGGAGATAAAGGTAGGAGTGGGAAACGATATGCGAGTTCAGTTGGATGGGGAGAATTGGATTCGAGACACCGGGCAGATTAGATATATGAGCAGGTGTTTTTAAGTTTTCTTTGACATCATCCTGTCGGGCTAAAGAGTTAATTCTTAGCCTTGCCAGGAACAAAAACTGTTAGTACAAATTTCTCAATGTAAAATTACCGCAGTAGAGTCATTACGAACGGAACTATAAAGTTTTCAAAATTAACAGATAACCGGTAATTTATAATATGTATTTCACTTGTAATTATCAAATTCGGAATGAAGAAGAGATTGGAGTATGCAGCCAATTCACTGGAGAAGAGGGACTCATCGCAAGAACACAGGAGAGGAGGTGGAACATTCCTGAACTATTCCGGACGGGATCAGCATCCATTTGCTGGCAAAATCAGGCGACTGAAGATGACGTTTTCCTTTAAAGGAAAGTCCAATCCAGTCATGCTTAACTTTGCTTCTTAAAGAATAATTTCGAATAAATTTGTTAAATTAAGAAAAAAACCATTTCAAGAACAGATTTAGCTTTACTTAAATTCATTTAAAATTGTTCAAATATAAAATTATGGAAATTTATTATATTTTAAATTATAAAGGTTATACCTATATAAAAAAAGATATATAAAGAAAGATATTTCACGTAAATTCTTATAAATCTATAGTATAAAATAATCTAATATATTTTCATTTCAAAAATTGATAACTTTTAGCAAATATATACATAGGGGAATAGAATGATTTAATATAATAACATAATTATAAATTACATAAAGATAGGATATGATTGTTGAGTAAGTAAGATGTTATTGGGAATTGAATAAGAAGTGAAGAATTAAATATTTAATAGAAGGAATTTCATATAAATTAAACGCTAAGTTATATATATAGAAAAAATTCAAGTTTATTATCATATTATATAAAATTCACTGGTAAAAATGTAAGCAAAATCAGGAAGTATGTTACTTTAATTTGTTTTATAAAGAGAGATCAAGCCAAGGTGTGGCAAGGAGTTTTTTTAATTTTTCGGCAAATATTAAATTTCTTCAGTGAATAATATTAATTTTATAAATAATTAAAACAAATAAATTATTCAACAAATTAAACATCAAATAGACTTTAATTGATATGAATTTACTACAGATATTCAAGATTATATATAATTATTTTGATGATGTTGTGTTAGGGGTAAAGGTGCTAGATTAAATAAATAATTAATGCCTGTAAATTTGTGCATGCTTTACCACCTTATAGATAAAAAGAAAATTTTGATTTTCCAATTAGCTGTCATTAGTGATGATTTAGCTAAATGACTCACAGTTTCTTACTAAAAGGTTTCCAAGTACCAAACACCTCAAATAGCAGACACCCCACCCCAAGTATTATACTAGTATAGGAAAATACTCCGCTAATTGGTTTTTCATTCGAAATCTAGGAATTCATTCCTAGGAGATCTAGGCAGGGATGTTACAGGCTTCGGTTGACTGACCGAAATTCCTCCTAGGTCATTATACCATTACAGGGCGACTGGTAAGTATTAGGGAGACATAGGAGAACGGACAGGATCAAATAGGTATTAGGAAAGGTAGGTCCTAATACTTACCAGGTAAGGAAAAGTCTCGGAGAATAATATATAAATAAAGATGAATGACGAAGGTTGAAGAATAATAGGGGAAATATAAAAAGGGAGTAATTGAATTATTGAAGGAAATAAATAAATAGTAGGTAAGGAGTAAATAAATAAAGAAGTAAAAATAAGAATAGTTGAGTATAGATAATAAGTAAAGAAGAAGTAAAGACCCGTTGCGGTGTGTGTGTGTTGCAAGGGTACCTCCCCCCCCCCCTAGACCACCTCAACCTGCTACCTGTCGAAAATTGCCTACAACCTAGCTAAATGAGCACATGTCCAAAATCCCACTTTATATGTACATCCTGGGAATGTTGTCTATAAAGTGTATTTAAAGTCATGGTAAGGTCAGTGATCTGTCAAATGGTCTAATTATATGTCAGCTTTATCTAATCATAAATTAGCCTTACTATGCTTTGAAGACATCTCTCCACCATGCTCCTGCTTTAGTGAGGTCCGTGCAAGATATAGTCTTACCATATCCACCTAAAAAGGGTCCTGTGTCTCATATGATAAAACCTGCCAGTGAGTGTCAACTCCTGGGCTTTAAAAACAAAACCAACTCGTCCTTAAGCTAGCTCATAATTTATAATTTAATTTAATTAATTTCTCTGGATGGGTTACTTGATTATCTTTAGGTTGCACTGTGATTCATGGCTATTTATTATTAAATAAATATGACTGACTCTAATAGACTGGATTTTAATAATTATATCGATTTTAATAATTTACTATTATAATTAAAATTATGATTAAAATTTAGAGAGTACTGTATACTTATATAGGAAGAGGTTAGATGAAAAATTAACAGAAACTCATTGGGATACAACAGAAAAACAATACCAATATATTTCAAAAGTAATACATGAATCAGCAAAAGAAGCTTTAGGTGAAATTGATATTAAAGATAAAAAGAATACGTTTTATTATTGGGATGAAGAAATTAAAAAAGAAGTGAAGATTAAAAAAGAGAAATATTTAAAATGGTTAAATACAAAGAAAATTGATGATAAAATAGAACTTAATGCACAACAAGCAAAAATTAGAAGAATGGTTGCAGAATCAAAAAACAGAAGTTGGGAACAATCATGCCAAAAGATAGAATCTTTTATTGGAGGGAAAAGAAGTACAGAAGCTTGGAAAACTTTGAAAACATTAAGAAAAAACTCTAAGGAGTCACAACAAATGACATATATTGATTTTCAAACGTGGGAGGAATATTTTAAAAACTTATTAACAGAATGCAGAGAAGAACATTTGGAAAAAAATCAAAAAGAAATACCAGAAACAGTAAATAATACCTATCTAAATTTGGATATGGAAATAGTGATACAGGCAATAAAATCTATGAAAAATGGAAGAGCTTCAGGACCGGGAGGAATTCCAGCCGAACTATTAAAGTATGGTACAAATAAATTATTTGCAAATTTGAAGGAACTTTTTGAAAAATGTTTGAATGGAGAAGAGACACCAGAAGAGTGGAAAATAGGCTATATATCCACATTACATAAGAAAGGTAATAAGAAGCAATGTGAAAACTATAGAGGAATAACAGTTACAAATACATTGAGCAGAATTTATGGAAAAATAATTAAGCAATATTTAGAAAATGAATACAAGGATATGGAGGCTGAGGAACAGGCAGGTTTTAGAAGAGGAAGATCAACGATAGATCACTTATTCTGCTTAGAACAAATAATTGAAAAGAAAGTAATTCGTTTACAACCTCTCCATTTAGTATTTATAGATATAGAAAAAGCTTATGATAATGTACCATTATCAAAGTTATGGGAAGTGTTAAAGTCAAATGCTATAAGTCAAACTATAATCAAGGCAATTCAAAATTTATATAAAAATTCTATTTCCAAAATAAAAATAGGAAACAATCTGTCAACAGGTTTTGAAGTAACAAAAGGATTACGCCAAGGATGCTGTCTGTCACCCACATTATATAAAATTTATACAGAAAAGGTTTTGAAAAATTGGAAGAATAAATGCAAAGGAATGGGAATCCCAGTAAACAATATCACAATTTATTCTTTACAATTTGCAGATGACCAATTGATTTTAGCTCAAGATTATGAAGACATTGAATATATGACTCGAAAGATAATAGGAGAATACAAACTATGGGGATTGAATGTTAATATGAATAAAACTAAATACATGGTCATAGGAGAAAAAAGTAAAGACTTAATAATAGAAGAAGAAAATATTAAAAGAATATCACATGTTGAGGAATGTAAGTATTTGGGAATGAAAATTACAAATGATGGGAAACAAGATAAAGAAATTGGATCGAAAATAAATTTGGGAAAAACAACAATTTCAATGTTAAATGGAATTTTATGGGATAAACATATAACTAATCAAACAAAAACAAAAATTTTTAATACAATAGTACGAAGCATAATGACATATGGATCAGACGTTTGGATATTGAAATCAACATTGACAAAGAAATTATTGGCAACTGAGATGGACTTTTGGAGACGTTCTGCGAGAATATCAAGATTGGATAAGATCCGAAATCAAATAATTAGAGATAAAATGGAAGTACAAAATTTAATTACAGATTTTATAGAACAAAAACAGTTAATTTGGTATGGACATACGAAAAGGATGAATGATGAAAGACTACCAAAGATGTTGTTGGAATGGACACCACCAGGGAGAAGACGAAGGGGAAGACCATCGAAAACGTGGATACAGGAAATTAGTGCATCTTTAATCAAATGGGATATACCAGAAAACTTGTGGACAGATAGGGATGAATGGAAAAACAAAATTAAAAACTGTATTTCATTAGACTTAGGTTAAAATGTAAAACATTGTAAAAAACCTGTCAATAATAATAATAATTAAAATTTACTAGTTGGGAAATAATTAAATTTATTATTTTGGTACACAGGATTAATTCGATAAAATTACTCTTTTGACTGTTGTTGGAAAACTGAATTTAATAATAAAGAAAGTTTTATTTTTTTATTTTATATATGTAACTGAAATAAATATCTTAAAGTCCTTAGCTACATCTATTGGTAAATGTCTTTTTAACTGAAAGGTATTGTTCTTTGTAGCTGTTTGTTGGCTTCACAATATTGTTTTAAAAACTAAATTGTCCTTAAATAAACTAAAATTAGCTTGATATTTATCTCAGGTAGGTTGGCTAATTTGATTCAATTATTATAAATTCCAAATTTAATTTATGATCTAATTTTGTGCCAGTTCAATAAATTTGCATATTGTATTATTCAAAACAAAATTATTACTAATTCTACTACCACAGAAATTATTTATTTAAAAGCTTTTGAATATATATATATATATATATATATATATATATATTTTATATATATATATATGACAATCTGTGATTACAACTTGTATTTATTTTATTTCATTTTCTCATATTTCTTTTTGTGTTTTCTCTTATATATATATATATATATATATATATATATATATATATATATTGAAATATTTTAATCAAAACTAATTTTCAAAATTTATCACTCGTTCGGCAAATAATAGACAATTTGTAATTGATTTAGTTTAATGATTTCTGGTTGAGAAATTATTTATATTTTTCTACAAGTCAAAATATTAATAACTATTTTTTCCCAGTTTATTTAAATACTGGTTGCAATAACTTTACTGTATTTTCTTATATAATTCTGATTGAATTTATTTTATAAATATGTGACTAATCTTTTTATATTTTTCCATAAGCTTTACTATTTTTATTTTATACTGGCAAACATTTGAACATTTTATCTCTTTAGAAATACCTGACGTAACATTTTACATAACCATTTTTATAAATTAAATATTTTGTAATTTTTAATTTATTTATCAATGAAATAAAGCCATTATTTATATCTTTTCACATTTAAATTATTTATTTGAATATTCGAATCTTTACTGTAAACTTTGAAATGTATTTCAAAATCAAATTTTGTTAAACTACTAAATTTGTATAGAAATCATGACTTGCCCAAAATTCGCACATTCCTTGATACTTTCCTAGGTCCTAGGAGATGACTTTATGCTTCCAGACTGGAGGTTCTTCTTGTCTGGAATTCGGTCCATCCAGGAAACAGGAACGGACAAATTCGGCGGAGCCAGTTTCTTGAAATATGAAATTTTAGCCGTGATTCATCATAATGCGGTGCCTAGTTTGCACTAGACATAAATTAAAGACATTCTACATTATCCCGCACTTCGCGGCCTCGAGTTTATGATCTATAATTTCATTTTTGTATTTCTTCAAGTTAAAGAAACTGTGACCTCGGTCTATTGCCTACTAACGAGAGCGCCCCAAACGCTCCGGGGACGGTTTTATCGTCTTTATTCCCCCACCTTCAGTTCCAGCGGGTCTAACTTGGATTTTGCCGTTTTTTCATGTCTTAAAACTGTTTATTTAAAATATTGTAGAAACCTGATTTTTACGTAGCACACAGAACACTCCCGAATTCATGATTTTTGTACAATTACAGTTTATTTTATAATTATACAGTTAATAATTAATATTCATGGCTTGGAAAATTTAGTTAAAATATATTTTATAAATTGAGATTCTTTCAATTTTTTATTTAATTGTCACGGGATATTTCAGCCCATTACAATGTGTGATATTTAACATTGTCCATTATTATTCCATTGCACTGATTTTATAAAGTTATTATATGTTAATTGTAAACAATTATTTCACCAGTAAGTGCAATTAATTTTTACCTTGGGATGAGACACCTTTCGGTCTCTTGACCATTGTCGAATCACTGAATTATATTGCTGATGTCGTTTTTTGGTCCGAGATAATAAAATGTCTCAATAACACAAGCCATAAAATAAATACAGAAAAACATACACTATCTGGAACCTAAAAAATTATCTGTAACGACTGCAACGCAATTTAGATTGGAAAAACAACTAGATCTTTCAAAATAAGATCTTCGGAGCATATAAGAACATTCAAAAGCAATAATAACAACTCATCAAATGTAGCAGAACACGTAATATTACACAACTATACAATAACAAATTACGAAAATAACCTAACCATACTTGTAATAAATAATAATCCAAAAGAACTAATATCACTTGAAAACTACCAAATTTATAAAAACAAACTCAATAACCTAATTAACCAACAGACATCATATACAAAAGCACTTAACTAAGTGTGATACGTAATGGCTTACTTGCTGACGCGTTTCAAAACATTTGTTCCTTTTATGAAGCTAACCTTCTACTGGCGGCATTGTGTTAGGTATAGAGGCTTATATAGAATAACCTACCGGTTTGACCGATGTAATAGCTGGTACAATCGGTAAGTTATTCTATACACACTTTGAAGAACACATTACCCAAAGAAATTAAACAAACCCAAAATCCGACTGCGCAAAACACCTAAAAAACACATAACACACACAGACATACATACTAATGTTCTCCACATATTAAATCAAAGTAAAAAACTAACAACTTTAGAAAAATACGAGATATACAAACACTAAGCAACAGATAAAGAAAACATATTAAATGGTCATACACATTTTGAAGCCAACAGCCTTTTCCGTTGCATGACACACAACCAAAATAACCCACCCCAACCCACAGTCATAAATATATCCCGTTACAGCCTTTATACCTAACACAATGCCCCCAGTAGAAGGTTAGCTTCGTGAAAGGGACGAATGATTTGAAACGCGTCAGCAAGGAAGCCGTTACATATTCACCTATGTTAAGTCACTTTAATTTAAGTTAAGTACTTTTTAATTATAGTTTAATCAGTGAATTCAAGATGATTACATCAAGCAACTTTTATATACAAAAGACCCACTATTCAAAAATATCATACATAGAACACATGGCAAAATGCATATGATCTCAACTACGAAGAACCAACATCACGGACCGACAAACAACATCAGCAATATAATTCAGTGATTCGACAATGGTCAAGTGACCGAAAGGTGTCTCATCATAAGTTAAAAATTCGTTGCACCTAATGGTGGAATAATTGTTTACAATTAATATATAATAATAACTAAATAATATATATATACATATATATATATATATATATATATATATATATATATATTATATATATATATATATATATATATATATATATATATATATATATATATATATATATATATATATTTAGGTTAGTTTTGGTTGGTAAAGATTATTTAGATTTTTGGGACTAGGAGACTGACAGACTTACCTTGGTAAGAGTCCACTCTGTAGTCTTGAAATAGAAACACATAAAAGCACTTAACCAATGATATATTTCAACCACACAGTGGTCTTTGTCAATCGAAGAGAAAGAGAAAATCTCTATATATATATATATATATATATATATATATATATATATATATATATATTGATATTTTACGTTGTCCATAATTTTTCCGTTGCACTGACTTTATATAGTTGATATATTACTATTGTAAATACTTTTATCCACCACTAAGTGCAATAATTTTACCTTGTTGTGATGAGGCACCTTTTGGTCACTTGACCATTGTCGAATCACGGATATTTTTCTGGTGTAGATGTTCGTTCTGTGATGTTGGTATTTGTTGACGTTACACGCATATTCTCTTGATCTGCGTGTATGATGTTTTTTTATAGTATGTCTTCTGTATATGTGGTTTGTAGGTTCATTAAATTGTTGTGTGTATGTTATAAATGTGGTATTTTTCTAGTGAGTTAAATTCTATTGGGTTATTATTTATTTCAAGTATGGTTAGGTTATTTTCATGGTTTGTTATTTCATGTTTATGTGATATTAGGTGTGCTGCAACATTTGATACTTTTGTATTTTTATTTTTGAATGCTCTGTAATGTTCTTCGAATCTTATTTTAAATGATCTGGTCGTTTTCCCTATGTAAAATGCATTGCAGTCATTACATGTAATTTTGTAAACCCCTGATAGTTTATGTTTTTCTATATTTGTTTTGTGGTTTGTGTTATTAAGATATTTTATTATTTTGTTGTTAAGTTTGTATGTTGGAATGTAGTATTCTTTGTTGTATATATTTGTTATTTTTTCTATTTTGTTATTGGTGTATTTATATTTTAGGTAGATTTTTTTATTTTTATTATTTTTGTGTTCAGGTTGTAGTGTTGTGTTGAGGTTAGGTTTTTTTTTGTAAATTTATTGTATATGTTTTTTATAAAGTGTTTGTTGTATCCATTTTCTATTGCTATTTTTGTAATGTTATCCAATTCTTCATTTAATTTTTGTTTGTTATCTTGTGTGTATTTTATTGCTTTATTTATCATGTTACTGTGAGTGTTAATTTTGTGTGTCCAGGGGTGATTAGAGATTTGTAGTGTATTGTGGTGTTGTTGGAAGTAGGTTTTCTGTGTACTGTATCGAACATCTACACCAGAAAAATATCAGTGATTCGACAATGGTCAAGTGACCGAAAGGTGCCTCATCACAACAAGGTAAAATTATTGCACTTAGTGGTGGATAAAAGTATTTACAATAGTAATATATCAACTTCATATATATATATATATATATATATATATATATATATATATATATATATATTTTAAACCGACATAGGTTATTCATAGGTTATGAAAAGCTTTGAATATAAATTAATAAATATTCTTGTATTTGAATAAACTATGTTGTTTTAAATTATTAAACTAGAAAACGTATTTTATATTTATATATTGGTACCAAGTTTGTTTGGTAACAATAGTTTTGGAGGACCAATAATTATTATAATTATATAAATTAATAGTTTGTACTTACGTGCACCATGGAATACACACTTATCACACTCGCATATTAAATAAGCGATTTCTGTCCAGAAAACTTGTTCGTATTCCCCGCACTGGTCACATTCGGTTTAAAAATTAATAAAATAGTAGCATTCACGTATACTAGTTCCTAAGGTACGGAGATTGAAAAGTATAATAATATACTAGAACGTAGGGGTATAGGTCTACACTCCGGAAAGGTCTAACTTGCTCTGCCGTTCAAACGGCAGAACAAACCTTATCACAGGTGAGCTTTGTCTGACTTTGGCGGCGGGTTTAAAATAAAAGAAATGAGTCTATATTAATTTTAAATTCGTAACATACCGGGGGCCTTGAATAATTCTAGGATTCAAAGAGAACTAACACAAATATAATATCTTGAGAGTTTATAAAAATAAAATGTTCATAAAGGAAAATAAAAATATCTCTTTTACAAAAATTGAGCGCACTATGGCGCAAGTTCATTATGAGCGTAGAGGTAGAGGGAAAATCTTGTGAGCAGGTCTTGTCAAGGTTCCCTGCTTTGTCTTCAAATGAACCACTCTTAGTACACCATCCTTTCCTGGAGAAACACTACTTATCCTAGCCAGAGGCCATGCGAGAGGTGGTGCAGGTTGATGCACTAACACGAGGTCGCCGACGCGCAGGTTGACAGTTGGCACGTTCCCCTTCCCCCGTTGCTGAAGAGTATGGATATATTCTAGATGCCATCTATTCCAAATACGCTGGTGAAAGGCCTTGATTAGCTGCCAGTGCTCGAGTCGGTTGGCAGGAACGTTGAAAAGATCTTTTGGAACTGAAACCAATGAAGATCCTATTAAGAAGTGACCCGGGGTGAGTGCATTGAGGTCTGAGGCGTCGTTTGACAGAGGTGTGAGAGGTTTTGAATTCAAAATAGACTCTACTTGAGTTGTGAGAGTGGAAAATTCACATAGAGTTAAAATATGTTCACCGATGACACGTCGGAGGTGATGTTTTGCACTCTTGATTGCTGCTTCCCAAAGACCACTTTGATGAGGAGCTGCAGGTGGGTTGAAATGAAAGTTGATATTGTGTTGTAATGAGAATTCAGCAAGAGGGGTTCGGCCTGAAGAGATGATGAGATTTTGTAAAGCATTATTCGCTCCAACGAAATTCGTTCCACAGTCAGAATAAATATTTGTGCAAAGACCGCGTCTAGACACAAATCGGGTGAGAGCGGCAATAAACCCATCTGTCGACAGGTCCGATACTACTTCAATGTGTACAGCCTTTGTCACAAGGCAAACAAAGATACAAATATATGCTTTGGTCAAGCGAATCGAGCGCAAATTGTGCATTTTGATGTTAAAAGGACCTCCGTAGTCAATTCCGGTGTTGAGAAACGGACGAGAAGGAGTTAATCTTGCTTTTGGTAAATCACCCATGAGCGGAGATATATTGTGAAGCTTGTGTCGAAAACATACATCACATTGAAAAATGCGAGAGCGTATTACACGAGAGTATCCACACATCCTGTGCAAGAAGTGATTGAGTCAATTGAGCGCCCGAGTGAAAGTATTTTCGATGATAAAAATCAATAAGAAGGTTGATGACATGGTGTCGTTTGGGCAAAATCACAGGATGTTGCACATCCGTAGGAAGTTTTAAAGCGTTGAGACGTCCTCCCACTTACATATATCTTGTAATAATCTTCCAGTGCTGAATTTTTGTGTCTGCTTTAGACTTTCTTAACCAATTATAGTTTTAATAGTCATTGCTTAACATAAAATTTATGTGTTTCAGTTACTTCAGCCAAACAGTAGAGCTGCTGGAGAAAGACCCAACACTTTTCTGTATTTCTGCATGGAACGATCAAGGATATGAACACACTAGCAGCAATTCTTCTATCTTATATCGAGTAGAAACTATGCCGGGTTTAGGATGGATACTGAAACGAACTTTGTATAAAGAAGAACTTGAACCTAAATGGCCATCTCCTGAAAAGGTACAGTTTAATAGCCATTGTTTTTGTGCATATTTGAAAGGACTATTTGTTTTTAACAACTGTGAAGATAATGTATTAAATGTATTCCTTTATAAATTCATTAGAAATTAACATGTTTACAGGCAGCAAAATAAATCATATATTTCTAACATTTCCAAGAAAAGTATTAACTTTCAGAGGAAAGTAGTTTGTTTTGGAGACCATAAAAAATTAAAAAAAGAATGTTTTTGAAGAATAGGTTTTGCTTTCTAACCGGTACGTGCTTCAGACCATGGATAATTAGCTCTAACTTGATGATCATTCACCATACACTATAGTGTTTCAAAAGTGACAATATAAATACATCTAGCTTGTAAGGGGTTTAAATATTCATGAAAATATCACAATATATAATTGTTGTCTTATCACTGAAATTAAGGAATAGTCAAAAATATAGATTTAGTGTTGCTTAAAAATTGCCAGATCATCATGAATGTTTGAAGATTTTAGTAATTGTTACAATTTAGTTTGGTATATTTTAATCATTTTCAGTCTGTAGCTTAAGTCTGTCACATTTAAGTGAAATTTTTGGTCGGCTAATCAAGAGGAACTCTTTAGATCAGTTTTAGTATACCATGTAGCTTGCACTAAAGAAACTAAAGTTTTTTTAAAATCATTTGTAAAAGGTAAAAACTCCTAGATCTATGGTCCCAAGCATTTGGTAAAACATGAATCCAGTTCTTTGCTGAACTTATCTATAAATAATATGTTCTTGTAATCTATAAATGATTAATGAAAATAGTTTATAATAAGCATGATGTAACCAACATGTTTATTTTTGTTTGAAAAAGTTTGTTTAATTGTAAGAAAAGCACCTGCAGGAATAATATTAAAAAATCGATTCTAGTCCTGTATTCTTTTCTGGTGAGCATTATTTTATAAATATGACAAATGCAAAGTCAGTACCCAACAGAAGGCTTATTTATTCCCGAAAAATTATTTTGATTGGTAAACATTTTGGATGTTGTAATTGCAGACAGATGGAACATAGGATCTATCCACATGTAAAGTACTAACCACATCACATGTAATCATATTCTAAAGCACTTCTGGTGAGATTTATTTAATTGTGAGGTAAATTGACACAAACTTTATCCAATAATAACTTGAAGCAATTGTGGTGTTACTTTTATAAATAACTTTATCCAAATAAAAATATCTTGTTTGGAAACTGAGTAGTTGTTGAATGTCTGGATATTTTTATGAGCATGCCTTTTTGTTTGAGCTATAGTGTGAGTTCGATCAACAAAAGTATAAAGGAGTTGTACTTCTAATTCCGCGAATGGAACAGTGTTCAAAAAATTATTTACTTAAAAAATTACACAGCTAACCAATGAGTTATTTTAAAACATCGTATCATTTTTAAAACTTAAATTTCACAAGAGCTTTACTATGTGTTAGAAAAACTTGATTAACTAGCAAAAACTTGGACTGATAAGAGCAACAAATCGTTCTTTTGGCAAGGAATAAGGGTCGACACTAGTTTATTTATGGTTACCTTTATATGCAAGTTTGTTTTCAAACTTTAGAGAGTTGCAATTGAGAGTAAAATTTTTTTTATTGTCTGAACAGGATTGAATGTATTTAAAGATGCTTGATTATCCAATCATTTTAAAATATGTTTATTTTGCTAGTTTTTAACTCAAGTGATTTAATCTTATGTTAAGATCACAGTACCACTGCCAATAAGGTGGTACCATCATCTACCAGTAGGGCTCTGAGACAACAGAAAATCCAGAATTTTTCCCTTGTATGGAACTATTTGATTACCAGATGAGATTAACTTTAAAGTAGTGTGGTATTTTTCGTGTCTTGACATTGAAGTGTCTTAAACAGATACTTCATTACCATAAAATCAGCTATCATATCTCTCACCAAGTCCTTTTATAATAAGGGTATTTTTCACATGTAATTAGTTATAACATATACTGGTTGGTTCAACTAACTGTACAGCTGATTATTGTAGCAACAATTATAGAACTTTTGGCTAAAATGTATGAAATAATTACAATGTGTGGTTTTCCTTGAAGTTCTTAAATTTCAGTTTGTAAAGTTTCACTTTAGAGACTGGAAGAAACCTATCATGTATGTCAAAGTTTTTAATTGACTTACTTGAAAGTAGCTCTCTATATAAATTTAATTTCGTTGATTCTGACTCAAGTATTATTCTTAGCAAGGAAAAATCTTAGTTTTAAATTAATGTAAATGCTTCAGAAAGGGGGTTTACTCTTATCGTCTGATCCTTGCCCTTTACAAGATTGGGCAGTTCGTTTCTATTCAAGATTCAGTGTTAGCCAGAAGTTTCTCTGCCGTGTGGCGCAGACATTATAGGACAAACCGAGATATTATTTTGTGTAGTTAGTAGTGTATGATATTGACTATTTTGATTTATATGTAAACTCTTTCTCTTGTGTAGTTAGGTAATATGTAGTGCGTGAACTGGGTACACCCAAAACTCGTCATTATCAATCTTGAAGACAATAGTGAATGGGACATTTCATGGTTCAGGTATGTGCACATTAATATGTTAACATTTATTGTCTATGTAAATGTATATGGCATCATTTGTGTTTTTACCGCTACCAGAAATTTAGTGTGATTTTATCTCATTGGTTCGTAAAATCAAATAAAATCATTCAATACGATACACTTTTTGGTCCTGCCGGGCCAGATAATCAGAACTCAGCTATTTGGTTAAACATTCAAATGAATGATGTCATATTTAGAACTACAAGCATTCCTAGTTCAACTCATTATCACTCAGCTGTTCAAACTCATAATAACAAACCCTATCTGAACATATATTCATATGTTTTGTGATTAACTATGGTTGTCGATTTGTTTAATGTAGTTCTATTACTCAAGAGGTATTCTCTATATTGAATTTATTTCAAAAACCTTTTATTGACAAATGTCAAATGCTCTCATGTTTATAATATGTTTGTTTCCTACGTTCATAAAATTCGTGATTTTCAGTTTAAAAAGATTTTATTTTTCTACTTAATCTCCCTTGACATCAACACACTTGGTCCAGCGTTTCTCCAACATCAGTATTCCTTCCCGGAAGTGAGAGTCTAGATAGCTGTTGAAATATTCATTTAAGGCCCTCTCAACATCTTCATTGGACGTGAAGCGCTTTCCAGAAACAAATTTCTTCAGGTATGGGAAGAGATGGAAGTCTGTGGGTGCCAAATCAGGAGAGTAGGGGAAAATGGCCAAGTAAATCGTACCACAAATCTCACAGTTTTCCCACTGTTAACACACTTGTTAGCAGGTGCGATTTCTTGATAAAAGATAACTTTTTTCTTCTTCAAGCCAGGCCTCTTCTTGCAAATTTTGCCATCCAGCTGGTCAAGAAGGTTGGAGTAATATTCACAACCTTTCAGCAAATGTTGATCTTCATTCAGCAAATGGTGCACCCACCTTACGCAGAGCTTTTGCATCACTAATTCTTTGTGCAAGATGTTTCACACCCCTTCTTCTGATATCCCCACAGCCCCAGCTATCTCACTCACCTTTACTCTCCTATCGTCCAACACAATATCGTGCACTTTTTCGATAGTTTCTGGTGTGGTTGCAGATTTTGGCCCTTCACATAGGTCATCTTCCAACAACGTGCGACTACATTTAAATTCAGCTGCCCACTTCTTTTAACTGTTGGCATTGAAGGAGCAGAATTCCCATACACTTTTGTCAACTTCGGATGAATTTTACTAGGGGTTAATCCATCCAAAACAAAATATTTGATCACGCATGATACTCAAGTTTAACCATTTTAACAAAAATACGCAAGATATCTACTAAAAAAATCCTGTACATAAACTACTTGAGCGAACCAGTTAAGGCTTATTATACGAACTAATGACATGTGCACGCAGGCAGGAAAGATTGATTTTAAGTGATTGGAATGCCATCTCTGGGTCAGGCTGAGAATTCTTCACCCTACCCTCGTATTGAAAAAGCTTGAACAATTGCAAGATATTACGTCTACCCTGGCAAGACCTGCGAATATTATCAACTTCCTCTCTTCCTCTCACAAAAATGTAGCGAACTTGAACATGTAACTTTCAATTCCTCATCACTCTTAAGCCTAACAAAATTTTCAAAATGTAAAGAGTTGATGTATAAGACTCAGGTTAACCGAAAAGAGACTTCACTGGTAACTCGTAACTCTATCAATGAATCAGCTTTTGAGACAAAGCATCTTTTATGTTTTTTGTGTAAAGGAACTGACCACAAAATCTATTCGTGCTTTACGTTTAAGGCCAAATCTCCAACAGAGCGTTTTAAGATCACAGAGACTTATAATAGATGTATTTCAGGTTTGGGCAGTCACAGTGTAAAGTATTGTAAATGAAAATTGACTTCTTCTTAATGTAAAGGGAAACATCATGCTCTTCTCCATTTCGACAATGGTTGCCTGCCTCAGCATATGCCATTAAAGTCCTCTAACAACAGACCAAGGTATAACAGAAGTTGTTCAGTCACCTATTAGCATGACTTCTCAGGCAACTAAGTCTGCCTCTCAAAGTACAACTGTGTTCCTGTGCACGCTTTTAGTAAAACTCTCCTCTTCTACTGGGATAAATCATGTTTTCTGGGCTCTGGTGGAATCAGGAAAGCAATCCTCATTTATCTCAGAGCAAGTAGTTCAACTAATGTATGTAACTCAAACGAAAAGCAATCACAACGTTGTGAGACTTTCTCAAATTCTTTCTTACTCAAAGGGCATGACCTCTTTAGGCATGCAAACTCTCAATGGTACAGTTATAGCTGCCAAACATAATTTTCTCATTCTCAACGAAATTTGTGTTGATTTACCTTTACACACATTGACGTTAATGTATTAAATAAGGTACAATCTTATAAATGCCTTCCGACCCAACCATTCATTTGCCAAGTCGCATTGATTTTCTTCTTAGTGCCCCTCTTTTTCCCCTAATGTTGACTTAAACTACGTATTCTCTCGGCTCTAATATGCCATGCTTGATAGGTACTCACTTTGGATTCATAGTTAGTGCTAGTATGTTCACTACGTTACTCACGGTGAATGACATGAAACTGCACAATTCTCTGAAAAAATTCTGGCAACATGAAGAAGTACCCTTTATTTCAAACCTTTCACCACATGATTAAGTATATGAGGATCATTATGTCGCTACTCATGCACGCAACAGTTCAGGTCGTTATTGTGTCCGATTTTCCTGTAAAGAAGATTAACCTCCTCTTAGGACTTCTAGCGATAACGCGGAAGTGCAAGTAAAATCTCTCGAGCAAAAGTTCAGCTTTCAACCTCACTTCAAACACATTTATACAGAATTCATGTCTGATTATTTGACTTCTGGACACATTATACTTGCCTAAAACACTCATCTCAGTTCACCTCACTATTTTCTACCTCATTATGGGATTTTAAAGGAATCCAACACCATTACTCGCCTTCGATTCGAACCGTCTTTGATCTCAGTGCAAAAACATTCAACTGTACCAATGACACCCTTTGGACTGAGAAGGAAATGCAGACCGACATTAGTGATCTGTTACTTATGTTTCTTTATCACAATTTGGTTTTCACTTGCAGTATACGTCAGATTAAGGTCCATCCAGATGATCAACCTTATCAGCTGATCCGATTTCGATCAACCTATTTCCACTTATCAATCGACCACAGTAACCTATGGGCTTATTTGTTCACCTTACTTGGTGATAAGACTTCATCAGATCAGCTACGATGAAGATGCTTCATCCCCTCAATCTGCCAAAGTACTTTGCACAAAAACATTTGTAGAAATTATTGCTATTGGGGATTCAATTGATGAGGCCTCTTATTTGAAAAATCGGCTTATTTCTGTTTTACATCGAGGTGCCTTCGAATTGCGTAAATGCACTACCAATGCCTGTCAACTATTACGGAATCTTCTAGACAAACACCTAGAGACACCCATGTTTCTTCAGGATAAGAGTCTCATTACAATATTCTCGAACTTCATTGGTCATCCTCTTCAGACAATTCTACCTACAATATGAATTTTTTTCAAAACTCTAAAACTAAACACCAACTACTCAGCGTTGTAGCTCAAATGTATGGCCTTGCTTGTGGTTTTCTTTTGCCTGTTGACATGTGGGCAAAATGTTTTATGCAGCTTCTCTGGACAAAATTCGTGGACTGGAAATAACCCCACCTGAATTCTGAACTCAGTGGCATACATTTGCATATACCTTCTATTGTTTAAAAAATATTGTAATTCCTCGTGCTTTATGCTTGAGTCACTCACCTAAAATTGAGTTACACGGTTTCTGAGAGCAGATATGCTGTCATTTACTTTAAATGTCAGTTTAGCGACAACTCTGTGGTAATTTGACAACTATTATAATAATTATCAAAGACACGGGTAGCCCCACTGAAAAAGCTCACTGTACCTCGCTTGGAGTTAAGTGCTCATTTACTTTTCCAATTAGTGGTATATATTATCTCTCCTTACAACAAAACGATGAATTTGTCCTCTGTTTTTCTATGGTACGGCTCGACAGTAACACTAACATGGATGGAGACACCCCCTTATCAACTAAAAACATTTGTCACAAACCAAGTAGCTCAGGTTCAAGAATTAGTGCCTTCTCATTATTGGAGGCGTGTAGCGAGTGAACACAATCCCGTTGACTTCATATCACGTGGATTACTTCCTTCAGAACTACCTCAACATAAATTATGGTGGCATGGCTCCTCTTGGTTACAACAGTCTAATGATAACTGCCCTGTATCTCATTTTGAGCCTGCAAAACTCTTTGACACAAGGGAATATAAACCTATTTCACCTATGTCTCTTATTTCCACTGTTCACTCAGAATGGGACTTGCTGCAAAAATGTTCTAGTTTTAGTCGAATGTAGCGATTATATACTGCAATTCATACACATCTCTCTTCACTTAGGAAGAACTGTTGGATCTCTGACTACTTTGGAGTTGAACTCAGCTAGAATCAGAATATTCAAGTCGCTTCAAGCATCCTCCTTCACAGCAGACGTAAAGGCATTGGGAAACACCCATCCTAGAACTGTATCTTCTAGGCTACAACAATTAACACCATTTCTCAATAGCGAGAGTGTCTTAGAGAGTGTCTCAATAGCACAGATTCCTTATGAGACTCAACATCCAGTGATTTTGCCTAAGCAACATCCTGTGGTTGATGCCTTAATCGACCGATATCACCTGAAGTATCTTCATTCTGGAGTTCAACTCATTCAATAACTTCTCGCTCGAGCAGTGTGGGTATTGTGTGCTTGGAATGTAATCCTTCCATAAGTCTTCAAGTGTATGGTGTGTTTTAAGCACAAACCTAGAAATAAAAATTCTCGTGTGGAAAACTTACCTCAACTTGACCCCTACTTGCCCATTTCTCAACACAGGCATTAATTATGGTGGTCCTTTCACTCTGAAGGTACATAATCTATGTTCTATTCGAACCATCAAGGCATACATCTGTGTCTTCGTTTGACTTATCACCAAGGCTGTACACATTGAGGTGGTCATTGATCTCTTGACGGATGTGTTCATTGCGTCATTGCCTCGATTTGTGTCTAGACGAGGTCTTTGTCGACACATCTATTTCGTCTGTAGAACAAACTTTGTGGGGGCTGACAATGCTCTACAATCACTATGCAGGGCCTCAGGACAAGATCTCATTTCTTAGCTTTTGTCTCAGCACGGAATTAATTTCCACTTCAATCCTACTATTCCACTTCATATGGGAAAGCGCTAAACATCACTTGGATCGCATCATAGATGATCACATTCATGACACTGACAACTCAAGTCGAATCAATTCTCAGTTCTTGACTGCTTACACTTCTGTCTAATGATCCATCCGATATCACTGCTGTGACTTCAGGTCGCCTCTTGATTGGAACTCCACTCATTACTATACCTGTAAGAAATTTGGCTTAAGAGTCAAGTAATCGCCTTAAGCTTTGGGACCTCATCTATGCTTTTCACTAACGTGTTTAGAAAAGGTAGAAATTGAATTATCTCCACACTTTTCTGCAGCAGAAAAAACAATGGACAACCTGCATGTGGGTGACCTAATCGTACTTCATCAAACTACTCCTCCTCCTCCTATCTCTCTCTCTCTCTCTCGGCCATTGGCCAGAGTGACACTAGTTTTTCTTGGTCCGGACAGTTTGGTGCGAGTTGTTCAACTCAAGACACAACAAGGATTGTCCACTCAACCTTCTCATAAGGTTTCCCCTTGCTTTTCTGTGCAGAATGAATATGTTATTTTCTCTCATGTTTATAAAAGTATTAATTTTTATTCCTGTCATTGTATATTTTGTCATGACACTAGTTTTTCTTGGCCCGGACAGTTTGATGCGAGTTGTTCAACTCAAGACACAACAAGGATTGTCCACTCAACCTTCTCATAAGGTTTCCCCTTGCTTTTCTGTGCAGAATGATGTTATTTTCTCTCATGTTTATAAAAGTATTAATTTTTATTCCTGTCATTGTATATTTTGTCATGACACTAGTTTTTCTTGGCCCGGACAGTTTGATGCGAGTTGTTCAACTCAAGACACAACAAGGATTGTCCACTCAACCTTCTCATAAGGTTTCCCCTTGCTTTTCTGTGCAGAATGAATATGTTATTTTCTCTCATGTTTATAAAAGTATTAATTTTTATTCCTGTCATTGTATATTTTGTCATGACACTAGTTTTTCTTGGCCCGGACAGTTTGATGCGAGTTGTTCAACTCAAGACACAACAAGGATTGTCCACTCAACCTTCTCATAAAGTTTCCCCTTGCTTTTCTGTGCAGAATGAATATGTTATTTTCTCTCATGTTTATAAAAGTATTAATTTTTATTCCTGTCATTGTATATTTTGTCATGTTAAAAACTATCATTTTGTTTATAAATAATTTGTTGTACTTCTCACATACTAGAGTAGGTTATATTGTTCATAGTGTTAAGACTCATATCTGTAGACATTCTTCTTTGAATCCTAGGAGGATTCAAGGCCCCTGGTATGTTACATATTATGCCTAGTAAGGAAAAATCTTTGCTGTAAATATTTCAGAGAGGGGGTTTACTCTTATCCTCCGATCTTTGCCCTTTACTAGATTAGGCAGTCAGTTCTATTCAAGATTTGGTCTTAGACGGACGTTTCTCCCGGAGTGTGACACAGACATTATTGGAGTTTCTCCTGCTGTATGGCGCGGACATTGTTGAAGATTCTCCTTCTGTGTGGCGCAGACATTATAGGACAAACCGACATATTATTTTGTGTAGTTGTTTAATAGTATATGACAGGGGTCTCCAACCATTTTTACTCAAGGACCACATCAAAAACTCTTGGAGGAAAGGCGGGCCAGCAATATTTCAGGGAATAAAGTCTATACCTGCCCCCCCCCCACATATACCCACGATATTTATTCTAATCAAGAGCTCAGTGGTGGTTTTTGAGATTGTCTTGTTTAGTTTTTTTGTTGCTATATTTCCTTATATATCTTTGTTGTAGGCTAACTAAAATTCTGTATATAATTGTAAAAAAAACTGTGACCAAACAAATAATTATATTTGCTATAAAATATTAATTGCTCTGTAGAAGAAGTTTTCAAGTAGGCCTAATGAAAACACAGGATCATACAACAGGGTGTCTAGTGACAGGGAAAACCGGGAAAACCTGGTAAAGTCAGGGAATTTTAAGATTCTGGAAAATTAAGGGAAAAGTCAGGGAAAATTTTAAAAAATCGGGAAAATATTTATTTTGATTAGAAACAAAACTAGTGGCCATTGCTCTCGAATATTTGGTATTGTAAGCCAGCGGGCTGGTTTAGGGGCAGGGCAGTCAGGAAATAACACTTCTTTATTTAGATGCCCATTATTTATTTGATAAGCCCATTGCTATGACTTCAGGACTTATGTCAATAAATATTAAATGTGTCGAGTTGGTACAGCTGGGAAGTTTTAGCCTGGACAGTGCCCTTGGGGTGCGCAGTGGTTCTGTTATCATATGGACGGGTGGGGATAACAGATAACTCAGTCTGTTTCTGACCACACAGAACGCTGTGTAAACATTCGTAGCCAGCTATTTGTCTAGACTCGTGATAGTATGTGTTTTATTTGACGGTGATTATTTTTACACTGTTTATTTCAACACGGAAGGTTCCGGTTTTCATTGCCGTAGCGGGCAATCTCGTCATGCAGATGTCGTCATTACCTCCCCTCCTTCCTTAGGATAAATATAAACTGAAAGATGAAGTAACCGAAGCAGAGATTATATGGTGCGTGAATTTAGTAATGCAACACTTCTTTACGCAATGCAGAAGGTAGTGTGTGCCTCTTTCCAAGGATGTTCCCTGATAGCACCATTGCACAGAACATGAGATTGCGGAAAGATAAAATTTCCTATAGTGTTGTATTCGGTTTATCAAATTATTTTAAAGACCTGTTACTGACATCATTAAATTCAAATTCTAACTATGTAATTGGCTTTGATGAAAGTCTAAACAAAATATCACAGAGCCCAAATGGATTTGAGTGTTAGGTATTGGGATGCAGAGACGGATGAAGTGAAAGCTCGATATTTTGGTTCTGTGTTCCTTACAGACACAAAAGCAAAAGAGTTACTCAATTCGTTCTTAAAAGGTGTTCAAAGTCTGGATTTATCCAAGATCCTTCAGATATCAATGGATGGGCCCAATGTAAACTGGGCTTTCTATAGACATCTAAAAGAGGAAAAGTCAGGGAATTTCTTCAAGCTATTTTACTAGACACCCTGTACAAAACCAAATCTTTTCAATTTACTACAAAATGTACTTTATTGAATTTTAAAGAAAACTTGATAATACATAAGTTTACAACATGTGTAAAGCTTTAAAAAAACAATTATTTTTTAGTGAAACGATTACATTTGTTTACTGCTGAAATACTTTGCCTTTGCTCTACCAGCGAACTTCACAGTGGTAGGGAACATCTTGCTTAACGTTGTCAATTTCAGCATGGAAATTTTTGAACTGGCAGTATTTGAGGGAACTTGATCTAATAAAGTTAACTGTTTTTAAAACTCCATTCATTACTTCAGCTACATCTATGTGTTTACCACACAATGGTTGTTGATGGATAATGCAGTGATAAATTAGGGGTTGAACACCTCCAACTGTTTTAACAGAATTGCAAATATTTACAACTACTCCAGTTTTTGTACCAGATATATTTTTCCCACCATCAGTGGTAACACTTGTCATGCGTTTGAAATCGAGCCCAAGATTAGAAATGATTTGATTATTTTTGCAACAATTTTGTCTCTGGTCATACTACTCTCTATAGTTTGAATGTCAGCCAACTCTTCTGTGATTTTAAAATCACTGTTCACACATCAAACAAATAAAAGAACTTGAGCTGATTCTGTTTCATCAGTTGATTCATCAAGAGCGATTGATAACCATTCAAAGTCCTTGCATGCGTCTTTCAGCTGATAAACAACATTATTTCCAAGATCTTTCATACGGTTTGCTGTGTTTGCTGAAAAACTAATAGCTTTGAACAGTGAACGTTTATCAGGGCAGATTTTTTCCACACTCACCAAAATGCAATCTTTCACCAACTGGCCATCAGCAAAAGGTTTACCAGCTTTAGCCAGAATATGCCTTACTTTGAAACTGGCTTTTACAGCAGCATCGTATTGTTGAGATTGCTTGGTAAAAGTTTGTCTCTGAATTGAAAGCGAATTTTTCAAAGAAGCAATTTTGCCCTCTCGTAGTTTGCCTGTTAAATTGGAATACTTGCTCTTGTATTTTGATTCCTTCCTCTCATATTTTGCCTGTTAAATTTTAATACTTGCTCTTGTGTTTTCTTTCTTAATGTCTACGGACATTATTTTTTTTCAAAACAGCGGCAGTCTTGTTGCAAATAATACATAAGGTTTTATTTTTGTTGTTGCTCATGAAATAATCCTGATTTCACTGTTTATTAAAAGCTTGGCACTCAAAATCAACTTTTTTTCTTTTTACAAGAAGCTATTGTTATGAACAATAAAACAAAAAATAAAAGACACTGTCCACGTTCCTATGCACTTTGCGAAACATCAATCTACACTCGCACTAGTTGTGATTTTAAGTGGCGCTGGAAAGCCACTGACAAAAAATAAAATTTAGAAAGCTAAGACAACAATGATAAGTCATGGCAGGGTGCGTTGATGCAACAAGGTTATTTTGGTCCTGCCTCAGGTACAGTCGAGGTAAGTACAACAGCACCGAGCTTTCTGTCCTTACATGTACTGTTCATGCTGACCACTTACTATCGCTCAATGATTGATCTACCTGCTTACAACTAGTTTTACATGCATAGAGAAAAGAAGTGGCAAGTGAGAGACAAGTACTATACTCATTTAATGGTAAAAATGCTTAAATGGAAATATATCACCAAATAAAACTTTATTCAGTATCCTAGTTTTCCGTGGGCCAGAAAAATCTGTTGTGGGCCTTAGATTGGAGACCCCGGGTATATGATATTGACTATTTTGATTTATATGTAAATTCTTTCTCGTGTATAGTTAGGTAAATATAGTGCGCGAACTGGGTGTATCCAAAACTTATCATCATCAATCTTGAAGATAATAGTGAATGGGACATTTCATGGTTCAGGTATGTGCACTTTCATATCCTAACATTTATTGTATATGTAAACTTATATGGCATCATTTGTGTTCTTACCGCTACCAGAAATTTAGTATGATTTTATCTCAATGGTCCTCTGTAATATCAAATAAAATCATACAATATGATACACGAACCATCACTGCAAATATCCTGTTTAATAATCTAATCTTGATTGGCTAACAGGTTCTTGTATTGTCAGGGGCTATCGATATCATTTTTATTTTGATAATTTGCATATTCCTTTTCAAAAGTATTGTATTTAAGCTGATCTTTAGTTTTAACTGTTAATGGTAAAATGTTCAAAAAACGGATTCCTTGATCATCTGTTTTGATTAGATACGCAAACACTTTTCTAGTCTGGGGTATTGCTCTAGACAGTGCTTGTTGTTGTTGTTTTTTATATGGATTAGTATGTGTTAGTTACGGTTGTAAACCTTATTCATCTGTTCGACAATTCTGAAAACCCTCGATTCAGTGCATTTTAGGTCAAGCCCAATTTCTAGTCTTCTAGTTGAGGCAGTCTTTCAAGGTGACATCAGATGCTTCATATTGTGTATTATAGTGTTCTTCGAAGCAAACCAAACCATTTGCCATTCAAAATAGTTTTCAATTTTCTTCTGCTCCCTTCGACATAAGAACATTACACATTCTTAATCACCCTAAATTTGCATTTATCACTTATATTTGAATGAACATTAGATTACATCCTTCTATGGATAATTACAATGGCAAATTTTGTTTTCTTATTGTTCAGGTATCTAAAACACAATTGACTCTTGATGTTTTTTATCGCCAGGAATTTTGGAGATCTACAGAACCCACCAACATAGTATGATAATCTTCACAGATCGTTTTAAACTGTAAAGTGGAATATAATGCGCATTTTATTTGTCAGGATGCTTTTACTAACACATATTTCCCTCAGCTTTTAGTATTTTTACAGATAACCTAATTGCCATTTAAAAAGGTCTAACAACTATTCTATATACAGCTTTAAATTATCTTGCGTTTCAATTCCTGTAGTGCTTTCCAGGCGATTCAGGAAATATACTCTAGGAGTCCTTTAGTTAAAAATATTCTGTTTTCAATACAAAGGCTCCAATTATGGAGTTTCGAGGTATCATTTTGCTAGGTACCTGGTCATTGCAGAAAACCTGGTCAAGAGCCGATAAAGGAGAAAATTAGATACAAGTATTATGTCATTGAAGCTGCGTGTCATAACATCCGATTTTTAAGTAAAATAAAGTACCCAACATTCTGTACATGGAATTAAAATGGCAAGCTGTAAGTGTAAACAAGATAAAGGAAATCAAGAATACCATCTGTCAATAAAGGTCTTCATTCAGTTCGTTCAAATTATAGAGAGGTGGTTACTCAAATTTGCATTGGCCATTCTTTGTTAACATATTGATGGCTGATGCAACATGTTAGTTTTGTGGAGGTACCATCACATTCAAGCATGAGTGATGAGTTGGCCGATTTTTATGAACTTTACAACCTTCAAGGTACGACTGTGAATGTTCTGTTACAGGACGTCATGGCTATTGACCATGTCATCGACTCCTTATGCCACCATAATTTATTTAATAAAATTTAACTCTTTTCTTATTTAATTTTAGTTATTTAAATTTAGAGTTAGTTCAATTAAATTCTTAATGCTTTATTTTAAGCATCTAGGTTAATTGTTTAATACTATGTTTGTAGTAGTAATTTAGGGTTTATATTTTAATAATATTTAGTATTTATGTTAGTTAAATATTAAACTATAAAAATAGGTAATTGTATTGTAAAAATATGTAATTGTATAAAAAATATGCATTGATCAGTGGTTAGTAAGTGATTTCGATAAAATGATGAGAATTTGTAATGACAATTTAAGTAAAGAGTAAAGGTATATATACTTGATTACTTTTATATTGATTATGAAAGTGACAAAGGTCTATTAGTTTACAATAGGTCTAAATAAATATTTTTTACTATTACAACAGATTTTAGAAATTGCTTTATATTTTGTTTAAAAACAAATTTAAAAAACTTTCCATAAATCCATGAAAAAATTATCATTAATTTAAAATCAAAGTTTCAATTTTTAAAAAATCAAAATTTTTCTAAAAAACAATTAAATTGCTTTTTTAAAATTTATTGTATAATATTTAACTAACATGTTTATATCATAATAAAATTCGAGTTCCATAATTTTTTTTACTTTTTATGAAACTGTAATTCCACTTTCAGATGTGGGACTGGGACATGTGGATGAGAATGCCAGAAGTAAGAAAAAAACGTGAATGTATCATCCCTGAAGTGTCTAGAACATATCACTTCGGCTCCTCTGGTTTAAATATGAATTCTTACTTCCAAGATACTTACTTCAAAACTCACTCATTTAATACTCAACCATATGTTCAGCTTAAAAATATAGAAAGGTATTTGTTAAAACTCTATACTATTTTTGCCCCATTAGAAAATTGTCTAAAGTTATGAGTAAAACTGTTTATTTAGCTGTATTGCTGTATACATATATAGCTCTCTATTAAAAAATGCGGCTGAGCCTATTTTAGATTTTGAGCGTTTCAGATACAAAATATGTATAATGCATTTGTAAAGTGTAAAAATAATAATTTTTAAATATAATACAATTTATCGTGTGCCGTAATTTACTTTTTATTTAGTATTATGATCATCAGGTAATATGACTATTATCACTTACTGGTGATTTGAGTAGGACCATAAATATTATCCAGATTGGTGAAAGAATATAAGCTCCTTGTTTCATTCAAATATCACTGTATATTGTATTTTTAAACAATATATTTTGTTAAATAGGTATATTATTATTAAATTATAATCTAAACTTATGATTTATCTTACCTTTTCTAGTGTAATGAAAGATAAATATGAAGAACTGATTTTGAATTTGATTCAACAAGGAACTGTGTTAGATCATAGTAAATATCCATGTGAAGAAGACTTTATTCCAGATAGAAAGGTGAGCATGTATATTTTTTACAACAAAGGAGACATATTGTCATGTTATCAGTGACTTAGATAATATCCCCACAACCTCTGCATAAACAAAAATAAAGGAATATGAAAAATACATTTTAATAAAAAATGATATCTGGTTTCTACACATTTGTTACTTTTAATATTTAGATCAAACTTAGCTGAGAAAATACAACAATATTCATATTCTAACCATTACACAAACCTACTTTTATAAATTTTGAGAACAAAAATAACTAGTAAATATGAGTTTTAATTTTGGAATGTAATTATATTACAAGAAAAAATATTTCAATTTGTCAACCAAAAATGGTGAAATCAATAGAGAGTGTAATTATAATTAGTTAGAAATTATAAACCCTCACAACAAATATTCACATAACCTTTATTTACTTTTAAGAAACCAAGATTATAAATAAGAAAACAAGATTGTTTGCTTTTATTTTTATCTTTCTAATGATATTAACTGTCAAAAACTTGTTGCTGTCCATGACAAGCTGGTTGTTAATTACTTATTACACTTATGATATTACTTGCGACCAGACTTTTTGTTAACTAAAGGTTGTTAAATTGTTAACTTACACTTTGAGGAAACGTTTTTACTTCACAACTTCTTCAGCCTTGTATTTTTGTCGCTAGGAATGCTGCAGTTGTGCTTTTTGGTACCAATTTTTAAAAGTTAGAAGTGATGTGATCAAAGAGTATGTGTGATCTGTGTCATGTTTGTTCATTTAGGATGTCATTTTTATGTGTGTTGCTATGTCTGTATATTTCATATTGTTCTAGTGTATTTAATTTATGGCCTTTGTTGCATGTATGAAGGATTATTTTCTGTACTAATGCATGAGTGTTTAGTGTCCAAGAGGTGATTTGCAAAGGTGGATTCAATAGTAGTGTGCAGTGCGCTTTTATGCTCTTTATATCTTTCACTGAAATATCTGTCTGTTTGTCCAATATAGAACTTATTGCAGTTGTTGCATTTTAGTTTGTATACTCCTGGGTTATTGTATGTGTTGGTATTGTTATTAATGCTGTGTCTGATAGCCATTTGGCTTTTATTTGTTGTTCTGTAAGCTACATTGTATCCTACTTTTTTTAATTGGTGTGCTATTTTATATGTAGGTTTGTTTATGTATGTGAGGGTGATGAATTTGTTTGTGTTCATGTTATTGTTGTTTGTGTTGTTGTTACTGTTCTTGTTGAGTATTTTTCTGTGTATTTTGTCTGTTAAATAATTGTCATATTGGTTTTTTTGAGCTAAATATTTGATTGTGTTTAGACCACCATAAAAAATCAAAACAAACATGAATTCAACTACCGCAAGCCAACCATGATAGACACACTGATGCACAACACATCGAACCACCCAATATGACACAAACACGCAGCATTCAAACATCTACTACACAGACTAAACAAGATACCTATGCCCACAACTAACTACACAGAGGAACTAAACACAATCAAATATTTAGCTAAAAAAACGGGTTTCTCATAGAATGTTGTTGTAAAAACTACTTGAAAATGGCAACTTCTAATTCTTAGTTTCCCTCTTATTCCTTGATTTTCTTTGTTGAAAGTTCATCTTCATTTTCAAGCAGTGACACAAAGTTTAAAAGTGTTCCTCTTAATATCTGAAATTGTTTATTGTCCAACACCGTATCTCAGCTAACTGTTTACCTGTAACTATATCTGATTGAATTATAATATTTATTTTATTCGCTAACAATAAGACAACTCATTTTATTTTAGAAGTAATGGGGAATAACGAAACTAATTCATAAACAAAACAATAGACCGATGCCAATGAAAGACACTCTGACTGAGACAGGTGGGTCGGCTGGACTCCTGGCAACAGACAGTAGCAAAATTCACAGGACTGCACCCAGACAGTGACTCAGCATTCAAATAACGTTTTCACTGCCCCTACACTAGTTTCACAAAGAAAAAGTTCATTGCACATTTTGACAGAACATTATTTTTGAAAGATGCAGTACCTTTTCTTCCTTTTTGCTGAAAATGTGAAGGCAATTCGGATAGTTTGAGTTGAAATAGTTGAATTTCTAATGTGTACTCAAAGGTAATGTAAATACTTGTAGCAAGGGTTTATAATTATAAAGAGTAATAAGCTTTTTGACTTGCTTGAGGCTCTACTTGTCAATGTTGGGCAACCATTCGTAGAAACAGACTTTACTCTGCTCTTCACTTGGCTCGCAGTAATACTTCCAAATCAAACGGTTCTAAGATGCTTTAAAAGGGACATTCAATTTTAAAGTAACTGTTGTACTAGTAAATGTAGCTTCTGCTATCAATAATAACCTAAAAAACATTAATATGTTATGAGACAAATTTAAAAAAATAAAATGTGAGCATCCTATTTATAAGATGTTAACGGATTTATCTTCTTGCTTGTTGTAATGATCTGGAATTTACTGAATAAACTTTTATTAAATAATACTTGAGTAAGTGAATACATAATGGCTTACTAGCTGAAGTGTTTCAAAACAATCGTTCTTTTACGAAGCAAAGCATGTACTGGTGGCGTCCCCGCTAGTTACAAAGGTTGTCGGTGTGAAATTTATGAGTGTAAAGGGGGTGAGTTAAGTTGGTTGTGTGCTATGTAATAGAATAGAGTGTTGGCTTCAAAATGTGTGTGGTAATTTAATATGCTTTCTTTATCTGTTGGGGGGTGCTTGTATATTTCGTATTTTTCTAAAGTTGTTAGTTTTTTATTTTGTTTTGATATACAACTATTCTCTGAGCTTAGTTTGTGAGGTTATGTTGAAACAAATAAAAACATACACAAAACTCACAAATTAATCATTTATTGACTCGTACACGTTTCAATGACAAAGTCATCATCATTCGTGAGTGTTACTACTACAAACTCTAACTTACAACTTTGAGTTTTAATATGTGGAGAATATTTAAGTCAGTATGTAGGTCCGTGTATTTGTGTTGCGTGTTTTTTAGATGTGTTGTGAAACTAGATTTTGGTTGTGGTTTCCTTGGGTGACGTGTTCTTAAAAGCGTGTTTAGAATGACCTACCGGTTTGGCCGTTACAATTGCTGGGAAACTCGTTACATGTTAATTTGTAAATACCGAATAGATTGTATTTGTCTGTTTGTTTTTGAAAGGGTTGTATGTGTTGTTTTTAAGTATTTGTTGTTTTGTAAAATAATTGGTTATGAAGATTTTAATGTGGAAGCTATTTTACGTGTGTTTTTGCTGTGGTAGGAGAGATATGTATATGTTGTTTTTAGTGTGGTTTGTCAGTGTGGCCGTTTAGTGAAGTCGCTGTGTTTAATTTTCCTGTGTAGGTTGTCTATGAGTGTATGTTGGTAGCCGTTTAGTTGAGCGATGTATTTTATTGTATTGAGCTCTTCATCGTAGTCTTTCTGTAGCATAGGTATATTGATTAGGCGGTGTAACATATGATTAAATGCAGCATGTTTGTGTTGTGTGGGGGTGATAAGATCTATTATGTATGACAGTATCAGTGGTAGTTGGTTTTTTTGTGTATTACTTATTTACTTTACCACCATTAGAGGCTTTACTTCGTAAAAGGAACAATTGTTTGGAAACGCGTCAGCAAGTAAGTCATTACATATTCACTTAATTAAGTATTATTCAATTGAAGGATTTATCTAGTTTTATACTAATTAGGCTGACATTTTTATTTTTTTGCAGGATGATGTATTCCTCATGTTTATTAAAATGGACGATCCAAAAGACTTTATTACTTGGCTTCAAGTTGCAAAAGTAAGTATATTTCACACATATATGTTTGTGTGATTCTCGATTTAAATCGTAAGGTACAATTTAAGTTTTGAAAATGGAGTTACTCCGATACGCGTCGAATTGTTAGGAATGGCAGAAAACTGTACTCAAACATATAGAAATATACAGACAGTAATGTAGATGAGTATATTGATAATTTTATATTTCACACCTTTAAACTCTCTGGAGACCTGAAAAAGCATGGACTACCCAATCCAGCTAGGAAGGGTTTGATATTCTTTGTTTACTCCAGTGAACATATACATATCGTGATATTTCATGTTGTCCATTATTTTTCGTTGCACTGACTTTATAAAGTTATTATTATTACGTGTAAATAATTTTTTCCATCACTAAGTGCAATAATTTTACCATATGTGATGAGGCACCTTTCGACCCTTTATATTTTTTTCATAAAATCTTAGCAACCGTGATGAACAGTGTATTTCAAATAATCATTAAATTTATGTAAGAACGGTAATCCATAGAATTCTATACTTGTTCTTTCTACATTCTTAAGTAAACCCATTATAGCCTTGGGTTTATTGGAATCCCTATTTTTTCTAATCTAAAGAAACGTATTTCCCTGTAATCCAAGTTTCCGTTGATTAAAGGGGGTCTCGGTCCATCTACCTGAATTATCGAGACTCTACTCTATGTATGTATATATATAGATTTTTAGGACTAGGAAACTGACAGACTTACCTTGGTAACAGTCCACTCTGTAGTCTTGAAATAGAAACACATAAAAGCACTTAACCAATGATATATTTCAACCACACAGTGGTCTTTGTCAATCAAAGAGAAAACACAAAAAGAAATATGAGAGAATGAAATAAAATAAATATAAGTTGTAATCACAGATTGTGTAGAGTAGAAATCAGATGTCACAGATGCACAGATTAAAGATATATATATTGATTCCATGAGCATATGAGTGATTATAGTTTATTTAAGTCTGTCAGGGGGAAAAAGATTGGAGACGTCTGATGAGGCTATTAGGAAAAAAAAGTGAATGGATTTATCTGGTGTTGAGGCTAGGGGATTCTCTGGACTTGGTATACCACTGGTATGATAGTTCCCATCTTCTCAGTTCTGAGGGATTGCAATCAGGGGGAGTGATTTAATTATTTTTATGGTATAGCAGTCATCAAAAGTTGTGATGTTGTGACTCGCAGCATGTTGTAAAAGGAGTTTTATCTGATGTTGAGGTTAGGAGGCTCTCTAGATTTGGTGTACCACTGGTATGATAACTCCCATCTTCTCAATTCTGAAGGATTTGCAATCAGAGGGGAGGGTCTTAATTATTTTGGTGGTATAACAATCATTGAACGATATGATGTGACTAGCAGCGTGTTAAGCGGTTGGCCTGTCTATGTTCATGGTTCCAACGTCATGTCTGTGGCCATTCATTCTGATGCTCAGATCATCTAGAATATCTAGTTTCAAATAATCAATATTTACACAAATCACACATAGCACTATATCATAAACTATAAATCTGTGACATTTGGATATTTATACACATCTGTGGTTCACTTCAGTCTTTTCTTTTTCTCTTTTTTGATGTAGATCATTTTTGACCGAAATATTTCAATAGTGTGTTAAGTTTTTATATGTGTCTATTTATTTATTTCCAAGAGGTTGCAGTTTAGGACTATTACCATTAGGTAAGTCTGACGGTCTCCTATCTAGTCCAAAAATTCTTATATATATATATAGCTGCAATATACACAAAAATAATGGACAACATGAAATATCATGATATATATGTATGAATGTATATATAATATCAATTTAAATGTGAATTGATTTTTTTTTTTGAATTTTAATGTGATTTGATAAACAATATTTTTAGTTAATCCCTGAGCAGCATAAACAACAAATTTGATGGTTTGCCAACCTTTGAACATGAAACATATAATTGGTTATATGAAAAGCACGGATTTTGTAGACCCAATCCACAAATTGATATTGTTTGACCTTGTTGCTTATTATTTAAAATAGTAGCTTCAAGAACATTGCCCATAATTTTTTTGTATGACTAATTGCGTGCTGTTGCATAGCTTTGGTGCATTCATATTTTGAAAGCAAAATGATTGGTGAACCAATTTTCAATTGCAAGTTATGTGGTGACATTCCAGGATGGTGATGTTCAAGAATTCAACATGATAGTTGACAATTTCTTCAAGATGGACAACAGTGTCGATCGATTTCAATTTTATTTTATTACCAGGCAATGACTGTTGTATTTTAAAATTAATAGTGTCAACATCTATATTTTTTGTGGCCAACATAGCTCTCTCACGTAGCCACGCTTGATAAGTGTAATTATTTTGCAAATCTGGAAATATCCTTTCAATCGAAACATCTTTGCTAAACACCATGTTGCAAAAATTGTCTGAAAGTTTGTGCATTGTGTATTTTCATACAATTGAATTTTTCCATTACCAATGTTGAGCAATTGTTCACAGAATGCCAATCCGAAGTGATCATGCTGAAGTTGAATACGCATATTTATGGTAAGTTATAGTTTACTGACACTTCGCCATAGGTATGATTCTTTGAAACTTGCGTAAATTTTGTTCAAATATGCTGCTCATGAAATGACCAGCAATGTATGTCTGAAATTACTGAATAGTAACAGTAGAGCCCATCAAAAAGTTTTGTATTATTATTGAGATCTTTTACCAATGTATTAAGAGTTTCAAGTAAATGCTTTTGGGTCATCCCAGATAATAATTTTCCGTTTTATTCAAACTCTAGCCATGCTAGACTCAAAATCAAACTCTTGAATGCTTCCTTATGTTACATATTGTGTCTGGATTTCTGTGAATGTTCAGTGGAAACTTGAATGCTGATTGCACAGTCTGTCCACCACCAAGTAATGCCTGATGTTGCAATTGCCAATTGAATGTGATTTTGTGATCGAATGCGCATGAATATGAGTGAAATGAATGTTTTTTTCAGTTCCACCTGATGCATCAAAAAAAAAAAGAATCCACCTTGTCGCGTTGCAACTTACAAATTAATTTGATCATATATATTATTTCGTTCAGCAGCGAGCAGTGGCTCATTATTAGTAACAAAAGTAGCCAAATACAGTAGGTCATATGATATTGTTTGCGCTGAAAATCACTGTCAATGATTTCTGTTACGAGGCGGCTTGGCAATGGCATCCCGAAATAAATTATTGTCATATTTGAAATGAGAATACAAATATCCCCAATCTTTATTAAAACCTCTTTATATATTTCTGTAAAAAAAAAATCAACATTGGAATCAAGATGAGTAATTCTAATTCTGTGTAGAATGTCTTCACTCATCAAATTTTTATATTTATCCCAGAGAACAAAACGTTTGAGAACGTATGCTATAAGCTTCAGATGGAAAACATTCCTATAATAATATAGCAAATAATTGACGAATTTGTTCTGGAGAGAAACTTAGTACTGCATCTGAATGTTTGAAATGCCAATGGTTTAATTTACGACAAGCTTCAAAGTATCTCTCATATAAAATACCATTTACTGTGTGCAAATATTGAAAGGATGTAGGACCAGGAACGTTAACTAACAACAAACGCAAAAAATCATTCACATTTCTTTCGGTGGACAGTATAATCAACCTAAAGTATTTGTCCTAATTTTGGCAACATATCATTGGACTGGAGCACGCCGCTTCCATGGTGACCAATTTTTTGACGGTTTGTTCTATGTGAAAAATCTTGGGACATCAATATACAATAATGTCTATAAGAATTGCATTTTTTGAAAAACTCAGTGTTGTTTTTGGGACAGTTAATGCTTGTTGTAGAGCAGTCTGTTTTGTAAAATAAACACACTGTTCATATTCAATATGTGCGCCCAAATGTATAACAGCAGGATCTGTTTCATATATTGGAAAATTTAAAATACACCAAATTGCTTCATTGCTACTAATGTATCGGCCCATTTTGTCGTTATCATTTACATTTTGAACAGCAAATACAACCCTATCACTGACCTTATTAACATATTTGCAAATGTATTTAATGGAGTTAACGGAACTGCATAACTCAACGTTTATGTGTGATTTGTAGGTTTTGCACAGCAATGGCGAATACGAAACCACCCACCGAATATCAATATCAACTATTACACCATTTGACATGTGCAATTGATATGATTGGCCACCATTGTTTATGTCTCTACGGCGATACAATGGATAACCATCAATATTGGTTATATTATTGTTCATACCTGTTTTGGGGAAAGCTTTCGTACACTTTTCATTGTCCATACATGACGCCGCCATATTAAGAGTACCGCATGGACCACAGATCATGATAGTGGTAACAATATCACATAAATCTTGATCAACATTCCGATCTGGAATTTCCGCTGAAATAATTCTATCAATTTCTTCTGGCTGTACTTTATCGACCAACCTAATCAAAATATGAGCATGTGGCAAACCTTATTTTTGTCATTCAACAGAATACAGCCAGCAACGTGTTTCACCAAATATAGAATGGTGTGTAATCAAGTTCATTAGTGATTTTAATTTTTGTTTGATCACATGTGCAGTATTACCATAGCAATGTATAGCTGTTTGACCTGGCCATAAAATAATTTTATTTAATTTCAATTTGGATTGTACGTAAATGTAATGAATAGATCTGGTATGCATGGACAAAAGTGATTGCGTCTTGAATATATTCTTGCATATATATAGTCCATATTGGCACGAACTACCAATATAGGAATATGGAAGAATTTATGCTGTACCAATATTGTTGATATTAGTTGTTTCATCTATATTACCAAAAATAGCATCACACAAATGAATGTACTCCTCAAAACGAAACTTTGCTTGATTAAACTTGATGTATCGTAATCGCTCACTTTCAATTTTTGCATACATATCAACCATGTATTAATGATATTTTTGGCCGCATTAAAGAATGTTGTTATCTTCATTGGCTTAAATCATCCGCTGATATCTGTAGCAGTTCATCACACTAACTTTCTTGTTAATTTTTGCACATGCCAAATAAAAATGTTACAAAGCCAAAAATAAGTTATTGTACAAAAACAGAAAAATTTAATAATATTTATGTTGTACCTATCACTGGAATTCTTTGAAGTTAATGTTTAAATGTCAATTTTCTCCTTCCCAAAATATCAATGGACATTGCAAAGCATCGTAAGAACGATAATTGTCTTGAACAATTTGCACCGTTCTATCCCTGCATTTTATTCTTATATCTGTACATTCAGATGGATCGCCAACCATAAGGCGACGTACACCAAAGCCGAGCCAAGCTGGCCTGGGTGGGGCGATGCCAAGCTGGGCAAGATCTGCTATGCGTTTGCACTGAAGCCGATAGTAGGTTTCCTAGCCTTGTAGTGAAAAGCACTTCTTTCCTATCAGTCTCAGTTGCAACGTAGGGTAATAATAATGTCATCAACTTTGATGATGATAATGTTATTGGATAGCTTCTCACTTGATGATGAATGTGTGGGAGAAAGAAAGCGATACTGGACACACAATATCAATAAAGATCACAAGACTAGTGGACAGTTTGTAACTCTATACAAGAAACTCCGAATTTTTAAATTCACTCTAAAAGATATTCCTCAAATGTTTCCATTTTTCTTTGCTATAATATCGAGTTCTTTGCTACAAGAAACAAAAATAATATTTTTAACAACTGTATTATTGTGGATATTAGAGTGTTAAAAACTATATTACTTATTGTCGAGCGGCACATTTGTATACATGTACTTCTTGTTAGATTGATCCCAGAACGGAGATCTTTTATGAATCGAACTAATTAATATTTCAATATCAATACTCAATATAACAGTATTTTTGAATTAACAAAAATAAAGTATGCAGCGGATGCAATAGCAAAACAAGCTTCTAGAATGAAGCCCACAAATAAGGAGCAGCACTCCCTACTGCACTGTAAAAATGCCGGGAAAAAGTACTTTAGAGACGTCTGGGCTGCCCGGTGGGAAGCTGAAGCGACTGGACGACACCTGTTCCATTTGCAAAACAAACTTGCGTCAGCCGACAATTACAGAGACATCAAACGTCAAGTCGCGACATTTGCGGCAAGAGCCAGGACGGGACACCTGGTCACGGAAGCTTATTTATACCGGTTTAACCTTGCTGAATCACCTTTGTGCGCTCTTTGTGATGAGGAGCAAGACGAAACCATCGAGCACATTCTTCGGGATTGCACTTATCCCATCCCGGCGAGGGACCACATGAGGGTTGAACTGGAGAAGTGGCAGGACTTCCTCCTGAACAGAGGGCTGTGCAGTTTGGCGTTCCGAATATATAGTGGACATCGGGCTATCAGCTACACCTAGAGCTGGACGCCTGGACTAAGAAGTACAAGGACTAAGAAGTACAAAAATAAAGTACAAAAAGAACTTAAAAAAATACAAACATAATATATTGCGTAATGTTTCTTAACTCACTGGGCTGGAACACTAAAATAGACTGAATGAAGGCAGAAAACGCTTGAATTGGGAGAATTTAGGACTGCACAATGGCTTGGCATGGCCTGGCATTGTATTTGAAAGCTCCCGTATAAACACTGCGTATTAAGTGACCACGGCTCGGCATCGCCCGGTTTGGCTCTTGATTTTCCAAAGTTGTAACTATTTCTCACTAGTCCATCTGCTCGATGTGTTTGTTTTGGCAATGTGTGTTAATTTGTTGCTCCTCATAGCCCATGAAGTAAATTTGTAAAAATTTTGGGTCAGCATCAGGCATTGAGTAAAAAGAACCAATTTGATGATGCACTTGGCAAATGAATCTTGAATGTTGATTCAAAATTACAACCATCCATATTGTGATTGATTTTTGTTGCTCAAAATGATGTCATTTTAGAGTAAGAATTGAATTTGCGAATTTACACAAAAACAATTTGAAATGGCATCTGCCAATAATTTTTTCAATCGTTCGAGTAGCAAATTTAATGGTGGAAGGGAAACTTTTTATGATCCACAGTGACGCTCAAAACACTGCCCTGCTTTACACCATTCTCATGTTTATTACTGTTTAGGTAGAACTACCTATTTGATAGAAAGTTATCAATGAATGCTAATATGTTCCCTTGTGTGCTCCATGATTTTAAAGTATTTAAAATTTATCATTTCCATGCCATGCCATATGTCTTCTCAAGGTTGAATAAAACAGCAACAAGTGTTTGACGCAACAGGGAGGAATTTTTAATAGCAGATTCTAGCAAAACCAATTGGTCAGCAGAAAATTGTTTTCCTTTGAAACCACACTGTTGCTAAAAAGTTCGTAGGTTTCTAGGTATCTGATAAGACTGTGGTTGACCATCTTCTCCATTAGTTTGCACAAGGCGCTTGTAAGGATATAGGCCTGTAACTACTGGGATTAGTTTTGTCTTTACTTGGCTTTAAAAAAAGAATTACATTAGTTTCTAACCATGCATCAAGAAAAAAGATTATATATTCGAAGGAAAATAAACAATTGTATATTTAAAGGACTAGTTTTGCCGATGATGGTAGCTGTTTAAACATAGAATTTACAATGGAATCAGGACCTGGTGCAGAATCCTTTGTTGACGCAAGAGCTGACTCCAATTCCCCCATAGAGAACAGAGTGCCCAAAGAAGAGTCTCTAGACAACACAACAGTAAAAGGTATTGCTTCTTTCTTCAGTTTATATGTTTAGAATTTTCTATTATAAGCTGCAGTAGAAGTTTGAAAATGACATTCCCTATACACTAGCTATATCAGCACTTTTTGTCATCAATCTCCATTCTGTTGCTTCAACACAATGGCTGGAAACTAAATGGAAATACCAAAAACTGATCTTAATTCTGTACATACTATGGAGGGTGGAGTTTTTCATCTAATTGCGCTTATGTACTGTGCCTAAGAATTTATTCTACTGAGCCTAAATATCCTCAAACTTTTTTGCATGGAGAATTTTATATTCCTGAAAGTTGTTACTAGTTGGTTGTTGCTTCAATCTCCTTAAAGCTCTTTGTTGTAAACGGAGGACTTCTGAGCATTCATTGTTCTACCACGGCACAGACAGGTGTCTTTGAAGTGGTCTTATTTGTGGCATTCAAAATTTTCTTGGTAAAATCATGTGCAATTTTATCAGTGAGAGTCAGATAATCTGTGTCAAGTGATACAAGGTAATTTATGTAGGCATACAGTTGGTTTTTCCTAAAAATCCAATGAAATGATGAGCATAACTGGCAGAGGAGTCACATGAATTGATCTTATTAGGTATATGGTTGTTACCACTCTTGTCATTAAGTACAGATCATGTGCATCTAGTACACAAAGGCTGTAAATCGATAAGTCAACAGCTGCTAAATCGATAATTCCATCCACCAGTAAACGCTGCTAAATTAGTAGGAGAACGACGGTTTAGCAGGCATAAATCCAGTTCTGTTCTTATACTCTTCACAAGTTGTCCTCGAGAGTTGTAAGTTGGAGATCCCCAAGATAAATGGTGTGCATTAAAATCTCCTACCAATAAGAATGGAGTTAGTAACTTGCTTATTAAGTTGACTAAATCACGCTGAAGGTTGTACTTAGGTGGCAAGTAGACACAACACACAGTGAACTTATACGGAACAGCTATTTCAATGACAACTGCTTATAAAACAGTTATGAAGTTCAGAGAAACAGCATCTATACAGTCACGGGCTAGGATGGCTACGCCACCTCTAGCTTGATTTTCTGATCGAAAACCTGTATACTCCCTTAGATGGAAATTTTGTGATTCGTGGACATGTATCTCTTGAAAACATGTAAACATTAAATACACATGTTGCATGAGTACCTTTAGATCATCTATTTGGCTCCAAACTCCATTAACGTTCGATTGATACCACTGACTTGCTAATTACATACATTTAGCAATAGATTTATCTGACACCCATTGGTGCTCTCGTTTGCCTGGCATGTTCACATTCCTTGGATTCCATATCCACCTGTTCAGAGATGGAATCGGAGGAAGATTTGGATTTAGGAGGGGGGTTTACCATACCCTCCTTTAATATTTTTTTGACACCTGGTACTGCTGTGTTGAATTGCTGATTTGTACTACTGAAGCACATTTCTCTAAATCTTTACTATTCATCTTAGGCTTATTGCCAGGTGGCTTTATAGAGGAGATACATGATTCAGTCAACGACCTGCTTCGTACACCAAGCCCTCCCACAGGAGAGGTCAGTAAAGAAGGAAGCAATTTGGTGTGTGCCAGTTGTACTATATTTAGCGGGCTGTTTGTGTGACTAATGTCAGAAAACAAGTGACTTGTTTACTAAGAACTTTTATTTTTCTTGTTAAATAAAAACTTGGTTGATACGTGAGTTAAGAAACCTTAATTTAAAAATTTGGCTACGTTTCAACGACTAAATTGTTGTCCTCATTCAGGTCAACAAGTATAATAGACAGAATTAACATCTACGTCATAAAAATTTACATACAAAATTAATATAAAATAAAAACCTCACAATCTACATTCAAGTTATTAATACTAATAAATTATCAAAACAAAAACACAAATTAATTAAATAATTTAAAAGAACTGTAAAATGTGATAGTCCATGATAATAAAAACTATAAAACAAATAACTAAAATATGTCAAAAAAATTCCCAAACATATATCAGTAATATAAACTGTAAAAATAAATCATTAATAGAAATCTGGTGCATCAACAGCTAGAACTCTCAAGAGTTTTTAAGCTTTATGAATTGAAGGATTATAAATACTGGCTAATTTATTAGTGCCATCCTCAACATTAATAGAATTTTTTGGCATCTATGTATGGAGCATTTCAGATAAAATTCATTTCCTCCAATTACTTTCCATGTCCAAAATCGTAGGATTTTGGAAATTAAATGAATGATTATGTTCACTGATGTGATTGTAAAATACTGAGGGGATATGAAGATCTTCTTTTTTACTCTTTTTTTTCATGTTCTAAAAGACGAATATGCAATTCACGTTTAGTTTCCCCAACATAGGAAGCATCACAATCATTACAATTAACCCTATATACAACATTATTTCTATTCAAAATATCAGGCTTTTCCTTACCTCTTCCAACAATACCAGACAAATTATTAGAAATAAACGGAAGACTGATAACATTATATCTTCTTAGCTTTTTAGAAACCGTCTCAAAGAAACCCTTCACTTAAGGAAGTCTTACATAGGTGTTAACCTTATCTCCTCCACCCTTGATATTATCAGAAGAAGGAAAAGAGTCATGTTTTGAAAATATTATTTTATTAATATGAAATTTAATATAAATCGATCACAATAAACGTTTAGGAATAAATATTCTTCTACAAGTTGCAAATTTCTATGGTGAAAGGAAGGTTGTGATAAGTCAAGGACTTTATCAACAAGAGAGTATACCATTCTGTTTAGAATTAAAGTTGTTTTGTGGTTCAAATTGCTTTGAAAATAGTACAAAGGAGATCAGTTATGAAATTACTGCAGTAAATATTCTAACAAATAAAAGACATTCCATTGTCTAACAAAAGAGTTTCTCATCAAGTGAAATGTGCTAAGAAATTTATTGAGGATAATAATCTTCATTGTGCGTTGGCTGATAAAGGTAGTGTTACTGTTTTAATAAAATCTTCATTATCGTTGTCTTTGATAAATTTACATATCTTCCTTTAAATAAGGTCCTCTTCCAACTTATGATCCAAGGCACATACAATATTAAAGAAATGGAATGGTAATGCTTATTTTGACATTCTCCTTTACATCTACATCTATCATACAATCTGATACTTGTTTACCTAAATTTTATGGTTTACCCAAGTTTCATAAATCTGGGGTTCCTCTTAGAGACTAAGATTTATACCTATTGTTTCTTATGTTAATTCTCCTGTGTATTTTCTGGCAAAAACCATATGTAACATTCTTGAAGATAGTGTTCCTAAACCTAGGTCATGTATAAGAAATAATTTAGATGGGCTTGGAAAAATTAAAGCCCTAGTAGTTCCAGATGATCACATATTGATTAGCATTGATGTTGTTTCACTTTTTACTAATGTTAGCACTAAGTATTCAAAGCTATTAAGAAAAGATTTAACTATATTAGACGTAAATATGACATTCATCTTCCTGATTTACATGAAGCTGTGGAATTGAGGAGATAAGGTTAACACCTTTGTTAGACTTCCTTAAGTGAAGGTTTCTTTGAGAAGGTTTCTAAAAAGCTAAGAAGATATAATGTTATCAGTCTTCCGTTTATTTCTAATAATTTGTCTGGTATTGTTAGGAAAGGTAAGGATAAGACTGATATTTTGAATAGGGATAAAGTTGTATATAGTGTTAATTGCAATGAATGTGATGGTTCCTATGGGGAAACAAAATGTGCATTGTGTATTCGTCCTTTAGAACATGAAAAAAAGTGTAAAAAAGAAGCTCTTTATACCCCCTCAGTATTTTACAATCACATCAGTGAACATAATCATTCATTTAATTTCCAAAATCCTACGATTTTGGACATGGAAAGTAATTGGAGGAAATGAATTTTATCTGAAATGCTCCATACAAAGATGCAGAAAAATTCTATTAATGTTGTGGACGGCACTAATAAATTAGCCAGTATTTAAAATCCTTCAATTCATAAAGCTTAAAAACTCTTGAGGGTTCTAGTTGTTGATGCACCAGATTTCTAGTAATGATTATTTTTACAGTTTATATTACTGATATATGTTTGGGAATTTTTTTGACACATTTTAGTTAGTTGTTTTATAGTTTTTATTATCATGGACTATCACATTTTACAGTTTTTTTAATGATTTAATTAATTTGTGTTGTTGTTTTGTTCATTTATTAGTATTAATAACTTAAATGTAGATTGTGATGTTTTTTTTTTAATAATAATTTTGTATATAAATTTTTATGTCATAGATGTTAATTCTGTCTATTATACTTGTAGGCCTGAATGAGAACAACAATTTAGTAGTCGAAACATAGCCAAATTTTTAAATCAAGGTTTCTTGACTCACGTATCTTATCTAACAAAATACTTTGTGAGTGTATACCTCATCGTTCTATTTTTCTTGTCAGGTTATCACAGTTGGTACAGATCTTGATCGTGGTCAAAGTAACAGCATAAGTCTTACCATTAACCTTTATTTGGGTGTCTCTATGGATTTTCCTAACCTCAGCAAATGATATCCTCTCCTTAGCCATAATGCCCAGGATTGTCTCCTCCTTCTTGAAAGTAAGACAGTTAAATGATCGTGCTGGGTGATCACCACAGTTAGCACACTTAGGAGTATTATTACAATCCTTTTCCTCATGGCCTTTAACACTACATTGACCGCATACCCCCTGCTTGGAACAGGAAGAAATAATGTGGCCAAAATGCTGACATAAAAACATCACCTATGGTTAGCCACTTAAGGCATTACTGACTGTCTCTGGTACCCTGCATCAGTGAATTCAGATATCTCTGGCTTGTCAAAAATAAGGATGAAAGAGGCTGTTGCAACTTTCTCGCCTTTGTCCGTCTTCATAATAAGAACAATGTCTATTACTGACTGATGTGACAGTTCCGACTTGATTTCATCTATAGAGACGTGCATCAAATCTCTACAGGTAATGACCTCCTTTGGGAAATTCAAGGATCTATGGGGAGCCACAGACCCATGACATAGTCAAAGTAGGTAGTCATTTTTAAAAGAAAATACATTTGTATCTCATTAATGGTTGGAACAAGCATTATCCCATTCATTTTTTTAATAGATGTGGCATAACCTCCAGCGCAGACAGTAATGGCCTTATTAATAAGGAAAGGAAAAACTTTAGACATATCTTTCCCCTCCTTGCTGCTAGAAAATATTAAAAACTTTTGTGACAGCAATGTCGGTGATATTGCCACCAACAACTCCTTACTCAAATCTTCAACACTAGACTTGTCAGGCAAAACTTGACGTTGCCTCTTTAAACTAGTCGAGTTTGATGGTTTTTCGAAATCCATAATTTTTTGTAAACCCAGCCATTGTGTCAGGCTTTATGGGCCGGACTACAGGAACTGGTACACTTACATTAACCCTTATAGCTTAGAATAAATTTTGGATAAGGGTAGTGGATGCTGACAACTCTATCTAACCAAGCAAAATTACATGTTGGCAAAACTCAACAGCATTAACATTTTTATTAAACATCAACCAGCATTTGTCCATATGGAGCCATATAAGGATCTAGTAGTTAAATGATATCATCAAGAGGTGAGCTAGTGTATTATTAAAAATCTGTGAGCTGGATGCTGTGATAGAACATACAGCTTTGCCTTTGCTCTCTGTAGCCAATTGACTTCAATTTGAAGTGTTGTGTTAAGTGGAGGGATTTAGCCAATTGATATATCATTGCGGGGCAATACTTTATTTCTTTGAACTTGCCTGGACAAAATTGTAATGAATTAGTAACTCAACTATCAGAAATAACAAAATTTTATTTTTTAAATGTTTAGGAATGTAGACCAAAATGCTGTTTGTGTAAAATGTTGATGTATTTAATATTTATAAATGAAACGATTGTTAGAAGAGAGTATTCCATGAAGAATTTAAAAACATAATTTTTTAGGTTAAAATAAAAAATACAAAACAAAAGTTTAGGAGTATTGTATATTTCTTTATTTTTTGAAAACCAGTAGTTTGCAATGAGATTGTATGTCCTAAATTTTTTACATTATTGTTTCAAAGGATAGGATTTTCTTCATGTTATTGCTACTCTGTTATCAAGTTTACCAGTGCTAGATTGATTCTATTTTGGTGATGAATCATCAACTACTTGAATTGTATTATGGTCTTATTTAATCCTAACTTGCTCTTCATATAATTTAAGATCGGTTTTATGTCTGTATATCTCTAAATATTTGATCTCAAACTTTCAAGTTTTTTTAAACAAATTTATATTCTTTTAATTTGGAAATTCATAAGTATTTGTAATGCAATGAGCAACAAAGTTGAATAATATATAGGCTTTTTTAGGCATTTAAATATGTTCCTTAAATAGTTTCATGAAAATATTCTCCTGGCTCTTTACTGCCCCAAGTTTTAACGACAAAAAAGTGATATAGGTAAGGATAAATTGTACTTTTCAGGAGCAAAGAAATGATGTAACACTTTACAAGGACTCTGGATAGTCTAATAGCTTGACCATTGACTTCAATATCTTGTACCTGAATTTAACCAAACAAAACAAAAAAATTTAATTCTTATTTGAATATTAGGTGTATCAGTTGTTAGCTCCCTTTTTTCAGATGGTAATAAGCAATTTTTCTCACAATTAACCTCCTGCTACTAAAGTTTGGATTGAAAAGAAGGCCAATACAAGCATTTTAAATAAGATCTTGTAATACCAGAATTTATTAACTGTTAATCATTTATCTATCTATCAATGACTTATAAAGCTTCTGTCTATCATCTACCATATCTCTTATGTTAGTTTCCCTTTCATATTTGCTCTTTTTGCTAGATTCTGTTTTTCCATTGCTTCTTGGATCTGCTTATTTCATTGTAAACTGGAGTATCCTCTTTTCTTTCTTTCTTTTATTTGGCTTCGTCTTCTAAGTTCTTGATAGGATTATTGCTTTTAAGAACAACTTTTATCTACTATGTATAAGAACTAAGATAGATTTTTAGTACATTCATTTCATTGCCAGAATGAAGCAGCATGTAGACACTTTTCTTCTCCCTGGTTGAGAACAGGTGTACTTCAGGGTTAGCCCCTTTTCACACAAAGTTTGACAAGTTTCAGTTCGGATGGTAAGCAAAACATTTGGGTCATGGGACAACAGACTCAGAATTGACAGCTGACAGCATATACAAACGGTACAGTATGCAGACACACACATTATGCACCTACACTTTAGTATAATCGTTCATGTAAATGATATTAAAACATGTCAATCAGTTTTATGTAAACTAGGTTTTTTTTATTTCAATCAATGTTCCACTTAAAATATACCTGGATTTTTATAGAGGATGGAAGTTTAAATTTTTTATCATAATTTAGTAACGTTTGCTTGGTTAATCATTCAAATATTTATTTTTGTTTGAACTACTTCTTTGCTCAACTCATTTGGATTTTTTTACGATAACTCTGTTTTCCATTTCATCACTATTTTTAGGGATTGTTGTGGTTGTTTTAGTTTCATTCCTTGAAAAGCACTGTTTGCAAATGATTCCAATTTCAGGATATCACTAGATAAATCTTAAACATTTTGTCTTTGGTAAACTACAAATTAATCATCAAAAATATCTTTAAATTTAAGTGTGTTTCTATTGTACCTTAGCCAAATTTGAAACTGAAATTTATGCATATTTTTTTAATTTAACTGTATTATTGTTATAATAGCAGAACATTTAATTCACAAGAGGAAACAGATCATTTTTACTTGAATATACATCAGATCAAAACATAAATTGGAATTTTCAATAATCGGAACCTATTTATTTTATAAATCAGTAATGAATATTTTGCAGTCTTGAAGTATTGCAGTTTCGTCATCTTTTTTAAGTACAGTAGATAATTCATTTCCGTGGAAAGTAATTAATTACTGTATAACTTGGTAGGTCTCATTCCTAGATCAGTATCACTTTGTCAATCATGCGTATTGTTTACCAAGTGGGTTCTTTCAGTCTGTATTGGTTGTTTGGTACTAAAAATTACAATTCATAGTACAAATATAATATTTCATATGAGACGTTGAGAGGGAAAGTGGTGTAGGTCAGTGCTAATTAGTTTTGAGATAATTAGAGGCTTGTTAAAACTTTAACCGCAAATCACAGGAATGAAAATGAATAATCATCTGTCCATATTACAGTAGGTCTACTTGAAGGTTCAATATAACTGCCCATTTGTTTTATTAGTAATTTTTAATTGCTTATTATTTTTTTAAACAAACTCTTGACTTACGCCACTTTTTTTTAAAAGTGTATAAATGAAAATGGAATTTGTACAATTTTTCTTTCAAGTACCATAGTCATTTAATATTGTGCCAAGATACTTTATCACCCACAGTGTTTTTTTTTCTTATGATGGTTTGTTCTAGGTTAGCTGTTGAGTAAATGTCCTCCCCCCATAACTCCAAGTAAATAGGGCTATTTAGGTTTTGATTTCACTATTGCATCAAACCAATCTTGAGGAACGATTTGCCTATTTTTTTAATATGACTCAATCACTCCAAAGTCCGCATCATTTGGTAAGAAAGAATGTCCATTGGTCATGAACTTTGATCAATTACCTTAATGCTTGTATCTTCCTCTTGCAGACACTTCACGCACATCAGTGCCACTTTTATGTTGCGGTTTTGTCCTCCTTAACTGTCACTGAACATAATTACATGGTCATTATTTTCATGAACTTTGTTGCAAAATTGCCAAACAAGATGCAATTTCTTGTGATCCACAGGAGGCTACCATTTCGCCCCAAGCATACATATACACTGAATCACTAGACAACTCATGACATCCTACATTATAAACGTATATGTTACGTTTATAGTATGCAACAGATCACGTAAGACTGGGAAAGGTGAAACCCTTTTGAAGATCAAAAGTTGAAGCGTAAACCTTAACATCATCTTTTTTGCTGGCTACTTTAGCTTGCGTTAATTTGTCTCTAGCAATGCTTTCAAGCTATTGTTTTTTCTGTGGCTCCTCACAATCAAAATTTTTTATTCTGAAAGTTTCAGATTCTGCGCAAATGTCTTTATATGAGGTGTATGAAAATGTAGATTATATTCATAATTCAAAATATAACAAACCTTGGATTCTAAAACCAGAACTGCAATGATGTTGTCACAGTGTTTTTTGTATAGATTAAACAATGTCCTAATGTTCAAGAATTCTGACAAGTACTTTCCATTGGGGTTGTGAGCTCTTTTGTAATGTGACTGATATGCTGGATAGCTTTCAATATGATTTCTTACAATTCGTAACCGCGCATCATCTATTTTGTTTACTCATAAAGCCATGGCCAGCTGCTCCTACATAACAGTGAAGTAAGTCAGACTTACACCACTGTTGTTTGCAGCAATATCAGCTATTTCATTTCCAACTTTTTTTCACTACCTCATAAATTCATGTTACCATGTGGTTTTGACTTAAACCTCTTTTTGAAGTTATGAAATAAGGTTTCAGGAATCCAAAACTGCATTTAACTAGGTTTTCAAAAAAAGTGATACCACTTTTCCTCTCAGTGGCTCATATGAAACTCAAATTCTTGTATGGAGCTGTATAGAAATTTAGCAGCGTATAAAAGGTCATCTACTATCAAACGATTACCCACTTTTTTTCGTCATAAACTACTAGATTTTACTTTGTACTATTATGCTCTTTTTAAAATTAAACATATAGATAAGTATCTAAGTTTAAAACAGTTATATAAGTGTAAATATGATAAGTACAGTACTATACATATGTATTTCAAATAGCGTAGAATAAAAATTTTAATGCAGTACATACACAGTTGTTTAAATGATTAAAATGCTTTAGTACAGTACATAGTAGAGAACCTTGCTTGTATAAGGGGATTTAACAATATCTGAAGGTTTATAAATATTTTATTGTAGTATTTTATTAACATTTACTCCATTTACATAAAAAAATACAGTTTTTAATAAAAATCTTGATTACTATTATTATTTATGTCAAGAAGTTTGCTAATCAGAAGTGTATTCAGTCCCAATTAGTTATGATTACCAACGCTCCACTGTATGTCCCAGATTTGTATCTCTAGGCATACTGATTGCTTAGTAAATCTAGGTCATGTCCTAAATCTCGTTACTTCCAAGATAGGAAGATTAATGTATGTGGCTTTGATACAAGAAGATAAATATAAGTGAAATGACAGGAATTTAAGGTGCTAAGATCAAACAATTTTCAGAGATGCTTCTATTTGTAGCTAAATTGCTGCCTGCATTATCTTGAGGAAACACTAGATCAGAGTTGTCCAACTTGACAAAGGAGGGGGGCCAAAAATCAATCTTTGGGCCAAACTCCGGGTCATACCAATGTGTGGGGCAGGGTTTGAGAAATCTATTTACCAGGGGGAATAGAATTAAAATTACTGTCCGGGAGGGGGACTGTTTAAAAACTTAGATGTAAAATGGAGAATTTTGAGGCAGTTAGATGGATTCAACTGATTCATACACTGATCCAATTTTGTATAACTTTATTAAATAACTATTTCTTTTTAAGTTTGAAAAACTATTGGAGGGGCGCATGCAGCCCCTGGACCGCCAGTTGGACAGCCCTGCACTAGATCTTTTGTATCTATTTAATGATATTAGCTCATCACATGTAAAATATCTGGAAATTAATAACTTCATCAAGTAAGGTATTTGCTTTGAATTCAGTTGTTTATTTTTTTTCAGTGTTTTAAAATCTGGGATTTAGATGCTCGTGGATATCACAACAGTATGTGGAGAATGCGCCTCAAGGGGAATGATATTTTGATTATTGGAGTTCCAGATTCTATATACTCGTAAGTAAATAAGTGAAATTATAATTGTTTAACTTACAATGAATATTTAATAAGACTTGCCTTTGCTAAGTGTTTTATACATCATTACTTATTTTTCAGAAAAAATTGAAATAATTTCAAATCTTATACAATTGTAAAATAAATGTGAAAGTCATAGGATTTGTAGAGTAATGCAACAACTATTTTTAAAAAATCATGAGTTTTAGTTTGACCTAGTTTTGTTTTATATCCATATTTTACAATATAACCCAATAAGGATATAATTAGATGCAAGGTGAGGCACTCTGCAGTTGCAATTTAATTTGTCCAGTCAGTTGAGTTGTATTTCACCACAGAAATATTCTTACTTATAGAAGATTAAATATTATATATTTTATATATGTGCAATTTTTTAATTCATTATTTTGTACTTTATTTATTTTTTTTTTATAATTGTTTGTTATTCTTAATGTACTCATCTTCACTTCTGTTTGTAAACATTTAAGAACATTTTTTTGTGCTACTTTGGGCTGGTAGTACTTGAGACCTTGAGCCGCCTTCTACCTTTTACACACACATCCCCACTGTCACCAGTCAATGGCAATGATAACCACAATTGGTTTTTCGCCAAGAAAAAAAAAATGTTACCAGTCAAGTATCAGAGCTGTAAGTTGGCATGTTAAATTTTTTTTTTTGACCCTGCAGGAGGGGTGCGGACTAGCCGCACCTACTAAGAGGGGTTTGGCGTCACTTGCGGTACCCCAGTCTAACATTACACCACTCACAACACACACACACACACACACATACACACTTACACAAACACTAGCGCTCACACACACTCACACACATGCATACAAGACGTATGCACGGTTGCTGGTCCGCTAGCCACTTCGGTCCTTGGTCAGGGAATGTGCGCGGGGCAGAGATGTCGGAGCCTGTGCACAGTATTACGAGCTCTCGACTGATGCCCATCCAGTCGAGCTAAGGAGAAAACTATGAGCCCCAAAGTTCTGGGGGTTGGAAATGATCTTATGTGATCCATGAGTGTACCCGTTCTCATAGTCTCACTCATAACGCCCTACACGATGGTTAGCTTTAAAGCAATTTTATGGGAAATCAACAAATGTAAATCCAGTTGAGTGTTAAGAGGCGACGTGCTTCTTCACCGAACGTACCTAGTGAAGCAGCTGATAGTAAGAAGGTTGTGGTAGCCTCAACACCTGAACTACCACCAAAGTTCTTAATTGTATCATGCATAGAAGAAGGAAAAGATCTTTCGAAGGTGTCGCCATTCTTAATTCAAAAGGTGATACCTGGATGTGCAGCAGGTTCTGTCTCTTCCATAACGAATTTATGGAATGGAACATTGGTGTTAGAGACTAGTAATTCAAAGCAGTCACTATCTTTACTGAAGATGGCCTCCTTCTTTAATCAGGTCAAGGTTTCTGTGGTTCCCCACAAAACTTTGAATTTGTCAAAGGGAGTTATAACATGTAGGGACCTTTTGGATATCTGTGAGGATGAGATTAAAAATGAGCTAGCATCGGAAGGAGTAACAGATGCGGTTTGAATAATGAGGACAGAAAAGGGTCAGAGAATTCCAACAGCATCTCTGATTCTAACTTTCATGAAACCATCCATCCCAGAATATCTATATGCGGGCTACCAATGTCTGTCTGTCAGGCCATATGTCCCAATCCTCGTCGATGCTACAAATGCTAACACTTTGGACACGTAAGCTCTTCATGCTCTAAGCCAGGGATATGCGACCATTGTGGAACTGAAGGCCGTACAGAGAATAACTGCACTAATGCTCCAAAGTTCTCTAACTGTGCTGGTGATCACTCTGCTCGCTCCTTCAAATATCCAAAGTTTAAGGAGGAGAAAGAGATCCTCAGTATAATGGCCAAGGAAAAGACATCCTTCCCAGAAGCAAAGAAGAAATATATAAGTCCATGCAACCTAGACGTGTTTTAAAATCCTACGCTTCACCAGCCACAGAGGAAAAATCGTGTTCAAATTGCGTAGAGTTGTCTAAGAAAATTGAAGTACTCACGGAACAGATTAGTCACTTACTAGCCTTAGTGACGAAAAGTTCCACTGCGTCTGTCAATACCTCCTGTAAATTTGCCTGACTTAGCTCCGTTGCCATTAACCTCCTCTAGAAACATCACGAGAATTGAGTCACATTTATAGACAAAAGAAAATAAATCTTCATCATCTGCAAATAACAAAAAAGTGACCACAAAAATTGCATCTGTCAAAGTGAGTGCAAAACCAACACTGGCCCAGAAGAGGAACCATAACACCTCCTCTTCTGCTTCCAAAAATCCCTCTGACTCCACCACTGCAATAGTGGTGATGGAATCTGATGCGCCATTGACTGAAGCGTCTCCTGATGTCCCAAGCAAATTATTATCTAATGACAACAATGAGAGTCAGGTGAATCTGTTTCACTAGAACAATGTCTACACTCAAACAATCCATGATTCAGTGGAACATTATGGTGTCAGAAATCACATTGAGGATCTCAAAATAATTGTGAGAGATGTGTCTCCTATGTACATCTGTATTCAAGATACATATCTCCATGAATCACACAATTTCCATCTAAAGGAGTATTCAGTTTACAGAAAATCGAGCTAGAGGTGGTGTAGCCATTCTGGCCCGTAACTGTGTTGACGCCTTTTCTGTGAACTCAATAACTCCCTTACAAGCAGTAGCCATTCAAACAGCTGTTCCATACAAGCTCACTCTCTGTTGTGTCTACTTTCCACCAAGTGACAACCTGCAACAGAGAGACCTTGTAGACCTTATAAACCAGTTACCAACTCCGTTTTTATTAGTGGGTGATTTCAATTCCCACCACATTTCATGAGGTTCACCAGAATGCAACTCAACGACGGAATCTGGTTGAGAGTGTCAGATCGGAACTGGATTTATACCTGCTAAATGACGGTTCTTGGACACATTTATCAGCATCTACAGGCGGATGGACAGCTGTTGACTTGTCCTTGATGGCCGCGGACAATGTGGGATTTTTTCGGATTTTTATTTGATAATAGACTCTCAAGGATAACACGTGCATGATTTGAGGACTCGATGCAGCAAGATAATGGATATGTTGAGAGTCCTTAGTGGTACTAACTGGGGAACAGATAGAACTTGTATGCTCCGTTTCTATTGCGCCGTCGTAAGATCACGCATAGATTAAAACTGTATAGCCTATTTATCTGCTAGACCTACGGTTCTGAAACTAGTTGATTCAATTCGTCACTTGGGCCTTATACTTGCTACTAGTGTTTTTAGATCAAGCCCAATCTCCAGCCTTGTAGTTGAAGCTGGGGAACCATCTCTTTCAATGCGACGTCAAATGCTTAAAATTTCATATTACACTGGTCTTCGAAGCAAACCTAAACATCCAGCATTCAAAGCAGTTTTTGATAACTACCTCGAGGATCGTTACGATGGGCATCAACGTTCTAATGCTCTCTTTGGAATAAGAACATTGCGCATTTTTAGTAACCTAAATTTAGAAAATCTGCCTATATTCGAACAAACATTGTGCTACATCTGTCCATTGACAATACGAATGCCAAATTTTGAACTTCTCATTGTCCAGGTACCTAAAACACAATACTCCTGGCGTTATTTATCATCAGGAGTTTTTGCAGATTCAACGAAATCACCAACATATTGTGACTATATTCACAGACGGTTCAAAACTGGACAATTGGATAGGATTTGCATTTTATATGAAATTGGAAACCTACTCCCTCAGCCTATAGCGTCTTTACAGCAGAACTCTAGGCCATTTTCCCAGCTTTAAGATCGATTCCGTTTGCAACATCTAATTATATTGTGTATACCGATTCCAAAAGTGCTCTCCAGGCTATTCAGGAAATGTACACTAAAAAACCCTTTATTTGGAGACATCTTGTGCTCAAAACATAGGCTCCAATTACGAGGTGTCATTTCTCTGCGTACCTGGTCACTGCGAAATATTCAGAAACACCAAAGCAGATGAAGGTGGAAAATAAGCTACAAGTATGGTGCCATCGACACAACGTGTGATAGCATTAGATTTTGTATGCAATGTTAAAACTACATTATTCTCTGTTTGGAATGAAGAATGGCAAAATGTAAATAGAAACAAGCTGAGGGATATCAAGAATACCGTACGACCATGGAGGTCATCTGTTCATTCAAATCGTAGGGAGGAAGTGGTGGTTACTCATCTTCGCATCGGCCACTCTTTGTTAATGCATGGATGGTTGATACGACATGAGGATCCACCACTATGTCAGTTTTGTGGAAATACCTTCACAATCAAGCACATTCTGCTTGGTTTCTGATGAGTTCACCGATTTGAATATTTGTTACGATCTTCAAGATAGTTTAAAGGTGGTTTTAAGGGACGATGTCACGCCTATCAACCGTGTCATCGCTTTCTTACTCCACCTGAATCTATTTAATAATATTTAAATTTTTTAAAATTTTAATTTCTTTACCTTTAGATAAGTAAAATTAGTTTTAACTATTTATTTTATTTTGATTAGTTTCATTTATGGAAATTTTATTTTAAAAAACACTTGAGGTAGGCAATGATAACCTTTTGGTTTTTCACCTGGCAAAAAAAAAAATTTGAATTTTTTAATTCACCTGGATTACAATAGTAATCCGCACCACCACTTATGATGTGTTTCCTATACATGAAGTAGTTCTAATATTTTGTATTTTAAATAGATATTTTGTTATTTTTTGTGTGAAAACAATATTTAAATTAGTAACATTAATCTGTAAATAATGTCTGAGCCAGAGCGTGAACAAATACAATGCTGGCTTGCCAAAACCAAAAGTGACAATGAAATTGTTTTAGGTTGACCTCAACCTGCAGTTGACTGCAGTGTTAAAGTAATGTACTGTTTAAAGTTTTCAGAATGGAGTTAATCTGAAATATGTCAACATAGACAAATATTTTAATGTTAAGAAGGCAGAAAATGTACTCAAATATATATTATTTGTTTTAATTATTATTAAAAACAAATTAAAATTGACTTTCACTTCAAAGTTTGCATTAGATTCTAGGCTCGCACTATTATGTTCACTTCAAGTAAAACCAAATTTTTAGCTTGCAGGTTAATTGAGTTGTATCATATTTTTTTATGCTCAGAGGAAAAAATTAAACTAACTAGAATAAACCAGATTAAAAATTCTAACCCAACAGATGTCATTAATCGATTAAATAATCTGAGGTTTCAGATTCCTTCCAGTTTCTTTTGCAAATGCATGGTAAATAATTATTAATGGTTTTTCTGCATCAGTAATCTTTAATGTCTGTAAAGTACAAAATTCACTGAATTTATAAATTATAACTTGTGAGAATTTAGCCATAAATTTAAAAACAAAACATATTTACAAATTAATTAATTAAAGTAATAGTAGTAAATTATAAGAATTTTTATAAATAGCAGTAATTTGTACTAAATCATGTATAAATATTTTGTTGATAATACATGATGACTTCTTTGTCTTCTTTCTTGAAGTTTTATGTTTTAATCAAATTTGATTTTAAGATAAATTTTAAAAAGTCTTTTATTAAAAGTTCATTAGTGTTGCATATTACCTTTTTTTTATTTATAAATATAACTTTACTAAACAAATTTATTCTAGCTGTTCTCAATTTACTACGGCATTATAAACATTTTATGGCTATTTACATACTGTTAATTTTTCCTTTTAAACTTCTCTATATGATTAAATATATATGTAATTTTCTGTGACACATATTTAAAAAAAATTGTAATCAGAAATTCCTTTGAACAAAGATCTTAATTGTTCAGTTTTAGGAGTAGAACACACATTCTACATTTTGGCCTCATCAGTGTTAGCCATGCATTCTCTATAAAGCACTTAATTTTTTTTAAAACAAATATTGATCCTGACATCTCGCCGTTTTCCAATTAGATACAGACTGCTGCTACCTTAATGTCCCTTACACAGCCTAGGCTTCAGATATTATGATTCTCTTTCTTCTTATTTATGAACAAATAATCTGCTTTTTTGATTCATTGTCTCTAACTTTCCTTTGATGCTCTTAAACCATTTATTCCTATCTTGCATTTTCTCAGATTTCTTCCACTGATCACAATGAAATGTCGATGGTGTTTATATGTGAAAATTGGTGTTTGACACTTTTATACACGGCCTTTATTATTAGGCAACTAACGTCGCATCTCTCTTAAAAAGTCTTTAATTACATAAGCCGTTTAAAATTCCACTTATTTTGTTGTAGGCTACTTGACCTTCCACTTTCTTTTAAGTTTTAACTAAACAAAATTTTTCTAGTTATTTTTAAAATTTTTCAAAGTTAATATTTTTAATTTCAAAATTCCCACGTTTTACTTCCCTAAGTGTTTGGGACCGTTATAACACATTTATTTAATACATGTATATAAAGTGAGGTTGTCGTGAAAAACTGTCGCTATTGATATACATTATTTTGTCACTCTACATTAAAATATAAATAGATACATTAATGCTCAAAAACATTGATTTTAGTGCATTAATAGTGTTGATACAACTTACAGAATTATAACACTCCAGGCGGATGTATCATCTGCAGTATATTATTCTGACATATATTATTTTGTCATTTTACAGTAAAATAGAAATAGGAACAATAATGCTCTACAACATTGATTTTAGTGCATTAACAGTGTTGATACAACTTACAGAATTATAACACTCCAGGCGGATGTATCATCTGCAGTATATTATTCTGACATATATTATTTTGTCATTATACAGTAAAATAGAAATAGGAACAATAATGCTCTACAACATTGATTTTAGTGCATTAACAGTGTTGATACACCTTACAGAATTATAACACTCGAGGCGGATGTATCATCTGCAGTATATTATTCTGACATATATTATTTTGTCATTTTACAGTAAAATAGAAATAGGAACAATAATGCTCTACAACATTGATTTTAGTGCATTAACAGTGTTGATACAACTTACAGAATTATAACACTCCAGGCGGATGTATCATCTGCAGTATATTATTCTGACATATATTATTTTGTCATTTTACAGTAAAATAGAAATAGGAACAATAATGCTCTACAACATTGATTTTAGTGCATTAACAGTGTTGATACACCTTACAGAATTATAACACTCCAGAAGGATGTATCATCTGCAGTATATTATTCTGGCATATATTATTTTGTCATTTTACAGTAAAATAGAAATAGGAACAATAATGCTCTACAACATTGATTTTAGTGCATTAACAGTGTTGATACAACTTACAGAATTATAACACTCCAGAAGGATGTATCATCTGCAGTATATTATTCTGACATATATTATTTTGTCATTTTACAGTAAAATAGAAATAGGAACAATAATGCTCTACAACATTGATTTTAGTGCATTAATAGTGTTGATACAACTTACAGAATTATAACACTCCAGGCGGATGTATCATCTGCAGTATATTATTCTGACATATATTATTTTGTCATTTTACAGTAAAATAGAAATAGGAACAATAATGCTCTACAACATTGATTTTAGTGCATTAACAGTGTTGATACACCTTACAGAATTATAACACTCGAGGCGGATGTATCATCTGCAGTATATTATTCTGACATATATTATTTTGTCATTTTACAGTAAAATAGAAATAGGAACAATAATGCTCTACAACATTGATTTTAGTGCATTAATAGTGTTGATACAACTTACAGAATTATAACACTCCAGAAGGATGTATCATCTGCAGTATATTATTCTGACATATATTATTTTGTCATTTTACAGTAAAATAGAAATAGGAACAATAATGCTCTACAACATTGATTTTAGTGCATTAACAGTGTTGATACACCTTACAGAATTATAACACTCCAGAAGGATGTATCATCTGCAGTATATTATTCTGGCATATATTATTTTGTCATTTTACAGTAAAATAGAAATAGGAACAATAATGCTCTACAACATTGATTTTAGTGCATTAACAGTGTTGATACACCTTACAGAATTATAACACTCCAGGCGGATGTATCATCTGCAGTATATTATTCTGACATATATTATTTTGTCATTTTACAGTAAAATAGAAATAGGAACAATAATGCTCTACAACATTGATTTTAGTGCATTAACAGTGTTGATACACCTTACAGAATTATAACACTCGAGGCGGATGTATCATCTGCAGTATATTATTCTGACATATATTATTTTGTCATTTTACAGTAAAATAGAAATAGGAACAATAATGCTCTACAACATTGATTTTAGTGCATTAATAGTGTTGATACAACTTACAGAATTATAACACTCCAGAAGGATGTATCATCTGCAGTATATTATTCTGACATATATTATTTTGTCATTTTACAGTAAAATAGAAATAGGAACAATAATGCTCTACAACATTGATTTTAGTGCATTAATAGTGTTGATACAACTTACAGAATTATAACACTCCAGGCGGATGTATCATCTGCAGTATATTATTCTGACATATATTATTTTGTCATTTTACAGTAAAATAGAAATAGGAACAATAATGCTCTACAACATTGATTTTAGTGCATTAATAGTGTTGATACAACTTACAGAATTATAACACTCCAGGCGGATGTATCATCTGCAGTATATTATTCTGACATATATTATTTTGTCATTTTACAGTAAAATAGAAATAGGAACAATAATGCTCTACAACATTGATTTTAGTGCATTAATAGTGTTGATACAACTTACAGAATTATAACACTCCAGAAGGATGTATCATCTGCAGTATATTATTCTGACATATATTATTTTGTCATTTTACAGTAAAATAGAAATAGGAACAATAATGCTCTACAACATTGATTTTAGTGCATTAACAGTGTTGATACACCTTACAGAATTATAACACTCGAGGCGGATGTATCATCTGCAGTATATTATTCTGACATATATTATTTTGTCATTTTACAGTAAAATAGAAATAGGAACAATAATGCTCTACAACATTGATTTTAGTGCATTAATAGTGTTGATACAACTTACAGAATTATAACACTCCAGAAGGATGTATCATCTGCAGTATATTATTCTGACATATATTATTTTGTCATTTTACAGTAAAATAGAAATAGGAACAATAATGCTCTACAACATTGATTTTAGTGCATTAATAGTGTTGATACAACTTACAGAATTATAACACTCCAGAAGGATGTATCATCTGCAGTATATTATTCTGACATATATTATTTTGTCATTTTACAGTAAAATAGAAATAGGAACAATAATGCTCTACAACATTGATTTTAGTGCATTAATAGTGTTGATACAACTTACAGAATTATAACACTCCAGGCGGATGTATCATCTGCAGTATATTATTCTGACATATATTATTTTGTCATTTTACAGTAAAATAGAAATAGGAACAATAATGCTCTACAACATTGATTTTAGTGCATTAATAGTGTTGATACAACTTACAGAATTATAACACTCCAGAAGGATGTATCATCTGCAGTATATTATTCTGACATATATTATTTTGTCATTTTACAGTAAAATAGAAATAGGAACAATAATGCTCTACAACATTGATTTTAGTGCATTAACAGTGTTGATACACCTTACAATTGCAACAGTCCAGACAAATGTAGCATCTGTAGTATATTATTTTGACACCTCATATTAATTTTAATAAATTTCAAAACATCTTCTTAGGTGCCTAAATTGATATAAAACAACATTGGTAAGTTTAAACCATATTTTAAATTTTGTCAGTTAATTGGGCAAGGCCAGACTGCTGAGATACTGTATCAAAGGTGTTATCCTCCTGAGTAATCTGTCAGTGCCTTAAATCCATATATCTGCTGTATTATTGAGGAACTGCTATATTTAGAATTATAAAAAATAAAATAGGAAATAAAATTGTTTTGAATGTGTTCATTAACGATGTTAGATAACCAAAAAGCTACTATATTATCAAATTCTCTTTCTGTTCTAAATTAATAGTTTTTAAATATTAACATTCTGCTTGAGATCAAGCATTATTGATTTATGTAAAAAAAAATAATTAAATTATGTTTTTCAGGAAATATAAACCATCCAATATAACACCGATATATCTGAAAGCACAAACAACTAAAACCAAAGGGAGATAATATAAAGTGCGTTAGTGAAGGCAAGTGATCTTCTAGTCATTAATGATAGTGAAGCCAAAAACAATGTACCAGGGAAAGACTTATGAGGGTGAATCAAATAATATCAGGGATTATTTGTAACGGGAGGTGGGAATAAGAATGTCACTCCCCATCATTGTTGGAAGTGATCAACAGATGTTCCCTTTTAAGTGACAATGCAATACTATTACTCTACTGTGAATTGTTTGCAATTGTTCAACAAAAATGCAAAACATAATTAGGCAGTTCTAGTGTTGATTAGGAGCTCAAGTATATAAGTAGCATAAAACAAAGAACTTTCTCGACTGTCCAAAATGTTTAAAACAAACTCCTTAGAATAAAATTATCATGGAAGGTTCTTGTAACGATATTTCACATCATCACTGTAAATACCTCATATTCCTGGTCACTTCTGAGCTAAATAATATATATTCATACCCAATTTTAAAAATTGTTTATTAAAACAGACTTTTGATATCATTTGAGAGTAGCAGAACATATACATGATGATTCAGGACTAAATTCAACATAATTATAGACACAAGACTTATGGGTGGAAGATTTAAAAAAAAAAGCTTTTTATTTATTAATAAATACAACATGCATGTTTAAAACAAGTAAAATATAATTAATCACAAAATAAATTAAGCACCGAACTAGACATATTTATTACAAATAATCAGGAATAAAACAAAATTTCAAAACATGAAACATATCCTATAAAATCAACCTAAATAAAGCGATACCAAATAATTAAAAATGCAAAAAGCAAAAAAAGTAAGGCAGACACTAGTACAGCCAGTAGCACATGGCCTAACTTACTATTGATGAATTTATTCAAATTTAGAAATGTATCTGCTTTATGAAAGGTTTGTCATTGTTAGCAATGTACACTTAGGATTTAGACAATCTACATTTTTAGAGGTTTTTAATGGATAACAAAAGTTCTCATTGTTGAGTAAAATCTTTAAATATTTCTAAAATTTGGCCAATAATGGTGATAGTAAAAAAGGAATATATTCCAAGACATAAATAAGTGTTTTCAGTGGTGCTCACTCTGAAACTTAATTATTCTATAAACTTGATTCTGAGACCAATGTGATGTGTATTAACAAGATATTTTTATTCACATACAGCTTTGTTGTAGGATTAAAATGTTTTTTCTAAATATATAATTTATTATTAGATATTAGATGTAGTGATAGGTCAATTCTCAATTCTTGAAGTCTATTTCACCGATTCTGGACAATAGCATCGAAATCGGGAAATGATCCCAAAATTCAATTCCATATACCTCGATACCAGCGTGGCCTGCATTGACACATAGGGCGGTAAAATATCCCTCGCTGCTCCAACATAATGTCATATTCACACATCGGGGAGTAAAATATTCGTCGCTGCTTCAACATAATGTTGCGTTAGTGAGTAATTTCACTGCACTATAACAACTTTTCTGTAAAGATTATCTTGTTTAATATTTTGTAAAAAGAAGTTTTAATTGTGATTTGTGGTATTGATTTCTTGGAGTTCGGCATTGGTATCAGAATTGGTAAAATTTTGCAATCGACCCATCACTAGAAGTCTAATAAAGTAAATAGCATTATACATTTCACAATAACACCATAGATCTATACTTCAGTAAGTGTACTAAAAGTTTTCATAACTAATTCATTATTATTAATTTAAAAAAATATACTAGCACATTACTTTCTTAAACAGAAATATAAGTGGTCTTAATAAAATAAAAATTATTCGTATATAAAATGTTAGATTTAATTATATCAACAAACATTTCTGGCGTTGGAGGTATATCATTTTCTTCCAAAAACAGTGATAGTGTAGGAAATGCTGATATACTTTTACCAAGGTTTGCCTATTTTGAGCACATACTATGTTAAAAATTATTTCCGCTTTAGTGTTTAATTCAAGTGGTTTTCAGAACAAAAAATCTTCTATAACTTCTTCTTGATAATCAAATCATACAAATACAAGTAGCTGTTCCATATTTGTTATGTCGGTCCTTTCGTCTACTTGGAGGGCAAAATATGTGCATTCTTGAGGTTTTAAACACAGTTGTTCTTCAATATTGGAAGACTTATCAGAAACTTGCCTCTTAACTGTGTTGTTTGGCAATGATATTTTATTAATTTCTTTGGCTGCATTTTCTCCTAACACAGCTTGGAACATACCCACAGCAGTAAAAGGATCTCACCTATTATGTGAGGCTTTCCATCTTTTACATCCTATAACTAGCGAGGTAGGACGCCTTTATTAAGTTAGTATAAGTATTTACAAAACTTGTCATATATTTAATTTTTACCTTGAAAGAAGTAGATATTATTTTAAAAAATTCAATAGGGTTACCAATCGAATCAGAGTGTTTTGTGTTTTGGTGACACATCAGTTTGCTTTTGGTTCAAAAGCGCTTCTAAACACACAACACATTGAGGAATGGAACTGCCACTATTTTCTCTGCCGGACTTAACAATAAAACCATACTGTAAGTAGCTTTTGTCATATTTACAATTCCCCTGTGGTTTAGGTTTTATAACACTTTCCCAGGGTTCCCCAGAAACCACTTCATAGTTTATTATGGAAGCACAACATAAAAATGTTTTATATATATATATATATATATATATATATATATATATATATATATATATATATATTTATATTTGCCTAATACCAGCTGTTCTTGACATTCTCGTTGTTGTGAACACTCACACTGCTGAATTCAAATTGGTGAAAGAGAAGCCAGTGTAGGGGAACAATAGGTGAAGCACAGCAGAGAAAGGGATAGTCGGTGCCCGGTTGGTGGGGAGAGGTCACATGATACGTACCTCCTGAAATCTTCCCATGTACCACCAGTTAGGAATCATTGATCTAGATCAAGGATGGCCAACTAGGCCCGTGACCTGGTTAATGCGGCCTTAGAGGAATGATAAAATATTAATGTTAAAACATTAAATTATTGATTTATTAATAAATGTAAAACATTAAAATATAGGTCAGAATAAGTTATAGGTTGAACACGACTCTTAGCACCAGAAAAACCTCTGTGACTTCCAAAGTTACCAATTTTTTCAGACTAGAAAAGAAATTGGTACAGCATTTTGGAGTCAAGTGTCTGAGGAGAAATATCCCAAGCTATGTGTCTTTGGTTAGAAAATACTTTCAATGTTTGGAAGCACTCACCTTTGTGAGTACACTTTTTCAACAATTAAAATTTATAAAATCAACAGACTAACTGACAATCATCTTCGAAACCTGTTAGGGACCACTTCAGTTAATATTGATTTTGATGAACTGTTGGACAATTGTGCCCTCCCACAGTCTTCTCATTAAGTGAATTATGTAGGCCTATATACTTATGGATGATTTTAGATTTAAAGAAATTAGAGTCTTTTTCCAATACTGTGTTCTGATAAGCATAAACAACATGATTAAATAGTATACCTATTTTGATCCTTTGTACAGTGCGTGAGATTTAACGATGTTTCTGACCTTGAGATCAGTAGGATGGACTGGGCTGCACTGGGAGGTAAAAACCCAACACTTCAGAAAACATCAGTGTCATATTTAAAGTGCAAACAGTATGATTTACGGTTAACCAGATTTTTAGGCTAGTTGTATTAAAGTTCTTTCTAGTGTAGGGCCAGTGTTTCAGAGTTTAATTCTACATGGTTTGTATAGCAAAATACATAAAAGTGATTTTTTTACAAAATGAAAAATAGAACTATTAAAACTAAGTTGCAAAAAAAACTTCATAGTCAAGCACTCGAAATTATTTGAAATGTTAACAATTTTATGATTAGTGAATCAAAGTATTGTTGTGAATATAAAACGTTCTCAATGCCGATACAACATTGTGATAAATGCACATATCAAGCGTGTGGTGTATCTGTAAGCTCAGTTAAAAACATTAGGAAACAAAAAAACACAGTTGTCATAAGAAGGTGAATGTTTATAACTGTTTGAAGCAACTGTGGTGTAATGTTTATTTTTAAATAAATAAAACCTCTAAACCACAAATAACATTTATTTAAACCTTATGTACATTTCGATTGCCCAGCAATCATCTTCAGAGGTATTTAAAAAATACAACTTGTATTTTTTAGTTGTATTTTTTAAATACCTCTGAAGATGATTGCTGGGCAATCGAAATGTACATAAGGTTTAAATAAATGTTATTTGTGGTTTAGAGGTTTTATTTATTTAAAAATAAGGTGAATGTTCTTTCCATACCGTTCAAACTCCAATAAAAAACAGAAGGAAATGCACAGTCACAGACGTAATTAATTTGATGCATCAGTAATTAGAAGGACTGTCCATGCATTCTACAAGACAGAAAAGGAATTCTCAACATTGAAGAACATTTTATTGAATTTACAGGACTCTATAAAATTTAAAGGAAGCGCTTCGAGTTTTGAAAAATATCTAAGTCATTGGGTTTTTCATGGAAAAAAAATTGAAAATGACAGGAAAGTGATTGTTTAAAAACCTGATAATAGAGAAAAGAAAATATTCTATCTGAGGCAGATTAAAATACCAGGAAGAAAAGAGAGTAATTGTTTACCTTGATGAATCAAGGTACATACCTTGATACATACATACATCCTTTCATCTGTTGTAGTAGGAAAAACATGGACTGCCAGTCCTCAGGAACGACTCAGAACTCCAATGTCTAAAGGACAAAGATTAATATTAATCCACGCTGGCTAAGCAAACCGGTTCATTCCAAACGTGTTTTTCATGTGGAAAGCAGGATCTTCAACTGGTGATTATCACGATCAGATGAATTCCAAGAATTTCCTTAAATGGGCTAAAGAACAGTTTCTATTGAATCTTCCACCAAATTCTGTGATAGTTTTCAGTAACTATATACTTACGGTGCGTACCATAATGTTGAATTGAACGAAGCTCTTGTCTCTTGTATGTGATTACGAAAGAGACGAAAAATGTATTGTACTATGTTTTCAGTTAGGCTAGTAGCCAGATGCTAGAGCAGAACGATAGACACCATTAAACCTCACTCACTGTACATTGAGCTTGATATTAAATGTATAGGAAGGTTTTTGCATAACGTTTATTGATTCATATTATTTCGTATACGATATATGTATTGCCTATATTTGGTTTATTGATGTATGTGTGGAATTAGTTGTGAAGTGAAAATATTGAAGTGGCCTTTTAAGGTTAAGAAATTGGCAATCTCTAGTCTAGATCAATAATAGGCATAGGTTTGGTGATGATTTTTTTATTGGAAAATTGTTTTGAGTCATTATTTCCTTCAATAAATAGCAAGATTAATATAGTGTCTGTCAGCAAAGTTAAATACTTTTCCTTATAAGAAAATAATATTACATGGCTGTATTGTTATAAGAGTTATTTTTTTCTAGTTTGTGATACAAATTTGATTCACCCTTATAAAAATAATAATAATAGTAACATAATTTACCTGGTGCTTAGTGTTATGAAATATCAATTGGTATCTGAATCAAATTTTAGTCCTGACATTAATGATTGATGAGTTATTAAGAAGACTACTAAATGTAATTAGAGTATCTTATAAAAAATAATTTTCAAATTGAATATTTAAATTACAATGGGACCATGAAAATCCATGAAGCCTTGAAATTTAAACGTTTTTGAACATTTTACAAAAAAATGTTATGAACAAAAATTTTAAAAAACTATTAATCAAAGGCCAAGAACATTATTATTACTAACAAACGGATTCAGTATAGTTTTGAGTCTTAGCAAAAGTTTAGATCATCTTGAAATGAAATTATGAACTAAAGAAAGTGAAGAAATAGCTAAATCTACTCCAAATGCAATGTTCCACCGGCATCAGAATGTATCTGAAGTCAGTCAGTGTTGAGGCAACATGGTGTTAGACATATCACAATGCCTCTGCCAGGGTTGCAGAAAATGTTTTAACCCCAAATATTTCCCCCAATCCCGTATATGGACATTTCGAATTTCCTCAAAAATGATCGAACATATAGATAGAGGCTTACCAGATAACCCTACCAATGTAGTGATAATTTTGCAACTGAAATGTCAAAATATTGTCCATCAAAAGACAATGGTCATTCAGTTATGAATGGGATATTGCCAATTCAGTTGTGATTGTAATTTTATATTAAAATTGTCAAGAGCAGATTTGATTTTTTTTTAAAGGCATCGCCGTGGGGAGAAGTGCCACAAGGATATATGTCAATGCTAATACATGTCTGAACACCATCAACTAAAGTAATCAGAGAAGTAATTTGGAAAGTCCTGTGTAGTTCTGTTATTTTATCTTCTGTAATATACACTAAAGGTAGCTAATTTTTTGCAAGATTTGTGTTATCTTGAAAAATCTAATTTTTTTACTTCATTATAAAAAAAATATGTTTTTTCTGAATTTTTTATAAAATTCCCTGGAGTGGTTGAGTTCACCAATGTCAACATGATTTAAATCTTTTTTAAAAACTTGCCCCCTTTACAATTGCAAGCTCTCATACCTACCCTAAGCTTTCAACAAAATTTCTCATGTTCTTTGTTGATTTCTTTTTCTTTAATTGTTAATGGTCCCAAAAAGTCACAACACCATTTATGGCCACTAGATTTCAGATGATTAATTAAATGTACTTTGGCATTACCAAATTTTTTGCTCTGGTTTTCCTGAAGTAATTGTTGCTCTTCTGGCAAAGAAAGCTGACTGAATGAACCTGTATTCTAAACTGCTACATTTTTAAGCACAATTTTTGAATTTGTAATACACAAAACACACTTTACCATTCCTGATTCTTCAATAAGGCAAGGCATCAGACTACATATTTGTGTTACTTATCTGCTAACTCTAATAAATTTGAGTTTTACTTCTAATTCCTCTATTTCTTGTATGCTATCATGTATGCTTGATTTTTTTGTAAAATTTCAGTAAATCTTTCATTTAGGCTTAAAATTGTCTGATTTATGGATGATGGCTCATCAGGATCACCTTTCAGTTCATCTAAAGTTCTATTAAAAGAAAATCAGTACCTTTAGGAACGAAAAATCCTGATATATCTTGATTTTATTGCTTAGGTCATTCACCCTATGTTTAGTTGGTGTATGTGAGGCTAGGTTACCACGCCTTCCCTACCAATTGCAGTAAACACAATCAACCTCTTGCTTGCTTTTATATGTCAACATCATATAATTTCGATGTTAAATAAATTAATAAAAACCATAATAATATTATAATAAATATTAACTAATTGTTATGAAACAAAACATTCAAAACTGGACCAAAAAGTTTCCGGGAAGTGAGAGAAAACAAAACAATTGAAGCTTTAAAACATCTTGTTTTAAAACAATATTAACAGCATATAGTTTCAATAATCACTATAAACAAACAAATATAAACTTAATATGATTAATAATCAAAAATAACAAATAAAACAAGTTACTTAAGATTAAACCCTTATGTACATTTCGATGACCATGTCATCATCATCAGAGGGTCTTGTTACAAAATACAATCTAGCACACAAGAAGTTACAAACTACAATGATACCAATCGTTCTCCGCGGTCGCTATATATAGGCGAGAGGTAAGCTCCGCCCCCTCTCCGCCCTCGAACGACAAATAACGATCGGCCATCAGGAACCAAATAGGTTAAGTCACAAAGTACATTATAATAATACATATGTAATAAAAACGACAGCAATAACAATAAATAAACTAAAAGTAATTAAATTAATACATCGTATTTGAAGAAAGCTATTTAAGTAAAGTATATAATGGTGAGTAAGGAATAGGTCCTTTATCTGCATTCATGAATTTACAATTTGATTTGACTATAAAAACACTTTCATAACTATTAAGTAACTGTTTTGAGTTTATACATTTAGCTAAAATAACATTTTTATCTAAATCATGCTGATTACTAAGGACATGTTCTGCTACACTTGATTTTTCAGGTCTATCATATTTAATATGGGCAAGATGTTCTTTATATCTAGTTACAATTTTTCTTTTTGTTTGACCTATATACATCTCGTTACAAGTACTACAAATTATCTTATAAATACCTGATTTCTCCAACATTGGAATTTTATCTTTCGGGTTACATAATAAATGCTTGAGTTTTATAGGCTATCTTAACATTTACCTTTTTAAAAATAGAGTCTAACCCTTTTGTTAAAATATTATCGAAAGGTAAACTAATAAAATTACATTTTTTAACTTCTTTTTGAAGAGTGGTAGTTGTGTTCAAAACATATTTCAATCTTTGTTTTCTAACAATATTATCTATAATTTTGGTATCAAAATCGTTATATCTAGCCACTCCTTTGATATAATTAATTTCCTTATAAAATCGTCTAGGACTAAGTGGTACATTGATAGCTCTGTTAAACAAACGGTTAAATGCTGCTATTTTATGTGTATAACAATGGTTGCAACTATTTAAAATATATCTGTTATTGTTAGTAGGTTTCCTGTAAATATCAAATTCAATTTTTTCATGATTTTTAATACACAGAATATCTAAAAATGGTAAACGATTATTAGCTTCTAATTCATAAGTAAACTTAATGGAACTATGTATGCTATTAAGTTGGTTTACAAAAACATCAACATTACATTTACTGCTATCAAAGATCGCAAAAAAATCGTCAACATATCTTAACCGAATTCTAGGAAAATAAGTAATACTATTCTTTAAGTTTTCTTCAAATCTGCTCAGCAATGAAAGGAGACAAGCTGTTACCCTTAAAAAAATCTTCAACAAACAATATTTTTTAAAAGAAAACAACATCGAACCTATTAAAATAAACGAATATGTCAAATTAACTGAAATATGTATGTACCAAAAAAATCGTCAACATATCTTAACCAAATTCTAGGAAAATAAGTAATACTATTCTTTAAGTTTTCTTCAAATCTGCTCAGCAATGAAAGGAGACAAGCTGTCACCCTTAAAAAAATCTTCAACAAACAATATTTTTTAAAAGAAAATAACATCGAACCTATTAAAATAAACGAATATGTCAAATTAACTGAAATATGTATGTACCAAAATTTCTTTAAATTTAATAATGAATTTTATAAACAATGTGATGGAACTGCTATGGGTAGCGTAACTCCGGAGTTACGGTCTGAGTTGACAAAGGGACACATCTCCCGAAACGGCCGTCCTCAACAAGCTAAGTAAGTGCTACTATAGGCAAGTTTAAAACATTTAAAAGTGTAAGTGATTACTAGTAGCTCACGCGAAGATGGAATCAACAAATGTGGACATAATAATTGCATTTGGAGGACTATAATTTGGGAGACATTGACTGTTTTGTATTCTCTTATCTCCAATAGAATATTGATTTGTGTAATACAACATAGATATTGAATTTTACAAATGTAAAAGGGCATCATGTAAGCAGTAAAGCAAGTACATGAATTGAGGAAAGTAAGGGGTTAGGCATTGTCTGATCTCTGCGAGAGTTTATCTAAAGATGCTGAGGGGGTGGACACTTGAAGTATGCAGCTAAAAGAAATAATAAAGTATATTATAACATGGTTGATAAGGGAGTGACATGCCTTTTTCTGAGATTAAACTTGGTTAAAATTCAACCTGAAAATATGAAATTAAAATAGTTATTAAAACGTTAATATAAGGTTCAAAAGTTAAAATCTGTGGTAGTACTGACTATATACATGTAAACATTACGAGGCAATAGAAACACAGTGGAAATGTGTGACATACTTACATGGTAACATACTTTACTGATTTCACTGTAACTCCAATTTTCTTCAAATTTATGCTTCTTGAAACTATGAACCACTCATAGCAGTATCAAATACCATCTAGACAATGCCCTTACTCTTTTTTAATAATAAATGCTATACAAATGAGATTGTGTATATGTGTTTGACTCTGTAAGTAGCAAATCAGAACCTAATGTTGTTGTTGTCGTCGTATGACAAGTGCATTAAAAACAGGAAAAAAGGTGTTCAGAGAAAGGTAGAGAGAGCAGTTACACAAGTCCAAAGGCGTGAAGCCCTGCACTGGCCACATCTGCAGCTTTGTCCGTATAAAGGGTCTCCTTAGAACAGTTTAAGTCAATTTTAAATAGTGCTGCAATGATGGACGGGCAGTTGAAGAGGTGATCGGAATTAAGCTGTATTCCTGGGCAGTGCCTACATTCAGGGTATGTTCTTGGTCCATCAGGCAAGATTTTGATGTCTTTGAGGTGCATTGTCCTTAGTCTGGCAATTGTTTTTATTTCCCTGTCGAAGTTAAGCTAGGGAAGTGCTGATTTTCTTCGGTTGTTATGGCAGAGCTTCTGTTTTGCAACGACATTGACGTCGGAAGATGTTGTAATCACAGGGGCTGGTTCGATGGTCCTCGCTTCCTTAGCCAAAGAATCGGCCTCTTCGTTCCCTTTGATGTCAACGTGTGCAGGGATCCATTGAAGCGTACATAGCTTCTTCTTTTCCTCTATTAAGGGCAGGAGGGTATTGATCTTTTGGGCGAGGTTTGTATTTCCTTTTTGGAGGGCCTGAAGAGCAGATCTGCAGTCCGTGAAGATTACTATGCCATCAGAGGGGTTGAGTGTTGTCCAAGTGAGGTAAATACTCAGAGCTTCTTTGATTGCGATGAGTTCGCTTGTGAAGTTGGAGGCGATTTTGCCTGCTGCAATTTTGTGTCTGGAAGTTGAGCCATCAGGGTAAGTTATAAAGATTTCGGATCCACCTCTATCGCAGTCAGAATTCAAAGACTTACACCGTCGGTGTAAGCAACGACCAAGTGTGGTTTTCAAATCTTGGCGATAGTTTCCATTCCTTTCCTCTTGATTGTTTCTTGAGGCTCTTTTTTGAAGCAGGGTTCGAGGAGATTCAAGTTTATATTCACAAAGGAGGGTGGTTTGACTGGGAACCTGTGTTCTTGAAGAGATGTCAAGGCTCGTGTGCTGTAGGTTGATGTCCTGTCGGATGTTTTTTGTCGTACTGGAGAGTAGAAGATCTTTTTAGCCTGGTTTTTTCCGACCAGTTCCGAAAGGTGACTTTTGAGATATGTTGTTCGTGATTGCTCCTGATCTTGTTTGTGAATTTCACTGTGGCGAACTTTCTCCGATTTTCCAATGGGGTTAGGCCACATTCAGTTTCAGCTTTTAAATTATTTGTAGATGAGACGGCTCCAATGATGGCTTTGGAGGCTCTGTACTAGACAGAGTCGATTTTCGAGGATGAAGATGCTGGAGCCCAGATTGGTGCTGCATATTCAAGGATTGGTCTGATGAGTGTTGTGTAAGTATTTAGCAGTGTCTTTGGTTTGAAACCCCGGTTTGAACCGCAAAGTCTCCTCAGGATGCTGAGTTTTTTCAGAGCTCTCTTTGAAACTGTTTCAGTGTGCTTAGTAAATCTCAGTTCCGCATCGAGTGTGAGACCAAGGTATCTGGGGTGCATGACTTGTTTGACGGTAGTATTGTGGAGCCTAATGTTAGGATGGTGAGTCTGCCTGTTCCTTCTGTCTGTTGAGAAAACACAAGATTTGGATTTATCAGGGTTAATAAGGATCTTAAGGTCTTTAGCCCAGGTTTCAGTGCCAAGCAGGTTGGTATTTAAGGCTTGTTCAGAGACTGAGATATCAGAGTGTGTATGCCAGATAGCGATGTCGTCTGCATAGTAGTCAATTTTAGCCTCGTTGCATATGTGTTCAAGGATGGTGTTCATGTACATGAGGAAGAGCAGAGGGCTGAGGACTGATCCCTGTGGGACTCCCGCCCACGATCTGTGCGTCTTGGAATACTTTCCATTAACTCTCACAACAAATTTTCTATGTCTGAGGAAATCGTTTTTCCAGAGCAATGAGTTGCCATTGATGCCAGCACTGTGTAAAATCACAATGAGTTTTTGCCTCATGACTCTGTCAAACGCTGCAGAGAGGTCAAGGAAGACAACGGTAGTCTTTTTGTGGGGGTTTTCTTGAAGTCCATCGATGATGGACTGAACCATGTAAAAACGTTGGTCTACTGTGCTGTGCCCGGCTCTAAAAGCTGTTTGGTAGAAGTGTAAAATATTACGATCGATGAGCCAGTTCATGATTCTTGTGTGGATGATTCTTTCCATTAGTTTGCACAGGATGCTGGTTAAGGAGATAGGCCGGTAATTCTTACAGCTGGTGGTATCTTTGCCTGGTTTCAAAATCGGTATAATAACAGACTTCTTCCATATAATGGGCAGTTTGCCTGTTTTCCAAGATAAGTTGAAGATTTGGAGAAGTATAAGCTTGGCAGACGCTCCAAAGTATTTAACCATTTGGCCGAAGATAAGATCTATACCTGGAGACTTTTTGGGGTCAAGGTTTCGGTTTGCGCACTCGAGTTCTTCCAAAGTGAGCTCATCAGTGAAGATGTCTTTTTGCTCAAAAAGTTTGCTTTTTTGTATGGCTTGCGTGTAGTTTCTCCTTTGTTTTCTGTTTTCGTTTTGGAAGCTTAGTCTCATAGTGTGTGGCCAGCATGTTGGCTGCGTCTTTGTCAGTTTTGGACAGTTTACCATTGTCTGTGATAATATTACAGGTGGGGCCCTTATTTTGTAGGATGCTGCCTTTATCAAGGGATTTGATCACCTTCCAGTGTTGATGGTCTTTCCTAGGATCTAGCCTGTTGCAGAGACCTGCCCATTTTTCGCGTTTGCAGGTGGCAATTCCCTCTTCAACCTTTTTACAGATGTCTATTAGCTTTTTTCTATTTACAACGTTGTTGTTCTTCTCGAGTTTATTACAGGCCATATCTCTTTCGTGAATCAAGGTGTCAATATTACGATCCTTCCAATAGGGCACCTAATTGTTCTTTTTCTTTCCCCTTGGGATGGAGAGCTTTGCTGCTTTATGTATACCACAAGTGAAAATTTGAACAAGATTGTCCAAATTTTTGGTGGCTGGTATTTGTTTGCAATGAGTTTCAAGGGTTTCTGTGAAGTTTTCCCAGTTAGCTTTGCGAAAGTTCCACGATTTGTTTTTTTGGGGTGCAGAATCGACATCAAGGTTGAGGGAAGTGATCACTGATGCCGGTTTTAATAACTTTTCACTCAGCAAGGTCGAGGTGTGAGAAGTCAATTGCGAGGTGGGAAGTCGTGTCATTTGTTTTTGATAGGTAGGTGTTTTCTCCTGTGTTTAAAGTTGAGAGATCTAAGTCCAATAGTAGGTCCTCAACATCTTCTCCCTTGCTGTCAAGTTGTAGCATTCCCATGAGGGGCTTTTGGCATTGAAATCGCCAAGAAGTAGTTTGATGTCAGAAGAGGAGGAGAAGAGGTGTTTAATAAAGTCCGAGTCAACTACAGAATTGTTGGGATAGTATACATTGACAATTGTTATTGTGCATTTGGGTAGGAGAAGATTGATAGCATGTGCTTCAGTATTGGAGTCATTAGGTAGATTGTGAGCTGGTGAGAATTCTTCATACTTGACAATAGGAGTTTTCACAAGGAAGGCAAGACCCCCTCCGAGATTTTTTGTTCTGTCTTTCCTAATAACCGTGTAGCCATTGATCTTGAGGCTTAGATTTGGATTTAGCTTCGTCTCTTGTAGGCAGGCTATATGGATATTATTTTCATGAGTAGGCATGAGAGTAAATCCATCTGAGCTGTTAACATTCAACTGTAAGATGTTTAAAGTTGCAGGACACAACGCGTCAGCTGTTCCAGACGCGGTATCATTGGCTTGTTCAAGAGTCGCTGTCCTCGTAGCATATTTGTCAACGTAACCCCGGACCGCAGGGTACGGCGCATCGGCTGCCCCAAACGCAGTAACATTAATATCACATATGTCCATTGCACTAGTCATGGTGGGTGCCATTGCCTCGAGAGGTTGGACTTCTACCTGTTGGTCCGCGGGAGCTATTTTATGTCACTCCTATCACCCAATGGTAAACCATTGAAGGCATTCCCCCATCCGCCACCTGGGGAGGCACTCTCTAGGGGTTACAGGCTCCCCCGAGAGAAGACATAATGTAGAAGTATTATATAGTTTCGGATTTTAAAAAATTTAATTCTGTATCCTTTATTGCATTATTTTGAGCTAGTGGTTATTTTTTTAAGTGATTGCTAAACAGTTGTAACTGCTTTGCATAAGTTGTGGGAAATATTAGTAAATTACATGATTTGAAAAAATATTCTTATGTCTATAATTTTCAACAAGTATTTATAATAAGGGCATAGTTTGTAATATGTTGAACAATATTGTAATTTTGATAGTTTATCAAATGTTAGTAGTATATTAAACTATAATAATACAACTAACCATACGTCTATTTTTGGCAGGGGTCTAACTTTTATAGTGGCAATTTGTTTTGTGTATGTTTTCTTAATATACATTTATATTTCTACAGGTATATACATACATACACACAAGGTGTGTTTTTAAAGTAAGTACCATTTTGGAATTCCACCGTTTTAGAGTTTCAGTTGGCAAGCCACAGCCACCATTACGGATCAATTCATCACTTATTAAGGTTATTTTCATGCCTAGGTTTAAAATGCCTACTCCAATTGAAAATGCCGCTGACTGTAAAATACGCAGTGTGATAAGTTTTCTAATGTTGAAGACATGTAAAAAGCTAAAACTTTGGGCTCCGAAAATGCTGTTGTAAATTCACAAAAACAAACATTCAGCCAGTATTCTCACATTCCTAGAGTGGGGTCATTTTCATACCATCCCATCACTCATGACGTTTTCTTATGTACATTTCACAGATCTCACAATGAATATCAGCAGTTTTCACGCCTTAAACATTAAGAAAATGTATCACACGGCATATTTTACATTTGGTGGTATTTCAAACAGACATATTAATCTTTAACAGTGACAAATAGATCCATAATGACTGCTGTGGTTTGTCGAAAGTTATTGGTAGACAGCGGCATGCACCTATTGCGACCTCAGCATTAGAATGGTGGGTTTTCAAAATGGAACTACTTTAAAACACGCCTTTGTGAGTGTGTGTGTGTCCACTACTTTCTAGTGTATGATGATAAAATCATTTTGAAATAATTAAGTTACTGAAAGACCAAGGCAGAACTTTAAAGTAGCCTGCCTAATGCTTAAGGAAGAACTTTAAAGAAAGAGAGGGGAGGAGCATGTGTATTCATTTATCAGTTAGCCCCCAGTCAATACACAAAATTCATTTAGCATTGTTATGTAGATTTTTTTATTCTTGATTTACTGTAATATTATACTCCTAAGGTAATTAATGACGAACTTTGTAATATCTGGTTTGGACACCATTGTTGAATATAGGTTTCACTTTGATTTTATCACTTTTCACAACTGAATTTAACAAAAAAATATGAAGGGATTAACTGGATGGAACAGTTTACTTACTTAAAGTTTCATTTATTGCAATAATGTAATTATTGCTGATATTGTAAAATAGAAAGTGAACTAGTTTCAAACTAGGGTTTAACTACGTTGTGTGTTATTAAACACTAAGATATCCCATGAGTGACTGAGAAAGGTGAATGGTGAATAAAAATAGAGAAAACATGAACTTGATAGGCATTTGGTTGATAGCAGTAAGTATTACATATCAGCAACAGGGAACATTTGGCTAGGTCAATGTTGACAGCTGACCGCTTTCTTAACGTTGGCGCTGATTTTTAAATACTAATATTACATTTTGTAATTACTTTTTAATTTTTAATGAGAATACCTATATTTTTATTTAATCATAGCACAAACTATCTTCAAAACATCAATATTTAAAATGAAAACTTGTAACTCATTTCAACTAACCAAGGTTTATATCAACTTTAAATAAATGTATTTTTACTAAGTAATATTCATATACTCCAGACATAATACTAAAACTCAAATGCACTTCAATCTATAGGCCAATAACAAATACTCCTCAATGTACTTTAAAACTGTTAATTTAACAAATATTTACTCCGGCATGTTAAATAACATTTAAATAATTATAGTTGTTATTAGAAATAATTATACTTGTTTCTCAAGCATTTGTTTGCGAAACAATACTAAATAAATTAAGGAAACATCTACTTAGCCTGATAAAAGATCAGTGTTGGATAATGTGTGCTTATTCAACTTGTAAAAATAAACTTATCATATTTACAATGTTGGGTTTAGCTTGTGAAATCCATATACTGAGGTATACACACTAATACGCAATTCTTACAACAAGAGTATGTTTCAACAAATACATTGCCATCGTTGAAAAACATTCGCTAAGGTGTGTTTCTTACTGATGATTATTAAAACATATTTGATATGAATGAAATATTCTTGTATTGAGTATTTCTATTCCTAGGGAATACCATAATGATCTAATCATGTTACAAAGTACGTTTTCGAATGTAGTGTGAGGTTTGTGGGACAGGTATTGAACTAATGTAATAAATTTTTAAGAGTGTATGTATAATAGGTAATATTTAATTCATAAAGGTTTATTAGCCTCTTATATTCTACATTGTATTTTTTACTATTTATTATGAATATACTGTGGTTGAATTTAATGATAAATACACAAAAACCTCTTAACACATAAAGAAAGTTTGTGGTTAAGAGGTTTTTGTGTGTTTATTATTGTATTTTTTGTTAATTTATTGTAATAATGAATCTAAATAGATTTAAGTATAATTTGGTTGTAAAATATTTGAGATATTATCAGTAATATTCTTGATTTAAAATAAGTCATTAATGGTTTAATAAATTAATTATTAATATAGACATGTTCTATAATTTTTATAAAACAACAAATAAAATATTTTGAAAGCATGAATCAAATACTGTTATAAAGTGTACAAAACAGCTTAGTATTAAAAATACTGAAATACAGTTACAAAAAACTATATTAGGAAAAACAGTCACATGATTGAGTCATTTAGTATTAAAAACAAGAAGAGTAAAATACATACAGGCAAATATAAAAACTCATTTCGGTAACATGTAAGAAAACCGCACAAGCTGTCACGAAAGCTAAACTGTATGGCTTATAGTCAACGACTGAGCAGCAGGGAGTGGTTGCCCTACCGACTCTTCTTTAGTGGAATACAACCTAGATATAACACTCTATTTAACAATAATATGTCCAATGTATAAACCAGGGGGATATGTAGACTTACTCTTATAGTTACATTTTTGTAGACTTGAAGACAGGAATTTTAAACTCTTGAAACATCATACTTTTTGTTGTGTAAATGAGGGTAACTGTGTAAATAAATAAGCCATTTTAAAACTTTTAATATTGTCCAAGTATCTTCTTGATACATACATTTCAACACTGTATCGGAAATAAACAATTTTTATTTCACTTATGTCAGTAACCCTTTTCAACATAATTATTTGTTACAGGCCAGTTTAGTAGTGTTTGTACATCTTACAATACTTCCATTATGAAACTAGATTTTATATTTTCATAAAATTTTTAACAAGATGATTAACCATATTGTTAAAATTCTGCTTTGAATTTTAAGTAAGAAACATTAATTTTGTGAAAAGTCATAAATTTATATTTTAAGAATTCTATACTGTATCATTATATAAAAGTTTAATTCTGGTTTGTTGTGATATGAGTCAAGATAAATTCATTTATGAATATCAAGAGTCTTGTATGAATAATTAAAACTTTTGATTCTGTTTACAAAATATTATTATTACAAATGTTTTTAGCAATCAACAATTTTCCAAAATGTGTACCTTAGATAAGCAACATTTAGAGTTGACTAACTGTAAACAGGGTTAGTCCACTAAAAAAAATTTTTTAAGCTGTTTGTGGTGAGAATTAATCATTAAAAGAGTTTAAAATTGTGTAACACTTTAAAAATGGAACGTTGTATGCAAAAGCTAGTTCTGTAACTCATTTATTTTGATCCAATGAGAATTCTTATAGAAGATATGGATCAGGTATGGAGTCTTAGAGAATTGACCGAGGAATATTACATTTCCCAATTCATAATACTGTAACAGAAAAGTTGCTACCAAGTTATTTCTTCCTTAATGGCCAAACTGTGCGAAAATTAGGATGACAGTTCTCTATCCATATTACTTTATTTGTATTATCTTACTGATATACCCTGTATTAATATTTTTGCTGCTTCCTACAGCAAGTACTTGTTGAAAGGAAAGCAATTATTTGTCACAGGAGACACAACAATATTGATGCAAGAGCTTTAAAAAATGTTTTAAAATTTTTCCCCAGAGGTAGAGGCAAAAATTGTCCAAAAGTTTGTGAACTTTTTATTCAGTTGCTCCACATGGAGGAGAAGAAACTAGTGTATGAGTAAAAAAACAGGATACATGTAAAAAGGGCAAGTTAAATAGGTTATAGAATACTTCATAATTTTTTTTAAAAGAAACTATTAAAAAAATTTGGAAGACATCTTTTTGAACTTTTTAAGTTGCAAAATTAAATTGAGAAAGATTTACTTGAGTATACCACACATCTAATTGTTATGTGAGTATACTACACATCTAATTGTTATGTGAGTATACCCCACATGTAATTGTTATGTGAGTATACCACACATCTAATTGTTATGTGAGTATACCCCACATGTAATTGTTATGTGAGTATACTACACATCTAATTGTTATGTGAGTATACCACACATCTAATTGTTATGTGAGTATACTAAACATGTAATTGTTATGTGAGTATACCACACATCTAATTGTTATGTGAGTATACCACATATCTAATTGTTATGTGAGTATACCACACATGTAATTGTTATGTGAGTATACCACACAAGTAATTGTTATGTGAGTATACCACACATGTAATTGTTATGTGAGTATACCACACATGTAATTGTTATGTGAGTATACCACACAAGTAATTGTTATGTGAGTATACCACACATGTAATTGTTATGTGAGTATACTACACAACTAATCACTTGTTGATAGAAATTAGCATTCATTTATTTTTAAAAATTAAATGTAGAAGGCAAATTATATTAATATCTGTAAGTTACCTCTCAATGTTTTTGATCCCTAAATTATATTGCATTATTATTTGCAATCATGTTGTATAAATGGACCTTGCTCATGGCATAGTAGATCTGAATGTACTTAATTTTTGAATAAAGTGTTACTTTATAAGCTTGAAAAGATTATTTGAAATTTGTTCCTTGTCTTTATCTTTGTTAATTTTATTAATATGAAACAGCCTTTTCTGTAATTTCTACCTAGGCTACAAAGTTAAATAAAATATATCATTTACTTTATAATATGACTAATTGTATATTGTTTTGATTTCCGTAGTTTCAGTTACAACAGAAAATCATTTACTAAAACTATGTTGTAACTTGAAATAGAAAAGTAGATTTTGTTTAATTAAATGGGGTTTTTAAAATTTTGTGTTCAAAACAAATTTTTGTATTTTACACAATTTGTTAAATCATACTTCCCAAAGCACTCCATACAGGAGAACAATAAATAAATTCTCCATGTTGTAGCACCAAACATCAATCAAACCTTCTATTTTGTTTTTAAATAATTTTGTTTTAAATTATATTTCTCAAAGTTCTATCTTGCAGGCCATGAGAACAATATTCAAATTCTCCATGTTACATCTCCAAGCTTGAACCAAACTACCCGTATTGTTTGTTTTTTAATTGACCGGAAATAGGTATATTGCTAACTATACATATTGTCTTTGATTGTTTATAATTTTAAAATATATTTAATTTTATAATATATTGCTTTGCTAAATTTATAATTCCATTGTAGATTGTACGCCCTATGAAATTCATTTAATTGTTCTACAAATCAGAGTTGAAGTCCTAGGCTTTGTGTATTTAGAACTCCCCCATAATTGTTTTGTGGGAAACTATAATTGATCGGCAAGCTGTACTAAATACATCAGGTAATTTACACAGGATGCTTTTTGACATCTTGCTATTTTTGACCTGTAGCTTACCAGTAAAACTTCAAAGACAGGTAATCTATACAAGTTTGCAAATGAGGAGCTTTGTAATATCTGGTCGGGACACCAATATTGATTTTGTCACTTTTCACAACTGCATTTTACAAAAAAAATATGTTGGGGTTAACTGGACGGAACTGATTAAATATTTGAAGTTTGCATTTATTGCAAAAGCAATGCCGATAATTAAAATAAAAGTGCAATAGTATCTAACTGGGGTTTAACTATGCTGTGTGTGCTATTGAACACATTACTGCTGTAGAACTTGATAGGTACTTGGTTGATAGCAGTAAGTAGAACAGATCAGCAACAGAGAACATGATTTTTGCTAGGTCAGAGTTGACAGCCGACCGCTTTCTTAGTGTCAGCTCCTCAATGTACTTTAAAATTGTTAATTTAACAAATATTTGCTCTGGCTTGTTAAATAACATATAAGTAAATTAAGGAAACATCTACTTAGAATGATAAAAGATCAGTGATGGATAACCTGAATGCAATATTAAACTTGTTTTTAAAAGTTAAAATGAACTTATCGTATTACAATTTTGGTTTTAGCTTGTGAATTCAATTTACTGAGGTGTATACATACACTAATTGTTTCAGGTACCATTGAAACTTTTAAAAAAATTAATACCATCAATACTTGTTTTTCTTACGGCATTTGCCAAGAGAACGTGTTAATGACTTTAGATCTGATTACCAGATATTATTAAACTTCATTTCTAACTCATGATCCCTATTATGTCTTTTGTGTTATCAATGCCTGCATGTTTACCACACCCAAACTGTTCAGCAACTTATGTGACAAACTAAGGTACTCATCTGATATCTAGGCATTCCTCATGAAGGTACTTCATTCCTCATGACATCTAGGCAACAGTAACCTGGAACTCATCTGATATCTAGGCATTCGTCATAAAGGTACTTCATTCCTCATGACATCTAGGCAACAGTAACCTGGAACTTATCTGATATCTAGGCATCACTCATGAAGGTACTTCATTCCTCATGACATCTTGGCAACAATAACCTGGTACTCATCTGATATCTACGCATTCGTCATAAAGGTACTTCATTCCTCATGACATCTAGGCAACAGTAACCTTTTACTTATCTGATATCTAGGCATTCCTCATAACATCTAGGTAACAGTAACCTGGTACTCATCTGATATCTAGGCATTCCTAATGAAGGTACTTCATTCCTCATAACATCTAGGCAACAGTAACCTGAAACTTATCTGATATCTAGGCATCCCTCATGAAAGTACTTCATTCCTCATGCCATCTAGGCAACAGTAACTTGGTACTCATCTGATATCAAGGCATTCTTCATGAAGGTACCTCATTCCTCATAACATCTAGGCAACAGTAACCTGGTACTCATCTGATATCTAGGCATCCCTCATGAAGGTACCTCATCCCTCATGACATCTAGGCAACAGTAACCTTTTACTTATCTGATATCTAGGCATTCCTCATTAAGGTACTTCATTCCTCGTGACACCTAAGCAACAGTAACCTGGTACTCATCTGATATCTAGGCATTCCTAATGAAGGTACTTCATTCCTCATGACATCTAGGCAGCAGTAACCTGGTACTCATCTGATATCTAGGCATTCCTCATGAAGGTACTTCATTCCTCATGCCATCTAGGCAACAGTAACCTGAAACTTATCTGATATCTAGGCATTCCTCATAACATCTAGGCAACAGTAACCTGGTACTCATCTGAAATCTAGGCATTCCTCATAACATCTAGGCAACAGTAACCTGGTACTCATCTGATATCTAGGCATCCCTCATGAAGGTACCTCATTCCTCATGACATCTAGGCAACAGTAACCTTTTACTTATCTGATATCTAGGCATTCCTCATAACATCTAGGCAACAGTAACCTGGTACTCATCTGAAATCTAGGCATTCCTCATAACATCTAGGCAACAGTAACCTGGTACTCATCTGGTATCTAGGCATCCCTCATGAAGATACCTCATTCCTCATAACATCTAGGCAACAGTAACCTGGTACTCATCTGATATCTAGGCATCCCTCATGAAGGTACTTCATTCCTCATGACATCTAGGCAACAGTAACCTGGAACTCATCTGATATCTAGGCATTCGTCATAAAGGTACTTCATTCCTCATGACATCTAGGCAACAGTAACCTGGAACTTATCTGATATCTAGGCATCACTCATGAAGGTACTTCATTCCTCATGACATCTTGGCAACAACAACCTGGTACTCATCTGATATCTACGCATTCGTCATAAAGGTACTTCATTCCTCATGACATCTAGGCAACAGTAACCTGGAACTCATCTGATATCTAGGCATTCCTAATGAAGGTACTTCATTCCTCATAACATCTAGGCAACAGTAACCTGAAACTTATCTGATATCTAGGCATCCCTCATGAAAGTACTTCATTCCTCATGCCATCTAGGCAACAGTAACTTGGTACTCATCTGATATCAAGGCATTCTTCATGAAGGTACCTCATTCCTCATAACATCTAGGCAACAGTAACCTGGTACTCATCTGATATCTAGGCATCCCTCATGAAGGTACCTCATCCCTCATGACATCTAGGCAACAGTAACCTTTTACTTATCTGATATCTAGGCATTCCTCATTAAGGTACTTCATTCCTCGTGACACCTAAGCAACAGTAACCTGGTACTCATCTGATATCTAGGCATTCCTAATGAAGGTACTTCATTCCTCATGACATCTAGGCAGCAGTAACCTGGTACTCATCTGATATCTAGGCATTCCTCATGAAGGTACTTCATTCCTCATGCCATCTAGGCAACAGTAACCTGAAACTTATCTGATATCTAGGCATTCCTCATAACATCTAGGCAACAGTAACCTGGTACTCATCTGAAATCTAGGCATTCCTCATAACATCTAGGCAACAGTAACCTGGTACTCATCTGATATCTAGGCATCCCTCATGAAGGTACCTCATTCCTCATGACATCTAGGCAACAGTAACCTTTTACTTATCTGATATCTAGGCATTCCTCATAACATCTAGGCAACAGTAACCTGGTACTCATCTGAAATCTAGGCATTCCTCATAACATCTAGGCAACAGTAACCTGGTACTCATCTGGTATCTAGGCATCCCTCATGAAGATACCTCATTCCTCATAACATCTAGGCAACAGTAACCTGGTACTCATCTGATATCTAGGCATCCCTCATGAAGGTACTTCATTCCTCATGACATCTAGGCAACAGTAACCTGGAACTCATCTGATATCTAGGCATTCGTCATAAAGGTACTTCATTCCTCATGACATCTAGGCAACAGTAACCTGGAACTTATCTGATATCTAGGCATCACTCATGAAGGTACTTCATTCCTCATGACATCTTGGCAACAACAACCTGGTACTCATCTGATATCTACGCATTCGTCATAAAGGTACTTCATTCCTCATGACATCTAGGCAACAGTAACCTGGAACTCATCTGATATCTAGGCATTCGTCATAAAGGTACTTCATTCCTCATGACATCTAGGCAACAGTAACCTGGAACTTATCTGATATCTAGGCATCACTCATGAAGGTACTTCATTCCTCATGACATCTTGGCAACAACAACCTGGTACTCATCTGATATCTACGCATTCGTCATAAAGGTACTTCATTCCTCATGACATCTAGGCAACAGTAACCTGGAACTTATCTGATATCTAGGCATTCCTCATAACATCTAGGCAACAGTAACCTGGTACTCATCTGAAATCTAGGCATCCCTCATGAAGGTACCTCATTCCTCATGACATCTAGGCAACAGTAACCTGAAACTTATCTGATATCTAGGCATCCCTCATGAAAGCACTTCATTCCTCATGACATCTATTCAACAGTAACCTGGTACTCATCTGTTATCTAGGCATCCCTCATGAAGGTACCTCATTCCTCATGACATCTAGGCAGCAGTAACCTTTTACTTATCTGATATCTAGGCATTCCTAATGAAGGTACTTCATTCCTCATGACATCTAGGCAACAGTAACCTGGTACTCATCTGATAACTAGGCATTCCTAATGAAGGTACTTCATTCCTCGTGACATCTTGGCAACAATAACCTGGTACACATCTGATATCTAGGCATCCCTCATGACATCTTGTCAACAGTAACCTGGCACTTATCTGATATCTAGGCATTCCTCATGAAGGTACTTCATTCCTCGTGACACCTAAGCAACAGTAACCTGGTACTCATCTGATATCTAGGCATTCCTAATGAAGGTACTTCATTCCTCATGACATCTTGGCAGCAGTAACCTGGTACTTATCTGATATCTAGGCATCCCTCATGAAGGTACCTCATTCCTCATGACATCTAGGCAACAGTAACCTTTTACTTATCTGATATCTAGGCATTCCTCATAACATCTAGGTAACAGTAACCTGGTACTCATCTGATATCTAGGCATTCCTAATGAAGGTACTTCATTCCTCATAACATCTAGGCAACAGTAACCTGGAACTCATCTGATATCTAGGCATTCGTCATAAAGGTACTTCATTCCTCATGCCATCTAGGCAACAGTAACCTGGAACTCATCTGATATCTAGGCATTCGTCATGAAGGTACTTCATTCCTCATAACATCTAGGCAACAGTAACCTGAAACTTATCTGATATCTAGGCATCCCTCATGAAAGTACTTCATTCCTCATGCCATCTAGGCAACAGTTACTTGGTACTCATCTGATATCTAGGCATTCCTCATGAAGGTACTTCATTCCTCATGCCATCTAGGCAACAGTAACTTGGTACTCATCTGATATCTAGGCATTCCTCATGAAAGTACTTCATTCCTCATGCCATCTAGGCAACAGTAACTTGGTACTCATCTGATATCTAGACATCCCTCATGAAGGTACTTCATTCCTCATGACATCTAGGCAACAGTAACCTGGTACTTATCTGATATCTAGGCATTCCTAATGAAGGTACTTCATTCCTCATGACATCTAGGCAACAATAACCTGGTACTCATCTGATATCTACGCATTCGTCATAAAGGTACTTCATTCCTCATGACATCTAGGCAACAGTAACCTGGTACTCATCTGTTATCTAGGCATCCCTCATGAAGGTACCTCATTCCTCATGACATCTAGGCAGCAGTAACCTTTTATTTATCTGATATCTAGGCATTCCTAATGAAGGTACTTCATTCCTCATGACATCTTGGCAACAGTAACCGGGTACTCATCTGATGTCTAGGCATTCCTAATGAAGGTACTTCATTCCTCATGACATCTTGGTAACAGTAACCTGGTACTCATCTGATATCTAGGCATTCCTCATGACATCTTGGCAACAGTAACCTGGCACTTATCTGATATCTAGGCATTCCTCATGAAGGTACTTCATTCCTCATGACATCTTGGCAACAGTAACCTGGTACTTATCATATGTCTAAGTAAGCATAACTGTTTATAAACACCTTAAATACTACCCACAACACAATATAAATGACAAAACACTCCTAATCAAATACTATATTGAGCACATAATTAATATCTACTGTATGAACAATAACACACCACAGAAAAGAAATACATCATAGACTCACACCAACACAACACACCTGAGCAACAATCTTGTCAGTAATTCACAGCATTGATTAATGAGCTGACCTAGCGCGAAATACATCTGCTGAATAAATTAATAAGTAGAGTTTTTTTTTGCCAAATTAACACAAAATAAGTGTGTAGCCTGTTTGAGAACCATTACAAAGTACTCATCTGTTATCTACTAACAATTCATTCCTCATGACACCTAGCCAACAGTAAGATAGTAATTACCATATGTCTGAGCAGCATGTATAACAACTCTAGAACTACCAGGATCATGGTATTTCCCCTTCCTGTATTGGGAAGTTTACCTACAAAATCTATATGCAGTTTTTGCACTGGGCGTTTGGGGCAGCAGCATGAAAACCGACCTTGTCCAAGGGCGAAAGTTTATTCACGGCACAGGTTTAGATAAGAGTGGCCAATAGAAGAATTTTTTTTTCTGAATAGTTTTTAGAATGTTTAATTATACCCCAAATGGACAGTTATGGTGACAAGCAAATACCAAGTTGAAGAGGGAATTAGGTATATAGGAGCGAGATGGTACTCCCTTAGTACATTTTTACTTAGACAATACTTTTCACCCTTTTCATTCAATTTGTCTATATTATTTATACCAGTGTCTGTTTCCTGATGTCCCTTAATATCAGCAAAGGCTAGAGGAAAATGGCATAAAATAGACACTGATTCAGGGTTATCAGCGGCTAGAGCTGATTCCATGTTCTCCGGATTAAACATTTGCGACATCATACCACAGTAACCTAGTAATTACCATATGTATCAGCAGCAGGCATAACTGGACTGACTTTTATAACCTTTAATCTTGTTTTATTATCTTTGTCAAACCTCTTATTGCCTGATATCTACTAACATTTAATTCCTCATGACACCTTGCCACAGTAACCTAGTAATTACCATACATCTGAGCAGCAGGCATAACTGGACACATCTTATAACCTTTGATCTTATTTTATTATCTTTGCCAAACCTCTTATTGCCTGATATCTACTAACATTTAATTCCTCATGACACCATGCCACAGTAACCTAGTAATTACAATATGTCAGAGCAGCAGGCATAACTGGACTCACTTGTACAACCTTTGATCTTGTTTTATTATCTTTGTCAAACCTCTTATTGCCTGATATCTACTAACATTTAATTCCTCTTGACATCTTGCTACAGTAACCTAGTAATTACCATATCTCTGACCAGCAGGTATAACTGGACTCACTTGTATAACCTTTGACCTTGTTTTATTATCTTTGCCAAACCTCTTATTGCCTGATATCTACTAACATTTAATTCCTCATGACAAATTGCAACAGCAACCTAGTAATTACCATACATCAGAGCAGCAGGCATATCTAGACACATCTTATAACCTTTGATCTTATTTTATTATCTTTGTCACACTTCTTATTGCCTGATATCTACTAACATTTAATTCCTCATGACAAATTGCAACAGCAACCTAGTAATTACCATACATCAGAGCAGCAGGCATATCTAGACACATCTTATAACCTTTGATCTTATTTTATTATCTTTGTCACACTTCTTATTGCCTGATATCTACTAACATTTAATTCCTCATGACACCATGCCACAGTAACCTAGTAATTACAATATGTCTGACCAGCAGGTATAACTGGACTCACTTGTATAACCTTTGACCTTGTTTTATTATCTTTGTCACACTTCTTATTGCCTGATATCTACTAACATTTAATTCCTCATGACACCATGCCACAGTAACCTAGTAATTACAATATGTCTGACCAGCAGGTATAACTGGACTCACTTGTATAACCTTTGACCTTGTTTTATTATCTTTGCCAAACCTCTTATTACCTGATATCTATTAACCATAATAATACCATACATCTGAGCTGCAGGCATAACTGGACTCACTTGTATAACCTTTGATTTTGTTTTATTATCTATGTCAAACCTCCATTTGCTTGATATCTACTAACATTTAATTCGTCTTGACATCTTGCTACAGTAACCTAGTAATTACCATAGCTCTGACCAGCAGGTATAACTGGACTCACTTGTATAACCTTTGTTCCTTTGAATCATCTTTGTCAAACCTCTTATTGCCTGATATCTACTAACATTTAATTCCTCATGACTCTTGCCACAGTAACCTAGTAATTACCATACATCTGAGCAGCAGGCATAACTGGACACATTTTATAACCTTTGATCTTGTGATATTATCTTCGTCAAACCTCTTATTGGGTGTTATCTACCAACATTTATATTCCCCATGACACCTTGCCACAGTAAACTAGTAATTACCATACATCTGAGCAGTATGCATAAATGGACATAAGTTAAAACCTTTGATCTTGTTAAATTATCTTTCTCAAACCTACATTTGCCTGATATCTACTAACATTTAATTCCTCATGACACCTTGCCACAGTAACCTAGTAATTACCATACATCTGAGCAGCAGGCATAACTGGACACATTTTATAACCTTTGATCTTGTGATATTATCTTCGTCAAACCTCTTATTGGGTGTTATCTACCAACATTTATATTCCCCATGACACCTTGCCACAGTAACCTAGTAATTACCATACATCTGAGCAGTATGCATAACTGGACACACCTTATAACCTTTGATCTTGTTTCATTATCTTTGTCAAACCTACATTTGCCTGATATCTACCAACATTTAATTCCTCATAACACCATGCCACAGTAACGTAGTAATTACCATACATCTGAGCAGCAGGAATAACTGGACACACCTTATAACCTTTGATCTTGTTTGATTATCTTTGTGAAACGTCTTTTTGGCAGATATCTACAAAAGTTAAATTCCTCATGACAACTTGCCACAGTGGCCTAGTAATACCATACATCTGAGCAGCAGGCATAACTGGACATAAGTTATAACCTTTGATCTTGTTATTTTATCTTGGTCAAACCTCCATTTGCCTGATATCTACTAACATTTATTTCCTCGTGACACCTTGCCACAGTAACCTAGTAATTACCATATATCATAGCAGTAGGCATACCTGGACACACTTTATAACCTTTGTTCTTGTTCTATGATCTTTGACAATCCTCTTATTGGGCGATATCTACCAATATTTAATTCCTCATGACACCTTGCCACAGTAACCTAGTAATTACCATACATCCGAGCAGCAGAAATAACTGGGCACACCTTATAACCTCTGATCTTGTTATATTATCTTTGTCAAACCTCCATTTGCCTGATACCTATTAACTTTTAATTCCTCATGACACCATTCCACAGTAACCTAGTAATTACCATACATCTGAGCAGTGGGCATAACTTTACACACCTTATAACCTTTGATCTTCTTTTATTATGTTTGTCAAACCTCTTATTGACTGATATCTACTAACATTTATTTCCTCATTACACCTTGCATCAGTAACCTAGTAATTACCATACATCTGAGCAGTGGGCATAACTTTACACACCTTATAACCTTTGATCTTCTTTTATTATGTTTGTCAAACCTCTTATTGACTGATATCTACTAACATTTAATTCCTCATTACACCTTGCATCAGTAACCTAGTAATTACCATACATCTGAGCAGTGGGCATAACTTTACACACCTTATAACCTTTGATCTTCTTTTATTATGTTTGTCAAACCTTTTATTGACTGATATCTACTAACATTTATTTCCTCATTACACCTTGCATCAGTAACCTAGTAATTACCATACATCTGAGCAGTAGGCATAACTGGACACACTTTATAACCTTTGATCTTCTTTTATTATCTTTGTCAAACCTCTTATTGACTGATATCTACTAACATTTAATTCCTCATTACACCTTGCATCAGTAACCTAGTAATTACCATACATCTGAGCAGTGGGCATAACTTTACACACCTTATAACCTTTGATCTTCTTTTATTATCTTTGTCAAACCTCTTATTGACTGATATCTACCAACATTTAATTCCTCATGACACCTTGCCACAGTAACCTAGTAATTAACATACATCTTAGCAGTAGGCATAACTGGACACACCTTATAACCTTTGATCTTCTTTTATTATCTTTGTCAAACCTCTTATTGACTGATATCTACTAACATTTATTTCCTCATTACACCTTGCATCAGTAACCTAGTAATTACCATACATCTGAGCAGTAGGCATAACTGGACACACTTTATAACCTTTGATCTTCTTTTATTATCTTTGTCAAACCTCTTATTGACTGATATCTACTAACATTTAATTCCTCATTACACCTTGCATCAGTAACCTAGTAATTACCATACATCTGAGCAGTGGGCATAACTTTACACACCTTATAACCTTTGATCTTCTTTTATTATCTTTGTCAAACCTCTTATTGACTGATATCTACCAACATTTAATTCCTCATGACACCTTGCCACAGTAACCTAGTAATTAACATACATCTTAGCAGTAGGCATAACTGGACACACCTTATAACCTTTGATCCTTTGTATCATTTTGGTCAAACCTCTTATTGATTGATATCTACTAACATTTTATTCCTCATGACACCTTGCCACAGTAACCTAGTAATTACCATACATTTGAGCAGCAGGCCTAACTGGAGATATCTTATAACTTTTGATCTTGTTTTATTATCTTTGTCAAACCTCTTATTGACTGATATCTACCAACATTTAATCCCTCATGACACCTTGCCACAGTAACCTAGTAATTACCATACATTTGAGCAGCAGGCCTAACTGGAGATATCTTATAACTTTTGATCTTGTTTTATTATCTTTGTCAAACCTCTTATTGACTGATATCTACCAACATTTAATTTCTCATGACACCTTGCTACAGTAACCTAGTAATTACCATACATCAGAGCAGCAGGCATAACTGGACTCACTTGTACAACCTTTGATCTTCTTTTATTATCTTTGTCAAACCTCTTATTGACTGATATCTACCAACATTTAATTCCTCATGACACCTTGCCACAGTAACCTAGTAATTACCATACATCTTAGCAGTAGGCATAACTGGACACACCTTATAGCTTTTGATATTGTTTTATTATCTTTGTCAAACCTCCATTTGCCTGATATCTAATAACATTTAATTTCTCATGACACCTTGCTACAGTAACCTAGTAATTACCATACGTCTGAGCAGCAGGCGTAACTGGATACACCTTATAGCTTTTGATATTGTTTTATTATCTTTGTCAAACCTCCATTTGCCTGATATCTAATAACATTTAATTTCTCATGACACCTTGCTACAGTAACCTAGTAATTACCATACGTCTGAGCAGCAGGCCTAACTGGATACACCTTATAGCTTTTGATATTGTTTTATTATCTTTGTCAAACCTCAATTTGCCTGATATCTAATAACATTTAATTTCTCATGACACCTTGCTACAGTAACCTAGTAATTACCATACGTCTGAGCAGCAGGCCTAACTGGATACACCTTATAGCTTTTGATATTGTTTTATTATCTTTGTCAAACCTCCATTTGCCTGATATCTACTAACATTTATTTCCTCATTACACCTTGCATCAGTAACCTAGTAATTACCATACATCTGAGCAGTAGGCATAACTGGACACACCTTATAACCTTTGATCTTCTTTTATTATCTTTGTCAAACCTCTTATATACTGATATCTACTAACATTTAATTCCTCATGACTCTTGCCACAGTAACCTAGTAATTACCATACATCTGAGCAGCAGGCATAACTGGACACATTTTATAACCTTTGATCTTGTGATATTATCTTCGTCAAACCTCTTATTGGGTGTTATCTACCAACATTTATATTCCCCATGACACCTTGCCACAGTAACATAGTAATTATCATACATCTGAGCAGCAGGCATAAATGGACATAAGTTAAAACCTTTGATCTTGTTAAATTATCTTTGTCAAACCTACATTTGCCTGATATCTACCAACATTTATTTCCTCATTACACCTTGCCACAGTAACGTAGTAATTACCATACATCTGAGCAGCAGGAATAACTGGACACACCTTATAACCTTTGATCTTGTTTGATTATCTTTGTGAAACGTCTTTTTGGCAGATATCTACAAAAGTTAAATTCCTCATGACAACTTGCCACAGTGGCCTAGTAATACCATACATCTGAGCAGCAGGCATAACTGGACACAAGTTATAACCTTTGATCTTGTTATTTTATCTTGGTCAAACCTCCATTTGCCTGATATCTACTAACATTTATTTCCTCGTGACACCTTGCCACAGTAACCTTGTAATTACCATACATATGAGCAGCAGGCCTAACTGGAGATATCTTATAACTTTTGATCTTGTTTTATTTATTATCTTTGTCAAACCTCTTATTGACTGATATCTACCAACATTTAATTCCTCATTACACCTTGCTACAGTAACCTAGTAATTATTTTACATCTGAGCAGCAGGCCTAACTGGACACAAGTTATAACCTTTGATCTTGTTATATTATATTTGTCAAACCTCCATTTGCCTGATATCTACTAAAATTTATATTCCCCTTGACACCTTGCCACAGTAACCTAGTAATTATCATACATCTGAGCAGTAGGCATAACTGGACACACCTTATAACCTTTGATCTTGTTCTATTATCTTTGTCAAACCCCCATTTGCTGATATCTACTAACATTTTATTCCTCATGACACCTTGCCACAGTAACCTAGTATTTACCATACATCTGAGCAGCAGGCCTAACTGGACACACCTTATAACCTTTGATCTTGTTCTATTATCTTTGTCAAACCCCCATTTGCTGATATCTACTAACATTTTATTCCTCATGACACCTTGCCACAGTAACCTAGTAATTACCATACATCTGAGCAGTAGGCATAACTGGACACACCTTATAACCTTTGATCCTTTGTATCATTTTGGTCAAACCTCTTATTGATTGATATCTACTAACATTTAATTCCTCGTAACACCTTGTCACAGTAACCTAGTAAATACAATATGTCTGAGCAGCAGGCATAACTGGACTCACTTGTATAACCTTTGATCTGGTTTGATTATCTTTGTCAAACCTCTTGTTGACTGACATCTACTAACATTTAATTCCTTTTGGCACCATGTCCCAGTAACCTAGTTATTACCATACATCTGAGCTGCAGGCATAACTAGACACACCCTATAATCTTTGATCTTGTTTTATTATCTTTGTCAAATCTCTTATTGCCTGATATCTACTAATATTTAATTTCTTATGGCACCATGCCACAGTAACCTAGTAATTACCATATGTCTGACCAGCAGGGATAACTTGATACACCTTATAACCTTTGATCTTGTTTTATTATCTTTGTCAAACTTCTTATTGACTGATATCTACTAACATTTAATTCCTCATGGCACCTTGCCACAGTAACCTAGTAATTACCTTATGTCTGACCAGCAGGGATAACTAGACACACCATATAATTTTTTATCTTGTTTTAATAATTTTGTGATCGAAATTGTGATTGAAAGTGAAATAGTTTGACTCAATTTGGTTACAAGGACGTGCATGATTTAATATTATCAGTAGGCCTATATAGTAATTTGTTTCGTATGTATTGGCAATTTAGGATGTTTGTGGTTTCAGTTATAGGAATATTTGTTTATAGATGTGCTACAATCAAGAAATTATAATACTATCTAATAAAAACAAAAATAGAAAAACTTCAATTACAAGGTGTATTCAAGCTGTAACTTTAAGTCTGAAACTTCAACTACTACATACAGATTCTCAACATTAAGGATACAGACTTACATCCTAACATAATAGAATAATATAAAATTTACATCTATCACAAACCCATATGATCACTTTATTAAACAATTGTGTTAGAAAAATATATCTCAATAATGTATTCTGATGATTAACCTAGACACATTTTTCTTAATAGTGATGATTGCTTGGTGCAACTAAATCGTTTTGCCTCAATTGGTTTTTAAAAATTTTATTCCATTATAAGCCCACAGAAGTTGTTATTTAAAACGTTTAGCTTGATAAGTTAGGCTACTCCACATCTTAGCACAAAGTACCTATTATATATAATTTTAAGAAATAGTGAAGAAAAGTGTAAAATATTTAGTTTGTATGCACTGACACTGCTAGAAGAGATAAGGAATCTAATTTTATTTATTGATTTAGTCCTTTAAATGTGCTTTTTACCAAAAAAAAATGTTAAATTATATTCAAATCAAAGGAAGAAATAAAAAAAACGTTACTGCACAACAAAGAATATAAATTTACGTCTCCAATAAGATACATGATGTTCAATAGGTTTATAAATCTGTGAAGTTGAGGCTTATATAATTGGATTACAAATGCCACACGCATAAGAGGGTGTCAAACTGTAAAATAGGTAAACTGTATGGCCTAGTGCATTGAACCCGCTTAACAATACTCGTTGTTATAGAAACCGTTGGTCCAAACAATACTAGTGACCGGGCGGGTGAGTGCCGACACGCCGACAGCCATTCAATCACCAGCTGCAGCCTAGGTGAGTCATGCATTGCACTTCTACATACAGCACATAGCTCTGTAAACAGCATAAAACGTTTGTAAAATTTATGCAATAATTAAAATCAATCTCAAGCCGAAACACACAAATCCGTAAAATTTATTATCCACATTTTGTATACTACTCAAATGGCTTTATCTTGAATAAAAAGATGTTTTGAATGGGTGCCAAATTGACCTTTAGTAGGCCTACTACTCTATTGCTCAAATTTCCGAGGGATCAAGTTCAATAAATTTTGATAGATTATTATTAAATAAAAATTTAAAATTCCAGTTTTAATTTTATTTTGTCCTTTACACATTACAGCAGCGCTTTAATAAATTATTTAGGGGTGAAAAATGTTTGGTAGTTGAGGGAAGAGGCTCCAAGAAATAAAAGGTCTTAAAAACAAGCTCTAACTTTTTATTTCCAGATACTAAAGTTTTATAAAATCATATTGAATTTATAAGGCTTCTTTGAAAGTTTAAGGACCTAATCTTCTGCTACAGTGATTCTCTCATGGATATAAACCACCGCTGGGCCGTTTAGGAGCTCTTCGTAAGTTCTTTTTCTCAAATATGCGGCCATTACCAAACGAAAGTACAAAAATTGAAGTATTTTACGGACCCATTCTACACACATTTATTACCAGCTTTCAATTTGCTGTCAATTTGTTTTGTAGAAAAGTTATTTTGAGGCTATGTTTGTATTTAGATATGAGAATATGAAATGTACCCGTATATAAAATGTGGTATAAAAGTGATGAAGTTGACCTCCCTCGCCGCGCTACTAACAACTATAAGTCCTGTAGGGCAGCGCCGGTCGTGAATATTTAATTTAGTATTATTGTTCGCACATAGGAGCAGTCACTCACCATTTTCTTGTTTTTAAGTTACAAGTTTAAGCAATGACAATCAGTCAGCGTCAAAAGTTCGCTCCTATTGATTTAACTAGCATTGAACTTACTTTCTCCTGGTAACCTGAGGTTTATTAATTTACCTGCATCCTATTTCGTCGCAGTTTATTTTTCTAAAACTTTTATCTAAAAATATGAATTATTTTTTTAATATATTTATTTGAATTTAACAACAAATAAACATTTCTAATGAGTTTTTTTAGTACAATTTCATATTTTATTAAACACATAAAATTGGTTTATGTGCTTACAAGAGCAATGAAAAAATTCTTGTAATTACAGTGTATTTCTGAATAAAATTTCTCTACGTTTAAACCACGTCCCCGTCTTTACGGGTGAACCTTGACTTTGGCCTTTGGTTAAAACTCGTCTCCGATCCCCATCTCCAGACCTGTTTCTAAACTCATTTCGGTCGAACCTCCTCTCCGATCCAACGGCTCAACTCTCATCCATTCCCAGAACTGAACTCGTCGGTCCGACTTCCTTCGTCCTTAAGATTGTACCTCGTCTCCTGTCCGAAAACTAAACTTGCTTCTGGTCCAACACCTGAGATGACCTACGGCAGAATTCGTTTACGGTCATACATTTCTCTCAACTCCTGCCTACAACTGAAGCTCATTTTTGGTCCCACAGCTGGAGTCGCCTCTGGTCTTATGATAGAATCTGTCTTTGGGATACGCCTGACCCACGTATCCGGATTCAGAGCGGAACCAAGTCTACTGTCCTACGGCTGTACCACATTTTCAGTCTTACGCCTGAACTTGCCTCTTCACTAGTCTCCAGGATTACAGTTGAACTACGTTTCCGATCCCACGGCTAAACCACATCCCGGCATTACGGATTAATTTTTCCCCAGCTGTGATTCCATACATTTGTTTTAGCTTCAGCTACTTGGACCTTCCAGATGTGTTGACCGTCAAACTCCAAGCCTTATCTCCCTTTTTCGACGTTTTCATTATTTTGGGTTGGGAGTTAAGTAAAACGGGATTGTCTTAGATGTAGAGTCCTGAGGATCATCAAGTGTAGATAGTTACAGATGAATCTCCAAGCCCTTCAAAGAATTTTATTTTTGAGTATTGTCAAACTCTACAATTACTTGTGGTTCACATTCTTCATTGTTTCCAAAAACGATTTGGTTTCCTGCTCTTTGTTTCCCTAATACGAAATCGTAGAGGAATCTTGTTTTTTGTTTGCCTTTTCAATGTATTTGGCATTATTTTGAGAATAGATTCTTGTTTAAAAAACCTTTTACTTAAAAACAATTTATTGCCAAAGTTTCTCGTTGTAATCATCTTGAATTCACTGATTAAACTATTATTAAATAATACTTGACTAAATGAATACGTAAGGGCATACTTGCTGACGCGTTTCGAAACAATCGTTCCTTTTACGAGGCAAAGCCTCTACTGGTGGCGTCCCGCTAGGTACAAAGGTTGTCGGTATGAGATTTATAAGTGAATAAAATAAACTTTCTAGACCTTACCATCACCAAACACAATTTCAAAATATACAGAAAACCAACAACCCCCGATACTGCCATACATAATACATCTAACCACCCCACACAATACAAAGACGCTGTATTTAATCATATGTTACACCGCCTAATCAATATACCAATGCTACAGAAAGACTACGACGAAGAACTCAATACAATAAAATACATCGCTAAACAAAACGGCCACCAACACACAATCATAGCCAACATACTCAGGAAAATTAAACATAAACATCATCAAACGTCCACCCAGACAAACCTCACGAGAAACAACAAATACATATCCCTCACCTACCACAACAAAAACACACACAACATAGCTTCCACATTCAAAAACTCCATTACCAAATATCCTACAATACAACAAACACTTTAAGACAGGACATTTCAAAAAGAAACTGACAAATACAAACTATCAGGTATTTACAAATTAACTTGTAACGAGTGTCCCAGCTATTACATCGGCCAAACCGGCAGGTCATTCTATATACGCTTCGAAGAACACATTACCCAAAGAAAACAAACAAACCCAAAATCCAGCTACGCAAAACACCTAAAACACTCGCTACATACATACACGCTACATACTAATTTAAACATTCTCCACATATTGAAACAATGTAAAAAACTAACAACTTTAGACAAATATACAAACACTATGCAACAGATAAAGGAAACATATTAAATGACCACATACATTTTGAAGTCAACAGCCTGTTTCATTACATAGCACACAACCAACTTAACCCACCTCTTCTACACTCATACCTAAAATCCAACCATACTTAAATCTCTTACCGACAACCTTTGTACCTAGCGGACTCCGCCAGTAGAGGCTTTGCTTGGTAAAAGGAACAATTGTTCCTTGTTCAACAAGTAAGCCCTTACGTATTTACTTAGTTAAGTATTATTTAATTATAATTTATTGCGGTTTGAGTATTTTGACATCTAATATAGGCGTTGCCTATATAGTCCATTAGTAGAAAGCAAAACACTGAAGTAAACTTCGAGACAATGCATAAAAGTTTTATTAAAACTTGCAGTTTGTGTGATGAGTGCAATAGTGGAGATAAAATGGTAACATTATTTGCTTTTGGCGATCAATATTCTTGCGTGACTAAATTGTCAATCTAATGGCAATAACTCAGGTTTTCCTTTGTTGGGTTAGCAAACTTGATAAAGTGTTGAAACCAGTGACAAAAATACAATTTATATTCTCAAGGGAACGTTTTATCAATCGTTTACTCATTTTCTCCTAGGAGAAATTATTAAAAGCCTCTAGAATTCATACAAGCAAGAATCGTTATATTCTGGGGCCCACCCTCTTCTGATGTTTAGACCACCAATAGACAGTGGATTTCATTCAAAATTAAAAATTTATTTTTTTAAAGTTTTAAATAAGCTGCGATTTTAAGTCTACGATTTGACATATGGAAGTAATAACAACTGGGAGCAACTGTGGCGTAATTTTTTATTTTAAATGCCAGTTTTTTTAAAATAACTTCCTCTGAAAATGATTGTTTTGCAATGGAAATGTACATAAGGGTTTAAGTTTAAGGTTTTTTAGTTGAAAGGTGTAACTTAAAATAGAATATGATGTTATGTTGAAGGCAATACAACATTATGAAAAAATACGACTGTCTTTAAATAGAGGTGCGGATTAAATTGTAATTAATTTAATTTAAAATTTTAATAGAATTTTTGCCCAATCTCAGTTGTCCAAATGAGCTAAAATATTACTTACTCATCTATATTCGATGCAATACATGATGAATCCAATGAAAATTATTCTGCAGTTATGGGCCTAGTATTTACTATTATAGTCCTCAAGAGACATTGAAGTGTATGTAATTCGTTTCGAAACTGGCAATTTAAAAGTAATTTTATTAGAAATGTTGAAAAGAAACCTTATAACTATTATAGAGGAATGTATTATGTTATTATCTTCCCTTGGCAGAATAGTTTATTTATTGTTACTATGCAGTTCTCCATTCTTCAGGGAGTGGTAGTCATGAACACAAGCTTACATCTATGAACCACTTGCTCCAGATCTGGTCCGATTAAAGTTGCTTCTTACTACTCCGTGCTGTTTGCAGGGGATAGGTGCGGACTAACATTGTCCGTAGTTCTAGTTGTCATCGGTTCTGTTTGAGGCTGCGCGTTTCAGCTCTGAGCTGTTTGGTGCGATATGCGGACCGACGTTTAAATCCATGCACGCCTAGCTCTACTTCAAGTCGGTTTTGGTTGAAGTGGTTTATTACGACGCAGAGCTGTGTGGCGCGTTTGATACGCACCGACGTTTAAATCCATTCACGCCTAGCTCTACTTCAAGTCGGTTTTGGTTGAAGTGGTTTATTACGACGCAGAGCTGTGTGGCGCGTTTGATACGCACCGACGTTTAAATCCATGCACGCCTAGCTCTACTTCAAGTCGGTTTTGGTTGAAGTGGTTTATTACGACGCAGAGCTGTGTGGCGCGTTTGATACGCACCGACGTTTAAATCCATGCACGCCTAGCTCTACTTCAAGTCGGTTTTGGTTGAAGTGGTTTATTACGACGCAGAGCTGTGTGGCGCGTTTGATACGCACCGACGTTTAAATCCATGCACGCCTAGCTCTACTTCAAGTCGGTTTTGGTTGAAGTGGTTTATTACGACGCGGAGCTGTGTGGCGCGTTTGATACAGACCGAAGTTTAATTCATACACCCCGTACTGTACTTGTGGTCGCTTTTGGTTGAGGCGGCTTTTTACAGCGTAGAGGTGTGTGGCGCGGTTGATACGGATCGACGTTTAAATCCATGCACCCCTAGCTCTACTTCTAGTCGGTTTTGATTGAGGCGGACCGTTAAAGCGCAGAGCTGTGTGGTACTTTTAATACGGACAGACGTTTAAATCTATGAAACCCCAGCTCTACTTTTAGTCGGTTTTCGTTGAGACGGCTCATTACAGCGCATAGCTGTTTGGCGCTTTTAATACGGACCGACGTTTAAATCTATGAAACCCCAGCTCTACTTTTAGTCGGTTTTCGTTGAGACGGCTCATTACAGCGCATAGCTGTTTGGCGCTTTTAATACGGATCGACATTTAAATCCAAGCACCCTAGCTCTACTTCTAGTCGGTTTTGGTTGAGGCGGTCTGTTACAGAGCAGAGCTGTGTGTCTCGTTTGATACGGACCGACTTTTAAATCCATGAGCCCCTAGCTCTACTTCTAGTCTTTTTGGTTGAGGCGGCTCACTACAGCGCAGAACTGTGTGGCTCGTTTGATACGCACCGACGTTTAAATCCATGAAACCCTAGCTCTACTTCTAGTCGGATTCTGTTGAAACGGCTCATTACAGCGAGGGGCTGTGTGTCCCATTTAATACAAACTGACATTTAATTCTTGCACCCCTAGCTCTACTTCTAGTCGGCTTTGGTTGAGCCGAACCTTTACAGCCAGAGCTGTGTGGTACGTTTGATACGGACCGAAGTTTAAATCGATGAAACCCCAGCTCTACTTCTAGTCGGCTTTGGTTGAGCCGAACCTTTACAGCCAGAGCTGTGTGGTACGTTTGATACGGACCGAAGTTTAAATCGATGAAACCCTAGCTCTACTTCTAGTCGGCTTTGGTTGAGCCGAACCTTTACAGCCAGAGCTGTGTGGTACGTTTGATACGGACCGACGTTTAAATCGATGAAACCCTAGCTCTACTTCTAGTCGGCTTTGGTTGAGCCGAACCTTTACAGCCAGAGCTGTGTGGTACGTTTGATACGGACCGAAGTTTAAATCGATGAAACCCCAGCTCTACTTCTAGTCGGTTTTGTTTGAGCCGGCTCTTTACAGCGCAGAGCTGTGTGGCGCGTTTCATACGGATACATCAATAAAATCAATGAAACCCTAGCTCATTCCTAGTCGGTTTTGTTTGAGATACCTCATTACACCTCAGAGCTTTTAGGCGTTTTGATACGGATCGACGTTTAAATCCATGCAACCCTATATCTACTTTAGTCGGTTTTGGTAGAGGCGGCTCATTACAACGCAGATCTGTGTGGCACGTTTTACTCGGATCGACGTTTAAATCCATGAAACCCTAGCTCTACTTATAGTCGGTTTTGGTTGAGACAGCTCTTTACAGCGTAGAGCTGTGTGGCGCGTTTGATACGGATCGACATTTAAATCCATGAAACCGTAGCTCTACTTCTAGTCGGTTTAGATTGAGGCGGACCATTAAAGCGCAGAGCTGTGTGGTGTTTTTAATACGGACCGACGTTTAAATCCATGCAACCCTAGCTCTACTTCTAGCAGGTTTTGGTTGAGGCGGCTAATTATAACGACGAGCTGTGTTGCGCGTTTGATATGGATCGACGTTTAAATCCATGCAACCCTAGCTCTACTTCTAGCAGGTTTTGGTTGAGGCGGCTTATTATAACGACGAGCTGTGTTGCGCTTTTGATATGGATCGACGTTTAAATCCATGCAACCCTAGCTCTACTTCTAGCAGGTTTTGGTTGAGGCGGCTTATTATAACGACGAGCTGTGTTGCGCGTTTGATATGGATCGACGTTTAAATCCATGCAACCCTAGCTCTAATTCTAGCAGGTTTTGGTTGAGGCGGCTTATTATAACGACGATCTGTGTTGCGCGTTTGATATGGATCGACGTTTAAATCCATGCAACCCTAGCTCTACTTCTAGCAGGTTTTGGTTGAGGCGGCTTATTATAACGACGAGCTGTGTTGCGCGTTTGATATGGATTGACGTTTAAATCCATGCAACCCTAGCTCTACTTCTAGCAGGTTTTGGTTGAGGCGGCTTATTATAACGACGAGCTGTGTTGCGCGTTTGATATGGATCGACGTTTAAATCCATGCAACCCTAGCTCTACTTCTAGCAGGTTTTGGTTGAGGCGGCTTATTATAACGACGAGCTGTGTTGCGCGTTTGATATGGATCGACGTTTAAATCCATGCAACCCTAGCTCTACTTCTAGCAGGTTTTGGTTGAGGCGGCTTATTATAACGACGAGCTGTGTTGCGCGTTTGATATGGATCGACGTTTAAATCCATGCAATGCTAGCACTACTACTAGTACGTTTTAGTTGAGACGGCACTTTATTGCGCAGAGCTGTGTGGTGCGTTCGATACGGATCGACGTTTAAATCCATAAAACCGTAGCTTACTTCTAGTCGGTTTTGGAATAAGGCGCAGGGCTGTGTGACGCGTTCGATACGGATCGACGTTTAAATCCATAAAACCCTAGCTCTACTTCTAGTCGGTTTTGGTTGAGGCGGCCCGTTACAGCCAGAGCTGTGTTTTGCGTTTGATTCGGACCGACGTTTAAATCCTTGAAATCCTAGCTCTACTTCTAGTCGGTTTTGGTTGAGGCGGCTAATTAGAGCGCAGAGCTGTGTGGCGCGTTTGATACGGATTGACGTTTATATTCGTGACACCCTAGCTATATATCTAGTCGGTTTTGGTTGATACGGCTTATTACAGCGACGAGCTGTGTTGCGCGTTTGATATGGATCGTCGTTTAAATCCATTAAACCCTAGCTCTACTTCTTGTCGGTTTTTAGGTGTAGACAGCTCATTATAGGGCAGAACTGTGTGGCGTGTTTTATACGAATCGACGTTTTAATCCATGCAACCCTAGCATTATTTCTAGTCGGTTTTGGTTGAGACGGCACTTTCGTGCGAAGAGCGTTGATACGGACCGACGTTTAAATCCATGAAACTCTAGCTCTACTTCTATACGGTTTTGGTTGAGGCGGCCATTACAGAGCAGAGATGCGTGACGCGTTTGATACGGATTGACGTTTAAATCCATGAAACCTCTAGCTCTACTACTAGTCTTTTTGTGTAGGCTGCGCATTACAGCCTAGAGCTGTGTTGCACGTTTGATACGGACCGACGTTTTAATCCATGAACCTGTAACTCTACTTCTAGTCGGTTATTTTTTAGGCGGCACATTACAGCCTAGAGCTGTGTGGCGCGTTTGTTACGGATCAACGTTTAAATCCATGAAACCCTAGCTCTACTTCTAGTCGGTTTTGGTTGTGGCAGCTAATTACAGCGCAGAGCTGTGTTTCGCGTTTTATACAGACCGACGTTTAAATCCATGAAACCCTAGCTCTACTTCTAGTCGGTTTTGGTTGTGGCAGCTAATTACGGCGCAGAGCTGTGTTTCGCGTTTTATACAGACCGACGTTTAAATCCATGCAACCCTATATCTACTTTAGTCGGTTTTGGTAGAGGCGGCTCATTACAACGCAGATCTGTGTGGCACGTTTGACTCGGATCAACGTTTAAATCCATGAAACCCTAGCTCTACTTCTAGTCGGTTTTGGTTGAGACAGCTAATTACAGCGCAGTGCTGTGTGGCGCGTTTGATACGGATCGAAGTTTAAATCTATGCAACACTATATCTATTTTTAGTCGGTTTTGGTAGAGGCGGCTCATTACAACGCAGATCTGTGTGGCACGTTTTACTCGGATCGACGTTTAAATCCATGAAACCCTAGCTCTACTTCTAGCAGGTTTTGGTTGAGACAGCTCTTTACAGCGTAGAGCTGTGTGGCGCGTTTGATACGGATCGACATTTAAATCCATGAAACCGTAGCTCTACTTCTAGTCGGTTTTGATTTAGGCAGACCATTAATGCGCAGAGCTGTGTGGTGCTTTTAATACGGACCGACGTTTAAATCCATTCCAACCTAGCTCTACTTCTAGCAGGTTTTGGTTGAGACAGCTCTTTACAGCGTAGAGCTGTGTGGCGCGTTTGATACGGATCGACATTTAAATCCATGAAACCCTAGCTCTACTTCTAGCAGGTTTTGGTTGAGACAGCTCTTTACAGCGTAGAGCTATGTGGCGAGTTTGATAGGGATCGACATTTAAATCCATGAAACCCTAGCTCTACATCTAGCAGGTTTTGGTTGAGACAGCTCTTTACAGCGTAGAGCTGTGTGGCGCGTTTGATACGGATCGACATTTAAATCCATGAAACCGTAGCTCTACTTCTAGTCGGTTTTGGAATAAGGCGCAGGGCTGTGTGACGCGTTCGATACGGATCGACGTTTAAATCCATTAAACCGTAGCTTACTTCTAGTCGGTTTTGGAATAAGGCGCAGGGCTGTGTGACGCGTTCGATACGGATCGACGTTTAAATCCATTAAACCGTAGCTTACTTCTAGTCGCTTTTGGAATAAGGCGCAGGGCTGTGTGACGCGTTCGATACGGATCGACGTTTAAATCCATGAAACCGTAGCTAACTTCTAGTCGGTTTTGGAATAAGGCGCAGGGCTGTGTGACGCGTTCGATACGGATCGACGTTTAAATCCATTAAACCGTAGCTTACTTCTAGTCGGTTTTGGAATAAGGCGCAGGGCTGTGTGACGCGTTCGATACGGATCGACGTTTAAATCCATGAAACCGTAGCTTACTTCTAGTCGGTTTTGGAATAAGGCGCAGGGCTGTGTGACGCGTTCGATACGGATCGACGTTTAAATCCATGAAACCGTAGCTTACTTCTAGTCGGTTTTGGAATAAGGCGCAGGGCTGTGTGACGCGTTCGATACGGATCGACGTTTAAATCCATTAAACCGTAGCTTACTTCTATTCGGTTTTGGAATAAGGCGCAGGGCTGTGTGACGCGTTCGATACGGATCGACGTTTAAATCCATTAAACCGTAGCTTACTTCTAGTCGGTTTTGGAATAAGGCGCAGGGCTGTGTGACGCGTTCGATACGGATCGACGTTTAAATCCATGAAACCGTAGCTTACTTCTAGTCGGTATTGGAATAAGGCGCAGGGCTGTGTGACGCGTTCGATACGGATCGACGTTTAAATCCATTAAACCGTAGCTTACTTCTAGTCGGTTTTGGAATAAGGCGCAGGGCTGTGTGACGCGTTCGATACGGATCGACGTTTAAATCCATTAAACCGTAGCTTACTTCTAGTCGGTTTTGGAATAAGGCGCAGGGCTGTGTGACGCGTTCGATGCGGATCGACGTTTAAATCCATTAAACCGTAGCTTACTTCTAGTCGGTTTTGGAATAAGGCGCAGGGCTGTGTGACGCGTTCGATACGGATCGACGTTTAAATCCATGAAACCGTAGCTTACTTCTAGTCGGTATTGGAATAAGGCGCAGGGCTGTGTGACGCGTTCGATACGGATCGACGTTTAAATCCATTAAACCGTAGCTTACTTCTAGTCGGTTTTGGAATAAGGCGCAGGGCTGTGTGACGCGTTCGATACGGATCGACGTTTAAATCCATTAAACCGTAGCTTACTTCTAGTCGGTTTTGGAATAAGGCGCAGGGCTGTGTGACGCGTTCGATACGGATCGACGTTTAAATCCATGAAACCGTAGCTTACTTCTAGTCGGTATTGGAATAAGGCGCAGGGCTGTGTGACGCGTTCGATACGGATCGACGTTTAAATCCATTAAACCGTAGCTTACTTCTAGTCGGTTTTGGAATAAGGCGCAGGGCTGTGTGACGCGTTCGATACGGATCGACGTTTAAATCCATGAAACCGTAGCTTACTTCTAGTCGGTATTGGAATAAGGCGCAGGGCTGTGTGACGCGTTCGATACGGATCGACGTTTAAATCCATTAAACCGTAGCTTACTTCTAGTCGGTTTTGGAATAAGGCGCAGGGCTGTGTGACGCGTTCGATACGGATCGACGTTTAAATCCATTAAACCGTAGCTTACTTCTATTCGGTTTTGGAATAAGGCGCAGGGCTGTGTGACGCGTTCGATACGGATCGACGTTTAAATCCATGAAACCGTAGCTTACTTCTAGTCGGTTTTGGAATAAGGCGCAGGGCTGTGTGACGCGTTCGATACGGATCGACGTTTAAATCCATGAAACCGTAGCTTACTTCTAGTCGGTATTGGAATAAGGCGCAGGGCTGTGTGACGCGTTCGATACGGATCGACGTTTAAATCCATTAAACCGTAGCTTACTTCTAGTCGGTTTTGGAATAAGGCGCAGGGCTGTGTGACGCGTTCGATACGGATCGACGTTTAAATCCATTAAACCGTAGCTTACTTCTAGTCGGTTTTGGAATAAGGCGCAGGGCTGTGTGACGCGTTCGATACGGATCGACGTTTAAATCCATGAAACCGTAGCTTACTTCTAGTCGGTATTGGAATAAGGCGCAGGGCTGTGTGACGCGTTCGATACGGATCGACGTTTAAATCCATTAAACCGTAGCTTACTTCTAGTCGGTTTTGGAATAAGGCGCAGGGCTGTGTGACGCGTTCGATACGGATCGACGTTTAAATCCATTAAACCGTAGCTTACTTCTAGTCGGTTTTGGAATAAGGCGCAGGGCTGTGTGACGCGTTCGATACGGATCGACGTTTAAATCCATTAAACCGTAGCTTACTTCTAGTCGGTTTTGGAATAAGGCGCAGGGCTGTGTGACGCGTTCGATACGGATCGACGTTTAAATCCATTAAACCGTAGCTTACTTCTAGTCGGTTTTGGAATAAGGCGCAGGGCTGTGTGACGCGTTCGATACGGATCGACGTTTAAATCCATTAAACCGTAGCTTACTTCTAGTCGGTTTTGGAATAAGGCGCAGGGCTGTGTGACGCGTTCGATACGGATCGACGTTTAAATCCATGAAACCGTAGCTTACTTCTAGTCGGTATTGGAATAAGGCGCAGGGCTGTGTGACGCGTTCGATACGGATCGACGTTTAAATCCATGAAACCGTAGCTAACTTCTAGTCGGTTTTGGAATAAGGCGCAGGGCTGTGTGACGCGTTCGATACGGATCGACGTTTAAATCCATGAAACCGTAGCTTACTTCTAGTCGGTTTTGGAATAAGGCGCAGGGCTGTGTGACGCGTTCGATACGGATCGACGTTTAAATCCATGAAACCGTAGATTACTTCTAGTCGGTTTTGGAATAAGGCGCAGGGCTGTGTGACGCGTTCGATACGGATCGACGTTTAAATCCATTAAACCGTAGCTTACTTCTATTCGGTTTTGGAATAAGGCGCAGGGCTGTGTGACGCGTTCGATACGGATCGACGTTTAAATCCATGAAACCGTAGCTTACTTCTAGACGGTATTGGAATAAGGCGCAGGGCTGTGTGACGCGTTCGATACGGATCGACGTTTAAATCCATTAAACCGTAGCTTACTTCTAGTCGGTTTTGGAATAAGGCGCAGGGCTGTGTGACGCGTTCGATACGGATCGACGTTTAAATCCATGAAACCGTAGCTTACTTCTAGTCGGTTTTGGAATAAGGCGCAGGGCTGTGTGACGCGTTCGATACGGATCGACGTTTAAATCCATGAAACCGTAGCTTACTTCTAGTCGGTTTTGGAATAAGGCGCAGGGCTGTGTGACGCGTTCGATACGGATCGACGTTTAAATCCATTAAACCGTAGCTTACTTCTAGTCGGTTTTGGAATAAGGCGCAGGGCTGTGTGACGCGTTCGATACGGATCGACGTTTAAATCCATGAAACCGTAGCTTACTTCTAGTCGGTTTTGGAATAAGGCGCAGGGCTGTGAGACGCGTTCGATACGGATCGACGTTTAAATCCATTAAACCGTAGCTTATTTCTAGTCGGTTTTGGAATAAGGCGCAGGGCTGTGTGACGCGTTCGATACGGATCGACGTTTAAATCCATGAAACCGTAGCTTACTTCTAGTCGGTTTTGGAATAAGGCGCAGGGCTGTGTGACGCGTTCGATACGGATCGACGTTTAAATCCATTAAACCGTAGCTTACTTCTAGTCGGTTTTGGAATAAGGCGCAGGGCTGTGTGACGCGTTCGATACGGATCGACGTTTAAATCCATTAAACCGTAGCTTACTTCTAGTCGGTTTTGGAATAAGGCGCAGGGCTGTGTGACGCGTTCGATACGGATCGACGTTTAAATCCATAAAACCGTAGCTTACTTCTAGTCGGTTTTGGAATAAGGCGCAAGGCTGTGTGACGCGTTCGATACGGATCGACGTTTAAATCCATTAAACCCTAGCTCTACTTCTAGTCGGTTTTGGTTGAGGCGGCCCGTTACAGCCAGAGCTGTGTTTTGCGTTTGATTCGGACCGACGTTTAAATCCTTGAAATCCTAGCTCTACTTCTAGTCGGTTTTGGTTGATATGGCTTATTACAGCGACGAGCTGTGTTGCGCGTTTGATATGGATCGTCGTTTAAATCCATTAAACCCTAGCTCTACTTCTTGTCGGTTTTTAGGTGTAGACAGCTCATTACAGGGCAGAACTGTGTAGCGTGTTTTATACGGATCGACGTTTTAATCCATGCAACCCTAGCATTACTTCTAGTCGGTTTTGGTTGAGACGGCACTTTAGTGCGAAGAGCTGTGTGGCGCGTTTCTTATGGATCGACATTTAAATCCACGAAACCGTAGCATACTTCTAGTCGGTTTTTTTTTTGAGACTGCTTATTACACTGCAGAGCTTTGTGGAGCGTTGATGCGGAACGACGTTTAAATCCATGTAACCCTGTCTCTACCTCTAGTCGGATTTGGTTGAGTCGGCTCATTACAGCGCAGAGCTTTGTTTCACGTTTGATACGGACCGACGTTTAAATCCATGAAATTCTAGCTCTACTTCTATTCGGTTATGGTTGAGGCGGCCATTACAGTGCAGAGATGCGTGACGCGTTTGATACGGATTGACGTTTAAATCCATGAAACCCTAGCTCTACTTCTAGTCTTTTTGTGTAGGCTGCGCATTACAGCCTAGAGCTGTGTTGCACGTTTGATACGGACCGACGTTTTAATCCATGAACCTGTAACTCTACTTCTAGTCGGTTTTGGTTGAGGCGGCTCATTACAGCCTAGAGCTGTGTGGCGCGTTTGTTACGGATCGACATTTAAATCCAAGCACTCCTAGCTCTACTTCTAGTCGGTTTTTGTTGAGACGGCTCATTACAGCGCAATGCTGTGTGGCGCGTTTGATACGGACCGACGTTTAAATCTATGAAACTCTAGCTCTACTTCTAGTCGGTTTTCGTTGAGACGGCTCATTACAGCGCAGAGTTTTTGGCGTTTTTGATACGGATCGACGTTTAAATCCAAGCACCCCTAGCTCAACTTCTAGTCTTTTTGGTTGAAGCGGCTCACTATAGCGCAGAACTGTGTGGCTCGTTTGATACGGATCAACGTTTAGATCCATGAAACTTCAACTCTACTTCTAGTCGTTTTTGGTTGAGGCAGCCCAATACATCGTAGAGCTGTGTGGCTTGTTTGATACGGACCGACGTTTAAATCCTGAAATCTCAGCTCTAATTCTAGTCGGTTTTGGTTGAGGCGGCTCATTACAGCGCAGAGCTGTGTGGCGCGTTTGATACGGAACGATGTTTAAATCTATGAAACCCTAGCTCTACCTCTAGTTGGTTTTGGTTGAGGCGGCTCATTACAGTGCAGTGTTGTAAAGCGCGATTGTTACGGACCGACGTTTAAATACATAAAACCCTAATCTACTTCTAGTCGGTTTTGGTTGATACTTCACATTACTGCGCAGATCTGTGTGGCGCGTTTGATACGGATCGACGTTTAAATCCATGTAACCTAATATCTACTCTTAGTTGGTTTTAGTACAGGCGGCTCATTACAACGCAGAACTGTGTATCGCATTTGATACGGACCGACGATTAAATCCATGAAACCTTAGCTCTACTTCTAGTCTGTTTTTGTTGAGGTGACTCAATACAGCGCAGAGCTGTGTGGCGAGATTGATACGGACAGACGTTTGTATCCATACACCATAGCTTTACCTCTAGTCGATTTTGGTTGAGGCGACTCATTACAGCGCAGAGCTGTGTTTCGCATTTCATACGGACCGACGTTTAAATCCATGAAACACCAGCTCTACTTCAATTCGGTTTTGGTTCAGGCGGCCATTACAGCGCAGAGATGCGTGACGCGTTTGATACGGATTGACGCCTAGCTCTACTTCTAGTCTTTTTGTGTAGGCTGCGCATTACAGCCTAGAGCTGTGTTGCACGTTTGATACAGACCGATGTTTTAATCCATGAACCTGTAACTCTACTTCTAGTCGGTTTTGGTTGAGGCGGCTCATTACAGCCTAGAGTTGTGTGGTGCGTTTGTTACGGATCGACGTTTAAATCCATGCAACCCTAGCTCTACTTCTATTCGGTTTTGGATGTGGCAGGTAATTACAGCGCAGAGCTGTGTTTCACGTTTTATACAGTCCGATGTTTAGATCCATTAAACCCTAACTCTACTTCTAGTCTTTTTGTGTAGGCTGCGCATTACAGCCTAGAGCTGTGTTGCGCGTTTGATACGGACCGACGTTTTAAGCCATGAACCTGTAACTCTACTTCTAGTCGGTTTTGGTTGAATCGGCTCATTACAGCGCAGAGCTGTGTTTCACGTTTGATACGGACCGACGTTTAAATCCATCAAATTCTAGCTCTACTTCTATTCGGTTTTGGTTGAGGCGGCCATTACAGAGCAGAGATGCGTGACGCGTTTGATATGGATTGACGTTTAAATTCATGAAACCCTAGCTCTACTTCTAGTCTTTTTGTGTAGGCTGTGCATTACAGCCTAGTGCTGTGTTGCGCGTTTGATACGGACCGACGTTTTAATCCATGAACCTGTAACTCTACTTGTAGTCGGTTTTGGGTGATTCGGCTTATTACAGTGCAGAGCTGTGTGACGCGTTTGATACGGATCGACGTTTAAAACCATGCAACCGTTGCTTACATCTAGTCGGTTTTGGACTGAGGCGCAGGGCTGTGTGACGTGATCGATACGGATCGACGTTTAAATCAATGAAACCCCAGCTCTACTTCTAATTGGTTTTGGTTGAGGCAACCCATTACAGGGCAGAGGTGTGTGGCGCGTTTGATACGGAACGACGTTAAATCCATGAAACCCTGGTTCTACCTCTAGTTGGTTTTGGTTGATTCGGCTCAATACAGTGCAAAGCTCTGTTTCGCGTTTGATACACACCGACGTTTAAATCCATGCACGCCTAGCTCTATTTCAAGTCGGTTTTGGTTGAAGTGGTTTATTACGACGCAGAGCTGTGTGGCGCGTTTGATACAGACCGAAGTTTAATTCATGCACCCCTAGCTGTACTTGTGGTCGGTTTTGGTTGGGGCGGCTTTTTACAGCGAAGAGTTGTGTGGCGTGGTTGATACGGATTGACGTTTAAATCCATGCACCCCTAGCTCCAATTCTATTCGGTTTTGATTGAGGCAGACCATTAAAGCGCAGAGCTGTGTGGTACTTTTAATACGGACCGACGTTTAAATCTATGAAACACTTGCTCTACTTCTAGTCGGTTTTCGTTGAGACGGCTCATTACAGCGCATAGCTGTTTGGCGCTTTTGATACGGATCGACGTTTAAATCCAAGCACCCCTAGCTCTACTTCTAGTCGGTTTTGGTTGAGGCGGCCAGTTACAACGCTGAGCTGTGTGGCGCGTTTGATACAGATCTACATTAAAATCCATGTAACTCTAGATCTACTTCAAATCGGTTTTGGGTGAGCCGGCCCGTTACAGCGCAGAGCTGTGTGGTGCGTTTGATACGGAACGTTGTTGAAATCCATGAAACCCTAGCTCTACTTCTAGTCGGTATTTGTTCAGACGGCTCGTTACAGCGCAGAACTGTGTGGCGGGTTTTCATAAGGACCGACGTTTAAATCCATAAATCCCTAGCTCTGCTTCTAGTCGGATTTGGTTGAGGCGGCCCATTACAGCGCAGAGCTGTGTGGCCCGTTTGATACGGACCGGCTCGTCGTTTAGATCCATTAAACCCTAGCTCTAATGCTGGCAGGTTCGTCACAGCGCAGAGGTATTAGGCGCATTTGGTGTGGAACAAATATTAAATCCACGTTCCCCTGACTCAGGTACTTGTTGGTTTTCTTAGCGGTTGCTCACTGCAGGATTGTTTCAGTAATGGATTTTATAAATTTTCTCATTCCTTTTACTTTTTTTTTGTATTGACTAACCCCAATGAAAATCATTAGCTCGTTGTTTTGAATATTTTAAAAGTTCTCTTATTTTCGTTCAGTTTTTATTTACATGGACTAACTCTTAGGATTGCTGTTTACCCAATTTCTGTTTGTTTTCATCAGTGAATTACCTCTCAAGCTTTTTTAGAGGGAGCACCACCATATTTAGTAAAATAATTTAAGATAAGCTTGGCCTAGTTTCGTCACATTCTAGCTCATTAGGGGTTGCCATATTCTCCATAGATTCTGGTGTGTTCATTGTTTAATGGTCAAGAAAGATCCCCTATTTAAAGTAATAACTTCTGACCATTAATGGCAGTCTGCATAATAGGTGTTCTCGTTTATTCTGGTGAGAACAGTTTAGCAACTTTGATAAATTGTTCCCTATCAGTGTGAAAATTAAATTTTGATAATAATGGGTTGGTAATAATAATAACTAAAATGTTTTATACAACATTTTGTTATTACCTGTATATTATTATTAAAACTAGAAATAATACTAATTATTAACACAATATATTTTGTAATAATAATATTAATGGTATTAACTATAAATATAATTAATAATATTATTTAGTGACACTAATAATATGTAAAATTATTCTTGAAAGTAGTAATTAAATATAAAAAAACATTCAACCTGTGGCATGACCTTGTTTTTACCCACAGAGCACAAAATAAACAAATTCTGCCTACGTACAGACAAAATGAAATTGAAGAAACTAAACATGTGCCAATTTCCCACCATTCTGTGTTTTCCTCCTCCCTGTAACACTCATTTTGCATATCTTTAGAACCTATCCCTGACCACCTGCTATTTTTCCTTATATTCTTCAATTAAAGTGTTCAAGAATATATTTTTAACCTTGAAAAAATCATTCCTTTCATCATATTTTTGTTACGGGCTTATAAAGCTAACTTACTTTAGTGCAATAAATTTCTTTCTGTTTTGTTTAGATAAGCTTATGGCACAAAAGTACTTACTCAGACTTCTAGCAATGTGCTTCCTTAGGTATGCAACAGCTTTGGCTTTACCACAGTCAAGTGTACCTGCAGTTGATGTTGATTCATACAATGCTAACCTTTTCATAGTAAGTATAGAGTTAAACTTTACCCCAAAGCCTAATTATAAACAGTCTTAGATACTGAGACAAAATCCTACAGGAAACTATCTAGCATAACTTGAAATTGTGATTTTGTCACTTTCAAATTACTTTGAAAATGATGAATAAACAAGTAAAGGAAACCAGAAAATTTAATGTGCGTGTTTGAGTGTATGTGAAGGGCAATATAACTTTTCAAGATAATTTTAATTTATTTTAAAAGGGTAATAAATACACAAAAACCTCTTAACCACAAACTTTCTTTATTTTACCCTTATGTACATTTCAGTTACAAAGTAACCATCCTCAGAGGGATAACATACAAAGACTGCGAGTCTTTGTATGTTATCCCTCTGAGGATGGTTACTTTGTAACTGAAATGTACATAAGGGTAAAATAAAGAAAGTTTGTGGTTAAGAGGTTTTTGTGTATTTATTATTAAATTCAACCACAGTATATTCCTAATAAATAGTTATTTTAAAAGGGGCAAATTCTTGATGTAATAGTTTCCACTTTTTGGGTAAATGATTTTTTCAGTGAATATATTATTTTAGATTAATTCTTCCCCTACAAAATTTATCTAAACTTACCAGATAAACCATATTATAATTAGTTTTACTAATTCATTCTACATTAGTTTAAGCTCTTACTGAAAACAATTATTAATTTTGGATTAGGGTAAACAATGGCCACATTTGGTATTTATAAAATATTCAGTTTATTAACATCAAAAAGTAAAACTTCTTTATCTTTTAGATAATTACTACAAGCTTTCCATTTAAATCTTTTTACTTCTGGCAAATTTTTACTCTTCAATACATTCAGAATATAGACCCAATTATTATCCTACAATCAACAAGTTAATTTTATGACAAAAATAACATAATTAAGACAAAACAATGTAATAACATTCGTTTGTTAGAACTTTACATTTACCAATGTAAAATTTATTTACCCTTAAATTTACTTCCTCTATATTGCCAGTTAAATAACCAAGTTAATTTTAATTGGCCAAACAATATAAAAACATTTACTGAAAGAAAATTACATTTAACAATTTCAATTTATTTACTTCTTGCAATTATAGAATTTACTCACTCTATTTTCCATTAAATAAACAAGTTAATTTTAATTGACAAAACAATATAAAAACATTTACTGAAAGAAAATGACATTTATCAATTTCAATTTATTTACTTCTTGCAATTATAGAATTTACTCCCTCTATTTTCCATTAAATAAACAAGTTAATTTTAATTGGCCAAACAATATAAAAACACTTACAACTTTTTTAAAAAAATGTTTTAACTTGCCTATAGTAGCACTTACTTTTTTGTGTTGAGGACGGCCGTTTCGGGAGATGTGTCCCTTTGTCACGTAAGTGCTACTATAGGCAAGTTAAAACATTTTTTTAAAAAAGTTGTAAGTGATTACTAGTAGCTCACGCGAAGATGGAATCAACAAATGTTAATATAAAAACATTTACTGAAAGAAAATTACATTTAACAATTTCAATTTATTTACTTCTTGCAATTATAGAATTTACTCCCTCTATTTTCCATTAAATAAACAAGTTAATTTTAATTGGCCAAACAATATAAAAACATTTACTGAAAGAAAATTTAAAACTTTGAAATCAGAAAACTTGATATATATAACTACTTGCAAAATTTATCTATTAAATCCAATTTACTCCCAACAACATAATGAAATTTCCTTATCCTAGACACAACTCATAATTTAAATAAAATAAACCTTACAACTAAACGTGAAAACAATTTACTTAACTTATGTTGTAGCTAGACCCACTGAATGTTTTACAACCCCAATTATTTATGTTCGTTTGCTTATATATTGTTGTATAATTTATTAACCCCAACATAAAACCCTATTTAAAACATCTCTTTTAAAACCTGAACTATTTTGTTTTATATTTACTATATTTTAATATAATGATCATCTGCTGATCACCCCTTTCCCAAGACAATAATTATTTTAATTAATTAATTTCAATCAAAACTTCAACCCTTTATATCCAAACAAAAATTTATTTAATTAATTTTCTTTAATTAATATTGTAACCCTTTTTTCAAAACAAAATTTTATTTTAATTAATTTTCTTTAATTAATATTGTAACCCTTTTTTTCAAAACAAAATCCTATTTTGATAAATTATTTATTTCAATCTTTTCACAAAGAACAACTCAACTGTTCTGATTTACATTCAAAAACATTTGACCTTCAAGTCATGTGGACAGGAATATTCACATATGTGGCAGCCATTTTGTTTGTTTACATTTGCCAGTACTTATTTAATTTTGGATAATTTAGTTAAACGTTTTATCTCAATACCCTACTATTTTTTAATTCATAAACAATTTTAATATCTTAATTTGAGTCATTTACAATTACTTTTGAACAAGTTTTAATCTCCTAACTTCAAATTTTGGTTTTATTTATAATTACATTTAATTCAAATTCATAGTTATCTGTAAGACTGTAGCCATATTGTGGCGTCACACCCCCACTTATGACTATAATCCCCACTCTTAAACAAAGCCACCTGCCATATCATGCATCATTTCAAAATTTAGCATCTAAGTTTTTAAATTAATTTTATTTACTTTCCAATATCCCCTTTATATTTTTAAAATAAAAATTTAGCCCTTTTGCAAAGAGTCAACGATAAGATCTGACTTCAGTTACCCCCTTTGACTTTGTTGTGCGTTGGGCTGGCTGGTGTCTCCCCCTGTCAGTAAACTGCATCTTCATGGTGCCATCTTGGCTTGGTTGGAAGCTGCTTGAACTACGCGTCTTTCGTTTTCCACAAAGCTTCTGCTCACTGGGAACGCCATCTTGAATCCCATTGTCCTTTGTTCTTCTGGATCTCAGGTATGGATATGTTCGCCGTCTCCCGCTATAAACCCACCTCTCGCTCTTCTAATTTTAACGTTTAATTCTTTTTAATTGTTATTTTAAACTGGTAATACTATTAAATTTTGAAATTTAGATCACTGTTCAAATTTGACAAAGCTTTTTACATATCTGCTTTAACTTCTCTACTGTTACTTTAGCAATTGATTTAGTTATTTAATAACTTTTCATTTATATTTTTAACACTATGAAGCACTGTCCTACTTGGTTACACACACTGAGTAATTTTTGGGTTTTCTATTAGCTCGGAAACAACTGAATCACATCTTGATTTTACTTTGGAGACCACTTTCGCGGAGATTTTTCCACGAAAGGGTTCCAGAAACATCACGTCTCTTCATTGCATCGAATCACACTCTCTCCTAGCCCGACATTTTAACGATTCGACAATTGTACTCGATATAATTCTTTGTCCGAACCGGAGCACGACTAACAATGCGTTATGCACTTCTCATGTCCAACAGACGCTAACTCCCGGGACGCTTCGCTTGTCAGTTGTCCTGCACACTCCCCTCCAGGTCATACCTTCCCACGCTGCATTACCCAATCAGGTGTCCTGCCATGACGTAATGCCTTCATCCTGGATGCGTAGGGACGCCCCATCCTGATGCCTTCATCGGGATTCCCCTTTACAAATATTTATTATTAGTACCAACGCTAAGTCCCTTTCTGCTTTTAGATGGCTATGCTTGGTTGATAATTTTGAATAATGTTATACAATATTTCCTAATTCCCTTGATATCCCCTTCGCTCTCATTTTACCCATATACCTATTTAATTTACCCCTTTTCTCATTTAACTCTTTTATGTTAACCCATTTACCCTTGCAACTACCCTTACAACCCTTTTTTGCCCGTCACAACACACATGGATATATATACTAATTTGAACATTCTCCACATATTAAAATAAAGTAAATAGCCAACAACTTTAAGAAATACGAAATACACAAACACTACATATCAGATAAAGAAAACATATCAACTACACACATTTTGAAGCCAACACTCTGTTCCATTACATAGCACACAACCAACTTAAGCCACTAGCTCTACACTCATAAATATCACACCGACAATCTTTGTACCTAGCGGGACGCCGCAAGTAGACGTTTTGCTTGGTAAAAGGAACGATTGTTTCGAAACGCGTCAGTAAGTAAGCCCTTACGTATTCACTTTGTTAAATATCATTTAATTATAATTTATATCAATTTAATTCTCTTTCTCCTATTTTAATTCTATATTTTAACTATAGATAAATAAGAAAAAGTAGTTTCCTTTATAGTTTCTGGTTGGTAAGCCGATTTACTGGAGGTTTGAATCCAACTTGGAGTAAAAAGATAAACTAGGATCTTAAATATAACAAACCTACTATACTACATCTGTTTTAACTGTGGTAGATAATCTAGCAATATAACAATATGGTGATTATCACAATATTACAATAATGGTACACAATTTTGTCTCAGTATTGTTTTATAAACTTTACGTTACATAAAGTTTGTGGAGGTCTTTATGTGACAAAGTTTTAATCAAAAAAGATCTGCAAATGTCTTGTAGGCCTACATCAAATTCAATAATATTGCTTCTCATTGATGCTATAGTTTTATTTTAAATACTTGCATTCTATAGTTTATAATGAAGAATTGTTAATATTTTTAATTAAGTACAAAACAAAAACCCCAATTGATTGAAAGTAAACATTTTTTTTCAGAATCGAGAGAAGAGACAAGAAACAGCTGGTAAGAAATAGCTATGATACATAATAATTACCTTATTTTAACTGCTAGTAATAATATTTTTATTTATTATAATTAATTTATTCTTGCTAAGTTTTATTATTCAGTCTCTGTTTTCCTGGGCTTTAGAAGTGTTTCATAGTTAAATAAGGTGAATCTTTGTCATTTCTGCCTTTTTTGAAGAAACTGTAGATACAAAATTCCTTCATTATTGAAAACTGACAAGTAAAGAAAATATTTTATCACTGTAACTAACATTGTTATAGTTTTAAACCAAAATGAAGGCATATTATTATTTTTCAATAAGATACTAAAATTATATGTGCATAATTTACAAAATAGATTCCACACTTATAGTAAGCCAGATACGTAAAGTTAAATTTCTGTAATTGTTCTTGTTTCAAGTGTCAAATATTTAAAGTTTTACAGATTAAATTAAAAAAACTCTTAGACGTAAATTTCTGAGTATGACGAATTAATTTAAATGTAATGTTTAACTTACATTATGTAGCTTGAAATCTTTTACCAATACTCAGCTATTTGGTGCCAAACAAATTTGAAATTAATTTGAACAATTCAAACATATCCCAGGAAATTGTGAGACGTTTTGGCATGTGTAATAGGCTAATCAAATTGATACATAATATTTTCAAGGAACCCATGTACAAGCATCTTAAATTAATCACAAGCAGCCTTAACAAACCAGCATAAAATCTTATGCCTATGGTTCACTGATTGAATCATGTAAGTTTTTCATTAGTTTAGGGATGATGTGGAATAATTTTGTTGGATCGTGACAAATTGTTAAGAATTTCTTTCCACATGAAGTAAACTGTTTATCTTAACAGATCTAATGATTAAAAACAGTGATTTGTCTTCTGTCTGTTCTACTTGCTCTAATTTTGTTACTTTTCAACATTTTTTGTAATTAAGATAACTCTTTCCATATCAGTTAAATGTTTCCTACTTTAACTTCTTTTTACTTGTCTCATTTTATTTATTTATTTATTATTTTTTTTTGTATCTGCAAAAGTTATTTTATTATAAAGAGGTCAAGAAAAATAGTGCAAACCATAACAAAAATCTTCTCTTTGATAAAAAGTGTTAGATGTTTTTAAATGGTAAGTCTAATTGGCTGTAAAAACAATTTTGTGAATATTTGATAAGGAATTCTTATTACAATTTAAAAATTTATTTTTTGCACAACCAAAACTATTTTGCTTTCTTTTTGTGTTGCTTAGAAACAGGGACTCTTTATACTTTATTACTAGACCTTTTCAGAGGCTGCTAAGTAATGTATGGCCACAAGGGCTTGTACAAACTCCGTATGCAGTGTAGTAAGTGTGTATACTACAAAAAGAATATTGTTCTAGAGCTTTGTGACTTTGGACTAGAACCTGACCTAAACACTTGTGAATGGAGCAACCGCAATGGTTCAGCACTAAAATGGGACTTAGGAGCTGGACTTTTATCAAATTGGTTAGGTGGACCTAATAAAGATGCAAGTGGCACTGAAGATGCTGAAAAAGGTACATACATAATTTATCATTCATATACTGTTTTTTGTGTGGAATAGCTTTAATTTACAGCTTGCATTGTTCACTTTTATTTCAGGTGGTTATATATTTTTTGAGACTTCTCTTTTAGCTGCACCTATATTAAGAGTTGATGACATAACTATTCGGGAAGGTCAAAACGCATACATGGAAAGCCCTATTCTAGGTTCAACTGGTGCAGAAGGAAAGTGTGTAGGATTCAGGTACTGTTTATTATTTTTTTTAAAAATTTGTTTTAATATGTAGTGTTGCATTTTTGAATTCTTTTAGTAAAATATTTTTAAATATTATTTTAAATGCCAGATTTTCTGCAATAACAACTATAGAGCACAGTAGCATAAATAATAATATAACAACTACAAACCATGACAAAATCTGTATGTATATTCTACTGACTCAGTTAGCATCACCAGAAGCTTTTATTCTAGACATGTGCTTCAATTGGATTCTGTATAGGAAAACTTATAAAAACAATTTTAGTGGATCAATATTTGTAATATGTATACTTATTTATCCTATTAGGTTTTCAATGGTAAAATTGTGACATTGTAACAAAACATATGGAGGGGTTAGAATCATAGTGGTGTAAGTCAACTTTTTATAATTTTGACTTAGGGCCAGATTCCTCTCACAAAACTAATTTATTCAGTGAAATACTGGAGTAAGTCATATTTCAAATGCTAGGTAACAGTATTTCTTTAGTGCTTTTTTAGAGGAAATATGAAAACCTTTCTGAGAATTCGAAGTAAACTTTTCTGTTTTGAAAAGTCAATAATTTTGACTTACACCACTATGATTATAACCCCTCCATATATACAGGGAGATTCAAAAGGGACTTAACAACATTGAACATTCATATAAATTTATTGAAAGAAGCTACATAGTTTCTTTTAGTGTTATTTTTAGAGAATCAAATCAAGTTTTTCTGCATAAGTCAAAGATGTTTTATGTTAATTACCTGACCCTACTTTGACCTAGCTAATTTTTTCTTTTTAAAATTTAATTAAAATTCACATTTTAAGCCATATAGCTCGTTATGAAACACTTTAAAGCCTGTATATTGAAAATTATACTCTGAAAAGTATACATATTTATAACATAAAATTTTACCCTGAAAAACATACATATGTATAACATAAACTTATATCCTGCAAAAAAAAGAGATATTTATCAATCGAACCTGAAATACACATATAATTTGGCAATTATATGTCACATTTTACAATATATATTTAACTTATCAATTTTCCATCAATTTAAAATTTTTGTACTATTTTTTTGAATTATTTCCAAACACAGTTAGGTATTCTTATTACAATAAATTAAATTTCAAAATAAAATTTTATTAACTGTACTTTAGTTTATAAATATGGGTAAGCGAATCTATTTCTTATTATATGTTAATCACATAGTTTCATTTATTTCAATGTACATAACAATAAAATGAAAGCTTTATCAAAAATTAATTACTCAAAATTAGTAAATAATTAAATTTTATAATTTAAATATCTATCTCCTATCCAAACAGTAAATTTTTCTTTCCTACAGGATTTGAAAAACATTAAGTCCAAATTTTAATATTTATAATTTCAAACTCATTTACTTTATGAAAATTAGCTTATAAACTTCTGAAATTATTTATATAAACTCAAATTAAATTAGTTTACTAACTTGTATCATATGATAAATTAATTTATACCTACTTAATGTATATCTTACTGCATAAGGAGTTTTCTAAATTCATGCATTAAATCTCAAGAACAATTTCTAAATTTACAATCTGTAGGCCTATAACAACATTCTAATTCAAAATAAACCTCCATTTTAGACATATTTCTTTTTATTTATTTTAAATACTTAATAACCTAATATCCTAAAAGTGACTCAAAGTTCTATTTTATTTTGATAAATTTCTTTTACCCCTCCAAAATATTGGTTTTATTTTTCCTCTTTGAGAAACATTCTAAAAACGCCTTGAAACTCTAAAAATGTTTAGTAACTAATTTAAGACATCTTTACTTAATTTTAAGATGCTAATTTAACGAGTTTGACATATTTTCTAACCTTTGTTTAAGTTTGGTACTTATTGCATTACTAAGTGAATACTTTAGAATTTACTTGCTGATGCATTTTGAAACAATTGTTTCATTTACGAAGCTAACTCTCTACTTCGGTAGAGGTTGATTATTGATGACCGTTAGTTGCTCTTAGAGTAACTTGCTGTAATTATCTTGAATTCACTGATTAAAGTATAAGTAATTATTGCATAACTAAGTGAATACTTTAGAACTTACTTGCTGACGTGTTTCGAAACAATTATTGTTACTGCTAAGAGGGTTAGCTTTGTAGATGAAACAATTGTTTCAAAACACATCGGCAAGTAAGTTCTACAGCATTAACTTAGTAATGCAATAATTACTTATAGTTAAATCAGTAATTTCGAGATGATTACAACAAACAAGTATGTTTACTTTTCAAAACAGTTTACAGAACCGTCATATTTGGTTCAAAAGTAAGCAAATTCTATATAAGCATCATATTCTATATAGTTTATATTCATACCAGTAAGAATAAAGCCATTACGTGTAATGATCATGATTTATCAATGAAAATTGACTCTAAAAAGATTAATCAAATTTATATTTCAACAAACAAAAAAATTAATTTTCTAATTGTAAAAAAGAGAAAGAGAAGTAAGTCTAACCTTTATACATCATGCCTACTCCATTTTGGTATTGTTTGATTTCATTCACCTGTTGTTTTCATTGTCAGTCCATTGTTTGGAAAGTTCCCTAAAGCCTTCCTTGGTTTGACCACGGCATTTTGCCCTTTTCTTTCTTTGTTTTAGAAATGCTTTGTAAACCTTACTCAAAAATTTAAGTTTTAGGCATTAAAGCGGTTTAGTTTTGGATATTGATTTCTACACGACTTTAGTCCTGAATTCCAAATTTAGCATTTTGACAATTTTTACACTTCAACATTTTACAAGGGTTTATATACTTTTAAAATTTAGAAGATTAATTTCAGTTTTATCCCTGCCTTTTTTATAATACAAATTAAAACCTATCCCTTGTTGACCTCTTTATCTAACTGTATCTATAATTTGGAAACGCTATGGCATAGATGTTATTAACCACTTTTAGCGAGAAAAATCCCTAAAAGCGATATGAGAACGCACTGAGTCACACTGGCTACCACCCTGAACACATTTAGCACTGCATTCTAATCATTTTACACGAACGAGAAAATCATCCCCTTTAAATATGGCTTTATTTTACAATTACTATTGTTAATTACTTGCTTATGGCATGAATATTTATTTTTTAACCATTCATTTTTTATCAAATTAAATTTATATTTTTAAATTAAAATTTGCCACATATTGCTTAAATCTAAGATTTATGCCTGTTAAAGTTTGGGTGCCATCTTTAATGCAACTACTGCTAGCTCTCATTATGTTCTGATTTGGTAAGAGCGAACTACGTGAGGCAAAACTTGGTGTGTTTTCCTACAGAATAATTCTAAAACCAGCTCAGTAGGTTCTTGTAATACATTTATATGAATTTCCAAACTTGTAAAGTCCTTTTTGAATCACCTTGTATAAATTTATATGTGCAACCATTTGTAGAAAATAATATGGCTACCACATTTGCCTTGTAATTTGAATTTTTTTAAAATTTAGTTTTGCAATAGATGGTTTAAGTGCTTCAGGTCTGCGGGTAATTTTACAACCTGTAGGTAAAGATGGAAGGCCTGAAGGATTTTTCAGAGTACTCTGGGGTACTAAAGACCCTACCATGAAAATATGGATGAAATCAGAGGTTCTTTACACTTACAACAAAGATCACATGGTAGGTTTTACATAAAATAATTTTTATAACATTGAAGTTGCTTGATGTAATCATCTTGAATTCACTGATTAAACTAAATTTAAAAATACTTAACTAAGTGAATACGTAATTGCTTACTTGTTGACGCGTTTAACAACATTCATTCATTTTACATAGCTAACCCTCTACTGGCGGCATCATTTAGGTATAAAGGCTCTAACGGGATGGATTTATGACTGTGGAATGGGGTGGGTTATTTTGGTTGTGTGTCATATAATGGAAAAGCCTGTTGGCTTTAAAATGTGTGTGATCATTTAATATGTTTTCTTTATCTGTTGCGTAGTGTTTGTATATTTCATATTTTTCTAAAGTTGCTAGTTTTTTACTTTGTTTTAATGGGTGTAGAACATTTAAATTAGTAAGTATATCCGTGCGTGTTTTGCGTGTTTTTAGGTGTTTTGCGTAGCTGGATTTTAGGTTTGTTTGTTTTCTTTGGGTAAGGTGCTCTTCGAAGCTTGTATAGAATGACCCGTCGGTTTGGCCTATGTTATAGCTGGGACAATTGCTACAACTTAATTTGTAAATACCTGAGAGTTTGTATTGTCAGTTTCTTTTTGAAAAGGTTGTATGTGGTGTCTTAAAGTCTTTGTTGTATTGTAGGATATTTGGCTGTGGAGTTTTTGAATGTGGAGGCTATTTAGTGTGTGTTTTTGTTGTGGTAGGTGAGGGATACGTATTTGTTGTTTTTAGTGTGGTTTGTCTGCGTGGCCGTTTGATGGTGTTTATGTTTAATTTTCCTGAGTATGTTGTCTATGAGTGTGTGTTGGTAGCTGTTCTGTTGAGCGATGTATTTTATGGTAATAAGTTCTTCGTCGTAGTCTTTCTGTAACATTGGTATATTGATTAGGCGGTGTAACATTGAATAAATGCAGCGTGTTTGTGTTGTGTGGGGTGGTTAGATGTATTATGTATGACAATATCGGTAGTTGTTGGTTTTCTGTATATTTGAAATTACGCCTGGTGTTGTGTTTGATTATGGTCTAGAAAGTTTATTTTATTGTTTTCTTCTAATTCATGGGTAAATGTGAGGTTTTGGTGTATGGTATTAATGCAATTGTTTAGTTGTTTGATTTGCCGTTTGTTGCCTTTGTGTAAAATTAAAATGTCATCTACATATCCATGGTAAAAATTGAATTATATGCTACAAAAGACAAACTTAATCACACCCTATACAAATTACACCAAACCCTCACAACAATGCTACACCACACGGACCTTGAAGAAATAATTCAATATACAAACGGCTATCACATAAACAACTATAATTCATTAGAAAGAAACAGAATCTGAAGCTATACAACCTCACAACACATAACAATATAACAAAGCAGACAAAGGTAATTCCATCGTAATAATGCACCAACAAGACATCGACAGGAAAGTAAACAGTTTCATAACTGAAAACAAAATAACCGAACTCCGATCAGACCCACACCTAAATTTCAAACAGAAATTAAAAATCTTCTAAATAAAATAATTACAAACAAATAAAACCCCAATCCCCCACATTAAACGCTTTACCTAAAATTCACAAAGAAAACAGATCCATCCGTCAACTAATCAATCACACACATGCACTATCACATAAGCTAGCCAAATACGTAGATAAATGTATCAGAGACAACATAAAATTTCACAAACACACATCCATACACAATAACATAGACCTCATTCACAAAATTAAAGACATCCACATACCACACAACTCCACCATTGCCTCATTTGACATTAAAAACCTATACACTAATGTGCCAATAGAACAAATACTCCACATACTACATAATATGGTCACAGCAAAACACACTCTACATAAACTCACACATGAAATCATCACACTCACCAATCTCATCACATCACAAAATTACTTTACATACTAACACAAATTCTACACACAGAAAGACTCCCTATGGGTTCCCCCATCTCAGGCATCCTAGCAGAAATATTCCTAAAACATATCAAACAACAACACATTCTACAGAATAATAAACACACACATAAAATAATTTATTACCATAGATATGTAGATGACACTTTAATATTACACAACGGCAACAAACGGCAAATCAAACAACTAAACAATTACATTAATGCCATACACCAAAACCTCACATTTATTCATGAATTAGAAGGAAACAATAAAATAAACTTTCTAGACCTTACCATCATCAAACACAACACCAGACATAATTTCAAAATATACAGAAAACCAATAACTACCGATATTGTCGTACATAATACATCTAACCACCCCACACAACACAAACACGCTGCATTTATTCAATGTTACACCGCCTAATCAATATACCAATGTTACAGAAAGACTACGACGAAGAACTTATTACCATAAAATACATCGCTCAACAGAACGGCTACCAACATACACTCATAGACTACATACTCAGGAAAATTAAACATAACACCATCAAACGGCCACGCAGACAAACCACACTAAAAACAACAAATACATATCCCTAACCTACCACAACAAATAGACACACTACATAGCTTCCACATTCAAAAACTCCACAGCCAAATATCCTACAATACAACAAAGACTTTAAGACACCACATACAACCTTTTCAAAAAGAAACTGACAAATACAAACTATCAGGTATTTACAAATTAACTTGCAACGATTGTCCCAACTATTACATCGGCCAAACCGGCAGGTCATTCTATACACGCTTCGAAGAACACAATACTCATAGAAAACAAACAAACCCAAAATCCACCTACGCAAAACACCTAAGAAACACGCAACACACACACACGGATATACATACTAATTTAAACATTCTCCACACATTAAAACAAAGTAAAAAACTAACAACCTTAGAATAATACAAATATAAAAACACTATGCAACAGATAAAGAAAACGTATTAAATGATCACACACATTTTGAAGCCAACAGCCTTTTCCATTATATGACACACAACCAAAATAACCCACCCCATTCCACACTCATAAATCCATCCAGTTAGAGCCTTTATACCAAACTGTTGCCGCCAGTAGAGGGTTAGCTTAGTTAAGTATTTTTAAATTTAGTTTTATAACATTGTTTAAGATTGTACATAATAATAGTTATAAACACATAATAATATTTGTTGGTTCCATCTTTATGTGAGCTACTAGTTTTCACTTAAAACACTTGTAAATATTTTACAACTTGCCTATAGTAGCACTTACTCATATTTGTTGTGGACGGCCGTTTTGGGAGATGTATCCCATTGTCAACTCAGACCACAACATTGACATTCTCCCTAAATGACCTTTCTCAACAAATATAAGTAAGTGGTACAATAGGCAACATAAATAAATGAAACAAAGGTTCTCAGAGGTAATTTCCAATAGAAAATAATTGAAGTGACATTTTCATCAAATATATGCACACCGGTAACTTCTACGCCACGCCCCTTTACATTTATAACCAATCACGTTGCAGTAAATCCCCCCCCCCCGCTTCAACTAGGTCTGGTCTCTCAACCCGCTACACATATTAGGTTAGCCTATTTTTTAATTTTACAAAACTACAACTATCTTCTAATTAGTGAATGTAATTGAGAAATCGGGATATGCCCTTTATCACCATTTAATAGATTATTTTTGTCATATTTATATATATACAAATTTGTATTACAAGAATTACAATTTACTTTATAAATCCCAGATTTATCTAACATCTTTATTTTATCTTTTGGATTACCTAGTAAACTTTTTATGTTATTTAGGCTTTTGTAAGCTACTTTTAAATTTACACCTTTATAAAGTAAATTGTAATTCTTGTAATAAAATGTATATAGGCCAAACAAAAAAAAATATTAACTAGGTTTAAAGAACATATTAGCCATATAAAATATCAAAGACCTGAGAAATCAAGTATTGCAGAACGCATCCTAAACAACAAACATTCTTTAAAAATAAATAATCTTAAATTAGTGAAAAATGTTAAATCAAAAGGTCTATTGAATAGTTTTGAAAGTTTGTTTATACATAAAATGACAAAAATAATCTATTAAATGGTGATAAAGGGCATATCCCGATCTCTCAATTATATTCACTAATTAGAAGATAGTTGTAGTTTTGTAAAATTAAAAAAATATATGTGTAATTTTATTTTGTTTAAAATTGTAATATGTGTAGCGTTAACTCTTCACCACGAAAGTTGAGAGACCAGACCTAGTTGAAGTGGGGGGGGGGGAATTTACTGCAACGTGACTGGTTATAAATGTAAAGGGGCGTGGCGAAGTAGTTACCGGTGTGTATATATTTGATGAAAAATATCACTTCAATGTATTTCTATTGTAAATTACCTCTGACGATGATTGCTATGCAATCAAAATGTACATAAGGTTTTAAATAAAGAAAAAAGTTATTTGTGGTTTAGAGGTTTCAATTATTTATGTTAAACATTACGTAACAGTTGTTTTATACAGTTATGTACTATAGGCAAGTTGTAACGTATTTACAAGAGACATAATAATAGTCATTATGATGCCTTTTCTACTTGTGGTATGTAGACTCTGGAACTAACTGCGGCCTCGACTCTTTTAATCCCTCTCTCTGGATGCAAGCCCATTAACTACTGACTAATAATTTGATTTGATAATTAAATTATTTTATTACACTAAATATTGTTTATATGATAATTTATTAAAGAATAACATGGCAATACAATAATAATGATAGCAAACACGAATTAAAAATATTGAATATTGTATCAGAAAAATGCTAGCTTATAGACAGATAAATATGGTTTTTACCATTTGTTGATTCCATCTTCACGTGAGCTACTAGTAATCACTAAACACTTTTAAATGTTTTAACTTGCCTACAGCACTTACTTTGCTTGTTGAGGACGGTCGTTTCGGGAGACGTGTCCCTTTGTCAACTCAGACCATAACTTATCTCAAGGTTTACGTATATTACGTGTGTATATACACACAAAATACACCCACACCACCAAAATATCCCACCCCCACCCTAACCTACGTAAACCTTGAGATCAGTTACGGTCTGAGTTGACAAAGAGACACATCTCCCGAAACGGCTGTCCTCAACAAGCAAAGTAAGTGCTACTATAGGCAAGTTAAAACATTTAAAAGTGTTTAGTGGTTATGGTTTTTACTCCAGTGTCTTTTCTGGTACAATTTTTAATACATTTAATTTAGGTTTGGTATCATGTTACCATACTTATTTAAAACATATCGTATTAACAATATATAGACAAAATAAATTGTTTTTTTTTTAGTGGAGATTCAACAGAGATTACTCAGACAGTAATTATTTGGGCTCACTCCTGAACTGAGGGGTTAAAGGAGTTGAGGCATCAGGTAGTTTGTTGTACACACATCTACCACAAGTAAAACAGCATTAGTAATTATTTAGTAAAAGTATCTTGTTTTGAAGATAATAAGCCCTTGCATGGATGGAGTTACAGGTTTTGTTCTGTGGGGCACATAATTGCCCTGGAGGTATCAAATGGGGTCCGGAGGTACTACCGCTCAAAAAAAGAGCATCCAAAAACTTACATTTTTAAAACAAGAATGTGTTTTAAACTACTGAACACAAATCAGGGGCTTTTAGATTTATAGCTTCGCAATATTAACAATTTTTTAATTTTTTTAAAAAAATTTGCAGTTATAAGTTCAAAAATTAGCCTGATTTTGTTTCTATAAGAAACATAACGTTGAACATCACATTTCTTCAAAAACAATTGTTAAAAATTCATTTTGAACATGACGACTTTAAAGATTAAAATAAAGTCCATATTTTTTTGTGAACTTACAGTCATAATAAGAAAATAAGCAACATGCAATCAAAATTGAGTATATTTCTTGTCAATGCTATTATTATTTTTGTAGTGCTTTATTGTAAGTTTTTTATTAGTGAAAGTTTATTGTAGGTTTTTGCTTTTTAAAATATAAAACACCTGTCCAGAAAGTTAGGGGAGGCAATGCCATTCCTTGCCCCATTTAACTCCTCCAACGAGCTCTTGATATCTGGTTTATCCAAATTATTGTTGATTGAAAAATTTTTATGTAGGTAAAACTATAGTAATAAAACCAGCTTTTGAACAAAAAAGTCTAGCTTCTTCTTTATTATTTGTAGTGACAAACCCTTATTATATTTAATATTAATAATTGATCAGAGACACCTTCCATTTTGAGCAACTCCAGTATGTCAAAAATATTCCTTAGCTCAAAGACTTCCTCCATTGTGTTATCACTGTACAAGCCTTGTGCTTGGACCAGACACTCTCCCTCCATTGGTCATTCCAGGAAAAGTACAGTACCACTAAGCTTCACCCTCATACCACAGACTCTCAAATTGTATAATCACAGTGGTAGTCCAGTATGTAGAAGTACAGTACGGACCAGAGATTCACCCTCCATCGGTCATTACAGCACAAAAACAGTACCTCTAAGCTTCACCCTCATACCACTGACTCTCAAATTGTATAATGACAGTGATAGTCCAGTATGTAGAAGTACAGTACGGACCAGAGATTCACCCTCCATCGGTCATTACAGCACAAAAACAGTACCTCTAAGCTTCACCCTCATACCACTGACTCTCAAATTGTATAATGACAGTGATAGTCCAGTATGTAGAAGTACAGTACGGACCAGAGATTCACCCTCCATCGGTCATTACAGCACAAAAACAGTACCTCTAAGCTTCACCCTCATACCACTGACTCTCAAATTGTATAATGACAGTGATAGTCCAGTATGTAGAAGTACAGTACGGACCAGAGATTCACCCTCCATCGGTCATTACAGCACAAAAACAGTACCTCTAAGCTTCACCCTCATACCACTGACTCTCAAATTGTATAATGACAGTGATAGTCCAGTATGTAGAAGTACAGTACGGACCAGAGATTCACCCTCCATCGGTCATTACAGCACAAAAACAGTACCTCTAAGCTTCACCCTCATACCACTGACTCTCAAATTGTATAATGACAGTGATAGTCCAGTATGTAGAAGTACAGTACGGACCAGAGATTCACCCTCCATCGGTCATTACAGCACAAAAACAGTACCTCTAAGCTTCACCCTCATACCACTGACTCTCAAATTGTATAATACCAGTGGTAGTCCAGTATGTACAAATCCATTGTGGACCAGAGATTCACCCTCCGTTAGTCATTACAGCACTAGTACAGTACCTCTAAGCTTCACCCTTGTACCACATACTCTCAAATTGTATAATCACAGTGGTAGTCCAGTATGTACTACTCTAGTATGGAATAGAGACTCTCAATGCATTGGTCATTACAGCACAAGTACAGTACTTCTAAGCTCCACCCTTATACCACAGACTCTCAAATTGTATAATGACAGTGATAGTCCAGTATGTACAAATCCGTTGTGGACCAGAGACTCACCCTCCTTTAGTCATTACAGCACAAGTACAGTACCTCTAAGCTTCACCCTTGTACCACATACTCTCAAATTGTATAATCACAGTGGTAGTCCAGTATGTACTACTCTAGTATGGAATAGAGACTCTCAATGCATTGGTCATTACAGCACAAGTACAGTACTTCTAAGCTCCACCCTTATACCACAGACTCTCAAATTGTATAATGACAGTGATAGTCCAGTATGTACAAATCCGTTGTGGACCAGAGACTCACCCTCCTTTAGTCATTACAGCACAAGTACAGTACCTCTAAGCTTCACCCTTATACCACAGACTCTCAAATTGTATAATGACAGTGATAGTCCAGTATGTACAAATCCGTTGTGGACCAGAGACTCACCCTCCTTTAGTCATTACAGCACAAGTACAGTACCTCTAAGCTTCACCCTTGTACCACATACTCTCAAATTGTATAATCACAGTGGTAGTCCAGTATGTACTACTCTAGTATGGAATAGAGACTCTCAATGCATTGGTCATTACAGCACAAGTACAGTACCTCTAAGCTTCACCCTTGTACCACATACTCTCAAATTGTATAATCACAGTGGTAGTCCAGTATGTACTACTCTAGTATGGAATAGAGACTCTCAATGCATTGGTCATTACAGCACAAGTACAGTACCTCTAAGCTTCACCCTTGTACCACATACTCTCAAATTGTATAATGACAGTGGTAGTCCAGTATGTACAAATCCATTGTGGACCAGAGACTCACCCTCCTTTAGTCATTACAGCACAAGTACAGTACCTCTAAGCTTCACCCTTGTATCACACACTCTCAAATTATATAATTATAGTGGTAGTCGAGTATGGAACAGAGGCCCTCCCTCCATTGGTCAATACAGCACTAGTACAGTACCTCTGGGCTCCCCCCCCCTATACCACAGACTCTCAAATGGTATAATCACTGTGGTAGTCCAGTATCAACAAGTCAAATGTGGACCACAAACTCTCCCTCCATTTTTCATTACAGCACAAGTACAGTACCTCTAAGCTTCACCCTTATACCACAGACTCTCAAATTGTAAAATCACAGGCGTAGTCCAGTATGTACTACTCTATTATGGAAAAGAGACTCTCAATCCATTGGTCATTACAGCACAAGTACAGTACCTCAAAGCTCCAACCTTATACCAAAGACTCTCAAACTGTATAATCACAGTAGTAATCCAGTATGTACAAGTCCATTATGGCCCAGAGACTTTCCCTCTATTTGTCATTTCAGCACAAATACAGTACCTCTAAGCTTCACCCTCATACCACTGACTCTGAAATTGAATAATCACAGTGGTAGTTCAGTATGTAGAAGTCCAGTGTGGACCTGAGACTCTCCCTCCATTGATCATTACAGCACTAGTACAGTACCTCTAAGCTTCACCCTTATACCACAGACTCTCAAATTGTATAATCACAGTGGTAGTCCAGTATGTACTACTCTAGTATGGAATAGAGACTCTCAATGCATTGGTCATTACAGCACAAGTACAGTACTTCTAAGCTCCACCCTTATACCACAGACTCTCAAATTGTATAATGACAGTGGTAGTCCAGTATTTACAAATCCATTGTGTACCAGAGACTCTCAATCCGTTAGTCATTACAGCACTAGTACAGTACCTCTAAGCTTCACCCTCATTCCACAGACTCTCAAGTTGTATATTCACAGTGGTAGTCCAGTGTGTACAAGTCCAGTATGGACCAGAGACTCTCCCTAAAAAAGTCATTACAGCACAAGCACAGTACCCCTGAGCTTCACCATTATACCACAGACTCTCAAATTGTATAATCACAGTGGCAGTCCAGTACGTACAAGTCCAGTATGGACCCGAGACTCTTCCTCCATTGGACATAACCGCTCAAGTTCAGTACTTCTAAGCTTCACCCTTGTACCACAGACTCTTGAATTGTATAATCAAAATGGTAGTCCAGTATGTATCGAAAAGAGACTCTTAATCCATTGGTCATTACAGCACAAGTACAGTACCTCTAAGCTCCACACTTATACCATAGACTCTCAAATTGTATAATCACAGTAGTAGTCTAGTATGTACAAGTCCAGTATTTACCAGAAACATTATCTCCATTGGTCATTACAGCACAAATACAGTACCTCAAAGCTTGACTCTCATAACACCGATTCTGAAATTGAATAATCACAGTGGTAGTACAGTATGTAGAAGTCCAGTGTGGACCAGAGACTCTCTCTCCAATGGTCATTACAGGACTAGTACAGTACCTCTAAGCTTCACCCTTATACCACAGACTCTCAAATTGTATAATGACAGTGATAGTCCAGTATGTACAAATCCAATGTGGACCAGAGACTCTCCCTCCGTTAGTCATTACAGCACAAGTACAGTACATCTAAGCTTCACCCTCATACGACAGATTCTCAAGTTGTATATTCACAGTGATAGTCCAGTGTGTACAAGTCCAGTATGGACTAGAGACTCACCCTCCATTAGTCATTACAGCACAAGTACAGTACATCTAAGCTTCACCCTTGTACCACAGACTCTCAAATTGTATACTCACAGTGGTAGTCCAGTATGTACTACTCTAGTATGGAAAAGAGACTCTCAATGCATTGGTCATTACAGCACAAGTACAGTACCTCTAAGCTTCACCCTTATACCACAGACTCTTAAATTTTATAATGACAGTGGTAGTCCAGTATGTACAAATCCAATGTGGACTAGAAACTCTCCCTCCATTAATCATTACAGCTCAAGTACAGTACATCTAAGCTTCACCCTTGTACCACAGACTCTAAAATTGTATACTCACAGTGGTAGTCCAGTATGTACTACTCTAGTATGGAAAAGAGACTCTCAATGCATTGGTCATTACAGCACAAGTACAGTACCTCTAAGCTTCCCCCTTATACCACAGACTCTCAAATTGTATAATGACAGTGGTAGTCCAGTATGTACAAATCCAATGTGTACCAGAGACTCTCCCTCCGTTAGTCATTACAGCACTAGTACAGAACCTCTAAGCTTCACCCTTGTACCACAGACTCTCAAATTGTATAATCACAGTGGTAGTCCAGTATGTACTACTCTAGTATGGAATAGAGACTCTCAATGCATTGGTCATTACAGCACAAGTACAGTACCTCTAACGTCCATCTTCATAACACAGATTCTCAAGTTGTATATTCACAGTGGTAGTCCAGTATGTACAAATCTATTGTGGACCAGAGCCTCTCCCACCGTTAGTCGTTACAGCACAATTACAGTACCTCTAAGCTTCACCTGTATACCACAGACTCTCAAATTATATAATCACAGTGATAGTCCAGTATGTATTAGTCCAGTATGGACCAGAGACTCTCCCACCATTGGTCATTATAGCAAAAATACAGTACCACTCATCTTTACCTTTATACCACAGACACTCATATTGTATAATCACAGTTGTAGTAAAGCATATAGAAGTCCGGTATGGACCAGAGACACTCCCTCCATTGGTCATTACAGCACAAGTACAGTACCTCTAAGCTTTACCCACATACCACAGACTCTTAAATTGAATAATTACAGTGGTAGTTCAGTATGTAGAAGTGCAGTGTGGACCAGAGACTCTCCCTCCATTGGTCATTACAGCACAAGTACATTACCTCTAAGCTTCACCCTTATACCACAGACTATCAAATTGTATAATCACAGTGATAGTCCAGTTTGTAATACTCTAGTATGGAAAAGAGACTCTCAATACATTAGTCATTACAGCACAAGTACAGTACCTCTTAGCTATACCCTTATACTACAGACTCTCAAATTGTATAATCACAGTGGTAGACCAGTAGGTACAAGTCCATAATGGACCAGAGACTTTCCCTCCATTGGTCATTACAGCACAAATACAGTACCTCTAAGCTTGACCCTCATACCACTGACTCTGAAATTGAATAATCACAGTGGTAGTCCAGTTTGTAGAAGTCCACTGTGGACCAGAGACTCTCCCTCCATTGGTCATTACAGCACAAATACAGTACCTCTAAGCTTGACCCTCATACCACAGACTCTGAAATTGAATAATCACAGTGGTAGTCCAGTTTGTAGAAGTCCACTGTGGACCAGAGACTCTCCCTCCATTGGTCATTACAGCACAAATACAGTACCTCTAAGCTTGACCCTCATACCACAGACTCTGAAATTGAATAATCACAGTGGTAGTCCAGTTTGTAGAAGTCCACTGTGGACCAGAGACTCTCCCTCCATTGGTCATTACAGCACAAATACAGTACCTCTAAGCTTGACCCTCATACCACAGACTCTGAAATTGAATAATCACAGTGGTAGTCCAGTTTGTAGAAGTCCACTGTGGACCAGAGACTCTCCCTCCATTGGTCATTACAGCACAAATACAGTACCTCTAAGCTTGACCCTCATACCACAGACTCTGAAATTGAATAATCACAGTGGTAGTCCAGTTTGTAGAAGTCCACTGTGGACCAGAGACTCTCCCTCCATTGGTCATTACAGCACAAATACAGTACCTCTAAGCTTGACCCTCATACCACAGACTCTGAAATTGAATAATCACAGTGGTAGTCCAGTTTGTAGAAGTCCACTGTGGACCAGAGACTCTCCCTCCATTGGTCATTACAGCACAAATACAGTACCTCTAAGCTTGACCCTCATACCACAGACTCTGAAATTGAATAATCACAGTGGTAGTCCAGTTTGTAGAAGTCCACTGTGGACCAGAGACTCTCCCTCCATTGGTCATTACAGCACAAATACAGTACCTCTAAGCTTGACCCTCATACCACAGACTCTGAAATTGAATAATCACAGTGGTAGTCCAGTTTGTAGAAGTCCACTGTGGACCAGAGACTCTCCCTCCATTGGTCATTACAGCACAAATACAGTACCACAAAGCTTCACCCTCATACCACAGACTCTGAAATTGAATAATCACAGTGGTAGTCCAGTTTGTAGAAGTCCACTGTGGACCAGAGACTCTCCCTCCATTGGTCATTACAGCACAAATACAGTACCACAAAGCTTCACCCTCATACCACAGACTCTGAAATTGAATAATCACAGTGGTAGTCCAGTTTGTAGAAGTCCACTGTGGACCAGAGACTCTCCCTCCATTGGTCATTACAGCACAAATACAGTACCTCTAAGCTTGACCCTCATACCACAGACTCTGAAATTGAATAATCACAGTGGTAGTCCAGTTTGTAGAAGTCCACTGTGGACCAGAGACTCTCCCTCCATTGGTCATTACAGCACAAATACAGTACCTCTAAGCTTGACCCTCATACCACAGACTCTGAAATTGAATAATCACAGTGGTAGTCCAGTTTGTAGAAGTCCACTGTGGACCAGAGACTCTCCCTCCATTGGTCATTACAGCACAAATACAGTACCACAAAGCTTCACCCTCATACCACAGACTCTGAAATTGAATAATCACAGTGGTAGTCCAGTTTGTAGAAGTCCACTGTGGACCAGAGACTCTCCCTCCATTGGTCATTACAGCACAAATACAGTACCACAAAGCTTCACCCTCATACCACAGACTCTGAAATTGAATAATCACAGTGGTAGTCCAGTTTGTAGAAGTCCACTGTGGACCAGAGACTCTCCCTCCATTGGTCATTACAGCACAAATACAGTACCTCTAAGCTTGACCCTCATACCACAGACTCTGAAATTGAATAATCACAGTGGTAGTCCAGTTTGTAGAAGTCCACTGTGGACCAGAGACTCTCCCTCCATTGGTCATTACAGCACAAATACAGTACCTCTAAGCTTGACCCTCATACCACAGACTCTGAAATTGAATAATCACAGTGGTAGTCCAGTTTGTAGAAGTCCACTGTGGACCAGAGACTCTCCCTCCATTGGTCATTACAGCACTAGTACAGTACCTCTAAGCTTGACCCTCATACCACAGACTCTGAAATTGAATAATCACAGTGGTAGTCCAGTTTGTAGAAGTCCACTGTGGACCTGAGACTCTCCCTCCATTGGTCATTACAGCACAAATACAGTACCTCTAAGCTTGACCCTCATACCACAGACTCTGAAATTGAATAATCACAGTGGTAGTCCAGTTTGTAGAAGTCCACTGTGGACCTGAGACTCTCCCTCCATTGGTCATTACAGCACAAATACAGTACCTCTAAGCTTGACCCTCATACCACAGACTCTGAAATTGAATAATCACAGTGGTAGTTCAGTGTGGACCAGAGACTCTCCCTCTATTGGGCATTACATCACTAGTACAGTACCCCTAAGCTTCACCCTTATACCACAGACTCTCAAATTGTATAATCACAGTGGTAGTTCAGTGTGGACCAGAGACTCTCCCTCTATTGGGCATTACATCACTAGTACAGTACCCCTAAGCTTCACCCTTATACCACAGACTCTCAAATTGTATAATCACAGTGGTAGTCCAGTATGTAGAAATCCATTGTGGACCAGAGACTCTCCCACCTTTAGACATTACAGGACAATTACAGTACCTCTTAGCTTCACCCTTTTACCACAGACTCTCAAATTGTATAATCACAGTGATAGTCCTATATGTACAAATCCAGTATGGACCATAGACTCTCCCTCCATTGGTCATTACAGTACAAATACAGTACCTCTAAGCTTTACCTTTAGACCACAGACACTCAAATTGTATAATCACAGTGGTAGTCCAGCATGTACAAGTCAAGTATGGACCAGAGACACTCCCTCCATTGGTCATTACAGCACAAGTACAGTACCACAAAGCTTCACCCTTATACCACAGACTCTCAAATTGTATAATCACAGTGGTAGTCCTATATGTACAAATCCAGTATGGACCATAGACTCTCCCTCCATTGGTCATTACAGTACAAATACAGTACCACAAAGCTTCACCCTTATACCACAGACTCTCAAATTGTATAATCACAGTGGTAGTCCTATATGTACAAATCCAGTATGGACCATAGACTCTCCCTCCATTGGTCATTACAGTACAAATACAGTACCACAAAGCTTCACCCTTATACCACAGACTCTCAAATTGTATAATCACAGTGGTAGTCCAGCATGTACAAGTCAAGTATGGACCAGAGACACTCCCTCCATTGGTCATTACAGCACAAGTACAGTACCACAAAGCTTCACCCTTATACCACAGACTCTCAAATTGTATAATCACAGTGGTAGTCCTATATGTACAAATCCAGTATGGACCATAGACTCTCCCTCCATTGGTCATTACAGTACAAATACAGTACCACAAAGCTTCACCCTTATACCACAGACTCTCAAATTGTATAATCACAGTGGTAGTCCTATATGTACAAATCCAGTATGGACCATAGACTCTCCCTCCATTGGTCATTACAGTACAAATACAGTACCACAAAGCTTCACCCTTATACCACAGACTCTCAAATTGTATAATCACAGTGGTAGTCCAGCATGTACAAGTCAAGTATGGACCAGAGACACTCCCTCCATTGGTCATTACAGCACAAGTACAGTACCACAAAGCTTCACCCTTATACCACAGACTCTCAAATTGTATAATCACAGTGGTAGTCCTATATGTACAAATCCAGTATGGACCATAGACTCTCCCTCCATTGGTCATTACAGTACAAATACAGTACCACAAAGCTTCACCCTTATACCACAGACTCTCAAATTGTATAATCACAGTGGTAGTCCTATATGTACAAATCCAGTATGGACCATAGACTCTCCCTCCATTGGTCATTACAGTACAAATACAGTACCACAAAGCTTCACCCTTATACCACAGACTCTCAAATTGTATAATCACAGTGGTAGTCCTATATGTACAAATCCAGTATGGACCATAGACTCTCCCTCCATTGGTCATTACAGTACAAATACAGTACCACAAAGCTTCACCCTTATACCACAGACTCTCAAATTGTATAATCACAGTGGTAGTCCAGCATGTACAAGTCAAGTATGGACCAGAGACACTCCCTCCATTGGTCATTACAGCACAAGTACAGTACCACAAAGCTTCACCCTTATACCACAGACACTCAAATTGTATAATCACAGTGGTAGTCCAGTATGTACAAGTCAAGTATGGACCATAGACTCTCCCTCCATTGGTCATTACAGTACAAATACAGTACCACAAAGCTTCACCCTTATACCACAGACTCTCAAATTGTATAATCACAGTGGTAGTCCAGCATGTACAAGTCAAGTATGGACCAGAGACACTCCCTCCATTGGTCATTACAGCACAAGTACAGTACCACAAAGCTTCACCCTTATACCACAGACACTCAAATTGTATAATCACAGTGGTAGTCCAGCATGTACAAGTCAAGTATGGACCAGAGACACTCCCTCCATTGGTCATTACAGCACAAGTACAGTACCACAAAGCTTCACCCTTATACCACAGACTCTCAAATTGTATAATCACAATGTATGTCCAGTATGTAGAAATCCATTGTAAACCAGAGACTCTCCCTCCGTTAGTCATTACAGCACTAGTACAGTACCTTTAAGCTTTACCCTTGTACGACACAATCTCAAATTGTATAATCACTGTGGTAGTCCAGTATGTACTACTCTAGTATGGAAAAGAGGCTCTCAATCCATGCTATCCTAACATCTTCCGTGAACCCAAGACTGCATCTATTGTATCAACACAGGAGCAGTCCAGTATATCAAAACATCTTCCTTGAACCCAAGACTCCATCTATTGAATCAACACAGGGGCAGTCCAGTATATACAAACATCTTCCTTCAACCCAAGGCTCCATATATTGTATAACCACAGTGGCAGTCCATTACATCAAAGCTTCGTCCATGGATTAAAGATGCACTATATTGTGTAATCTCAGTATCAGTCCAGTATATCCAAACATCTCCCTTGAACCCAAGACTCCATCTTATGTATCAACACAGGAGCAGTCCAGTATATCAAAACATCTTCCTTGAACCCAAGACTCCATCTATTGAATCAACACAGGGGCAGTCCAGTATATACAAACATCTTCCTTCAACCCAAGGCTCCATATATTGTATAACCACAGTGGCAGTCCATTACATCAAAGCTTCGTCCATGGATTAAAGATGCACTATATTGTGTAATCTCAGTATCAGTCCAGTATATCCAAACATCTCCCTTGAACCCAAGACTCCATCTTATGTATCAACACAGGGGCAGTCCAGTATATCCAAACTTCTTCCTTAAATCAAATAGTTCATACAATGTGTCATCACAGTGCAAGTATAGTATATCTAGCTTATTTCCTCTTTTGCTTCATTAGACTTGGTGACAACAAAACTCAGAATCTTCGTTCACAGTAGTAACAACTCTAGATGATAAATGTCTTTAGTGCCCTGAGTGAGTACTACAAATGCAATTTTTGTAAAATTTACATCTAAGTTTAGTTGTTTTGTAACTATTCACTATAAAGGGAAGTCTGTATGAAAAAACGTGTCTCCTGAATAATTTCAGTTCTTGCCGAAATAATTGTATTTATTGGCCTGTAGAGTTGTTAGTTATCATTTTTCTGCAACACACTATTGCAGATATTAAAGTTTTTCCTGGATATGGCAGAGCCACTTTGAAGATCTTATTTATATTTTTCTCCTTACAGACCTCTAAACAAATACCGATTTTATTCTAAGTTATATCCTCACTTACTGCAATGGCTTTTCCTAAGAACTAACAAAGCATTTGTTGATTCCATCTTCGCGTGAGCTACTAGTAATCACTTACACTTTTAAAATGTTTTAAACTTGCCTATAGTAGCACTTACTTTACTTGTTGAGGACGGCCGTTTCGGGAGATGTGTCTCTTTGTCAACTCAGACCGTAACTGATCTCAAGGTTTACGTAGGTTAGGGTGACATCATAACTCCTAATACACACAAAATACACCCACACCACCAAAATATCCCACCCCCACTCTAACCTACGTAAACCTTGAGATCAGTTACGGTCTGAGTTGACAAAGGGACAAATCTCCCGAAACGGCCGTCCTCAACAAGTAAAGTAAGTACTACTATAGGCAAGTTTAAAACATTTTAAAAGTGTAACTAACAAAGCTATGAAACTTCTAAAATCATGCTTCTCTAGTTTTCTCTATGCCTTTATTAGTAAGATCATTTTTTTTCAAAAGTTATATAATTTATATTTCAGCCTAAACTCAATGAGAAGTCAATGATACCAAAAACACATTCCAACACATATATCCTGCTAAGCCACTTTAGGGCTTACATTGTTGATACGTCATGACTAAATTTGTAGTAACAGGCTTTAACAACTAGGTACATACAAAAGAAGACAGTATCGTAAGCAGAAACATTGAACATAGTAAATAATTGGTTTGTTACTTTATTAAAATGTAATTAAGATGTTTATCAGCTAAAATTAGTATCGTAAAATGTACAATTCTACAAACAACACAACTACATATTTTAGATAAAACAAAACTACAAATTTAAATATGCTATGAGATAATATTAATCTTCAACTTTCAGAATCTTATTAATGAAAACCATTACAACTATCTAATTAGGAACACTGTATTGAGCCAACTGGGTAAGTTGTCATGGCTACCAGAACTCATATATTACATCACTATTTTGAATCTTGGACAATCCAAATATAGTTTCTTTTCTGTCTCATGCATCCAGATCTGAGGAAAAATCTGTCCAACCTATTAAACCAGTCTGCAAGCCAGTTTTGGCTTATTTTGGCCAACTCTCATGAGCTATTTCTATCTCTGGAAACATATAAAATTAGAATACTACATGAAGAAAATATGCACAGATTATTTGTTCAGATGCCAAATTAAAAAGATCTTCCCATGGCTGAAAATAAAATAGCAAGTGGAAAGAAAACACAAATACACAAGAAGAGTAGAATGAAAAAATCTGACAAATAACAAACTTTGTTCAGAAAAATCCCATATAAGATCAGACAGGAATCCTGGGAGCTGGATAACTTTTACTTACTTATATACATTTAAGGAGTAACACATGCTAACTATAAGATGGAAAGGTTAAACCTTGCTAGTGAGTATTGTTACTCTATGCCGTGTACTTAAGCTGAAATATTGTTTGAGGGTGTGCAGTCTGAAGTGTAGCTAACTTTTATTATGAACAGACTGATTATTAATGACAGTAAAGAATAATTTGAACATGTATCAAATTAGAAGCTGTTGATAGATAGCTTATGGAACCGGATACCATTGTTAGTTGAACTCCAGCTACCTTATGGTTACCTCTGCCCAACCTTTGGGTGGCTTCCAGGTGACCCACATTGTTACAGTGAATGATGGATATCTCAAAGAGCCAATTTGTTTGTTTTTAGAAGTTTATAGCATGTGTTGTATTTCTAACCTGTGCTTCTCTTTTGTAATACAGATATTACAAAAAAACTTTGACTGTTCTGTAGTGTAAGATTTAAAAAATAATGAATTTTATCCAACTTATATTATTAATTTCTAATTTAATTGCAAAATTCCAAAAAAAGTATGTGAAAGATAAATCATATTATTGATTTATAATTCCATTTTCTTGCTCTTTAATGTTAGAGGTGACTTTCATAATGTATGAAATTGTCTGATTATAAAACATCCAGCTTCTCAAAACAAGGTCCTTTAAATTTAAACCATTCAACATGGCAATCTACTTTTATTCTGAGTAAAATATTATTCAATGTATTTTTAAAGATAGAATGTAAAAATAACCTGTTAGTAAGGTTTTATGTCATATACAGCATTAAGTACAAAGCAAATAACAATGATAATTCAAGTTTAAACAGTTCTAGTAATATTTTATTTGTATACAACTGAATGTTTTTATTTAGTGGAGCTACCTTCTGTAAAATGTTTAGCTGTATTTCTAGGTGAATCTGCTACCAATAGCATTTATTATGAAGCAAAGCATTTTAAATGTTTTTATTTGTTTTGTATTTTACAAAAGCAAATGGTTGAAATCTTTGTGATTATGATAAATTAGTATATATAGGATATTTCAATGTTTTAAGGCATTTTCTCATGTTTTCCATTCTTTCTTCTTCGCACAGGCATCCAGCTTCAAGAGTAGCTGACAGCCTGATGACCACAGTATACCTGTATGATCCTTGCCAGTCCCAAGTCCTTCCTGTTCATAAGAATGTCTTGACATGTTGTCACTTCGGTTGTCAGGAAATCCCCCATTGGTATGGTATATGTCCAGTTAAACACAAAATGTACTTTACGCTTTCATCTTCACTTTCACAAAGTCCACAGATTGGAGAATTCAAAAGGTGAAATCTAAATAAGTATTCATCCTTCACTAAATGACCGGATCATGCTTGAACCACAAAAGTCACAATCGGACACAAACTTCCCTGAATTTGTCCTCACTCAACGGTTCAGGCTGAAATTGAAAAATGTCATGACTTGTGGCCTCTTCTCTCTAAGATTTAGTCAAACATTTTTGAAAGTGTCTATTTGCCAATCTTGTCCTATACATGAGTGGATACTTGGTTTTAAATGTCGGGTATATATGGGAAGGCACTTGAGCTGTTTCATCAGCACACTAGTTTCCTGCTATTCCTAAAAACGTGGATATCCATTGATCAGTTATGTCCTCCCCCACGTCCTTCAGGTAGTTTTCAAATTTTTGTATTTCACCAATGCAAAAGGAGTATCCCCTGTGGATGAATTTAAGAGACCCTGGAGGGCAGATCTGGAGTCATGCATATTTTCTCCTCTATTTCAAAACAACTTGCTAATGCAGCATTTAGTGCCAGAAGCTCTGTATGCATTCTGGAGTGCGAATTTGCAGGGACGTAAAATCAGATATCAGTAGATTCGTTAAAAACCCTACTCTGGATTTTCTCTTTTGCTGATCTAGCGAGCCAACGGTGTAGATTCTAATATGATCATTGTAGGTGGTATGTATCATTTCCAACGTTTCAGTTTTCAGAACTACAAGGTGGTCCTGCCCTATTCCTTCTGCTTGCAGGTTCAAAGTCATTTGAACTCAATTGTTGAGAACGGCGATGTAGTGATTTCGCTGGGTTATAAGCCACACAGTCACTAACGGACACAATGTTCTGTTCAATTCTGCCAGACAACGACATTCAGGACTTCTAAGATCGACTGTTGAACCCGTCTCAAAAAACTTATTCATGAGTCTCCAAACTGTTGATTCATTCGGAGCTTCATTACATCCTAGAGTACCACAAAGTCACCTGACAGTAGCCGCATAACTCTCTCCACTCTATTAACATTTTAGTGGTTAACACCCGTTGCGTACAAGTAAATTTCTCCATGGTCAGACACAGAATGGAAGAAAGAAAGAAATACTAGCTGTTTCAAAAATCAGAATGTCCCTAGAAATAGAAACGAGGTTAAACATTGTTGCCAACCTATATTCAAAATTTAACAGCCGTTTGAAAACCAGCATTTTTAAAAATCACCGTTTAGTAGTTCCTTTATAAATGTTAAAAATCGTTTCTCTCTTGTTAAATATTTAAGACAAGATATTCTGCGGTTTAACTTTTCCGAGTAACATTTACAAAACTCTTCTGCTTTATCTTCTTATTAGGTAGCAGGAGACCTTGCCTCTTAATGGTTGAAAAAATACCTCATGAATCTATTGTTAAAATCCTGGTATAATTATCGGAAACACTTTGTATTATAGATCATAAAAACACAACAACAAGTAGGTAAATTAGGAGAAAAATAATTGCAAGAAAATTGAAAAACTCTCAATTTAAAGCTGACCTCATTAACTAACAGTTCAAAAAACTATTTAGTTCTCATATTTGGTTTTGGTATTTCAGATAGTATTTGAAGGCATAGCCAAAGAGTTGCCAGATCCCTATAGAAAGTACAGAGGCTATGTAGCTGTAGATAACATAACCTTAAAGCCTGGATCAGAATGTAAAGGCCACTGCACATTTGAAGGAGGAATCTGTGGTTGGACCAATGATCAGCAAGGAGATGATTTTGATTGGTCTCTTGTGAGTAAATTTAAATGATTTATTTCTTTGTATATTTTTAAAAATATATTATGATGTGATACTGCAATGCACATTTTACTTCCTTAGAAAGTGATTGAGCTAAGACACAGATGAAGTCTTAAAAATGAAGTGGTTATCCCTGAAAATTGCTTTGCGCATCGTATAATTTGAGACAAATGAGGATACACTTGCAGTGTAAACAATTATACTTCTAACACAATGAAAGATTTTAAACAATGATAATAATAAATAAATAGTTTAATAGAAATTTGTATGTAAAAAGACTATTAGATTATATGTAGAGACTATTGTGTAAAAACCATATTAGAATATACAAATACTTAAGTAATTTGTACAAATAAGTATCGAATACAAGAAAATTGTATTTAAGCATACCTAATTTGACAATCTTGAAACCATTTTCATGGGTCAAACATAATAAATCTTGAAACATCAATAATTACAATTAATTGTATGTGTGATTATGTGTAGTGTGTGTGTTCATGAGTGAGTGAGCGTGTGTGTATGTGTGTGTGTGTGTGTGTGTGTGTGTGTTAAGATGGCCAAAAGGAAAGATTTTGTTTGTGGCAAAATCTTTTAAAAATATTAAATTATGAAAGTTTAGAAATGACATCGCTGCTATGAAACATTGCGGCCTAGCAACGTTGTTATCTGTTTAAGTAAACAAGGCTAGCTCGAACTGGTCGACTTGGTTCACAAAACGGAGCAAATGCAGAAAATTAATTATTTCTTCTAGCTTGTAAGATTTAATATAAAATAAATTTTTGTTATTTGTAACAAACCAAAACATAAAAATAAAATATGAAAATAAAAGTTGAAAGTAAAATTATAAAACATAAAGTAGAAGAGAATTGTTTTATGATAAGAAGAAAGAAATTAATAAATAAACAAATTATTGTAAAGTAACAAATTTATTAACAAAAGTCTTAAACAATGTAAATAACAAATGGTTAAATAAATTCTTAAAGACTTCTTAAAGAAAAGTGTTCAGTGCGGATATATAATAATTTCAAGTGACTTAAAGGTACAACTTACGAACGGAAAGGGCTAGAACTGTGATTCAAGTTTGTAACAACTTCTTGAATGGTAAAAAAGAATATGGTGACAAAAAATATCAATGTATTACACCAGAAGTGACATATATAAAGCCTCAGCGAAAAAATGTACAAAAATCTAATTCAGAAAGGTAAAATAAGACACTATCATACAAGTCCAAACAGGTCTTGTACAACCGATAAATCAGGTAGCGGGGAAGGGGTGAGCCAGCTAGCTAGGAATATTTGGGGACTCGGCAATCAGCTTTAGAAGAAGATGGATGTGTTCTGTACGAGGTCCAGAAAGAAAATCCAGGATGCTGATCCATGGCTGAGGACCACACCAAGCCCAGATGGACGTGTGAAAGACCTGCTGTCGATCGCCCGTGAAACGAACTACCAATTTTTTAACAGCGTAAAATGTAATAATACGGCTCTAAAATCGATTGGTGACGATGGGTGCAGAAAGAAGACTCCAGCAAAACCAGTACAATCACAGCCATCCCAGTGACAGTTTTTATGGCAAGTCTTAATTTTAGTGTCATAACCATTTTTTAATATAGTGAACATTTTTCTAAATTCATGTAATAAAATTTCAAAATATGTAAAAAGTTTATTCTCTTATTGAAAATTAATAATTTAAAGAATATATAAACAAATGACTAATTTTTGAACTGTATTAACATCATTGATAATGAATTGAAAATAAGATGAAATATTAAGCAACAAGTTCTATTATCTTAAGATAAAAAATTAGAAAATTAACGTTTTACATAAATTCATGTATTATTCAATCAACTGTTAAACTTGATGCTAAGATCAGACTTACAAACAAGTAAGAACTTTATAAGAGATTTAAATTAATATCAAGTGTAAAGAATTGCATATAAAATTACTAGAAATACAAATAACAAAGATTTACAGGAATTTAACGTAGGAAAATATATAATGTAAGAGAAATGGAAATTTTAATTTATATTTTAATTTTTAAAAGCTATTAAAACACAAGTAAGAACAAACGAAAATTGTTTCAAAATTATTAAACATAACCTGTGGTAAAAGTAGTAATTAAAATTGTATGAAATTTTTCCAACCAGCAACCAATAAAAAACTAATTAAATTAAAGCCATAAGAAAGTTATAGATAACATTTTAGTGAATCAGGAGTATAAAATATGTTCAAACAAATGGTTGGTTTTTGAAAAACAAAGTCCAGGAATTTATTCACTGGCAGATCACGCTCGACACACCACAGATACCAGGATTTGGTAAGTCAGGTGCGATCATATTTTGACCGTGGCTATACTGGAGCAGTGAGCGCCATTGTTTTTCACTTGATCCTAGAATAAGCCTGACATATTGTTTTATCGTGTAAACTTTGTCAGTTTTCTTAATATGTCTTTTAAATAATAAAAAATGTCAGTCACAAGCCATGAAGGAATGTACACTGATTGGATAATAGTGAGCTGTAGTTTAAAATCTCTTAGTTTTGGTCAAAACTAAGAACATTCTAGCGATATTGTGATATTTATTTTGTGCTGAGCAAGAGTTAGATAACAGATGTAAATGTTCAATGTTTAGAGGAACATAGGCCTTAATATAAATTAGGACGCTTCATTGGGCTATTCCCTCTGGTAGATATGCCATACAGCTTCATTGGGCTATTCCCTCTGGTAGATATACCATACAGTTTCATTGGGCTATTCCTCTGGTAGATATACCATACAGCTTCACCGGTGATTAAATTGTGAATCCAACTGTCTAAGATAAAATACCTCTTTCACAGGTATGTTAGGTAGTTGTAAATTCTGCATAAAGTCTATGCATACTGCTGCAGTGTCCTCATGTGTTTGTGCATTTTCAGTAAACTGTTTCATTTTTGAATAAAACTTATTTGCTCGTGTATATGCACTTCTTTCTATGCAGTTGCAGCACATTTAGCATTTTCATTTAAAAATTTGCTTTTAATTTATAATGTTTTTAGCATGTTGAACATGTATATAGTTATGGATGACCAAACATCAAAGAAAAATGTTCTGTATTAATTTCTACAGCTTTTTTTGCAATGCCCGGAGTGTTGTGGCCTCTTTTATCGATAGGAGCTTTACCTTCAGCTTGGAGTCAGTCTGTCAGCAGTTATGGCATGTAATTTAATGAAAGCTATCTTACATACCTCAGAGCCTTAATAGTACAATAATATTCACAAACCTGAAGAGAATAAACAATCAGAAGATCAATAAGTTGCTACCTACAGATACAACCTTACATATCCGGAGATGTGTCGTTTCTCTACAGAAGATGTAAATACATAACATGAACTCGTTTATTCGCAAAACTCATTTTCACAAAAAACTGGATGTGTGGGGTTTCTCAAATAACTGATTCAATTATTAAATATATTATTACATAGTTATTTTGGTTTATTTTTACATAAACTTCAGGAATTATCCACTGGCAGATCACGCTCGACATACCACAGGTACCAGGGTCTGATAAGTCGGGTGGGATCATATTTTGACCGTGGTTGAATTGACGTGTTTTAGACCTAGAGTAGCCATTATTATCATGTACAACCAAAGTGGAAAACTCATACATACGGTTATTGTTAGTGTACGCTGAATGTGTTGCTTTGCACACATCCCATTTTAGGTTTGGTCGCAGCAACAAACACACACACACACACACACATACTGCCACGGCCAAACCCTTATTTACTCATCTTTCCTATCCCGGGGCATAACCCCCGAACAAACAATCACCTCTTTTTCAGAATTTAACTACATTCACGAGTTTTATGTGTTATTTGTGCATGGAGTTGATGGGTAGTGCAGGGCTGAGACACGCCAGTTCATCACGGTCAAAATATGATCTTACCCGACTTACCAGATCCTGGTAACTGTGGTGTGTCGAGCATGATCTGCCAGTGGATAAATCCTTGGACTTTATTTAAAAACCAACCAAAATGTTCAATCTGAATTATGTAATTATAAATTTAGTAATTTTTGTTTGGTTGTAAAATTATTGTACTAATTTGTTATTGCAAGAATACTACTGCAGGAAAACTCTTTTTTCTAGCTTGATTTGAATCATTGTCTTCTACTCATGTTGATTGTTGGAAAAATTTCAGAAATTTTATTTAGTTGATTTACCACAGAGTAATTTAATAATTTTAAACATTGATTATTCTAACTTGATTTAATTAAATTTAAATTAATATATAAAACTAAAAATCTTCTCTTCAAAATATGTTATAAAAATTATTTTAATAATACTAAATGTTTGGTATAATTCATTACTTTGACAAGCTATTATTTAATTTGAAATAAACTTAAATGCTTCATAAAGTTCATAAATGTTCTTATATTGTTGACATTATTATTTAAAATTCTTGAACATTTGTAATTATTTGATAACATTTGGGTTTTTTATACTTAAAATTACACATATAAAATGACATATATTTATTTAAATACTTCAGAATAATTTATTTTATGTCCATAAATTTATTTCTAGAGGTATTAGGCTACATTACTTCCTAATGGCTTTACTTTAATCTATATTTATGCGCCCAAAAGTAAATCTGAACTATTACTCTTTAGCAATTTAATATTTACAAAAACCAATTTTATATTAATTTCACCTTTATGCTAATTAGGTCAGGGTTGTTCAACATATTTGGTACAGAGATAAAATAAGTTATATGAACTTGAGTAATTTCTCATTAATTATTGATTTTCTTTATGAATTTCTCCTTCTATTACTTTGGTTGAATTTAATTAAATTATGTCACAAACTACTTTAAATATTTCTTGTTTTAACTGGCTTTTTATGACTTTGATATTAATCTTGAAATTTAGAACTAGCATTTTATATATGAATAATTTTTATTCAATTACCAACAGTTATGGTAATTTTCATGTTTCTTTCTGTTTAAAAGAAAGTCATGTGCTTATATATTTTTTCAATTATGAATAATCAATTAGTTATCAAAATTTTACTTAAAGGAATCTGAAACTAATAAATTTACAAAATTTAATGGATTTAATAAGTAGTTATTAAATTTCTGACTTGCCCTAAAAAGTTTCTCTGTAGTTGCTCCTCTTCTGTCATGGTCTTGGAGGATGGAATCTTGTTGCACTCGCTAGTGGTCGATTTTAGGGTCGCCTTTAAAACTGTTTATAATTTAATAAATTGTAAAAATTTAAGTTTAAATTGCGGACGTTTGAAGACAGACTTTCTCCTTTTCCATCTAAGGCTAGATTTTAAGCTTAGCCACAGACAAGCATCTCGGAATCTTGGTCGTGGATCTCCAGAAAAAACCGTCTGACGGTTTAGAGAGTTGCTTTTTGTCTCATCGTATCAGCCTCCCCACTACCTTGGCTTGGCTGCTTGTTAGCAATTAAAATTCTTTTTAAACTGGAAAATACTTTGTCTTTTGAACCCTACTTTCCGAGATTTGTGCTCGTTTTTCCCCTGTTGCTCTAAAATGTCATTTATAGTTTAAAAATATAATATTTCTTAGCGGAATAGTCTTTTTCATATATTTAGATTTTATAAGAAATTTGGATGGTAGTTTTACGCCACTCCACACTTTGACACTTTTATAATTTTTGGGGCAATCTAGAGACCATTTATCATTTACAATTATCTCAAATAAAAAAAAAAAAATAAATAAATAAATAATATTTTACAATATTCTGCCTCTATTAGTTTTATATTTTCTTAAAATCTGGTGGTTTTTCATTATGTAATTTCATTTTTTTGTTTTATTTTCACTAAATAGTAATAAATTCATTCGAGAATTCATTTTATTTTAATTTTGCATAAAAATAAAATTATTCTTTCTTACTAACACTATTCTTTTTACAAATCCAGCCCATTGGACTACTCTTTATTTACATAAGCAGATAACTAAACTGTCTTTGGTCGTTACAAAACTTCCAGCTGATTCATTTTTAAAAAAATTTAAACAATATTTTAAACATTTTGTATAAGATGCAAAATCCGCTACTTTGAGACTGATTTGGCCGTCTCAACAGACGCACTCAAACATACACACACACTGCCGCGGCCAAACCTTTATGTTACACATTTTAGGGAGCAGAAACCTTGTTCCCGAAGTTCACGTTCCACGACCTAGCTATTTGTGCCTGGTGATGATGGACACTGTAGGCGCGGATCCAAAACCCACAATCTAACCAACAATACAACTACAAAATAGCTTACTCCACACACAACACTCTCAACAAACAATTTAAACCCAACAGCAAAATCAATGACATTTACAACACCACTGGAGTTTACAAACTAACTTGCAGTTCATGCCCCAGTTTTTACATAGGCCAGACAGGGAGGTCATTCTATACACGTTACCAAGAACATATAAAAGCACTAAAAAACAATAACTACCAATCAAACTTCGCCGATCATCTCAACTCCACAAAACATGACTACATAGACATAACATCTAACCTACAAATTCTTCATAAACAACACAGAAATAACCAACGCTACACAACCGAACAACACGAATTATATAGGCACTTCAAACTACACCCTACACACATACTCAATACACAATTACATTACAACTCACGCGCACTTTTTGACACCATAACTCCTAATACACACAAAATATACCCACACCACCAAAATATCCCACCCTCACCCTAACCTACGTAAACCTTGAGATCAGTTACAGTCTGAGTTGATAAAGGGACACATCTCCCAAAACGGCCGTCCTCAACAAGCAAAGTAAGTGCTACTATAAGAAAGTTTAAAACATTTTAAAAGTGTAAGTAAAAATTAAAACCTCTCTTCTTAATATGTTATAATAATTTATAATAATTTTACTACACGTTTACTATGATTTATTCCATCGTTTTTCATTATTTTGACAAGTTACTAGTTAATTTGAATGTCTTCAGAATGCTGACAGGAAATTCATGAATAGTATTGCTAACACTACTAATTAAAATTCTTTTGCATTTTATATTATTTAATAACATTTTGGAGTTTTATACTTCAAATTATTGACATGAAATGACATGCTTATTTAAATATAACATAATAAAAATTAATACAGATCAATTTTGTATCCATTATTATATTTCTAGAGGCATTAGGAAAATTACTTCCTAGTGATTTTATTACAATTTATATTTGTGCATACAAACATAAATCTCAAGCATTTTTTTTGCAATCTTATTTTTACAAAAACAAATTTATATTGATTTCAATCTTATGTAAATCGGATCCTGGTTGCTAAATAACTATTAATTTTCTTTATGAATTTGTTTCATTCTATTACTTTGCCTGTATTTGAACTGAATTAAAATCATTTGTGTTACAAATGACTTGTAATTACTGGCATTCTATATATGAGTTTCCTATTTGTGTTTTAAAACTGATGGATCAGTTAAGATATGAGTTTATTCAAATTTGTTATAATTCCTTCTTCAAAATTTACAATAAGGGTTTATGAGTGTTTTCTAAATGTTTGTAGTTTTGTTTAATACTTCATCAGACTAATGAAGCTAATACAAAAAAGTATAGGTAATAAACTGTAAAATAAAAATGATCTGTAGGGTCGTGGAAGCCATAATCCTTCTACTGGACCGGCAACTGATCGTTCAAGCTTTATATATGGTGGTATGGAAGGTGGTTATGCGTTTATTGATTCTTCTTATCCAAGGAGGCCTGGTGATTTAGCTAAGCTCTCAAGTATGGAATTTGAAGCCACAGGTATGTTGTCTATCAAGTTTTTATTTTGTGTAATTGAACCAACATGATACTTTTTTCAAAATTCAAATAAATTGGAGATTATAGAATTTTAACTTAAAAAATAAAGTTGAAAGAATAAAAATTTCTGTGCACCTTTTTTATTTTGTGTTTGTAAAACTGCAAAGATTCTTTCATGTGGAATCTAGAAATAAAGTATTAAAACTAATTGTCAAATTTATGATTACTCTTTTAAAATTAAATCACATTATATAATTAATGTTAAGTTCTATAACTCAAAATAATAAAAATAATAATAATAAAATTTAATATTAATATTCAGGGCCTGATACTCCACTGTGCATGAGATTCTGGACTCACATGTATGGCAACGGAATTGGAACACTTAGTATCAATTTACAGGACACAAAAGAAAATACTGAAAGAAAAATCTGGAGCTTATCAGGAGAAGCTGGCAATGCTTGGTATCAGGCAGAAGTACCTGTGTCTTCTGTCAACCCTTTTAAGGTATATAACTCATTCTTTTGCAGCACAATTTTTCATTAGGAAAGTTTTAATATTTGATTCCATCTTCATGTGAGCTACTAATTTTCACTAAAACACTTGTAAATATTTTACAAACTTCCCTATATTAACACTTACTTATACATTTTTAACATATTAATATATTTTTGGTTGAAATTTCTTGGTCATACCAATGGTTTTAACCCATTACTTTACTGTTTTCTCTAGATACTGCACTACACAGAAAAACTAATTCATTTACGTTATTATAGGAATTTTAACTTTAAATTCCATAACTTTAGTATTTCACGTCAGATAATTATGAAACTTTTTTGATCTTACAAATATATTAACATGTAATGAAATTATTATTATTATTTTAGATTAAAATTGTTAGATAATTTTAAATTAGGAGTATGTCTTAACATACAAATTTTATTTCTTTACTTAAAATATTTATTTACTAAAACCACTGTTACCATGTTATTATGGCACTACTAAGATGAAAAAAAATGTTATTTATGTGTAAAAAATACAATAAAATATGTTGGGTTATAACTGTCTCCAGTTAACCCAACAACTCCAAGCAGAAAACATTGATGAAAATTGCCAGATAGCGATTTAAAACATTCTGTTTCAGTACGTTTTTACAAATTTACAAAATATAAAGTTCAGATGGTCATAAACTAATGTTAAAGTGATAAATAAAGATTCACCGAACTACAAAATTCAAGATAATAAAATATAGGCTATAATATAGTATAGCTTAATGTAAACTTATTGTGGCTATTATGTAAATTTCATAAAATCTTTAGGTAGTGCTTTGGAATTAAAAATGTAAATAACCATGTACATTAATTAATTATAATCTGTTACATCTCCTAAAGACGTAATAAACATTGGCTATTATACATCTGTTGTATGTATACAAAAACCTTTACACTTTTTTATTGATCTTTACTCTGTCTACTATTATCACACACAAACTCTTTGTCACAGATAATAATCTTTATTAAGGATAATTTACAAAATACCATGCAAGATGGCTCACTGAAAATAAATCCATCAATAGTCAATTATAGGGTGAATCTCGTCAACATGTAAATGTTTATATCTCGCAATATCTTTATACTGACCAACTGATATATTTGCATATTATACTACTGTAATGCAGTACATAATATTTTTTTTTTTTTTTATTAACTTGGGAGCGGGTTTTAAAACTGCCCGAAGCACTGCTACCTTAAGGTATATTGTACTTACCTCCCTGATCTAGTCAAATAACCCCTTCCCTCTTACCAGGTTTAGGAGTTTCCTGACTAGTGTTTTACCTTCAGCATCCACCAGAGCCGTTCCATCACCAAAGAGGTTGAAGCGCCTCTCAGCAAGTACTTCACATCTGTAAATAATGTGTGTGGCAGTCTCCAGTTCCTGCCCGCATAATCTGCACACTGGTTCATCTTTGTGGATACCCATTTTATGCAGATGCTTCCTTAGTCCACCGTGTCCCGTAAGTAGACCTGTGGCTATCCTCAATTCCTGCCTAGACAGATAGATGAGACTCTTCTGCAGCCCCAAGGAAGGTTTCCTAAGGGTTAGCTTACTGTGTCTCATCCCTTCAGCCCTGATCCAGTGCTCACAGTGTCTTTCAGTCATCCACCTTCGCACTGCCATCTTGACCATGGATTTGGAAATACCTACCGCAGGCTCTGGTCCAATCAGGGGAGTCGAAGACCCTTCTCTGGCCAGCGCATCTGCGGCTTCATTTCCAAGTATTCCCCTATGCCCTGGCACCCAACCTATCTTGATTTGATTGTGCCTTGCCAGGGCTTGTAGGTTATTTAGGCACTCCCTGACTATGGCCGAGGTGACCACATGTCCGTTTAGTGCCTTAATTGCTGCCTGACTGTCGGAGAAAATAGCAATCCGGGTCCCGTGTGTTCCCCTTCTCGCTATCTCTCCCAGACAGGCATTTATAGCATATATTTCGGCCTGAAAGACAGAGGTATGCCTCCCCAAGGAAAAAACTAGTTTTACCCTTGGGTTTTTACAATACACCCCCGCTCCAGTGCCGAAGAGCACCATAGGTAATCATAGGTCTTATCACCCTCAGATACATCCAGTGCATCATTGATGGCTTCAGTCCCCATTTCTTAACCACCATTCTTCTCACTGTCATCAGTGCCCTTTTGGCCCTGTTAACTGTCCTCTCGAGATGTGGGTTCCAGGTGAGTTTCCTGTCCAGAGTAACTCCCAGGTACTTCACCTCCCCCACAAACTCAAGGTATTCACCAAACAAACGAGGCATCCTGGTCGTCAGATCTTTCCGCTGTCTGGTGAAGTTAATAAGAGCAGTCTTTTTCGGATTTACCCTAAGGTTCTCCTTATTACACCACTCTTCAATCAGTCGTAGAGGATTTCTGATTACCTCAAGGACTGTATCAGGGAATCTGCCCAGGATCAGAACAACTATGTTGTCCGCATATCCCAGGCAGAAGTACCCCTGTTCATTCAGGAGTTCAATAAGGTTGTCAACCACTAGGCACCACAACAGAGGAGAGAGAACCCCCTCCCCCCTGTGCACAGCCCAGACTTGTCTCCGCCCTTCTGACCTCCCCTGCCACCTCTACAGAAATGCTTCTGTTTGTTAACATGGAACTTATCCAACCACAAGTGGTCGCATCCACTCCATGACGTCTTGCACCACTTACCATCGTCTCCACTGAGGGGTTATTGAAAGCCCCTTCAATGTCGAGGAAGGCACCTATGGCACAACCTTTCTTAGCGATCATTTGCTCAATCCTACCAACCCCTTGTTGGAGAGCTCCCTCGCAGGATTTCCCCGGTTGATAAGCATACTGGTTCCAATGCAGTGGTTTTATGGCCAAAGCACCCGCCCTAATATGCCTATCAACCAGTTTTTCAAGTCCCTTAAGAACAAAGGACATGAGTGTAATAGGTCTGTATCCTTTCCCTTCCGATTGGTTACCGGTGGGCTTAGGTATAAAGACCACCTTACTAGATTTTCAGGCTGCCGGCACATGCCCTAGAGCAATGCTTAGCCTGTATAATTTAGTAAGTACCAGCACCAGCATATCCATTCCCTGCTGCAGCAGCACATGATAGATCCCATCAGGACCTGGAGATTTGTAGGGTTTAAGTGTGCCAATAGCCCATCTTACCCTTTGTGGAGTTACTATCCTCCTTGCCACTTCCCAGTCCTCCCTCTTACCACGTCTTGTGGAGAGTTTAGCAACTGGTTCAGTGTCTGCTCCCCCAAGTTTCCTCAGAGTACTGGAAGGGAAATGTGTTTTGATTAATTCTTCCACAGTTTCCCCTGCAGTTTTTGTTATATTTCCCAGTGGGGTTCTTAGCATCCCCACCGGGTTAACTGGGTCCTTAGAGAGCACTTTATGCAGTCGTGCCCCTTCCCGAGTTTTGTCAATCTCTTGACAAAACTCCTTCCAGGACTTCCTGCGTGCTTCTCTAATTGCCCTGTTGTATTCGGTTAGTGTTTTCCTATACTGGTCCCACTCCCCGTTCTTTTTTGCTCTATTAAAGAGTCTCCTGGTGGTCTTCCGAAGTTTGGCTAGCTTCTTGTTCCACCCTACTTTTCTCCCCGCACTGAGAGGGCAGTTATCAGTAAAGGATTCTACTATAGCCTCGCCAACCAATGCGGCAGAGTCTTCTAGCTTTCTCCTCCCACCATACTCCAATCCAGCCTCCTTAATCCGAACACCCAGGTCCCTCCTGTAGGAGTCCCAGTCTGTTCTTCTTGGATCCCTGGTTGGCCGAAGCATGGCTGGATTTAGAGAGATATCATACCTAATAAGTCTGTGGTCAGAAGAAGATGGTTCATCCGACACATGCCAGTTTAGTACATACCTAGCCGTCCGGTTCAATGCCACCGTAATGTCCAGGACCTCCTGTCTGGCCCTAATGACAAACGTCGGCTCTTCCCCCTGATTTAAGACTAGTAAATTCTTAGAGCTAAGATAAGCTAAAAGTTCCTCACCTCTAGTGTTGATACCTGTACTTCCCCACGAAGTGTGATGGGAGTTTGCATCCATCCCCACTAGCAGCTCCTCATCCACAGCCCCGCAGTGCTCGACCAGCCTCCTCAGCTCTTGTGTTGGTAGAGCCCCCGCGTAGTCAAAGGGGAGATATGCCGTGGCAAGGTTCAGCCTCTTCATCCTCCCCTCCGCGCGCAGCTCCACCGTCACTGCTATCAAGTCCCTGCAGCAGAAGTCCGTTAGTACAAAAGCACTCAACCCCCTCCTAACCAGGATACACGTCCTGGGAACACCGGAGTCCTTATCGTACAACAACTTACCTCCAGATGTCGCCAGCCCGCATATTCGTCCTCCAGAAATCCATGGCTCCTGGATGAGAACCAAGTCCACCTCTCCCCTGTCCAGCATCCTACACACGACAGCACTAGCCGCCCTGCTATGCTGTAGGTTCACTTGGAGGATCTTGATCATTGTTCTGCTTAATTCGCAGTTGCCTGGGTCCGCAGAGCAGCCCCAGGACTAGACAGCGTGCTCAACTCTACAGCCACTTCACCGGTTTCTGCAGTCGGCAGCTTGACAGCCACCCCCGCACCCCCAGTGATGGTTGCCGTTGACACATCTGCTACAGACTCACGGTTTGCCGTCTCATTGGCTCCCGCTGTCTGTGCAGTCTCGAAATCAATTCTTTTACTTACTTGGTCCCTTAACGTCCCATGAGTATGGGGGAAATAACGGTCGACCAGAGCAGAGCCCCCACTGCCCTGGCAAGACAACATACAATGAGGTTTTGTCTGGTTCCTCAAGGGGATCGTGTGCAACTGCATTTTATACCCTGCAGCCATTCATCCTTCGGCACGATGCCTTCCACCTTGGATTGGGTATTCAGTCACTGACCTTGAAGCACACCCCAAGTTCAGGACATTATTAACTGTTGCTCATGGAGCGAACAGCCTGCTTTACTCTCTTTTTTACAACTGTGTCGTTAGGGTAGTTTCCCGCCCATACTTCACTGTCGCATTGCCCTTGGTTCACCTGGGAGGTGAGAGTAGCATTGTGAGGACTTAATTCCCAACTACCCCAGTCTTCCCAGTCAGAGCAGTTATTTCTACCACACCCAACCGGTTGACTGACGAGGAGGGATAATTCCTCACCTTTGAACCATTGCCTTGGTCCAGGCCTGCATATTCAGAAACCTTCCGGAATCCTTATTCACAGGTAACCTACATTTCTGTAGGCCGTCCCACTATCCGCCACCTGTGGACCCGCCCGGTTGCTCAGGCCAGCTAGCCGGGAGTACATAATATACTATTGTAATATCTGGATTCTTTATTACTTATTTTAAAACTGTACATACTGTACTACTATAATATCTGCATACTGTATATGCTGTCAGCTGCAAACTCTCAGTGATTTGTTTTATGATTTAATTGTTTTACTAACCATCTAAATTGAAGTGTTGCCAGATAAACAAATAACATTATTTTTTAGTACTTATATTCCAAACAGTTCTAGGATAAAACTATGGTTGGATAGTCGTGGTAACTCACAAGAAAATGGGAAACTACTGATTGGTGAGATGGTCTCATCAAAGTATTTATTGGTGACCAACAAAGGCATAAAGAAAGACTCATCCAAGTAGACCAATGGGTTAATTGAGAAGAGTTATGTGTTTAAATAAGGTTTTGAGGGATTTTGAATAAAAATACTTACATTTCATAGTTCTTTTATATCAAAATTGGGTTGAAACAAGAAAATGCTTGTCATAACTATTGTGGTGTCAAGGTCTTTTGCAACTTTACTCTCCATCTTATGTAAAAACTCCCTAATTTCTTATTCCCAAAATAACCAATTCATTTACAATAATACAATCCTCTCATCTTGATCTGTGTCTTGAGATGATTATAATTCTTTAAAAATCATGTTTTATTTAACTTACATGTATATATTTTATTAATATTAAATATAGAAATCTTGTTGCTGTTCATGACGAGCTGGTTGTAAATTACAAATTACACTTTTGCTATTACTTGCGACCAGACATTTGTTAACTAAAAAGTTGCTAATTGTTAACCTTACACTTGGAGGAAACGTTTTTGTCTGAAGTCGTAAGACGAAAACGTTTCCTCCAAGTGTAAGTTAACAATTAACAACTTTTTAATTAACAAATGTCTGGTCGCAAGTAATAGCAAAAGTGTAATTTGTTATTAATATTATTTAAGTTTGCAACACCTTTTAATCACTTAAACAATAGTTTATGACTATCCGAACTTTAAATTTGTTAAAACTTACTGAGACAGAACGTTTTTGATCGCTATGTGCCGATCTTCATCAGTGTCTTCTGCTTGGAGATGTTGGGTCAAGTGGTGACGGTTTTAAAGGTGGGTTTTCGATAGTGTCAAATAGTATGTGTGATTTGTATTGTGTTTGTTCGTTTAATACTATTTGACACTATCTAAAACCTACCTTTAAAACCATCACCGCTTGACCCAACATCTCCAAGCAGAAGACACTGATGAAGATCAGCACATAGCGATCGAAAACGTTCTGTCTCAGTTAGTTTTAACAAATTTACTAAATTTAAAGTTCAGATAGTCATAAACTATTGTTTAAGTGATTAATAAGATTCACCGAACGTAATGGACTATAAAATTAAAGAATTTGCAACACTGTTTTCTTGTATTCACTCACTTACACCTAATTGTACTTGAACTAGAATCTTCTTTCATGTTTATGGAAGTCAACTTTCTACAACTATTAATTAAGTGTTCTCATTTTCGACCTTATTCTGTTACTCAGAAGTAATAGTTCTCGAAAGTCGACTAGCATATATACCAAGTAATATTCTTGTATAGGTACATTAGAGTGGAAGTGATATATATATATATATATCATCATCATCCAGTAAACATGTTGAAGAAATCATTTAATGTAGTTACTATCGCCTATAAAAAAACAAGAAGGAGATGGTAATATCAGAGGTAATTAGAGAGACAGAAATCCTTTTGTATGAGATATTGGAGAAGATCCTTTCATGTATGCAAAGTCATGTACCTGAAATAGACCTATTGTCAACTTATCTCCAAGAGGGGAGATTTCCCAGTATCCTAATATTATTCATCGTTGTAGGTTTAAACAAATTTGTGATATTTATAAATTTTATAATTAGGATAAGGTAAGTTAAAAGGATGTTAAGCTCAAAATAGAAAGACTTGTGAAATGATTATTTGAATCATGCCAGATGTGTATGTAAGGTTTAAATAATTGTTTTGAAACCGATTATGATGAAATCAATACAAGTTATTTGTACTATGTAGACATTTTATCTTGTACAATAAAAGTTGTATTCCTTCAAAGAATTTATTATGATATTATTTTCAGTTTCTTTGTTTACAGATTGTACTAACAGGGAAGATTGGCAGAAATGATTTAGGAGATGTTGCAGTAGATGATATTTCTTTAACACCAGGAAGTTGTCCAAGTAAGTTTTATTGGAAGTGAAGATAATGTAGTTACGTCTATTTTTGACATAAAAATTCTATTATTATCAAATTTTATTATCAAGTTCATGTGTGGTATCCTATATTATTATAACAGTATAAGAAAAAGCATTAAGCTCTGTCTGATAAAGAACTCCATTACAAGTAATAGTTTTGAAGCGCTTTTAATATTTATTAAAATTTACAAAATAAATTCACATATCAATATTTATCAATAATAATCCTAATGTTATTATTTTATTTTACTTTACTCTACTTTATTATTCTAGTTACTCCAAACTTTCTCAGGCTCCCATAAGCAGATAGCTATATACAACAAATTATGTTTATACTATAAATACCATATATATTCCGTTAACATTAAAAATACAAAAATTTAAGAAAAATTAAAATATGTAGATATTTAAAAATCAGATATTTACTGATTAAAAATTTGTTCTTATTCTATTCAATGGAAAAAAAGTTTTAAATTCTGAAAATTGTTTTAACCTAATTTAAAAACTTACAAGACTTATCTTTTCTGAAAAAAGTAAAGTAGTGTTTTATTTCTTGATTTATTGTTCAAGTGGTTTTTTATAGTTATTATAATATTTTTTAAATAAAATAAGAATTTTATGAATTTTTTAGACAAAATAATGATTTTGTAGACAGGTTTTGGACAATAAAATCTCACAAGTGTAACAACCATCTGATATCACCTAGAATTTTGTTTCGTATTGGGTTCCTATTATTCTGACAGTGGTCTTGTTTTGTCGCTTAGTAGATGTAGATAATAGGTCCCTGGATCTCTGAAATTAAACTTAAAGTTATTAGTTTACTCTGAAACTAAAGTTATTAATTTTATTATTTTGAAATTTAAAGCGTGTAATTTTTTATGCTTTATTTAATTTTATGATGGTAATATATTAATTCCATTTTTTTATTTATTAAAAATTTATCCTATTGTGAATGCTTGCTGATAAAAAGTATTTCCATTTAACTGAGTATTTGAGTGTGTATGAGTTGACAGCCTAAAACAATTTACATAATTTTATAGAACTTGAAATATGTTTTCACTTCATGTCCTAAAATAAAGGGAAACGCTATCTCAAAATGTCTTTCAAATTGTTAAATATTTTTAATGAAATAAATTCCTGATGAAGATCGCAACATAGCAATCGAAAACGTTCTGTTTCAGTAAGTTTTAACAAATTTACAAAATTTAAAGTTTGGATAGTCATAAACTATTGTTTTAAGGGATCCATAATATCCTCAACAAAAGTTTCTTGTTTATAGATATAAAACATTTTTTTAACATTCAAAAATTATAATAGTAAAGTCAGCTATATTAAACTTTTTATACTACTGTAAATAATTTTTCATTCAATTTTTATTACCCCACTATATATTTATAAATTTGTTCTTAATAATTTGTTAGTAGTTTTTTGAAAAATAAATAATACCCAAACTTAAAAAAGATTTTAGACATAAAATTTTACAATAGTTAAAATATTTAATGTAAGCTTACTTAAAATGAAGTAAGCCATTTACCTTTTGTATACAGTAGGTCCAGCTCAAAGTCTACCTTTTGAAATACGAGTATTTACACCTTAGAATACAGTTTGTTGTCCAATTGACTCTGATCTCTAGGCTTAGACCTGACAAAATATATATGCCTACATACCTTAGCCTAGGTAATATCACTTAATTATATTAGCCTAGATCAAAGGCATTTAGTTATTCAAATGAGTGATTATATTAATTTCTATATTAATTAAAACAACCTCTCACCACAAATTCAACAAATTTTATTTGACCTTATGTACATTTCGATTACAAAGTAATCATCTTCAGAGGTATTTTTACAAATAACAAATAAGTTACAAAGATGATTACTTTGTAATCAAAATGTACATAAGGTCAAATAAAATTTGTTGAATTTGTGGTGAGAGGTTGTTTTAATTAATATAAACATTTACACCACAGTTGCTTCAAGTTGTTGATAATAATTTCTGTCCAAATTGTTTGTTTACCTTTCATTTACTTCCAAAGTGTGTAAATTATTTTACTTAACTTTGTTACTATCTAACTTATAATTTATTTATTTTTCTTCAAATCTTAAATGTTTTTTTCTGAAAATATTTATTTCTTGCTTTAAAAGTCACCTAGTAAATTACTTTTACAACCAATGCAGTTTATTGCAATCTATAGTTAGATTAACATGATAGTTTATTACTTAATCTTTTATGCACTATTGCAAATTTAGTAAAGTGTTTTTTCACTATGTATATTTTAGATATTTCTTATATCATAATAAATAATTTATTTAAATTTAATCTTTTTAATACATGTAACACTTATATAATCTAACTTTTACAGTTACCATTATACGCAGATGCAGATTTTTCACTAATATGATGAACCTATACTTCTGTCCCAGCTGTTGCTGTTGATACATTTATATATACATTACAGGCCTTTACATTTACAGGTTCATGCATATACAGGGAAGTAAATATATGAGTATTCTCAATAGGGAGTTGAATGTAAATGTATGTATAGCAACAGCTAAGTCTAGATTATGGGGGCATATTTGTGTCTGCACATGCATATAATTGTATCTGGGACTGTTGTATGTTTGCATCTAATAAGACAGATTAATTTTTATTCTGATAAAAGAGGTAGTTATATTGGTTTATACCTGGTATTGTATATAGCCTATTAATTTATTTGGTTTATATTTAATTTTATTCAGAATATGATAATGATGCTATAATTTTCAGTAAAATATTTTCAGTATAAATTATGATTGCATATGGGAAGTTAACAAAGATTTTAAAGTTTATAGTAAATACCAGATGACTAATGAGTTGATCTTCAAATAGCTTAACATTAAAAAATACGAGATGCATTAGTAATCAAATATTTATATCATTTTAATATAATCATTTTATATGGAAATATAGTTAACTTTACAGTAAAAGTAAGTAACGTTAAGACATTTCTATTTTGTTATAGTTTTATCAACATTTTTATATGAATTAAAAATTAAAAGCTGTTTGATGTGTAATGTTATAAAACTAGATTTGAATATTAATTTAAAATTTAAGTTAATTATTGTTGCCAATTTTCTTAAAATCATTTAAAATAATACTCTTAATATTACAATTCATACAAATAAGGTACTTTCAGTCATATATTAAACACAATAGGTAATAATGCACTTATTAGTTAATCTTTTTGGCTTGTAGCTGCACCTCAGATAGCTGCACCAGCATCAGGAGATTGTACTTTTGAACTAGACGAATGTGGTTGGAGTAATGTAGTGTCACGTGAACGTGTTGATGATATCGACTGGGAGAGAGTTTCAGGACAATCTGTACGTACTGCAACCCATGATCACACACTTGGAACAGAAAAAGGTAATTCACACTTACCTAATGAAGTTTCTTGTATATAGCTTAATAACTACTTTTATAAATAGAATATTTTGTATTGGTCAAACTTATTTTCTTCTTTCTATCATTATTCTTCATAACTGCCAGCTTTATTGGAGTATTTGTTGCTTTTTACTATCATCATTTTCTTACAACTTCTGTTTTTATGTATTTTCTGCTTATTTACGTCTTTGTTCTCAAACCCCAATTTTCAGTGTGTATTTGCTACTTCTTTCTTATTAAACACTATAAACCCAGTGTCTTTGGTGTATCTCCTGTATTTTACTATCGTTATTCTATTTTTACACAAGTTCACGGGTTATATATATATATATATACAGTGGCGGTTTGTCCAAAAGGGCTCTGGGGCGCAGCTCTCCCAATTACAAAAATTAATTTTTAATTAATATTCATTTATCTTAAATTAGGTTAAGAAGAGCTTAGAATTATTTAAGTAATGTTAAAACCATAAAATATTTAGCAGTTGACGCACGAAATTAGCCGCAAGCTCCGCGCCTGGCTCACAGCAGAGAGCCCCAGACTAGTACATTGAGTGTGCATGGAATAAGCTGAAACAGCCAAAACCGTGCGGTGATGTCACTCAATGCGCGTGTTACGGGTGGCTTGGGATGGAGTCCCGTCGTCTTGCGCATGCGCTGAGAAATGACTAATCAGTGCTGCTGATTAGGAAGCAGCATTGTAGGCTTATTTGTAATGTTCTCACAAATAAATGTTGGTGCGTTTGACTCAAGTAAACAAATCAAATTTTATATTTAATAATAATATGCGTTTATGAAACTACTATATTAAACTCATTTTAAAGAATAATATTTATGTACTAGATAAGTATTGTTTCCATTTATAGATCCTTTAATGCGCATACACAGTGGACTAATATACTCTTAAAAGTAAAACATGATTCACACTACTCGTTGAGTACTCGATGCTTTAGCAACCAATAGGCGATCACTTAACTACCCAACCTTACAACATTTCGTAAATCACACCGTAATACGTCTATTAGTTATAGCAATGTTAATATATTAATCAATAAGTATAACTTAATAAAAGTTGTAGGTGCTTAGAATATAAAACGAGTGAAATGGGTATCAAATTTCAAAATTTTCTCCGCACGTCGTAAATCTGGGGAGACCCCTTGTCATGAGCCCCACCAATGTAATTGGGCAGGAGCCGCCACTGTATATATATATATATATATATATATATATATATATATATATATATAAGTTATATGAACAATTTATGTCAACCTTTCGTAATAAAATGCGTGCTAGGAAATTTCCTGCTTACGCAGCTTTTGTATTATATGGGTGGTGAGAAATGAGCCCAAGCAGTGTGTAACTCGCCTCTGTATCGAACAGACGTCTTCCACTCCAATTGAGTGCATATCAATTGAATTGTTTTATTAAGTAATTTATGTAACAGTTTTATAAATTAATTGTTATTAAATTCAATAAAGGTTTATAAAAATAAAAATCATTTTTAAAAACCTTTCCAGCTTAATATAACACGTAACTGGCGCAGTCGGTAGGACATCTCGGGAGAATTAATGAACATAATTTTTATCGAGTTCAATCGTTAACCGAGATACTGTAAAAACTCGATTCATTACAGAGCGAGTATCTGTAACGGTATCAAGAAAACTTTAGTAGAGTGAATATCTACAAAAACTTAATAGAGTGCATATTTATTAAGAGCACGAGTGAATATCTTGTAAGTGAAAAGTGAAAAGTGAAAATTTGTTCAATGAGCAAAGTATTTTGGATCAACTTGTAAGTAGATCTTAAGAAGTACAATTAAGAAAAGTAGAGTAATTACTTTTTATATTATTTCATATCATTGATTTTAATTTTTATTATTTTAAAGAAAATAATATTTTAAAATGGCAACGCCAACATTAAATAAGGAATATCTTGACATTATTCCTGAGTATAATGGAGAGCCCACTATGCTCAATAGATTTATATCAGTATGTGATAAAATAGTCAGTAAGTTTTATGTATCTGAAAATCCAGAAGACTTTCAGAACGAATACCTATTTTCTTCTATACTAGCTAAGTTAAAAGGCCAAGCATTAGAAATGGTAGTAATTTCAAATTCTTATAATTGGTATGAGATTAAAAAAATATTGTTAACCAGCTATTCAGACAAAAGAGATTGCTTTACTTTAAATTTAGAAATGGCCGAATTAAAACAAGAAAATAATGAATCACCCTTTAAGTTTTACGAAAGAATTCAAAAATTATTAAATTTGCAAATCTCATTTTTTATTAATAAAGAGCCTCAAAGACAATTGGCCAAAGATGTTTTAATAGAGTATGTGCAGAAATTAGGGTTAAGAGTTCTCCTTAGGGGTTTACATGAACCCATAGGATCGCTAACGCGCACGAAAAATCCAGACTCTCTTAGCGAAGCACTTAACATGCTTACAAATGATTTTCAATTTAAAAATAACAAATTATTCCAAAATATTAAACAGAACATCCCACCTAGAGTCCCACAATACCCTAACAATAACCCTAACAAATTTGCTAAACCTAACTCATACGTACAACAAAATCAACAACATAGACAATCCAATAATTACACACCACTAAAAGTTCATCAAAAATTTGAACTAGAACCAATGAGCATTTCCACACGTCAAACAGGGAACACAATTAGACAAAATAGACTTTATCAGATGACAGGGAAACCAATAGAAGAAGAGAATTACGATCAAACTATGAACCGATTGACTGAACAGATGACTGACTCTTATCTGACCGAACAAACGGATTATGAACCGCAAGAGGACCCTGACAGCTACATAGACTTTGATAATTCAATGCAAGAGGAAAACGCATGTGGATTCACTCAAGAGGACAATCACACCCAAAATCATTTTTTAGGACTGACCACAATAAAAAGACATTTTCCATAATGCATATCGAAGACGACACAAATGAACTACCATACATCCACGATCCCAATACTAACCTAAAGATGCTGATTGACACTGGAATCACGAGATCATTTATAAAAAAATCAATAGCTTTCCAATTTTTCAAAAACACCCTAAAACAAGAACCATTTGAAGTGAGTACAGCTCATGGAGTATCAAAAGAAAATTACAGTTGTACACTACCACTTTTAGGAAAAGAAAAAAACAAATTCTATTTATTTGATTTCCATAAAGATTTCGACTTACTCCTTGGATTAGATAACATAAAAGAATTAAAAATTAACTTAAATTTTTTGTAAATGATAAATTAATATTTCGCAATAAACAAATTCCGATTAAATATTTTAACACAGAAGAACAAAATAATAATAATAATAATAATAAAGGCGTATGTCAGGAACAGAACGCAAAAAAGGGAACAAGTTATGTTATACAAGCCCACACTAGCCAAACGATTAAATTTAGAATACAAAATATTCAAGATGGAGAAGGACTCTTACCATACAAACACTTAAATGGATTAGAAATTCCGCAGTGTATAGTCTCAGTAAACAAGGGAGAAGCCTATTGCCCTATTATAAACAATACAGAAGAAAATGTAAAATTAACAGTGAATGAACCATTAGAATTAAAATCTTTAGAAGAATACAATATCCTTGAACCTGATATAATGCAAACAAACACTAATTTCAATTTGTTAGATTATAAACAAAAAAAATCGAGAAGGAAAAATTTAGATTTATCAAAATTTAGGATGGAAATATGAACTTAGTGGAAAAATCCGCTATAACAAGTTTAATACAAGATTATGCAGATTTATTTCATATTGAGGGAAATGATTTAACTTTTACCAACCAAATAAAACATGTTATTAGGACTACTGATGAAATTCCCGTATACTCTAGAAATTATAGATATCCAGAGATTTACAAAAATGAAATTAATAAACAAACTGAGGACATGCTTAAACAAGGAATTATTAGACCTTCGAATTCTCCATGGACCTCTCCTGTCTGGATTGTACCCAAAAAACAAGACGCTTCTGGCAAAAGAAAATTTCGATTAGTAATAGATTTTAGAGGATTAAACAAAAAAAAACAATTGACGATAAATTTCCCTTGCCAAACATTACAGACATATTAGATAAATTAGTACGATCCCAGTATTTTACAACTTTAGATCCAGCCTCAGGATTTCACCAAGTAGAGATGGAAAAAAATAGCATAGAAAAAACAGCGTTTTCAACGGAAACAGGACACTACGAATTTTTAAGAATGCCCTTTAGACTAAAGAATAGCCCCCCTACATTTCAAAGAATTATGAACAATATTCTGAGAGGCATCCAAAGTGAAACATGCTTAGTTTATTTAGATGCCATTATAATTTATTCCACTAGCCTTCAGAAACATATAGGAAGACTTAAAGATGTTTTTGACAGGTTACGCAAAGCAAACTTTAAAGTACAGCTGGATAAAACAGAATTTTTAAGAAAAGAAGTAGCATATTTAGGACATGTTGTGACACCTAAAGGAGTAAAACCCAATTCCCAAAAATATTAGCAATAAAGGACTACCTAATACCAAAGACTACCAAACAAATTAAAGGATTTTTAGGACTATTAGGCTATTATCGAAAATGTATTAAAAACTTCGCCAAAATAACAAAACCATTTACTAATTGTTTGAAGAAGAATGCGAAAATAAATATCGAAAATCCCGACTTTATAGAATGCTTTGAAACATGTAAAAATATATTAACAAATGAGCCACTTCTACAATACCCAGATTTCGAAAAAGAATTTATTTTAACGACAGATGCTAGCAACTATGCATTGGGAGCAATTTTAAGCCAGGACAAAAATGGAAAAGATGACTTTTATGAGAAATTTGCATCATGCATAGCCAAAAATTTCAAGCAAACTGAACTAAATTTAGTTAAGTGTAACAATAAACTGTTAGATCTAACTTCAGAAGAAGACACTTTGGAGACAATAAGTAGTTATCATGTTAGCAAAACTAATCACCGTGGGATACAGGAAACATACAAACAAATCAAGCGTGGATATTATTGGCCTAATTTAAAATCACTCATTCAAAATTTCATAAACCAATGTGAGATATGCCAAAGAACTAAATACGACAGAATTCCCTTACAGCTAGAAATGAATCTGACACCTACAACTGCCAGACCATTTCAAATAATTCACGTCGACACAATATCTCTGCAGAAAAATTGTTTTATCAGCATAGTTGACGCTTTCTCACGATACGGTCAAGCTTATCGCTTGGGAAGCTCTCAAGCTACAGAGATCGCGGACAAGTTATTAGATTACTTCACACATTTCTGCTTACCAACAGTTATTATCTCAGAATGGAACAGAGTTTAATAACAGAGTTGTAAAAGAAATATTAGACCTGCATAAAATAAAAATTCATTTTATAAGCACACAAAACCACCAGTCAAACGGATTATGTGAAAGATTTCATTCTACTTTAGTAGAACACATAAGGCTGTTAAATAATCAAGTCGAATTCAAAAAGGACAGTATAATTAAAAAAGTTAAATATGCTATAATAGCTTATAACAATAGCATACATTCAGTCACGAAATTAACGCCGTGCAAAGTCTTATTTGGACACATAAACTCAAACACACTATTAGATATAGATTTTGAAAAACAGATTGTAAATGACTACGTTTTAAACCGTAAGGAAAAAACAAAAATACTCTATGAAAACATTAGAAATACTAATCAAAAAATTAAAGAAAAAGTTTTAGAAAAAAGAAATATAAACAAATAACCACTTCCAGAAATACCATCTGAAGTTTATATAAAGTCAATTCAGAAGCAAAGCAAAACGAAAAATAGATATAGCAAGGAAGAAATAGCTTCAATAAATAAAGAAAGAAAAACTGGAAAAATAAAGCCTAGACATCATAACACAAAAGAAAAACTACATTTGTCGAAAAGTAAAAGGCCTAAGAAGATAAAAAATGTAATTAATGACAAAAATCCTTCTTGTTCATATTCAACACAACCAAATTAAAATCCCTACCATACCTTTGTCCACTAATTCTATGCAAGAAACTTTATTAAACTTTTAAACAACATTGTTTCTATTAATTGTATGTGTTACAAACTTTTGTATTTAATTAAATGATATGTAACTAATTATGGTAATAAATATTGTTAATTATTTGAAATATGTTAATCACAGTAAAAAAAAATATAATTGAAGAAAATTAGAAACTATACTCTTAAGAGATAACAAAAAAAGAATTCTTATAAAAAGACTATGATCCTTTATCAAATCTATAACAGGCAACTTGAATGTAAATGATGGTAAAAATTATGAAAAATTATATAAAACTTTTATTGTATCAATGAAAATTTTGTAGAATTAAAAAAGAAGTCAAGTATTGTGAATTATAATGAAAATTACTTTGTTGAATTAGAAAACACGATTAGAGTTAATTATAAATTAGATTCTGATAACAATTGTATATGTTATAAACATGTTGTATCTATCCTATGATAGAGAAGACTCATTATAAATTGTATTAATCAATTCCAAATACTTTTGCTCAGTTGAATTATAATGAACAGCAAATTAGACTGTAAAATGCCCATCATCAAAAATAATAACGCCTACAAACTACAAGTATACTGCGTTGGAAATCACAGACAACCCATTTAACTGGATCCCGGAGATCAACCTTCTCCAGTGAAGAGGACTTCAACCGATGCCGAAAATTGCCCTTTACGGAGGCCTATTCAGCAGCTTTGTATACCTCGCCCTCATGAAAGTGATGAAGAGGACTTCAACCGATGTCGAAACTTCGCCAACCCCCAAAGTTTTCTTTAGGGATGGAGGAGTTATATGAACGATTTATGTGAACCTTTCATAATAAAATGCGTGCTAGGAAATTTCCTGCTTACGCAGCATTTGTATTATCTAGGTGGTGAGAACAGAGCCCAGCAGTGTGTAACTCGCCTCTGTATCGAACAGACGTCTTCCACTCCAATTGAGTGCATATCAATTGAATTGTTTTATCAAGTAATTTATGTAACAGTTTTCTAAATTAATTGTTATTAAATTCAATAAAGGTTTATAAAAATAAAAATCATTTTTAAAAACCTTTCCCGCTTAATATAACACGTAACTTATATATATGTTGACTTGAAGTATAATATTTTTAAATAAATAAAACCTCTAAACCACAAATAACATTTTATTTAAACCTTATGTACATTTCGATTGCCCAGCAATCATCAAAGAGTTTTAAATACCTCTGAAGATGATTGCTGGGCAATCGAAATGTACATAAGGTTTAAATAAAATGTTATTTGTGGTTTAGAGGTTTTATTTATTTAAAAATAAACATTACGCCACAGTTGCTTCATATAGTTATTGAAGTATAATAGTTGCATCCACCTTTAGTTTTGTTGTTATAGTTTCTTTTAGTTGTTATTTTCCATCTAATTGCCTTGCTTCTTCTTTTTATAATTATTTTATTTCAGCTTTAGTCTTCTTGATGTTTTTTAATCTTCTTTAATTATTAATCACTTGAAACACAATTTTCCAGTTTTTATATGGTATAGCTTTCTTTTAATACTACTTAAGTTTCCTTAGTGTATTTATTGCTGGTTTCTGTATCATTAAATTTTGTTTGTACCATCTCCTATTTTCATCCTTTAATTTTGTTCCCTTTATTTTTATGTTTTTTATTCTGATTACATGACTGTCCTACTTTTCTGTCATTTCAGTAATACATTTAATCTAATCTAGCACTTCCTGTTCTTTCCATTTCTGAACCTATTTTCCTTGATATTCTGTATGAACATGTTAATGATAAAATATAAGATATTGCAAAAGTTTTGACAGAGAAAGATTGTTTAATTTGATAATATAGTCGCAATTGATGGGTGAATAAAAATTAGATCTATGGGTACTTCTTGGTTCAAAAGAGATGAATCAAACACAAGATAAAGATATGAATGAAAGCAAACTACAAAATAATATAATTGATTTATTTGTTTATGTATTAACAACTAGTATTTGAGATAATTGAGTTTACATCTTGGTGTAGGTTATTTGATGACATTAGCTAGAAGCACAGTTCAGAGGCCTGGAAGTAGAGCCTGGTTTACATCTCGTGATTTGAAGGCAGCTAGTGTTGCTCCACGATGTATTTCTTTTTGGTACAGTATGACTTAGAATTTCAGCCTTGTGTCAGCAATTAATGTAATAGTTAATTGATTTAGCAATACTTTAAAAAATGTTAATTTTATTTATCTATTTTTTTCCAAGTAATTGTGGTATTAAAATTTATCATATGCTTAATATATTAATTTATGTAATAAATAACAGAATTAACAGAGTAATTAAAACTAGAAAAACTAATAATGAACTTGAAAATTTTTTTTTAATATTTGATTTTGAGCATGAGTATAGAAATTAACTGAATTTGACTAAGGTAATTAACTGACTATGAGTTTGATATCAAATAATGGACTATTGTGTTTTTTAAAGTGTAATAATCATGTCAATGGAAGAACACTTACAAAAAATGTTTTCCAAGATTAATATATTTAAAAATTATTCTGGAAAATAATAACTTTGAATTGAGTAATAATGTTTAAAAAATAATGAAAGAAATCTATTTCAAATGCAATAAATACAACTACTGTTTAACGTTTTAGGGATTGAAATGTTTTAAAACTTTGTAGATAATTTCCTTCCACCTTTATATGAAGTTTTCAATTTATGATAATTATTAACTGCATAGATAGTTTTTCTATCAAGAGATCAATAATTCATGACTTAATATCAATATAATGGCTTAATTTTAAAAATTGTTAAAGATTGATCTTAAATGAAATAAAAGAAACTAATATTGCTTTCGTTGCAGTAGAACCAAGCTGTTCAAATAAATAGTCTCAAAAGATTTAATTAAATTATTTTTTCAGAAAAGCAGCTTTGGTTTGATTGTTTAAGGACACACGTTTTTATATTTGTTTTTCAAATAATTGTGAACATGCCTGTCCAGAGAAGTTTTGGGCCCTGGATAAACATACTTAATTTTTTACTAGCCAACACCCACCTTTAGCAGTTAAGCCATTTGGCGACACGCTGACCAGTAGAGATGGGCCTCCCTGGAGATGGGACTGTTGTAATCCTGGGCCCAGTCCAGGGCTGTGAAATCATTAAGGTTTTCGGCATTCATAAGTTCACCACCACACAGTAGACACTCCATGGTCGATAGCACATGAATGCGGACGGTGGAGGTGCGCAGCAAGGTAATCATGACCGGTCTTCAATCTGAAAGCTGCAACGCTAACAGATCGGGGCAAGTTTTGGTCAATTGGTCTACTTGTCACAAGACTTTCCTACCGTTTTCCTGCTGAGAGCTCCCTCAATCAACCATGATTCCAATTTTTGGTGGAATGTAGTGAACTCAGATGTTCGGGCTGAGGGAGGTTTGTTCCCTGCTTGGCTAGTTGATCAGCCTTTTCATTGCCCATGATGTTTACATGGCTTGTTATCCAATGGAAATTAAGTACCCACCTGGTATTTATGAAAGCATTTAGTTTTCTTCTACATTCTATGGTTCTATTACAGTCGTTCGATGAGTTCTCAGAGAGGTTCATGATGGCGGTCTTAGAGTCAACAAGGAAAACGACCTTACCCGAAGGAGTCAGGTTCTCAAGTTCAATTGCTGCAGCATATATGGCAGTTACCTCACCGACATAGTTGTATAAGCTCACCTTTAGAATTTTGGTGGAGAGTAAGAAAAGTTGGAACGTCGTTTTAAATATGTTTACGATCATAGCATTATGCTCTGCCCATTTTTAAAGTCTCAGCAAAGCACTGTTCATACACTTCTGCAGAGCAATGATGTTACTGCTGCTGGCCCACAAGAGAAGATCGTCAGCATACAACAGGGCCTGGATACCAGGTATGGCATGCATGGTGCTTATGACGTCATTTATCATAAGGTCGAACAATGTACATGAAATTACTGCCTTGGGGTATGTCTTGCCTCTGGATATGAAATTTTGATGGACTGTTAGGAAACTTGACTTGGATTTCTCTGTGGGACAGGAAGGCTTAATCCAGTTCAAGAGGTTGCCAAATATCCCATATTCTAACAGTTTGTGGGTGAGCATTGTATCATAAGCAGCCTTAAGGTCTACCAGGACTGCTAATGTTGACATCTTCCTAATGAAGCCGTCTTTAAAATGTTGAGTGAAATTCACAACAAGGTTTATAGTGCCTCTATACTTTCTAAAGCCTGCTTGGGCATCATCAATTATTTTGCGTGACTCCAAATACTGTGTAAGTCGGTTATTTATCATTCTCTCAGCAACTTTGCTGCAAGCGCTGGTGAGAGATACTGGTCTGCAGCTCTCAGCTACACTTGCTTGTTTTACAGCTAGGAATTATTTCTGCCTTTCACCATTGTTGTGGAACATGCATTCTCCAAGTGAGATTGATGACAGCAACGAAGACAAGTTTTACATTGTTTCCAAGGTTTTATAGGAATTCTGGGAGGACTCCATCCATTCCTGCTGCTATCCCATTTTTTATCTGTAAAAGGGCCAAATCCAGTTAAGCAATTGCGAAGTCAAGTGCAAAGAGCCTGTGGCACTCTTCATCAAGACATAGGTTTTTTGGATGTTTTTTAAAGGGATTTTGCAATTCTTCTATCACAGAGTATGCGACTGGTATTGGCGAAGTGTTTACATTTGCAATGTCTCTCGCATCACTGAGAGTTTTATTACCACAGATGAGGGGCTGGAGTTGGTTTTGTGCAGAATCATTATTAAGGCGGGAGATATACCTGTAGGCCTTAGCACCATCTTTCCTAAAGTCCAGCTTGCATATAAAGTTTCTAAAGGCAGTTCGCTTCGAGCTTTTTATTTTTTGGTTTATTTTTTCCTGCCTCTTTTTTAGTAAGATAAGATCTTTCTTTAAATTTGACTTTTCTGCTTTATACCTAGCATTATCACGGTTTTTTTAAGGTATGTCAGAGTCGCATTCCAAAAAGGTTTATATTGCCTGACTTGACCTCGAGGTATTGATTTTTGAGCGCATTCCAGGAGAGCAGATTTGAAGTTGCTAATGGTTGACTCTGGCAATTCAGTAATTAGAGCTAGGTTCAACAATTTGTTTGTAAGTACCTTGAACCTAATCCAATTTGCTTTTCTGATGTTCCATCTCGGAGCCCACAAATTTCTATATGCTGCTTTGAAGGTGGTTGTCTTAATTAATAGTGCTCTGTGGCCATAGCTTCCAGAGTCTTCCAGCAAATTTACTTTTGTCTTGTTTGAGATATTAGGATTCACCAGCACAAGGTCGGGTCTAGATAATTGACCGGCGAAAAATAAAAAGGTAGGAGGGTTCTTTTAACTTCCTGGAGGTTGCTGTCAATCATTTCTTTGAGGCACCTTCCCACTGCTATTAGTCTTCGGTTTCCCCATAGTGGAGATGGACTATTAAAGTCTCCTACAAGGATAGTGTTTGGTTGTATGACTCCTTCAATGGTTTCATAAGCAGGCAAATTTCCTGGTGGGTTATGCAAATCAATTATACTGAAATGTTGCCGGTTCTTCCAAAAGTCAACTGCGACTGCTTCCAGCTTATCACTCATTTCCATTTTATACAAGATCTGAGGTTTTGCAAGGATTGAATTTTTACGGCCAATGAGGACATCAGAGGCCACCTGTCTTGAACATTTCAGTACAGTGGTACTGTAGTCGTCAATATGGTAAAAATTCTGGGGTCTCAGTTGCAACCCCTGTTTCAGTGGTAAAATATATATTCACGTTGAAATGTACAACCCTCTGTTTAAATTGTAGGAATTTTACATTATTAAGGCCTCCAGCATTCCAAAAAATAATGCGGCGGTCTATGTCGAAGCCCTAAGAAGAGCTGTTTTTTGTAAGGTTATTCACCATCTTGAAGTCAGCTCATTTACAGGCGATACCTTGTACAGATCGTTTAGATTATGCAGGGGGCACCGCTAGCATCTGTATCACCCCTTAAAAATGAGATAAATATTATCTGGATAAACATGAGTCTGAGCCTCTTAATTATTTCCAATGTAGGCCTATAGAACCCTCTAATTTGCATTACATTATTATAAATAAATTATTGCTACAGTATTATGAAATACAAATAAAACCACATTTGTTGTGAAGTGAAGGGATGTAATTAGTGTGACATAATGTTGTTAAAGTACTGAAATAAATGTAACATAAAAATAATTTTGTTAAATAATTACTTTTCTAGCTTTTTTGTTTGCAAAGTCTTCAATAATATTACTAAAATCGACATATCAGGAAAGATCAGCTTCCATTACAAGAGTTGTTATTCCAGATTTCAGTTGTTTTTATCTCTTTTATGGATCTCGTAAGTAATTATTACTTGTAAATAATTACAAGTAATTATTTTTCGCAGTAAAAATTCCAACCCAGCCAGACCCAGCCGGGCCCACCGGGCCTCTCCAGATTCAGGGCTCCTGGGCATTTTCCCTCTTGTACCCCTTCTGGGCAAGCCTGATTTTGAACATACAAAATTCTACCTTTAATTTTGTATCAACATTATGAAAATCTGAGTTACAATAAATAAAATTGTACATGAGTAATAAAAAAATAATAAGTAAGCCTGCATTAGTTTCATGATTACTTGTATTATGTAAGAACCTTATATTGTTTCACTTGTAATCTTTTTCAGGTTTATTATGAATGAACCATTTATAGATCAAATAGGTCCTAGTTTGGGTGCTCTATCTATTTATACAAAGAATATGGATAAAGACAGTATTTCAGAAATGAAACCCATTTGGAGATTATATAACCACCAAGGACCTGAATGGCAATATGCTCAAGCTCTTGTACAAAATTCAAATGATATGGTACAATAATTATATATTATTGTTTTAGTTGAATGTAAAAATTTAGTAACTGTACAACAAAAGGTTTGAATGGTGTGTCACAACATTAGCTACAAAAATGTTAGTTTCAGACCTATAACAAAATTATTTTGATAATTTTTTTTTTTGAAAAATTGTTAGTATAATTTATTTTAATTCTTTTTAAATAATATTTACAAAAATATATGCCATTTCACACTTCACAATTTCTAGTAAATTTTCATTAACTAGCTTTCTTGTAAGGTACAATTGAGTTTAAATTAATTTCCCTATATCCTGGAGACTTGAAACTTTCTACAAAAATTTGTATTAATTATTTCGCTTAAATAATTACTTATTTTTTGTGCAGTATAAATTTTGTTATTGAATTTATTCCTCAAACTATCAGTTATTTTTTCTGTAATGCTAAGGAATTTTTTTGTCCTAGGTATAGGTTTTTTTAAAAATACTTTTATCAAGAGTAAATATATCATATTATATTTTAGAAAACAAGGAATAACACAATTATAGGGTTAGGTCTGTAGGTATTATATGAAATTTTAATTTCAATATATATTTTTCATATACACCAAAAATTCAAACTGCCATATATTCCCCATAATGACAAGAGCAAGTATTTTTAGACAGAAATTCTAAAATATACATTTTGTGCTGAATGCTGTGACAAAAAGAATAATATCTAGTTAATATATTTGACCGTTGAAAGAAAATTTTATATAAAGCATTTCATGACTGTTGCCCATTTGTTTTTAACTAAAAGTCTGTGCTTATGATAAGTCCAAGTTCACTAGAGTTCCTTTAACACTGGAAATTAGTTCTAGTAACAAATCACATAAATCACTCAAGCGATCAAGGTAATTTTTATTAGACAGCTTGTAGTAGGATGTAATAACATTTTATAAAACACTATAAAAACAAAACAATAACAAAGAATATCAATCGGCAAATGCCAATTAGGTGATAACAATATCTTCATATAAACTGTATGCTGTGCAAAAAAGCAAAAAAATGTGTTTAGTCTAAACTAAAGATAAAAAAAGCTACTACAGTTGGTATAAATAAATATTTATACTTGATATGGATTTTTCTATATTAAATGGTTACCATATTGAATTTTCTTTGTATAAAAGTAAACGTTGGTGTTTACCCTTATAAATGCACTCTATAGTGAGTGTTACCATTTGAATTAGGTCTTAAATGCAATGATATTTAACTTTTGCCACTTTGAGGGTTAAATCAACTTCCCACATGTGTAGAAACTTATAACTACGTACATAATTTAGTTGATACATCCCAAAAAGCAGTGTAATATTGATCATAAAAATACTAAGAAAAAAGAGTTTGAGAGCAAAGTCATAAAAGTTGTAAGATGCATTATAAACGTGAGGTATATGGGTTAATATACTGCTCAACCGAGTAAACACTGCTGCTGAAGAGTTAAACAGTAGCATACAATAGTCCACATGTTTTTGGCGTTCAATATTTACTCGGTCGAGTAGTATTCCCCTCTTTGACCACAATATTTACTCGGTCCAGTAGTATAACCCCTCTTTGACCACAATATTTACTCGGTCCAGTAGTATTCCCTTCTTTGACCACAATATTTACTCGGTCCAGTAGTATTCCTCTCTTTGACCACAATGTTTACTCGGTCCAGTAGTATTCCCCTCTTTGACCACAATATTTACTCGGTCCAGTAGTATTCCCCTCTTTGACCACAATATTTACTCGGTCCAGTAGTATTCCCTTCTTTGACCACAATATTTACTCGGTCCAGTAGTATTCCCCTCTTTGACCACAATATTTATTCGGTCCAGTAGTATTCCCCTCTTTGACCACAATATTTACTATGTTTAGTAGTATTCCCCTCTTTGACCACAATATTTACTCGGTCCAGTAGTATTCCCCTCTTTGACCACAATATTTACTCGGTCCAGTAGTATTCCCCTCTTTGACCACAATGTTTACTCGGTCCAGTAGTATTCCCCTCTTTGACCACAATATTTACTCGGTCCAGTAGTATTCCCCTCTTTGACCACAATGTTTACTCGGTCCAGTAGTATTCCCCTCTTTGACCACAATATTTACTCGGTCCAGTAGTATTCCCCTCTTTGACCACAATGTTTACTCGGTCCAGTAGTATTCCCCTCTTTGACCACAATATTTACTCGGTCCAGTACCACAATATTTACTATGTTTAGTAGTATTCCCCTCTTTGACCACAATATTTACTCGGTCCAGTAGTATTCCCCTCTTTGACCACAATATTTACTCGTTCCAGTAGTATTCTCCTCTTTGACCACAATATTTACTCGGTCCAGTAGTATTCCCCTCTTTGACCACAATGTTTACTCGGTCCAGTAGTATTCCCCTCTTTGACCACAATATTTACTCGGTCCAGTACCACAATATTTACTATGTTTAGTAGTATTCCCCTCTTTGACCACAATATTTACTCGGTCCAGTAGTATTCCCCTCTTTGACCACAATATTTACTCAGTCCAGTAGTATTCGCCTCTTTGACCACAATATTTACTCGGTCCAGTAGTATTCCCCTCTTTGACCACAATATTTACTCGGTCCAGTAGTATTCCCCTCTTTGACCACAATATTTACTCGGTCCAGTAGTATTCCCCTCTTTGACCACAATATTTACTCGGTCCAGTAGTATTCCCCTCTTTGACCACAATATTTACTCGTTCCAGTAGTATTCCCCTCTTTGACCACAATATTTACTCGGTCCAGTAGTATTCCCCTCTTTGACCACAATGTTTACTCGGTCCAGTAGTATTCCCCTGTTTGACCACAATATTTACTCTGTCCAGTAGTATCCCCTCTTTGACCACAATATTTACTCGTTCCAGTAGTATTCCCCTCTTTGACCACAATATTTATTCGGTCCAGTAGTATTCCCCTCTTTGACCACAATATTTACTATGTTTAATAGTAGTCCCCTCTTTGACCACAATATTTACTCGGTCCAGTAGTATTCCCCTCTTTGACCACAATGTTTACTCGGTCCAGTAGTATTCCCCTCTTTGACCACAATATTTACTCGGTCCAGTAGTATTCCCCTCTTTGACCACAATATTTACTCGGTCCAGTAGTATTCCCCTCTTTGACCACAATATTTACTCGTTCCAGTAGTATTCCCCTCTTTGACCACAATATTTACTCGGTCCAGTAGTATTCCCCTCTTTGACCACAATATTTACTCGTTCCAGCAGTATTCTCCTCTTTAACCACAATATTTACTCGGTCCAGTAGTATTCCCCTCTTTGACCACAATGTTTACTCGGTCCAGTAGTATTCCCCTCTTTGACCACAATATTTACTCGGTCCAGTACCACAATATTTACTATGTTTAGTAGTATTCCCCTCTTTGACCACAATATTTACTCGGTCCAGTAGTATTCCCCTCTTTGACCACAATATTTACTCGGTCCAGTACCACAATATTTACTATGTTTAGTAGTATTCCCCTCTTTGACCACAATATTTACTCGGTCCAGTAGTATTCCCCTCTTTGACCACAATATTTACTCGGTCCAGTAGTATTCCCCTCTTTGACCACAATTTTTACTATGTTTAGTAGTATTTTTGGAAAAAAGATATAATGATTTCCTTTGTAAGAATAATCATACAAGACTAAAATTCACAAATAACTATTAAAATACAATTTTTTTAAGCACCATTTTTTTAAGAATTAAACACTATAAAGATAATTTTCCCTACATCCATATAGGTACATAAACTCAAACAGATTCATATGCCCAGAAGGAGTGTTCAGTTTTTAAAATTAAGTGAAATTTAATATATTTTAATCATGAGTTTTATTAAATGTAAAAATAATTATAAAATTCAAAATGAAAAAACTTGGGATGCATGCATAGATAGTTTATCAATTAATAATGTTTTAAATTATTGATACATGGTATACTTCAGCTACTTGCCTAAATTCTTACAATTATCTGTGTAAGCGTTCTAAGTTTATTTTCGTTTTTAATTTTATAAGTGTTTTCACATCTAAAATTCACTAATAAAATCTATTATATTAGTCATAATATTAAAGTATTAGGACACAATATATATATATATATATATATATATATATATATATATATATATATATATATTAAAACAACATTATTCAAATACAAGAATATTTATTAATTTATATCCATTCTTGTATTTGAATAACCTATGTTGTTTTAAATTATTAAACAAGAAAAAGTATTTTATATTTATATATATATATATATATATATATATATATATATATATATATATATATATATAAGATTATGATCTGAATCGATGAAGATAGCCATGCACTGCATGCAACAAATTTCCTCCACCTTAAAATATAAAATTAATACAATTTATACAACTCTGCATAATGTAATCGGTTATGGAGTTGGAGTATGTGCAGGAGAGTACATTATCAATAAAATCCTAAGGACTTCTGCTGATACTATTTACAAACCAAATATTCCATCTTATGATTGTTAGTCATTCACAATGTTAAAGACATGCAGTGTCAAATGACTATAAAAAAACATTCAATTTTTGAAAACATCCTTAAATTTACTTTTTTTAGTATGGGTCGGCAATCCAAGACTATCAATGAGTACAGACGGACCAAGCTCAAGGTAACCATCACATCACATCATATCTCATTCAACACAAAATGCATCACACACAACATAACACCAAAATATGCACACATTAAAATTAAATCAAACAGTACATCAGCACAAAAACAATAAAGAAAGCACAAAGGCTATACATTCAAAACTACATTAAAAGGTTATACACACCAAAAGACATACTTAATATCAAACTTTACTACCTACACCAAGATCTCACACAAATACTACACTATACTGAACTCGAAAACATCATACAATTCATAAATGAACAAACACTCTAAATAAAACAACAACTATTAAAAAATATACATAACTTCAAAATTAACAAACTCAAACATCTGAAACAAACAAAAATTAACACCAGACATACATTTCACAAACCTACTTTTAATACACACAAAATAAAATTCAACAAAGAAGAAATGTATTTACTTAACAAAGGACTCAAACACAATTTACGTAACATAAATAAAGCAACACAAAATGCTCACTAACAAATTACTTGACTTTGAAACAGCGATACTATTTACAGACACCAACGACCAAGAATACCTCAGACAAAACACAATACGAACTTTAAACAAAATAAAAAAACACATCACAAAAACAATGAAACAAAAACATTAAACTCAATAAAACACAAACAATGACAACATAACCTAAAACTCAAAAAGCAGACAAAGGAAACATCACTGTTATTATACACGACACATAATAAACAAAGAACAAAAACAACACTTTACACAAATTAAACCACAAGCACCAACACTCTACCTTGCCTAAAATACACATACAAAATATACAAATACACCCACTAATAAATAACACATCAGCACTCTGACATCATATTTCATAACCATACTGGCCTAAAAAATAATATAGACCTTACACACACAAAAACGGATACAAATACACCTTAATAGACAACATAATGTGCAAAAAACAATGCACACATAATACAACAAAAAACAATAGCACACAAACACAAAAATACATAACACTTACACATCACAAAAAATAGCTTCCTCGTTCCACAAACTTAAATACAAAGTAGCATTCACACACACAATTGAAAAACACCTACACAGTTCAAAAACACACCAGGATAACACGACAGGGCAGGCATATATAAGATTACATGCAACAACTGTCTCAGCTTTTACATAGGACAAACAGGGAGAACATTTACCACAAGGTGCAACAAACATAAAAAACAAATAAGTAAGACACAACCCAAATCAAATTTCGCCATACACATGCAAAAACACTACACTGACAGACTGACATAGACACCAATCTAAAAATCCTACACTACATCAAAAAAGCGACAAACCTAACGCAGTAGAAAACTATGAGATATATAAACACCATAAATACTATCCACAACTCATTCTAAATGACAAAATAGACTCACAATTAAATACTATATTTGAGCACATAATAAACAACTACGCCTGAGCAACAGTCTTGTCTGTGACTCATAGCATTGACTAATGTGCAGACCTAGCCTGAAAGACGTCTGCTGAATAAATCATTAAGTAATGATTTCTGGCCAAGTTAATGCAAACAAGTTAAATCTTTAAAATAATTAATTAGTGAATACAAAATAATTGTAAAACAGAAGTCAAACTGCCTCTGTAACAAGATGAATGTAAAGAAATATTCATCATTATTTTTTCATTACATACAAATCCTCTCATGGAATTTCTAAATAAGTGATTTAAAACGTTAGTTGTAATAAGTATTTATCATTATATATTTTTAGTCAACTCTATTGATTAAATAAAAGCTGTTTATTTAACCAACTATGTTTAATATTTTATTTTCTGTTTTAGATAATTGTTGAAGGAATCTGGGGGTCCAGTCGAGCCAATGGATTCATTGCAATTGATGACATAACATTTTTTGGTGGTTTGTGTTCCAGTAAGTAAAAATTGCAGTTAGTTTTTAAAATTATTTTAGAACTTTATTGGATTTTCCAATACTTTTATCATGCTTTCATTTATAACTATTTTTTAAAAATTATTTTATTTCATATGTAGCTTTGAATTCATCTTTAAATGCTTTAATTTTTTAAATTACAAAAATATCACTAAATTATACTACATTTCTTGAAATATTCTATAACAATATGTTCATTAGTAATTCAAACATTTTCCCCAAATCTTTAAAACTACAAATAACCAAACTAATTTATATTTTTAATAAAATTAAATATAACTGAGAGGAATTATGAAAATAAATTTATTATATAGTTTCTAACAGAGGTTGTTGACAATGCATTAAGTAGCAAAACATAGGTCAGACAAATTGAATAAGAAAAATCGTGGAAATGTACAGAATGTACTTATTAGGTGTGTTGAATAATTAAATTTTGTGAATAGACAGAAATGTAAAATACACAATATGTGACAGCTCTGTAATAAACTCCAAAGATGTATAAATATAATTTTTTGCTAGATGAATCAAGCAATGGTCTTTTTTCCTTTAAAATTTGTTTTTTTACAAACATTTTTTAAAATTCTTATGAATATGTATTTTATTATTTAGCTTTTTCAGTTTTTATGAAAACTTTGAAAAGTAAAAGTAGCATTTAATATGATTTCTTAAAATTAATTTTTTTACATATATTTATTAAAGTTATATAACTAAGTAAAGCCTTGTAAGAGTATACAATGTCAGTATTTCACCAAATGTCCATTGTTAGGTGTCCCCTATTTAAAAAAGGCACTAAGTATTGGTTAGAAATATTGCTTTAAATTATCCCTGAAAACTATATAAGACAATGAATGAAATTCAAATCTTTTGCTGAAAATATTCATTGTGAAGTAAAAGTCATGGAAAATTTACCAATTGGAAATCTGCAAGTCTACTAGTTAGACTAACTTTGAATTTTAACCAATTCACTTCTGATATACACACATACATACATACACATACAGGGACATAGTGGGGGGGCACAGGGGCACGTGTACCCCCACAAATTAATAATGTCAGCCGAAAAATATTAACCTATAAAACAAATTTAATCATCTACTCCACCAATACCAGGAAGCAAAATTAATATTGACTATTATTTTTGTGAAGCGACACTACAAAGCCCCGGCTTTGCAAATGGGCTTGGCAGCAAAGTTAGCGTTTGAGTGTGAACACATTGTATTCATAGATGCCCATTTATAGTGCTTCTACCTGCCATTTGTCCTTGAAACCACCACTTGTCGCGTGTCACGCACTATTGTCTCCCGTCTCGCCGAATAGACTCGTCCGTCAGTGCATTGACAGCGTCAGCGTGAGTGTAGTCTTGTGATATAGGTTTTTGTTGATATTATTATATTGTCTCGCGTGTGTAAAGTCAGTAACTGATAGAGGAAAGGGTGTTTATTTCAATTATGATGTCTGAAGTAAACATTGGAAAACGGAAAGGAACATTAGAATCATTTATAACTAAGAAAAGTAAACCTTCTGACACTGGAGCAACTAGTGACATAGTGGACAATGTTAATAACGTTAATATCATAGAAGCCACCAGCACCTTGTCAGAAACTGTTACGGATCAGAATAGTGTGAGTAGGCTTAAAATACGAGAATGACATTTATGACATATTATCAACGCCTAAAACTAAGATTTATAACAATGTAAAGTACCAGGTTTTGACTCAAGATAGTATATATTTAGATAAGTATAAATTTCCCTTAAAAAAATATATAGATTTAAAAATAGACGTCAGTTGTTTTGGCTGCAGCAGTATAAATGGGCTGTTTATTCCAAAAATATTGATGGAATTTATGTAAACATTGATTTTTTTTATTTGGTAAAAGTGCATCTTATAATGCTACCATTAACACTTTAGTTACCCAGCTTCTCACAAAATGGGAAAAACATTTGAAGTGTTGAAAAAACATGAAATCAGCTCTTATCATCAAAATAGTGTCTTGGATAGTGAGGGGTTCACAATAGATAAATCCTTGATCTTATACACTTGGCAGACAATGCCGTTGTAAGAAGAGCTAAGGAGAACAGAGAAAGCTCATTTCAATAGTGAAAACAAACAGGTTTCATGGTAGACAAGATATTCCCTTACGAGGACATCTTGATGGAAGTTGTTCTTTCAGAAGATGATGAGGAGGAAAGCTTACAAGAAAATTTTAGAGTCATGGTAAAATTTAGAATAGATGCTGGAGATGCAATGTTAAAAGAGCATTTCAACAAAGCTTCAAAAAATGCATTATACATTAACCTACAAATCCACAATGAGCTAATATCAATTTGTGGCAATTTAATAACAGAAAAGATTATTTTTGACGTAAAACAAACATATTTGTCTATGTTGTGTGATGAGACGACATACATAAGTGGGATTGAACAAATGTCCCTCAGTGTCTGTTATCTAAAAAGTGATATGATTGTTGATGCGTTTTTGACAGTTGTACCAGTTTAAAACACAACAGGAGAAAACCTAGCGCAGTTATTTTGGAAACCGTTACACAATTTGGTCTAGGTTACTAGAGCAGGGCTATGACAGGGCTATACTATAAGGGCAGCTTTGTGAAACGAAATTGGTTGAAAGACAGTACGTTCTGGTGGATTTTATTGCTTGATTTGATGCAATAACATCTTCACTCGAGGATATCAGTGAGGCAAAACCAGTCTCTGGAGCTGCTGTTTTATTACATGCACTCTTAAATTCAGATTGTATTGCATGCATGTTTCTCCGTGTGGGCATAACTGCCTTGATACTCCCAGTTAGCAAAAAACGATATTTGCAAAAAAGACAGACCAAATGCAAGCCAAAAAATATTTAGATTTAATAAAAGCTACACTCATTGTAAAGAGTGAGAATGCCGATGCAAGTTTTAATGACATATTTATTAAAGCGGAAAATCTTGCAAAGAAGCACAACGTCGAGATGTCCTTACCACGACTCTGTGGCAGGCAGGTTTATAGATCAAATGTTGCACAAGAAAATGCAAAAGCCTACTTTAAAACTATTGGGTGCCAAGCTTCCTTATAAAAAAAAGTGAACATCGTCAAACAGTCTTTAAAAGAAATCAACTTTCCAGATGTTGACAACCTAATGCTTCAACATGAAATTGAAATCTGGAAGAAGAAATGGGCAATTGAAGAAAAGGAGATTAGTAACATCTCATCTTCATACTTTACCGTTCTGTGACAATGATTTATTCCCAAAAAAAAGGAAGTGCTTAAAACACTAAGTCTAATTCCTGTCACTGTTGCTGTAGGTAAACGTGGATACGATCTACTACATCTGAAGATAAACTCAATGGCTTAGCCCTACTCAACATTCACTGGCAGGTGCCGCTTAGTACCGAAGAAGTAATGGAGCGATTTTCAAACTGTTCCAAGAGAAGAATGGATTTGGTAATTTAAGTTAGGCCTATATTTCGTTTCCTTAGACCAATGGACAATAAATAGTATCATAGATTTGTTAAATTTCTATTTAGGGTTATACAAACAATACTATAAAGAAATTAATACTGTGATTACAGTTTTCATAAAGCAAGAGTATTTTATTTATATTTCTTTATTCTTTTCTTTGAGTAAAGTTAAACTTGTTTTTTTTTGAGTAAAAGTTACCAATTGTTGATGATTAAGTTATTAAAATAGCTCATTTTTTCAAAATGAATTTTATAACAACCTAATAATTGTGTAGTTTCAAGTGCCAAAATAACATAAATATGATTTCTAGAGAAAAAAATGTTCACAACTTCCCTACCGAGGAGTTTTACTCCTTCGGTTGTGCCCCCCCCCCAAGGCATCGTCTTGGCTACTCTAGTGTATATATATATATAAAATACGTTTTCTTGTTTAATAATTTAAAACAACATAGGTTATTCAAATACAAGAATATTTATTAATTTATATCCAAAGCTTTTCGTTGGTAAACAGTACCAACATCATTCCTGATGATGTTGGTACTGTTTACCAACGAAAAGCTTTGGATATAAATTAATAAATATTCTTGTATTTGAATAACCTATGTTGTTTTAAATATATATATATATATATATATATATATATATATATATATATATATATATATATATATATATATATATATAAAAATGTGTGTGTGTGTGTGTGTTTGTGAAAACTTTTTTATGAATATAGTTTACTCTACACATTTTGTTTCTATAGTTTAAAATTATTAAAGGAAAATAATTGTTATAACCATACCTGTTATATGTTTTGTAATATTAATCATGTTATATGATGCACTGAGAAATACTATAATTTAGTTTAAATGATAGATTTGTAACTATGCTAGTTATGTGATATAGGTGTAAACTTGAAAATGGTAAGATAATGTAAATACTTACAACTTTTTTCAAAAAATGTTTTAACTTGCCTATAGTAGCACTTACTTTTTTGTGTTGAGGACGGCCGTTTCGGGAGATGTGTCCCTTTGTCAACTCAGACCGTAACGAGTTACGGTCTGAGTTGACAAAGGGACACATCTCCCGAAACGGCCGTCCTCAACACAAAAAAGTAAGTGCTACTATAGGCAAGTTAAAACATTTTTTTAAAAAAGTTGTAAGTGATTACTAGTAGCTCACGCGAAGATGGAATCAACAAATGATAATGTAAATGATCAAAGCGTCAATGATAAAAGAATTAAATTAAATGAACAATAGTTCATGTAATTATACGCTGTTTATTAGAGGTTTGTGCAGTTTATTTTGCATGTATAAGAATTAAATCCATGTAGATTCATATATATATATATATATATATATATATATATATATATATATATATATACATATAATATTCTACATAATATATCTATACAATTTAGTTATGTAAATAATCTGTAGCAACTCTGATAGCCCACATTTAGAACAAGTTTTGTTTGTGACTCTAATACAGAAATGAAACATTTCAATGAAATAATTTTTCAAATAACTAAATTGTTTTAATGAACAAGTTGGATAAAAAACATTCATTTTAATAAATAATTCTACTATTCTCTCTTGGTAAGTCCGTTTTGTAAGTTCGTATTCTGAATAAGTTTTTCTCTTTTGATGTTTAATTTTATGATAGATTTAGGTTTATATATAGCCGGTGTTTTTTTAATGGATGGCCAATGAACGTACATTAGACTATAACTTGTGTGCAATATGTATTAATTTGGTTTATATCTTCTTTTATCAGATATTAAACTTCCGTTTATCTGCCTGCTTGTCTATCTGTCTCTCTCTCTCTTTCTTTCTCTCTCTAAAGAAACATTAAAGATATAAATATATATATATATATATATATATATATATATATTGCAATGATATATATGATACTAGTATTCATTTGTGATTTGATTGTTACTGTTAGCATTTTTAAATAGCGTTCAAATAACGTATTTATCATCAAATATCATTTTTATTTTTACCTTGATTACGTAGAAAGTATGATTTTTTTAAAAAATTTATAAATGATGTATTATTTATTGCTTGCATTGTATTAGTAACATTGTATTATTTATTGATTGTATTAGAAATTAACATAAATAACAAGTTTAGTAGAATTAACAAATTAATTATTAAATTAATAAAACCTATTTAAACTAATGTGTTTGTCTAATTTTATTGAGATTTTTTTTAGCAATGCCCATAAGTGCTGCTGTACGAGTTGGGGAATGTCGCTTTGAGAGGGATATGTGTGGCTGGAGTAACGGAACAGATAAACTGACATCATCATGGCGTTTAGCCACAATAACCAGAAGGCCTGCAAATCTTCCAGACAAAACTTTTGGCGCTCCAGGTGTAGTTCATTGTATTGTATTTAATTTTAAAATTAATAATGTAAAAGTTTTTAAAATGCAAAAGAATTTTAAAAATATTACTTCTGCTCTTATTAGCTCTGGTTTTCGTCCTGAAAGTTACAAATTATTTAAAGATAAAAGCCAAATAAAATAGTAAGGTATAGACAACCAGAATGTATGCCTATAGTGCTAAATAAACTGGATATTAATATTTCATGTTATAATTATAGAGCATTCTATATATACAGCACTAAAAATATAATGTATTCAACAATATATAACAAAAAAAAATAAATTTTCAGGCCACTCTTAACTACATTAATAGACCTAAGCAAATAAAAGTGTTTTGAAAATGATCCATTCTTTATTTAAATTGTATTAGAGTAAAAAAATAGATTACAACTTTGGTATCACATGGCGGTGATACCAAAAACTTATCATGTTTTGCTGAAAAATATCAGTAAGTAGTGATTTTTTTGCAAAGTTATGCCAAAAGTGTAATTTATAAGAAAAAACTCAAGAGGTACAACACAAAAACTGCAAGTTTTTACAAGATAGAATAATAATAAAAATTAAGTAAAAATGTTTAAAATAACTAAGCTGAAACTTGTGGTCATGATTTAATTAAGTACAGTTTGTTCTAGATGGGTACATATACTACGATCTTTATAACCAAATATTAGGCAGTAACATGGTGCGTTTAATATCTCCTGGTATTCCTTCAAATGAAGAATCATCACTCTGCTTTTCATTTTGGTACGCAGCATTTGGAGCTGGTGACTCGGCTGTGTTGCAGATAATACGTCAAGACAACTCATCAAGTGAAACAACTATAGATAAAGTGAGTTATCTTTTCTTATTCATTTATCTTATTAAATATAACACTAGTTTTGTTATTTACTACTAAATAGCTAATAACTTTTAAAGTTAGTTGTTATAACCATTTTGATTTCACTGAATAAATCATAAGTATTTATTTAAATAACTAAGTAACACTATGTGGTCACCGTTCCATTGACAAATCCTAACCTGCTACACGCTCATTTATTCACACAGTAGAACCAATAAACATTCAGGAATAATTGAATTAGGTTAAAGAGTTGGCAGATCAGCTATTTTGTCTGTACCCAAACAGTTTATGTGGCATTACCTACCCTTTCTTGTAACATTAAACCTTCTTCCAGTAAACCCATTACGTAAGTTTGATTGAGACATGATTTTATTAACCAAGAAATTTTTTATTGAAAAATACAAAAAAAAATAGCTTTGTGTAATTCATGTGAATTTAAATTTAATTAAATTTTGATCATTTTTTAATCATCATTTTTAATCATTTTTTAACAAAAAAATCAACTAGCTGGAATTTCAGAAAGGTTTTTTTCGCTCAGTTGTCCGAGCTCTGAGTGGTAATATTAACCCTTCTTTTTGTTGCTCCGAATGTCAGCCATGATTGTTACTTCAGTGGACCATCCATCATGTTGAATTGATTCCTGATACTATTTCATCTTTTTCTGTCGCAGAATTCTTGTTAACTGTTGCATTTCATTTCTTAATATTAATGAATAAAGTTTATGAATTTAGAGCATCGTTAATTTTAATAATAATTACTTACTTTCTAATTAATTGTTTTCTAACAACTTTTTCTCAAAAACTATTTATTAAGAATATAAATTTTTGAAACTAGACTATTTATCACTACTTTCAATTTATAACGCTCTTTGATTAATTAGAAACTTTGAGTTTATAAATTTCACATTTAGAAGCTTAGTTAAATTTCACATTTATCCCTGTTTTTATTTTCAAACAGATGATTTTGAGAACTAACTACCTAACTACATTGTGGGAGTTATCCTTCCTTTAGTCTTGAAACCTATCTACAATCGGGCCATACTCCGATAGAGTCAGAAACTTTAAACATTACGTTTTGCGTACAATGTGGATTATCATTTGCCAAATTATTTTTTAAGGTACTCCTTCTTTTATTCTTAAAAAATAGAACATATATCACACAGTGCATAAAAACGGAGATTATTAAGTCGATACCAACGTAATCAAAGGTTTGCCTTTGTGACTTATGGATTGTCATGGCAAATACTGGTCTAACTGGGAATTGATGTATTTGCATAGTAAATCTAAATTGATTCTTGCTTGAGCCCAATGTAACTCTGAAAATATGGACTTCTTAAAAATTTTCGAAAACTTGATAGTAACAATTTTTCAGAAACTTTTCACTCAGCCCAATGGATTACTAAAGTTTAAAACTATCTATATACTAATTTTGGTGAAAGTCGAGAAGTTGCGAATATTGATCCAAATTTTTTTTGGTCTACTGTGCCAAATGATTTTAAATGAGGGAAAGTATCCAAGGGTTGACTTTTTACCTGATTTTCCCATAGCCTCAACTTTGTTTCAAAGGCTTGAATACATAAATACATTTGAGTGACAATCAGACTTTTACCCAGTAACTTGACATTCAGGTCAGTCAAGTGTTTATTCATATCTACCAAAAAGGCACAATCAACCCACTAGCCACTGTCATAGGTTCACGTAATGCAAAAATCTTTCTGAAACTACTCCTCGACTGAGCCAACGAACTTCGCTGAAATAAGGGACATCAGAAAACTTTTTGTCCAAATCTTGTAAAAACTGAACTGTCGATGATTTAGTCCTCTGCTCCTTATAAAACTTAGTATTTTAATTATAGGTTGCATGACATGGTCCATTTTTAAATGTTTGGATGGCAATGATTCCTGATGAATTGTACAGTGAACGCCCACCAACGCCTGAATGTTTGCCAGCCATAGCAGGAGCGCCATCCGTAGAACATATCTTTGACATGACTGTTCTAGAGTAAGCTCTTCCAGTAGTTTAGTGATTCTTGTTTCAGATGGAAGAACCACCAATGTTATATTTAAAGAGGTTTTGAGAAATCAAAGTATCAGCGAAATTAAATATTACATTGTGATAATAAAGAAAGACGATCAAACATTTAGAAAATCTAGAAATTCAAGTCAAAACTAAAGAAAAAAAAATATAAATGAACAAGTAAATTCACAAGAATATTTTTATACCACTAATTCCATCAGATTATCCTTTTAAATTCAAAAGAATGCAATTTCCAGTTAAAGATATGCTATGACATAATAAATCACAATGACAGTCTTTAAAAGTAGCTGGAATTTATTTGAGAGATTCTTTCTCAAATCGACAACTTTATATTCCATCTTCTAGCGTAAGCTCTTCCCGTAGTTTAGTGGTTCTAGCTCCAAATGGGAGAACCATCATGTTGTACATTGTGTGTGAGTGTGTGTGTGGGGGGGGGTGTTAAGACGGCCCTTACTGTCACGCAGATAAAACTTTTGAACAAGCATTTCCGACCGGAGTAACCCCTATGCCAACGCTAGCCAAAATGTGAAACCAGTCACTGGACTTTATTGTAAAAACCTAACTCGCGAAGATCTAACCCTTTGGTTACTGTTTCACGGGGAATGACTTCTTGTTAGGCATCTCAGTTTATTGACCAGGGTGTCGGAGTGTATAAGAAAATTGTTTATCAAATAAATTTCAACTCAATTTCAAAGTTAGTAAAAAACACTGCTTTTTACGCTTTAGCACAGTTTAATCTATTTTACAAAATTTAACTTCTTATAAACTACTTCTTTCCATTTACAGAATTTCCAAAACACAACAAATCTTTTAGAAATGGACTTATTTTATTTCTTTCTTAATGGCTTTGTCCTAGCTTAGTTAGTTGAATATTTTAATGCCGTTTAACTCTTTGAACCCTTTGGTTCCAAATGTAACCCTTTCAAAAATATACTTAATTTTAGCATATATTTATATCGTGAAAACCGACTATTTACAGTTAAGTTTAATTATAGCAAATTACATAAAATTTTTCCTGAAAAAAGAAACATATTAACACTTATAATTCCATAAGAAAAATCACCTATGTAAATGAATGAAATTTTACCAACATTTTTCACATATTCAAAATTCAAATTTATTCCATACATTATCACATATTAATATACACAGTTTATACAAAATCTATGCATGGTTCAATATTCCCCGTCCTTTAAGACAACTCCATATATTTAGAAAACAATTAAGCAAAAATTTACTTCCTGTTTTTCCATTAAACATTTCGAACAGTATCACATTATTTTAATCAGTGATTCGACAATGGTCAAGTGACTGAAAGGTGCCTCATCACACAAGGTAAAATTATTGCACTTAGTGGTGGATAAAAGTATTTACAATAGTAATATATTAACTTCACAAAGTCAGTGCAACGGAAAAATAATGGACAACGTAATATATATATATATTCTTGATATTTAATATTATCCATTGTTTTTCCGTTGCACTGACTTTATGAAGTTAATATATTACTATTTTTGAGTAATTTTATCCACCGTTAAGTGCAATAATTTTACCTTGAGTGATGAGGCACCTTTCGGTCTTTGACCATTGTCGAATCACTGATTGTTCTCTGCTGTGGATGCTACGTCCGTGAAGCCGGTGTTTGTTGAAGTTACGCGCACATTTTGTAAATGAATTTACAAACAACATATACAGAAGACATACTATACAGAAACCTCATACACACAGATCAAGAAATAGTGCGCGTAACTTCAACAAACACCGGCTTCACGGACGTAGCATCCACAGCAGAGAACAATCAGTGATTCGACAATGGTCAAAGACCGAAAGGTGCCTCATCACTCAAGGTAAAATTATTGCACTTAACGGTGGATAAAATTACTCAAAAATAGTAATATATTAACTTCATATATATATATATATATATATATATATATATATATATATATATATTTATATATATAAATATAAAATACGTTTTCTTGTTTAATAATTTAAAACAACATAGGTTATTCAAATACAAGAATATTTATTAATTTATATCCATATATATATATATATATATATATATATATATATATATATATATATATATATATATATATATATATATATATATATATGGATATAAATTAATATATAAATATTGCAATATGTATTCTTGTGTATTAATAAAGAACTAAGTCAAAATACAAATACAACAATTATAATTGAATTTACAATTCAAAGCTTTTCGTTGGCTAACAGTACCATCAGGAATATTAAACAGAAATGTTTAATATTCCTGATGGTACTGTTGATACTGTTAGCCAACAAAAAGCTATAAATTGTAAATTCGATTATAATTCTTGTATTTGTATTTTGACTTAGTTCTTTATATATATATATATATATATATATATATATATATATATATATATATATATATATATATATATATTTGTAGCTTTGCAACACTGTTTTCTTGTATTCACTTATCACTTTCACTATATGTACTTAAACAAGAATCTTACTTGGTATTTATGCGAGTTAACTTTCAAAGATTGGTCATATCTCAATCATCGGGCATCACTGACCGGGGGTTGTAGTAGACTCATATATATATCGCAATATGTATACATATGTGTCATAGTTAGAGAGAGTGTGTATGTTTTGTTTGTTTGTGTGTGTGAGAGAGAGAGAAAGAGAGAGAGTGTGCCTGTGAGCGAATGTATTTGACACATTTTCTGATGTCATTTTGCACTACACAAATAACATTCTCTAATAACACACGCTAATGATACTTATTACATACAATAATCATGCATCTGCATTTCTATAACTCTGACTCCCTATTTAACTATGTGACTATCTATCTATCTGACTGTCTGGCTAACTATATGACTATCTATCTATCTGACTGTCTGGCTAGCTATGTGTCTATCTCTATCTATCTCACTGTCTATCTCTATTCATCTGACTCCTAAAAGCCGAAACAAGGTGTTTTGTATGGGTTCTCCCTCTTGTTTGTGCCCGTACTCATTTGTGAGTTTTGACAGTCCATGTGGACTATAACTCTAAGATGATTGGTTGGAATTTATTTGATTACATATAATTGGACAATCCTTTCCCAATCAAAAGTTATTCATAATTCCTTTGAAAAGTCGCCAAGTGTTCACGTGAAAGATATTTTGATTTGATAGATAATTTTAGTTGTGGTTGAATGTGGTGCATGAGGTTACTTCAAGATAGGAAACTTAACAAATCACTAATCTAACCACCATAAGCAGATTACATAACACTACAATATTAAAAAAACAAATAATAACAGAAAATCACAGATATTTAAAAACAAATTATATCAGAAAATTTCCCATTTATAATCAAATATTTACTCTGAATTATCTTCCTATTCTTTCTTTATATGTTGCCAAAACACCTAATTCTCTCTAAAAAAAAAAAAAATTAATTACAATTTCGTTTACGATGATTAGTAAAGATTACTTTAAAGATAAGCAAAACTATTTACACTCTAAGGGTTAAACCCATAATCAATTATTCTCCTTGTAAACAATAATTCTGAGTCCTAGATACTAAACAGAAAAATCCAGCAAAATTATTTTAAATATTGTCTTCATTTTTACAATTTTATTTCTTTAACCTTAACAATGAATTTAATATTCAAAACAGATTACGTTACTCGTGAACTTACTTCATTTGAAACTTATTTAATATACATGAAAATTATTTCAAAACATCTCATTTTTGTTTTCTGACATTTCTGTATAGGCTAACATTAAATTCGGTTTATTTCTGACGGGCTTTGAATATATTGGATTTACTACTGATTTATAATTTGTCCTATTAAACATCTTACTATTTAATTCCTAAATCACAGAAACATAATTAGATTCGCGTTTTCTATAACCACATTTATTTCCAAAACAAAAACATCTAGACATTTCTAACAAATTTCTATCACTTTACTCCCTAAAAGTAACTAAATTGTTTATGTTAAGGTTCTGATTGTATTCCTGGCATTTTTGTGAAAACCCCTTTATTTAGTTTAGGCCTACCTTTATCCTGGCACAACTTATTTGTTTACTTTATTTCTTAATTTTACAAATTACTTGATCTTTGTAGCCCTTTGTTTTACTGACTTTAACACTTAGAAAACGCAACACAATTCAATGTTAAAAACCGCTTTTAGGGATTAAGCCCTACAATACCTAAAAGATTTAGGATTGCACAGAATCACATTTCTGGCTACCACCACTAACAAACTGAGCACTGCAAACTGATATTCTACACTTTTAAAATTAAAAGAGAAGCAACACCGGGTTGATTTCTCAAAGCACACCAAAACTGTCTTCGTTGTTCTGGGCTTCCCTCGATTGCTATCCCTCCTTGGGTGATAAGACATTCTCCAAGCAGAAAATTTGTAAGAAATTGCGTAACATCGCATGATTTACTCTCCTTCAGATCATACGACGTCAGTACTTCCTGGCTTTGGGTTCTTTCCCTCAACTGTGACGGATTTTGAACAAAAAATTTTTAAGTGCTACTGTAGGCAAATTAAAACATTTTTTAAAAAGTGTAAAAAATTGTATTTAGCAATAACTTTTTATTTGTGTTTTCTGAGATTTACCCATTTTTTATTTTATTTACAATTTTTCCTGTTGCTCATTTTCCAATGTTACTGGTCTTCCTAGCTTCATTTGAACTATTTTCACTTTTTATTGCCTCCTTCTCTTTCAAATATAAAATATTCTTTTCTTTAGAAGCGCTTTACTTTACACATTTTTGTTAATAAATATTTGAATATGGCATGATATTTGTATATAAATCCTTAGTTTCTTATAAAATTTAAAATTGTGTATTTCTAAATTAAAAGTTCCATTGTAGCTCTTTAACGTATGATTTAAGCCCGTTACAGCGGTCTGTATAACTGTTAAGAAGTCATTTTATTAAGTGGACTAAATTATTTAAGCACTTTTGCAGCTTACACATATGTCTAGCTATTTAAAAGTACTTCAATCCTTCATTCGATTTTTAAAGTTACTAAGTACTTTATTTCTTTTAACTAAATCTTACTTCTTTATTTAAAGGTGTGGAGTCTAGAAGCTAAAAATATGGATACTACACGTCCAGTATGGATGCCTGCTCAAGTTAGCCTAGATGCCAGTACAGATTTTCGAATTATATTAGAAGGACAGGCAACAAATGGAGGGTTTGCTGTTGACGATATAAAATTTTTACCAGGTTCTTGCCCCAGTAAGTATTATATTTTTTTTATCATTTGTTGATTCGATCTTCACGTGAGCTACTAATAATCACTAAACACTTTTAAATGTTTTAAACTTGCCTATAGTAGCACTTACTATGCTTGTTGAGGATGGCCGTTTCAAGAGATGTTTCCCTTTGTCAACTCAGACCGTAACTGACCTCAAGGTTTACGTAGGTTAGGGTGGGGGTGGGATATTTGGTGGTGTGGGTGTATTTTGTGTGTATTAGGAGTTATGATGTCATAAAGTGCGTGTGAGCTGTAATGTAGTTGTGTATTGAGTATGTGTGTAGGGTGTAGTTTGAAGTGCCTGTATATTTCGTATTGTTCGGTTGTGTAGCGTTGCTTATTTCTGTGTTGTTTATGAAGAATTTGTAGGTTAGATGTTATGTCTATGTAGTCATGTTTTGTGGAGTTGAGATGATCGGCGAAGTTTGATTGGTAGTTATTGTTTTTTAGTGCTTTTATATGTTCTTGGTAACGTGTGTAGAAGGACTTTCCTGTCTGGCCTATGTTAAAACTGGGGCATGAACTGCAAGTTAGTTTGTAAACTCCAGTGGTGTTGTAAATGTCATTGATTTTGTTGTTGGGTTTAAATTGTTTGTTAAGAGTGTTGTGTGTGGAGTAAGCTATTTTGTAGTTGTATTTTCGTAGTGTGTTGGTTAGATTGTCGGTTTTGGATGATCTGTATGGTATTGATAAGTATTTTATGGGATTGTCATCTTGTGTGTTTGTATTTGGGTTATTAGGTTTATTTTTTTAGGCGATTGTATAATTTGTCAATCATTATTGGGTTGTATCCGTTCGTTTGTGCTATATATTTTATGGTGTTTAACTCCTGGTAGTGTTCTTCTTTGTCTAACAATGTTTTAAGCAGGCGATATATCATGGTGTTGTAAGCAGCTAGTTTATGTTGGTGTGGGTGGTTTGAGGAGCTGTGTATGGTTCTATTAGTACTAGTGGACTAATATTTTGGTATATGTTGAATTTATATGCTTGTTTGTCTGTTCGTTTAATTGTAAGGTCTAAGAAGTTGAGAGAGTTTTGTTGTTCTGTTTCGATGGTGTATGTTAGTTTTGGGTGTATGGAATTAAGGTGTTTTAGAAATATGTGTGCTCTGCGTGTGTTGCCTTTATATAATATTATGATGTCGTCGACGTATCTGTACCAGTAAATTATGTTATCTGAGTATTTATTGTTGTGTAAAATGTGGTTTTGTTCAATATGGTGTATGAATATTTCTGCTAAGATGCTAGCTATGGGGGAGCCCATAGGTAGTCCATCTTTCCGGTTGTAGAATGTGTTATTGTAGGTGAAGTAATTTGGAGATGTGATTAATCTTGTGAGGTGGATGATTTCATCAACGTGTGTATGTGGTGTATTTGTGTCTATTAGCATGTTTTGAGGATGCCAATGGTTTCTAGAATGGGGAAGTTTGTATATAGATTTGAAATATCAAAAGAGACTAAAGTGGAATTGTGTGGGATGTTTAAGTTTTTAATTTTGTCTATTAGATTTAGGCTATTTTTTATGCTACAATGATTATTAAATTTTATATGGTTTTAGATAGTTTTGTTGAGGAATTTGGCTAGAAGATGAGAAGGGGTGCTTGTATGGTTGATTAGTGGACGTAGAGGGATGTCTCTTTTGTGAAGTTTGGGCAGGGCTTTTAGTTTAGGGGCTATTGACTTTATTTGTTTTAGGTGCTTTTGGGTGTGATGTGGGATTATAAGTTTTGTTTTGTTGATTGCTTTTTTGATTTGAGCGTTGTATTTTGTTGTTGGGTCTTCTTTTAGTGCAATGATGTGGTTATTTTGGATGAACCTGTGTACTTTTTTGTTGAGGTCGCTATTGTTAATAATTACCGTTATGTTCCCTTTGTCAGCTTTGGTAATGGTTAAATTTTGTTTTTGATGGATTTGGCTACTTTTAATTCTTGGGTGTTTGTTTTGGGGGATTTAATTTGGGTTATTTTGTGTTTATTTGCTGTTTGATTGCATCTTGTTGTTCTACAGGTGTGTTGTGTTGGATTGTATTTTCAAGATCTAATATTAGAGTTTTGGTGAAATTTTGTTGCCTGTATTTAGGTGTAATGTCATGTTTTAAGCTTTTGTCTAATAGGTTTAATTCATTAATTGAAAATGTTGTGAGATTTATAGTTCTGGGGTAAAAAACGTGTGTTGTGCTAATAACCTGTTTTGGGTGTTGTGCGTTTTTGAGGTTATGTATTTTTTTGTTATGTACTAATTTTATTTTCATTTGTTGATTCCATCTTCGGGTGAGCTACTAGTAATCACTAACCACTTTTAAATGTGTTTTTTTAACATTTAAAATTTTATTTTATTTTTTGTGTCTGTAATTAGAGTATTGGTGAAATTTACTACTTCTTGCAGTTCGATGTATTTTAGTTCCATTGTAAGCTGTTGGTATAAGTTATAAGCAATTTTTTGAAATTATTTTTTTGTTTGTGTAAATGTTTTATAGTGTTTTTGATGAAGAGTGTTTGAGCTTGGTGTGTGGTTTTTGTGGCAGCTGGGTTGTTATTTTTGTTTTCAATTTGTATTTTGGTGTAATTGGGTGTGATTTTATATTTTAGGCACTGTATGTTGAAAGAGATATGAAGGGAAAGTTTTGTTACCTTCAGATGTACGTTGCGGTATTGATGGATGGTTGATGCTCGGCTTGCAATATTAACATTTGTTGATTCCATCTTCACGTGAGCTCTTCACGTTAGTCTCTTTTGATATATCAAATCTATATACAAACATCCCCATTCCAGAAACCATTGACATCCTCAAAAACATGCTAATAGACACAAATACACCACATACACACATTGACGAAATCATCCACCTCACAAGATTAATCACATCTCAAAATTACTTCACCTACAATAACACATTCTACAACCAGAAAGATGGACTACCTATGGGCTCCTCCATAGCTAGCATCTTAGAAGAAATATTCATACACCATATTAAACAAAACCACATTTTACAAAACAATAAATACTCAGATAACATAATTTACTGGTACAGATACGCCGATGACTCATAACATTATATAAAGGCAACACACGCAGAGCACACATATTTCTAAAACACCTTAATTCCATACACCCAAAACTAACATACACCATCAAAACAGAAAAAACAAAACTCTCTCAACTTCCTAGACCTTACAATTAAGCGAACAGACAAACAAGCACATAAATTCAACATATACCAAAAACCCACTAGTACTAATACGACCATACACAGTTCCTCAAACCACCCACACCAACATAAACTAGCTGCTTACAACACCATGTTATATCGCTTGCTTAAAACACCGTTAGACAAAGAATTACACTACCAGGAGTTAAACACCATAAAATATATAGCACAAATGAACGGATACAACCCAACAATGATTGACAAATTATACAACCGCTTAAAAAATAAAGATGACAATCTCATAAAATACTTATCAATACCAACAAGATCATCCAAAACCCACAATCTAACCAACACACTACGAAAATACAACTACAAAATAGCTTACTCCACACACAACACTCTCAACAAACAATTTAAACCCAACAACAAAATCAATGACATTTACAACACCACTGGAGTTTACAAACTAACGTGCAGTTCGTGCCCCAGTTTTTACATAGGCCAGAAAGGGAAGTCCTTCTACACACGTTACCAAGAGCATATAAAAGCACTAACAAACAATAACTACCAATCAAACTTCGCCGATCATCTCAACTCCACAAAACATGACTACATAGACATAACATCTAACCTACAAATTCTTCATATACAACACAGAAATAAGCAACGCTACACAACCGAACAATACAAAATATACAGGCACTTCAAACCACACCCTACACACATACTCAATACACAATTACATTACAACTTACACACACCTTTTGACATCATAACTCCTAGTACACACAAAATACACCCACACCACCAAAATATCACACCCCACCCTAACCTACGTAAACCTTGAGATCAGTTACGGTCTGAGTTGACAAAGGGACACATCTCCCAAAACGACCGTTCTCAACAAGCAAAGTAAGTGCTACTATAGGCAAGTTTAAAACATTTAAAAGTGTTTAGTGATTTTTTAAATATTATCTAGAAAAAATATTTATTATAGATGTCATTTATTACTTCAAGCTTGGTAAATGAAAAATATATACAAAAATTACCAGACATTATCGTTACCATACATAGTTGATTTACGAATTAAGTAGGTATTGCTTACATTGGTTGAGTCAACTATATATTTATGCTGTGTATCGATGACTTGCTATGTATTTGTTGTTGAATATAGTTGTTTTTTCATCACATTTTGTTTACCAGTTATTCTGTAACACAACTATTTTACAGATAACATAAATATATTCAAGAAAATACATGAACGTATTTAGTTGTCATCTAATTGATATTAACATTAAAAATTATAATAGCGTGTCCAAGGGAGGAATAGGGAAACTTTCAGAGCCTGTTTCTCAGGTGAAAATAGTATCAACTTTTTCACATTAGTGAACATATGTTTGACAATTCGGGGTTGACGAGTTACAGCTGATAAAAGGTTTCCCCTGGATTTCAGCTTCTCCGTTGCAATGAAACCATATTAAAAATTTGTTGGGTATTATTTGAGATGTAAAATTTAATAGATCTTCTGAAAAAAACTGAGTAATTTATCAAAACATTTTTCCGTTCAATAGCTACAGAAATTTTTAAATTAGTAGACAATGTAGGTAAACCTTTGCATGAAAAACATGTTACGTTTAGGTTTAAAGTACATGAACGTTTTTAAAAGGTCAACATTTTCATATAATTTGTTTTTCATATAATAGTGTTACTAAAATAATAAAATTTATGTTGAAGAGAATAAAAAAATGGTAACTCTTGTAATTTACGTTAAGTAAAAACTAATTAGCAAAGTGTAACAAACTTATAAACAGACGTCTCATATATTGTCACTTATATTATGTGCACTTAATATGTAGGGGTTCTCCCCAAGGTTTTAAATAATATGACAAATTGAAATAAAATAAAAGCACAGTACTGGCTAGACGACCATCTAACGTAAGTGTGAGGAAAAGTTAAAGGAAGAGCGGTTTTGATAAAGTTCTAAATTAACTTACACAACTTGAATTACTTTAGAATGTCATACTATTGGTGTGTTGGATCTTAGGAAGTACACTCAATTGTAGTTCAGGTTCATGTTTCATTGAAACACTTAGCGATGGCTGGTTACCAAGTTATTGACTGCACTCGACACAAAGGGAGAAACACAAGTCCAACATTTATCAAGTAAATCACACTCACGGTGGTGCACTTTAGGGTGATAATTAAACAAAAAATAAGCACAGGGTGTAACACACACGTGGTTTAGAGGTTAATCGTTATGAGCAACTTTTCATTAATTAGGTGCAGTTATTCACTTCTCCATCAGCTTACATTACATAGAACAACCTTAGTTATCTCTTACAGGTAAGTTCAAGAATAGAGACTTGATTGAATGACGCGGTTAACACTTGTGAACTTGGCGAAGGATGGAAATCCTCTGTCATGGCGGAGAAAAATGGCTGCACAATACGAAACGTGGAATGGAAAGTGTACCGATAGAGATATCTAGCATTCAGAACTGTAACACTAGTGTTGGCTGTTACAAAAAGTTGGCAAAGTTTTTAAGAGTATATATTCACTGAAAATAGATGTTCAAGTGATGTCTAGCTTCATTGCTACACAAATATTAGTATTTATTATTTTTAAACAGTAATTTATTTATTTATTTTTCATACACACATGATTATTGATTACATATACTTAACTTATGGATTATCATAGACCACATCCATGCCTTTATACTGCTGTTGTAGAAAGTTACTTGTTTTGTAAAGTGTCCTGGTCGTACAACACTTGAATATTCAAATTCAAGATGTATCCAGGACATTTATTCACCACATGTGATACAAACATCGGTTATTCACCCAATCCATAGATACTACAATAGACAGATTCCTTCTATGTTTCTAAAAAGGTACTTAGGCTATTTTTTTTTACTTCAATAGTGTTGTCAGTTTATTTTTAGTAGGTCTAGGTTTTATCTCCGGTGAATATAAACAAATTATCAATGATTAACCTATATCTTCATTTAAATTGCGGCTATTTAGTCACATTACTTTCTATTCACCATCTGGACTTACTTAATCGATGTAGTGAATATCTGATTTGTAGTGTCTGCTTCACAAAAATAATAGTAAATATTAATTTTCCTTTCTGGTATTGGTGGAGTAGAAAAATTTGTTTCATAGGTTAATATTTTTCTGTTGAAACTAATTGGTTTGGGGGGGGGGGTGCATGTAACCCTGTGCCCCACTGGCTAGGAACCTGTATGTATGTATGTATGTATGTATGTATGTATGTATGTATGTATGTATATATATATATATATATATATATATATATATATATATATATATATATATATATATATATATATATATATATATATATGAAGTTCAATAACTTCATAAAGTCAGTGAAACGGAAAAACAATGGATAACGTAAAATATCAAGAATATATATATATATATATATATATATATATATATATATATATATATATATATTGATATTTTACGTTGTCCATTATTTTTCCGTTGCACTGACTTTATGAAGTTGATATATTACTATTGTAAATACTTTTATCCACCACTAAGTGCAATAATTTTACCTTGTTGTGATGAGGCACCTTTTCGGTCACTTGACCATTGTCGAGTCACTGATATTTTTCTGGTGACATTTCAGACCAGAATGGTCAAGTGACCGAAAGGTGCCTCATCACAACATGGCAAAATTATTGCACTTAGTGGTGAATAAAAGTATTTACAATAGTAATAAATCAACTTCATATATATAACTGCTAACAATACGGAGACCATACATTGGTTATTTTGCATTCAAACTGGCAGCCGGGTACTTGTGGCAGCCGTATATGACTGCCACATGGTAATCCATGATAATTTAACACCCGTTGACTACAATCGAAATAAAAATCATGTCATTAAGTGTAAAAAGAAATGTTTTATTGGAGTTATACTTTATTTTAAAGTTCTATGGTCGTTCTGAATTTTAAAAAATTAATTTGTAATAACCAAACGGTACCCGTATTGATAGCAGGAGGAACACGATTTGTATATCACAAGTTCTTAACATTTCCGCCAGGGGCAACAGAGTCGCCTCCTGTATATAAACTTACTGTATATTTCAAAAATTCCCTAAAAATATGACAACCACAAACTTGGTAACATTGCTGGTATGCACATTGATATCAATCGTACTACGAATTGCATATATTTGAATGGGTTAAAGAATCGCTAGAAAATGGCCACTTGAGAGGTTTTTGAGTATGCTGAATTCGATAAAGTCATCGACAGTCACCATAGATGCACTGGTGTGGCTCTATTTGTTTACCCAAGGGGTGATTTAGGGTAAAAATATCAGAATAAAAAAAAATGCTGGAAAATAATTGTTTGGGGGTTTTTGATGAAGCTGAAATCAATGCCGTCACCAAAAGTCACCGGGGGTGTACTGGTACGGGTAAACCCGTGCACAAAAGGGATGAAATGGGGTAAAAATGTCAGATGCCAAAGAATCGTTGAAAAATTACCGATCGGGGTTTTCTGAGGATGGTGAATCCAATGTTGTCATCGAAAGTCACCGGGGGTGGACGGATGTGACTCTAGGCGAATGTAAAAGGGATGATTTGGGGTAAACATTTCAGAATTAAAAAATGGCTGGATAATTACAATTCGCGGGGTTTTGAGGGTACTGAATCCTATACAGTCATCAAAAGTCAGTGATGATGCACGGGTGATGCTCTATGGTAGTGTCAAAGGGGCAAAATGGGGTAAAATTGTCAGAAGGCAAAACAATGCAGAATATGATCAACTGGGGTGTTTTAGATGATGATGAGTCCAATGCCGTCATCGAAATCCAACCGGGATATGGGCGTGGCTCTATTGCAGAATCAAAGTGGCGAATGGAGGTAAAAATGACGTAAGGTAAATATATATATATATATATATATATATATATATATATATATAGTAGAACTATGATATTTCAAAGCTAAAAGGAGTAATGAAAAAATTTGAATTAACCGAAAATTGGAATTATGAAAGTTTGAAAATACCTTATCAGTCAAAACAGAGCACCTTTTGTGTGTCTACGACGACTGTTTCAGCTGACTTCAGGTATCGTGACACTGGTCTATGTCATTTTAAAAAAAACAGACAGACATACACCCACACACTGCAATGGCCCCCCTACTTCGTTGGCACAATTACATATTTGTTATATATTTATATATCTGCTGCTCACCCCGTTTTGTGTACCATGTTAAGATCTCTAAATTTTGTCTTGTGTTCCTGCGTAATGGACCACGCCTAAATGCAAGCCTATTCCCGCTGACTACTACACATGTCTATATGGGTAGGTGCTTTAGGGTGAATTTGTTTTAGATGGGATTTTTTGTTTTTGTTGATAATGTATTTAGATGTATTAATTAGTTGTTTGATGGTTTTGTGATATTTTTCAGTTGGGTCTGTATCTAGTTGTATTATATTATTATTTATTATGTAGTCATTGATTATGTCATTTAGGCTGTTTGTATTAATGATTACTGTAGTATTGCTTTTGTCTGCTGTAGTGAGTGTGATGTTGTTTAGTTGTGCTTTTTCTTTTGTTTTCAGCAATTTTAATTTCATTGCTCATGTTTTTCTGTTTGGATAGGTTTTTTATGTCATGTCGAAGTGAATCTTGGTCTTTGGTGTTGGTTTTTTGTATGGCTGTTTCTGTTTGTAATATAATGTTTCTGTTTGTTATATTATTTGGTTTATAATGTAAGTTGTATTTTAGGCCTTTGTTTATTAAATCCATTTTGTGTTGTGTGAATTTGGTATTAGTGAGGTTAACGGAGGTAGAATTTTTGTGTAGGTTGTGAGTATGTTGTGTTTTTTGTTTTACATAATAGTTGATTAATTTTTCTCTTATGATTATTTTTGATGTTTATTATTTTATTAGTTGCCCAATTATTTGTGTCTGTTACCAATTGCAATGTGATATCGTGTCCAATTGTGTTCGCGAGAATTAAGCAGAAGACACTGATGAAGATCGGCACATAGCAATTGAAAACGTTCTGTCTCAGTAAGTTTTAACAAATTTACTAAATATAAAGTTCGGATAGTCATAAACTATTGTTTAAGTGATTAATAAGATTCACCGAACATAATGGACTACAAAATTCAAGAATCCTGAATTTATGTTAAAACCAATTGGTCACCTATGATCAAACCAATTAGCCACTTTTTAGGCACGGATTCTTGAGAGACACTTTGACTTAAAGACCAAGTTAAGGTTATACACTAGTAAAGCTTATTTTTATAAAAGAAAAATAATTGCTAATTGGAAGATAACATTTTTATTTCTAATCATTTTATCACTTATTTTAAAATTATCTAGTTGTCTATGTTTTTGGTTACATGCTATAGTTATTGACTAATTTAAATTTAAACATTGTTTAACACTTTACACAATTAAATCTCATTTCATTTAGTTTTCACTACTTTATTAACTTAATAATCTCCTTATTTATTTTCACTTTTTTTTGATTTACCTAAATTCCAAACGTCTTTTATAATCATATTTAATCTGACGAAGATTTAGTCAAGTATTGCCTCTCTCCAGAATAACTTAGTTTGATTCAATTTCACGAAGTCCCTATTACATCATTTCATAGTATTACTTTTGTGGGATTTTATACACTTAGGTTAACTATCCATACATATACAATTATAAGCATTATCATTCATATTTTATTATTTGTTGGATAAAGCCATATTTAAATCTAAAACACTTACTTAATTTTCATCACTAAGCAAATAATTGTGTGGAAAACAAATTTTGAAAAATTAGAAAAATAAACTGGTTAGCCTAAGAGAAATCTATCTCTCTTTTGGTACACCATGATCAAGGACCAAAAACACCAGACCGAGGACTTATCTAGAAGAAGATTCCTGAAAAAGTAAACTGGCAAAACAAGTTAGCACTGTCTTCGTTTATCTTTAACCCCTTTAAACTTTGATTAAAATGTTTTATTTAATATTTTAAAATGTGTAAATAAAATTCAAAATTTTTTTTCAATCAGATTTTTCTTCTTTTCAAAGTAAATTTTATTTAAATATGAAATAGTCTTAAAAAGATTCTAGAAAATTTTAATTGATTTTAAAACCTTTTCAATGATTTCAACATCTGCAAAGTAAACACATTTTCAAAATGGCCTTAACTACAGTTAATAAATAAAATAATTTGAAATTTTAAAATAATACGAAAATAGTTTTTGAATTAATATGTATGAAAATGTAGCCTATAAGTCTGTTAGTTTTAATGTGTTAATATTTCATGTCTTTTTTATATAAAATTTATAAATGATTTTTGTTTATGTGTGATGCTTTGGTTATGATAAATATTTAACAGAAATTAATTCTGTAAATGAAATTTGAAGGTGGATAAATTTATAAAAAAATCTTTGGTAAAAAATTATAAAAATTTAATTTTGAAGGCATAAATAAATTTAAATATGATATACAAGTGTATTAAATTATGGTTGTGTAGTATCACTAGTTGAAATAATTCAGAATTTTTTGAATATATTTTTCAACGAAATGTAAATTATTAAGTTTTTGTAGATATTTATTTAATTTAATTTTACGAAAGTAAATGGGAGTTTCGTTTATAAATTTTATATAAAATATATTAATAATATTTTAGAATTAATAATTAAATGCAGTGGTAAAAGAAATAGCACCACATTACTAAAAGGAACGTATTTAAAAATTAACTTTTGTTCAATATTGTATATCTTTGGAGATTATTATATGCTTTGTTTTTGATATAGGTTTTATTATTGTTTGTTAAATGCATTACAGGTTAGATTTAACAATTAACGTTAGATATTAAAATGTATTAGTAAATATTTTTGTATAAGTTTGAGATGAAATTAAATTAATTTTTTTTTATATATATAATTAAATAGGAAGCAAAATTCCTGTACTAAACAATATTTCAAATAAATAAAAATCGATGGTTTTTACTAACGACTATGAGTTAAATTTATTTTGCACTAAATAATTTTCTTAAATAATCGTACAATAATGGTCATTAAGCAATAATGCCTTTAAATAATTCATTCCCTGAGATATATTGACTCAAAGGGTTAAACATCAATAAGTTAGGTTTTTAAAATAAAATTCTAGTTACTGTTTGTCTGGCAGATTTGGCTTGCAGCGGTACTGGTTCTAGCTTAAATCTGTTTGCCGCTTGTTTAAAATTTTACCTACGTCGGCTGCTTACAGGTAAGTGTGGATCCAGAGAAAAAAGGCCAGGAGTCTCCATGAGCCGAGTAGGTCTACCTACCTACCTACTTACCTAGGTCTACCGTCGCACTCTGATGTCAACAACTCTTCCGTCCAAAATAGTTGATTTCTCATCAGAATTTTGTTGATTTTAACTATTTGGTCATTTAATTGGCAATGATTTCACTAAATGTATTTATTTAATTTTCTGGTGTTGTTTCAATAATTACCCCGTTCTTAGGCGTCTTCAATCACTAAATATATTTCATGTCATGTATCTTCAGACAGATCTTGTAAACATTTATTTGTATCGCGATCGGCGATGATTGATAAGCTTTTACGAACTTGTTCCGCTCATGTCTAACTCATTCGATAAGAATCCTTCAATATTCTTTATTCAATGGTATCTTTCATAGCACCTATTTTAAGGCTATTCATTTTTACAATTGTTTGTTCTTCGATACTGAGATTACATTTTATTTGATCTATTCAACGATTTCGCTGTTTATAAATTAAGAACTTTACAAACTTTTCATTAGTTAAATTTAATTAATTTTATTAGGTTTAATAATTATTTTTATTTTCTATTTGTTACCTAATATTATGATTCTGTCATATGTGTTTACATATTTTCAATAATTGTAATTATTTAATAATAAGTAACTAAAATAAGATTTGTCTTTGTTCTTCTAAGTAGGAATTGACTTTAAAATAATTGTATATATTACAGTACTTGTCAGGATTGTACTAGGGAGGTCTCATAACTAACTTACACCATTTTTTAAAATCCGTGTGGTAGATGGGAAACGTTTGGGAGTCGTGGAGAATTTGCGTCTGGGTGTAGTGGCAGCACTGTAAAACTTTTATGCATATGCGTCGATCGAGCGGCTAGGCAGGCTTCAGCAGCTATGGAGATTACACTTGTTCTTGTCTCCGATTGCGAGGTTCGTAGTGTTATTCGTTTTTTAACAATAAAAAATAAAACTGCCACTGTAAATTCAATGCAATTTATGTATAGTGAAGACATTATGTCAAGGCCAATGGTTGCTCGTTGGTGCCAGTCATTCATTGAAAGGAGAGGCATTTATACGATGAACAACGAAGTGGCCGCTAATCTTCTCCCCCCACTTCGTCTGTTATAGAAGATGTTGGACGGGCCATTGGCACCGATCGGCGCCTAACACTTGATGAAATCCTTTCTCATCTGTGTAAATAAGCCGTTATGTCCCTCTGACGATCTGCGTCTATCAAAACTGACAAAAAAGGTTTTTTTGTTCCATTGCAGCGTTCGTCCACACACTGCTCGTCAGAGGATGGGATGTTTTCGAACATCCACTTTACTCCCATGAATGACTTCCAATTGTTTCTGCAGCTGAAACGTCTTGGTGCCAGGCGCTTTGCAAACGTGGCGGCTGAAGTGAGACGAAAGATAGCTAACCAGTATGACGGCAGATTGGTATGACGCTGGATTCGTTTAACATGGTACCAAAAATGTATTACAGAAATTGTATTTATGAAGGAAAATAGGTTTTTAATGTACTTTTCAAAATACATGTTTAAATTTTTAAAAAATATTTAAAAAAATAGTATAACTTATTTTTGAGACAACCCACGTAGTTTGTGAAAAAAAATATCTAATGTTTGCTTTTAATTATTATTATTTTCTCAAACCGTGTCTAATGTAAATATTGGAATGGAATATTATTCGTCAGAAGGTTTTACAGCTCTTTTTAGCCTATATATTTATTTAAAACATTGGTAGGGCTTATATATTAACTTGTCTTTAGTTATAACTGTATGAAGCAACTGTGGCATAATGTTTATTTTTAAATAAATAAAACCTCTAAACCACAAATAACATTTATTTAAACCTTATGTACATTTAAATTGCCCAGCAATCATCTTCAGAGGTATTTAAAGAATACAACTGTACAACTCTTTTAACTGTCTTTAGTTAACAAGTGATGCTATGAGAACTGCATGTTAATTTGCAGATTAGAATTCTACTATCTGTGAATGTTATGGCATTAAGTATTTGAGCATTAACTTTGTATGACAAAACTTAAATAACCTAAGAAACTAAGTAAATGTTTTTTAAAACTTACTTCTAATTGATTGTACTAGTTCTTATAGTCCTTCTTGAAAAATCATAGTTGGAAGAAGGTAAATGCTATTATTCACTCATTTCTACTAGACATTTTAATACAGCAAAACCTCATTAATGTAGTCCCACATAACATAAAAATTGGTCTTGATATTTCAGTTGTAGATACCTATAAAATCCAGCTATTTGTTTACATATCCTCTAATATGCTACATGTTAGCATTTAGTCTCTGATTGTATTCCATTACTATCCATATAATACTTTCAGATAAAAAACTACTAAAAGTTTTAAAGTCTTCCTGTAAAAGGGAATATTCTACAAACCCTACCTTTTTTCTTTGCTAGTTGTTATAAACAATAAGTTGATGGTTTCTGCTATAGGAATTTTAAGATAAATGCTTAACTAACCCTGTCTAGAATAATCACACTGGACGTTCTTCATATTTACTTTGATTTAAAGTAAATTTGATCAAATCTTTACAGCAGCAGGTATAAATAAGAAATTAAAATGTAGCAAACATGAAGAAGCTGACACATTTTAGGTAAACTGGCTTAGTCGATAATGAGGTAATCGCGAATAGAGAGAGACTACTGTATTTAAAATAAACAAAATTACACCACAGTTGCTCTAAGTTGTTATTTCTTTACAGTAGTTTTATTGTATTATTGATATGCCTCAAGACATCTTGTTATTTACATAAATACTATTATTACAATTTTTTTCAGTACGGCCAGAAAGCGCAGAACTCAAGAATCAAGAGAAAGATACAAACTAGCGATATTTTATTATGACTAATTGATTTGTTATGAGGAGTTCAAATGAAGATTCACTGCTCTAAACAAATCAAACTTTAATAAGATAATAGTTTTTAATTCCGAGTATTATCTTAAGTGTTATTAGTAGTTTTTTTTTGATAAATAGAGAAGAGTAATGTCCTAAAGCTTATCACAACTCACTTCATATGCAAATGAAATATTGTTCACTTGGAATATGTTTTAGTTCTATATAAAGTTTTTTACATTTTCCAAAACTTTTAGCTGTACAGTTATAGTAGTTTATTTTTAAAGTTTTATTCTTATACGTATTTCTATAATAGTATAAATATCTTATAAAAAATGTGTTAAAAAAACAACACTTCTCTCATTAATTAGTCTTAGTAAAATTTTTTTCTATTTAATTTATAAATATGTTCTAGTAGGCTTAGTTAGGTTACACTTATAACACTATATGACGTGATATATATTCAGCTAGTCACATCATGTATATCATTTTATTACAGTTATGCCACAACAATGTCCAAATCATCCCCTAGATAAAATCCTTCAAAATTAAGAGGATAGGAATTGTCAGGAAATTAAAATTAATCCTATAGGTCTATATTTGAGTACATTTTTCTGCCTCTCCTAACTTACAATATTTTCTGTTGTTGACATGTTTAGGAATGTTTCCATTCTCAAAACTTGAGTACTATTTAAGTTTTGGAAAATGGAGTCATTCCGAGACGTGTCAACAGAGGAAAATATTGTAATGTTAGAAAAAAACAGGAAAATGTATTCGAATATATAAAAATATTTCCAAAAGAATGAAATATTAGTATGTTAAGAATTGAAATAAACCCTAATTACACCAGCTTACCATTATTTACCTTCCTTCTGACAGACCTAATATTTTGTAATTAATTTATAATTTCTATGTAATATTATTATCCAGTTATAGAGTATCAACAATGTATAGTTACATAATATTTACCAATAAAGGTCTACATATCTCTGTAAATTTGAATGCCATATCTGGAAGTTAGATATTAGATATTTTGAATATTCGGTCTATGAAATTAAATATTGTATGCTCTCATCTGATTCATAAAAAGAGCAGTTCTATCAAGATATATCAGGGCATTTTATGTCTCTATTATAAAAACATACTCTAAAATAATTACAAAGTATTATTACTAAATATTAAAATTATTATGCTTTGTTATTCTCATAGTCATTTACTTTAAAAGCTTATTTTGTCCCTTTTTCCAAACAAATATTTTGATACAGATAACTTTATTTGTCCATTCCTGAGTTCTCATTCCCAAGACTTTGTAAAAATTAAACATTATTAAATGTTTCTTCCGCATATTTTATCTTCATTTTCACTCTCCCGTTATAGATATGAACTTGTTTGTGTACCACATTTGTTCTGCCCGATACTGTACAAGTCTTATATAACTTCAATTCTTACGTATATATGCTACTTAAAACTTCTGAAGAGTATTTTTATTTTTAAACTGTATATTGAAATAAAAATAGAAATGAAAAATAAAATAAAAAAGATATAACAAGAAAAAATTCTACGTAATTACTTGAAGAACTAAGTAAAAAACTATTAACTTATACTGACGGTTTCAAACTGTTGTTTTATTGACCAAGTCTAATCTGTTCTGTTACTGGCGGTATCCGCTCAAGGTTCCAGACATGTTTCATTAATTTCTTTAAACAATTATTTACGACTTAACCAGTCAAAACGATTACAAATGTACAATTGTACCAATTTTGATATATATTTTTACCACTTATTAGTATTAAAAAAAACAAGAACTATTTTTGTATTTTTGTTAGATTTAGTTGAGCAACTTCTGTATTGTCGCACCATTAGAATTTAATTCGACTCAGTCAAAAGTGATCAACTAATATATTTCAACTAAAGCAAGTTTCAGAAACAATGCTTAAACAATGTTTTTAATTCATCAATATCAAGAGCACAGCGGTACAATATATTACAATAAAAATATTGGAAAGAACCCCAATACCACAAAAATAACAAATAAAACAAGTTACTTAAGATTAAACCCTTATGTACAATTCGATGACCATGCCATCATCATCAGAGGGTCTTATTACAAAATTACAATCTAGCAAACAAGATGTTACATCACTTGTTTAGATCACTCTAGTTCCTAACATCTTGTTTGCTAGATTGTAAATTTGTAATAAGACTCTCTGATGATGATGACATGGTCATCGAAATATACATAAGGGTTTAATCTTAAGTAACTTGTTTTATTTGTTATTTTTGTGGTATTGGGGCTCTTTCCAATATTTTCGTTGTAATATTTTTAATTCCTCAATAAAATTTAAAGTTAGAGAATTTTTTTGCAGACGTGTTTTGCACTAGTTCAGTGTTTCATGTTGTGATGGCGTTACTAAATTAGTGTGAAACAAATCTGCTGCAAGCTTTCAGTAATATAAAGGTCTTTAGTCAAGTAGTTAAAGTCACAAAAATAGTGAATTAAAAATATCTATCTGCAGAACAATAAAATTACTGTATAATAATTAGTAAAATAGTGTAAGCAAGAAAAATGTGATGCAGTAAACTTACATATACAGTAAAATCCGCCTAGTACGATTTTTAAGGGACCATCCAAAAATAACGTCTTAAGCGGAAAAACAACTTATACGGGAATAGAAAATACTGTAATACCAATTACAGAATACTGTATCTAGTCAGTATTATACATGCTGTATTATTCCCTAATATGCACCAAAAAACTTTATCACAACTTTAAACAAAAAATCATGAAATAATTAAAGACGAATGTACGTAACACATATATAGACTACACATTTAATGAGAAACGATGACCTAGATACTGGACATTATTACATTACTACTATATAGAATGGGTTTTTTCCAGTGTTTATATTTATTTTAAAAATAATTTACGATCTTATTTTGTTTAAATTGTTTTAAAGAAGGATTTCAAATAATGATTTTCAATTGATTAATCTTTTTGATTGCATAGAGCACGCTGATAATGTAACTTCCATGTCAGTCAGTACACTAAATGATGCAGCAGGCGTTACTGGTAGCAGAGGCTCTTGTTCTTTATTATCATCCGCACTCTTCTTATTTGAAGTGGAAGCTACTCCTAGCTGAATATTGTCTGTCACAGTTTCTGGTCTTCTTCGTACGTCACAAGAGATACGTAGTCTGGAAAGTTATCAAATATGACTCCCTGAACTTTGTTATCAGTACATATCAATGTGAGACCATTTGACACCCAATTTTATGTAACAGTTTTAATGAACTCAGGACGGGCTTCATTCCAAGCTGAAGAAATATAACTAATAGAATCCAAAATGTTCACACGATGTTGCTGATTACCTTTTTCTATGGTCTATAAGTATCTTTCTACTAGTCGCTTACAGTAATGCTGTTTTACAACTTTTAATACCCCTTGATTCATGAGTTGAAGCTTGCTTGTGCCGTTCAGGGGCAGAAAAACAATTTGTTGTTGGTTAATTTAATATCTTTTGGATGTAGTTGACAGTTATCAATAGGTAGAAGAATTTTCGAACCTTTCTTTGAAAAGTCGTATATTAAGCTGTTTTACCCATGAAACAAATTGTTCTGTCATCGCTGTCGCTGTGCAGCGTAATCAGATGGTAACGAGAGGTGACTTAGATTTTCCCACGACCAACAATTTAGGTTTTTCTGAAACATCTGCATTTGCAGAAAGTCTCACTTAACTTTATTTTCCATTGTGGCATTTGTCTTTCTTATAAACAAGCGACTTATCTTCCATAAATTTGAAAAAAAGTCAAAACTCGCCAGCATTAAAAATATCACACGAGGAGAAATCCTTTATCAACTGTGGTAACACGGTTTCTTTCCACGATGAAACATCTTCCTCATTTACTAAATGCTTTTCCACTGATATGACGATATAAAAGGATATTGCGATTCACCTTTCACTGCATTTTCTTCACTCCTTTCTCTCTTTTAAAGTTGTTCTCAATATGAAACTCCGAATGTTCAGATCGGTCACGATTTGCTTTCGATTTCTTAGATGTGAATTTCCATCATATCATAACACTGCAAAATTTTTAATATATCAATTATTGACAAGGCATTTCTTTTTATCCTGCTCATCTCAAAAGACTAAAAAACACCACTTCATACTTAATAGCAACTACATACTCAAGTAATAAATGGTGTTGCTTCACATACAGTTACTTACTGTACAAAATCTCCAATGTCACTGACTGAACATTTTGTATGTAAGAGAAGTGGAGAAGGATGAAATGCGGTAATGGTATTTGTACACATACAGTACAGTAAACAAATCAAGGCATTTTGTTCTAAGCAAACAGAAACGTGCTTATATCATCATAGCCATTGATTATGGTTAGGCCATTGATGTAGGTAAACATCCTGCTGAATCATTTTAGACAGTCTTTATCAAAGTTCTATTCTTTTTCTTATTGGATTCCGTTCTGTAATAAACGTATTTTTCATTTCCATTGTTACACAGTACCGTAATTGCTGAACTGCAAAAAACTATAGTAATGCTTTTTACTTGTAATTTATTGGTACGTAGTAAAATTTTCGATAGTATTCAAAAATATTGTTGTGTCAAAAAAAAAAAAATATTAAGCGGTGTTATGGGTGAAAATTAGTATTTTTATGCTAAGTTTTAAGGTCTGAAAAAAATCATAATAAGCAGAAAATCGTTTTAAATGGGAGCGTACCAAATGGATTTTACTGGGTGTGTATATATATATATATATATATATATATATATATATAAAGTTGATATATTACTATTGTAAATACTTTTATCCACCACTAAGTGCAATAATTATTGCACTTAATGGTGGATAAAAGTATTTACAATAGTAATATATGAACTTCATAAAGTCAGTGCAACAGAAAAGTAATGAACAACGTAAATTTTTTTTTTTTTTTAAGTGCTTTTATGTGTTTCTATTTCAAGATTACAGAGTGGACTCTTACCAAGGTAAGTCTGTCAGTCTCCTAGTCCAAAAAATCTATCTATCTATATATATATAGTGTATGTCTGTATTCTGCTTATAATGTCTTAATTAACCGTAATGGTAATAATCACTAACTTATTAAGTGGTAGTAAAGTTAAATGTTATAGTATATTTTTAAAATAATCTCTGTAATTACTCATATGTATACAAGGAGGAAGTAAAAAGTGTACTCTTGGTGTTTCATATTACTGAATGCATGCACTGGGAAAATGTATAAATTAACAAACAATATGTTTTTATTTTATTTCATTGTAACATAAATAAAGAACTACCAAACATTTTCTAGAATTTAATTTATCTCCCTTTCTCTTTCAATCAATCAGAAAATAATTTCTTCTATTTTAAAATTCAACAGCTTCTAACAGTTTGGAAATAATGCCGAGTTATTTAAAAAAAAAGTAAAATCTTTTTGAAACATAAAGTATTTAATACTTCTCCCCATTGACTTAAGTTTGTATTCCATAGGTTTTGAATTTTTTTTCTGGACATCAGGATGTATTTGTATATTATCGTTTTTCAATTATATTCAGTATTTAAAAACAAGGACATTTATTTAACAAAATATATGTTTATTGATCAATAGTATCTACATAATATTATAGGTAGGTCTACTTTATGTACAATGAATTTTAATTGTGATGAAATTACTAGCTAGTAAATATGTTAATCATGTTCATAAATTAATCACTTTTACATTAGTCTATGACTATCCGAACTTTATATTTTGTAAAAACTTACTGAGACAACACGTTTTCGATCGCTCCGTGGTGATCTTCTGCTTGGAGTTGTTAGGTTGATCAGTGACGGTTTTTGATAGTATCAAAGAGTATGTGTGATTTGTATTGGGTTTGTTCGTTTAATATGTTTGTATTTTGTGTTTTTGTAAATTTCACATTGTTCTAGTGTGTTGAGATGTGGTCATCTTTGTCTTTGGCCTTCAACTATTAAATAAAACATAACTGCCTTACCAGTACTTTTCTTTTAAAAATTCAGAAAGGAATGAAGTGATTTGTCGCTGCGCTTTGCATATCCCTCATACCAAAATATAACATTAACCTCGTTTTGATGTGGCATCAAAAACTGTAAAATTGAAAGTGTTAAGCTTTCTTTTACAGTAAAATGTTGAATTATCCCCTTTAGAAGTTGGATGACTGCTTTAAGATCAAAGCATGCAACAACAGTGTTCAAATTAAAATTGGGATCCCTACTGCTGCCTATGTATTGTTTTTTATGAGATTTTTTTGTTGTAAATTTCAGCTTCCTCTTCCATTTTTTGTTTTCCTTCCTCTGAACTGTACTGATAACTGGCATATAAAGAGCATTTGTCTTTCTTTGGAATCATAAGTCCAATATTAAATTTAGTATTGGAGATTTATTTTATACTTATGTTTTTAATACACAAAACTCCTTTTCAAATACAAATTGTTTAATATAAATGGCATATTTCAGACAGATTCAAGTTACTATCTATGAATTCTCTTTTGGTATCAGTATGACAGTAGTGTGATAAAATTCTCGCAAATGAATTAAAGTGATAATAAATACTTTTCAATATCAATGGGTCTACCATTGGCGTTTTCCTCTCAAGTCTTCAATCGTAATACCAGGAGTGATTTTTTTCACAGTTGTTAGGTAAGTTGAATTAATAACAATTGTTTCAGTAAACTTTATTTTACAAACTAAGTTTCTTTCTGCATATAATAAAATTGCAACTATAGTTGTTGATCCTGGAGAATTCTCCTTTTTGTAAATATAATGTGGGTTTATTTCTTCAAGCAGCTTGGAAATAAAATATCTTTTCCGGTTACCATCTTGAAGAGTAAGAGAGTCATCTAAAAGTGTTTGTTGAATGTCTTTAATTTTGAGCACTTTAGCCTGCATTTATTACGACACCCAGGCTTAAGATTTTTTTTACCCACAAGTTTCCTTCATTTGGTTTAGTATGACTCCCCTTATTTACTTATTCTCTTATGTTTTTAGCCCACAAGCTTTTATTTATAACTCTCTTCCTTGAGTTTGTCTTACCAGATTCAACAATTTCCTCAGAAGCTAGTATAGTACATCTTATTCATTAGGCCTAGTCAAAGCTCGAATAGTCATGAAAATGCAAACTAATTAGTCCAGCAAGACTATAATATTTTGTTATGTTAATGTATTGCCCCAAAACTTATGACTTTCGTGTTTTACAAAACCTTAGTAAAATATGATTGAAAACTTGAAAATATGATTACACAGACTAATCAACATACTTATGAACAATGAACACAAAATAAACGAACTCAAGACAATAAAATACATAGCCTATAAAATCAGATACAAACACACCTTGATAGACTACATAATGCGCAAAAAGCACAATATAAACAACAATAACACACAAACACAAAAATACATAACACTAACATATCATGACACTATGTCACAAAAAATAGCTTTCTCATTCCGCAAACTTAAATACAAAGTAGCATTTAACACATCCAGCACAACTAAAAAAACACCTACACAGTACAAAAACACACCACGGCAGTAATATACAAGATTATATGCAATGACTACCCCAGCTTTTACATAGGACAAACAGGGAGAAACCTCACCACAAGATACAAAGAACACATAAAAAAAAACAACCCAAATCAAATTTCCCGATGCATAGACAAAACACACTAAACTCACACACCAATATAGACACTAATCTAAAAACCCTGCACTACATCAAAAAAACAACTAAACACAACAGAAAACTACGAGATACACAAATACCTCAAAAATTATCAACAACATTTTTAAATGACAAAACACACTCACAATCAAATACTATATTTGAACACATAATTAACAACTACTGTAAAAATAATAATACACCACAGACTCACACCTGAGCAACAGTCTTGTCTGTGGCTCACAGCATTGAAAAATGCACTGACCTTGTGTGAAAAATTTATAACCATTCACTCTTAACCTATGAAATATGCTATAGACACATTTCATAAATACAGTACTATTTATTTTTTGTTTTAGAAATCTAACCTTGTAACATGTTTTAAAAATATGACTGACTGTAACATATATTCTATTATAAATACTGAACTCCAAGATACTAAGCTTCTCATTACTTGTATCCATCTTGAAAGAATAACGTACACTTGATAAAATATAAAGCTAGCCTCAAGTAGCTGTTACTTTGAATTTATAATAAGGGCAGTCATGTCAGAAGATGTTCTCTAAAAACAGTATGAGTTGACAAAAGCATATATCTCATATCTGTCCTCATTATACCATCAAATTATCTTAACTTATGCAAGATTTGACATTTTTTAAAGTGTAAAAAACTTGTAAAATTTAATGAATTAACAATAAAAGAAAACGTATTTGCATCAGATTTTGCAAAATAAAACTAACAGCATTACTCTATAAATAAATAATACTTAATTAAGTGAATATGTAAGGGCTTACTTGCTGACACGTTTCGAAACAATTGTTCTTTTTACAAAGCGAAGCCTCTACTCTTGTAGAGTCAGCAAGTAAGCCCTTACGTATTCACTTAGTCTAGTATTATGTTATTATAATTTAATCAGTGAATTCAAGATTATTACAACAAGCAACTTTAATAGCATTAGTTTATTTATCTACTAATAAAACTATTACAGTAACACTCTTTACATCCCATATTGAAATAGTTTGCAATAAATAACATTAATAGTTATAGTTAATACTGATTGATTGAGATGAGCAATTTAAAAGAGTTTAATACTGATCCAAGCAGCTCGAAGAAATGGAATTTGGTTGCGAGGAATAAAAATATACAGAAACTATTTACAATGTCTCCTTGTACTGCACATTGTATATTCACAGGTATAAGAGTCTTGGAAGACATACTTTTTTTTTTGGTCACTAAAATGTTTTATGTGTAGTAAATGATGTAAGCTTTAGTTTGGGGAAGTCAACCAAATCAGAAATTGATAGAGGGATGTCACATTTTTTGTGTGAAGACTAATATAAGATGTTGAGAACAATCAGGCTGCTAAGAATTTTTCTCCCTTATTTGTGGCAAAAAACTGTAAAATTGTTTAAGATAACTTATGCGCAGATATACTGGCATATTTGATCTTCAGCAAATAGGTGTTACCAGTTGAATTAACTGTGCTAAGGGAGGCTAACATTCCTAACCAGGACTCAAGTGAAATAGGTAGGCATGAAAAATAAGTGCTTGATTTGAGAGTAAAATGTTACTACAAAAGTTTATTTTCAACTGAAATAGTTATAAGGGAACTGCCATTGGATTTGGTGTAGAATATTTTTTGAGAGTTTGTGATTGCTTAGAAATGTTAGCAGTTAGAGAAGTTAGGAATTCCTTTATTGGAAAAATAAAAATTACAATGGTTACTTCCATTGACATTTTAATGATTACAGACTGTCAATAGGAAGGGTTTAAGAAGATACTCAAGGTCTTATAAAGCTGGTATAACGCTCCAAACCAGAATCTCAAGTCGAGACACCCTCTAAGAATATCAAGCACCTTTTTCTCAGTCAGTTATAAAGGGCCCATTTTATGGAAATAAAAATATTTTACATACTCTAAGACATCATTTTTGTACAGCAATAGGCCTAGTTATTTTGTTACCTACCTGCTAATACTAAGATGCAAATTTTATTCTCAAATTTTTATTTTAAATTCACTTTATAACAAAAAAAAGAAACAGGATGTATTTTTAAAATTATTCTAATTTTATAGGAACAAACTTGATGCTGCTAATGACTTGGGCTGTGCCCTTACTAAGATACAGCCTCAAATAGGCATGCTAGTGTAAAAAATGCAAGCTCAAGCATCGAGGTAACAGATTTGTCTCTTATCAGTTAAAATTTACCTTGACATTTTAGAAGTTATACTGATTATTTACCTCTATGTAACGAATTTCGGATCTCTCAATAACGAAGTTTTTTCTTCACTTCAACCGAAGAAATGTAGTGTTGTATAGGCAGCTCACAATGTCATTTCTAGGAAATTGTTTATTTTCAGCAGGAAGGTCAACAAAACCAAGAATGGTAGGCGAAACACATGTCGGCAATTGACTGCATGTTATTGTTCGGTTCAGTTAAGAATGCAGTGACTCATCGGTTAGGAATTCTAAGAACTCAGCATTTATAGATAGGCCTACTGTACATTACCATCCTCCCACCATTTTCTTTTATCATTCATTTCAATGTTGCTAGCTCAGTTACTCAGTTTTATTCGTGCCTTGAGTTTGTCGTGCTGTGAAAAAATGTCAAAAAAAAGTGTTTAAATGTAGCAGAAAAAGTGAGTGTTTTACGAGAGGTTGATTAAGGTGTAAAAAAGTTGGATGTTGCGAAAAAATTCGTTATACCTCAGAGTTCGCTATCCACTATTCTAAAAACCGGGATCAAATTCTAAAACAAAGGGTTTCTTATGATTTCCAAAGAAAGAAAATGAAACTTTGTACATTCGACAATATCGATAACGCGATGATTAAATGGGTTACGGTAATGCGCGAGAAAAATCTTCCATTGTCAGGAAATCTTATTAAAGAAAAGGCTTTGGAATTTGCTGTATCATTAGGACTCAGTTGCTTTAATGCAAGTAACGGTTGGATAGAAAAATTAAAAAAACGCCATAACATTGTTCAAAAAGCCATTTCGGAAGAAGGTGCTAGTGTTGATATCCCCACTTGTGAATTTTGGAAAGGAATTGTGTTGGAAAAAGTTTTAAATGATTATGAACCGAAAGACATTTTCAATGCTGATGAGACTCGTCTGTTTTTTAAATGTTTTCCCAACAAGACACTAACTTTTAAAACCGACCCTTGTTTTGGAGGAAAAGGAAGCAAAGAAAGGATCACTGTATTAGTGGCAGCTAACATGTTAGGGACAGAAAAATTCAAATTGCTTGTGATTGGAAAAAGCAAATCTCCGCGATATTTCCGATCTGTAAAGTCCTTAGAAGTTGATTACTCGTTTAATAAAAAGGCGTGGATGACGAGCGAAATTTTCATTGAATGGATATTGAAGCTGGACAAGCAGATCTCCAAAGAGAAAAGGAAAATTGCACAACTGCCCTGCAGATCCGCATGACATCAATTCCAAAATGAAGAGTGTCAATGTGTTTTTCTTTCTACCAAATGTTACATCGATACTTCAACCACTCGATCAGGGATTAATAAAAAATTTAAAGCTACGCTTCAGAAAAAGAATTTTAAAAAAGATTGTGATTACCGTAGAAAACAATGAAATCGTACCCAAAAACATTGTTAATCTAAGGGACTGCATCGCTGGATTTGCAAAAGTTTGGACTAAGTTTGGAAGAAAACAACAGTTTTTAATTGTTTCTCCAAAGCTGGATTTAATTCGGTCACACATGAAAAGGGCAGTGAGGACAACATGACTTCAAGTGAATTAAAAAAGCAATAAGATTTTCTGAAGAGTTCAGGAAACGTAGCTGATGACGTTCCATTTGAAGATTTTATTTGTCTGGAAGAAGAATTGGCTGTTTCCAATTTTCCAGACGACGAAGATATACTCCAAAGCGTCCAGATGACAAACTCAAATGAACTTTTGAAATAAGATGATGACGACTATGACGATGATTGTGATGAATCTGAAGAAAAGAACCCTACAGATCATGAAGTTTTACAAGCTTTCAAAATCATCAGGCGAGGATTTCAACTGAACCAGACAACATTTTCGATTGTCTGAATAAATGTGAAACATTCATTGAATGTAATGTTTTATTCAAACGCAAAGTGCAACAAAAAATTACTAACTTTTTCAAGTAAAACTTTGAAAACTAGAAACGATTTAAAAAGTACCTATACGAAGTTACTGTATTTACAGTACTGTATTACTGTACATCGTATTTTATGTTTAATTTAATACAGTATTTGTTTCTCCGGATACGGTCTGTGTAATGTATAAAACAGTTTGTGTTGTTTGAAATTGAATTGTGTATATAAAAATAAAATACTGATAGATTGTGTGTATTCAAATAAAATCAGTATAGGCAGTTAATAAATGTAATACGGTTAATCAATAATACACTTACTAAATTACAGCTTACTGAGTTTGCTTCGATTAAATTCCACTACATTCAAGTCATGCTTCCTGAAAATGAATTGGTGAGTGTACTTATTTACCAGTAAGTTTTCATAAACATTAGATAACTTATTATAATAGCCTATACAGAGTAGACCCTATGAAAAATATTGAATGTGAATATCTAATACAATGAAGAAACATCAATAAAACATTTTTAACAACTTGAATTTCAAATAAATTGAGACTTTATAAAACATTATCCTATATTAACATTGGCCTATTACACTAACTACGCTCGCGATATTATACTGTATCCCTCTTATTACCGCAGGTAGTGCGTAATGCATAAGATGGGGTGGGAGCATTCTTTACAACACAACCTCAATAACGAATACCTCTCTACAACGAATTTTTTCTCTGGATAATCGACTTCGTTATATAGAGGTTCGACTGTATATAATATGTGATTTTCTTTCATATGCCCATACCATTTATTGATAGTGTAAAGTGGAGGGGGCATGGGAAAATTTGATTTCAAGAGGAAGGGAGACCTTGTACCAAAACATTTGGGAACCCCTGACATAGAAGATATCTTAAAATCATAAACATCTCTCCAGCAGTATATATTAAATTTGTTAAATTATAAACATATCATAGACATGACTAAATATAACGATATTTCCAATGGATGAAAATTATTGAAAAGGTGTTCTGGAACAAATATAATTTATATGAGAAACCCCTTTGTTTTTTTTTTTTTTTTTAATTAGCTGCTTCTAAAATAAGCCTGTGTACCAAACACAAACCCCAATTTATTTGTTCACAATTATTTATCAATAATTTATTACTTGCTTTTTTTACAGATGTTTTCCATAATTTGTGTATTGCTTGTATAACAAATTGTGGTTAAAGTTTGTAAAAATTTAGTACTAGCCTAAATATAACTAAAATTTCACTATCCATTGACTTCTGAATGCAATTTATCAAGCATGCATCTACATATGCTATGATAAATTGTATTTTCAAGTTTCATATTTGTTTTTACCACACAAAAATTATATACAGTTCAAAGAATGTGAGATATTTTAAAAGAATAAAGATAATTACTCTTTTATAAATTTATTGCCCATTTTAAATAATTACAAATAACTTTCTTTTAAATCTTCTGTATATAATTTTCATTTCAACAACGAAAAAAGTTTTGATGAAACACAATGATCTACGCAATGTATGTAATCAAAAAGTTCTTCTGTACAAGTTTCTGATGTTCTACTTCGGCTATTCACTCTGTCATTACATTGGTCTAACTTCTCCTTAAACACTGTACAATGTTTATCTGTACATTTTTCCTGTAACAAAAAATTATTTAATGAGACTTTAAGGCTAACAATACAGATTACTTCTAAGTAGTACAAATGAAACAAGTGAAATTCTGAGTAAAAGAAAGAATTTCAGTAACAGCAAAGTAAAAGTAAATAAACCCGTTGTAACTTACACACAAAATATCATTCTGTTTGTTACTCTTAATAATGATTTTATTACATTCAATTTTATAAAATATTTAAAAAAATTATTATTGTAAGATATCATACAACTTTTTTTCAAAGGTTTATGAACTTATTGAATATTTGTTGATTCCATCTTCACGCAAGCTACTAGTTTCACTAAAACACTTGCATTATTTTATAACTTGCCTATAGTAGCACTTACTTATATTTGTTGACGACGGCCGTTTTAAGAAATGTGTCCCAATGTCAACTCAGACCTTAACTGATCTCAAAGTTTTCATAGGTTAGGGTGAAGATGGGTATTATGAGGTGGAGGGGGGTATATTTGGTGAGAATTAGAAGTTATGATGTCAAAAAGTGTGTGTGAGTTATATTATAATTGGGTGTTGAAAATGTGTGTAGGGTAAGGTTTGAAAAATTTGTTGGTTAGAGGTTATGTCTATGTGGTCATGTTTGGTGGACATGAGATGTTCGGTGAAGTTTGATTGGTAGTTATTGTTTGTAAGTGTGTTTATATGTTTTTGGTAGCGTGTGTAAAAAGACCTCCCTCCCTGTCTGGCCTATGTAAAAACTGGGGCATGAACTGCAAGTTAGTTTATAAACTCCAGCTGCGTTTTAAATGTCGTTGATTTTGTTGTTGGGTTTAAATTGTTTGTTGAGAGTGTTATGTGTGGAGTAGGCTATTTTGCAATGGTATTTTTGTAGTGTATTAGTTAGATTGTGGGTTTTGGATAATATGTATGGTATTGTTAAGAATTTTATGGTTTGTCGTGTTGTGTAATTGTATTTGGGTTAATGAAGTTGTTTTTTAGGTGGTTGTATAATTTGTCAATCATTGTTGTGTTGTATCCATTAGTTTGTGCTATGTGTTTTATGGTGTTTAATTCTTGGTAGTGTTTTTTGTCTAACCGTGTTATAAGCACGTGATATATCATGGTGTTGTAAGCTCCTAGTTTATGTTGGTGGGTTTTTGGTATATGTTGAATTTATGTGTTTGTTTGTCTGTCTGTAAGATCCAAGAAGTTAAAAGAGTTTTTTTGTTCCGTTTCGATCGTGTATGTTAGTTTCGGTTGTATGGAATAAAGATGTTTTAAAATTGTGTGTGCTCTGCTGAGATGGCGAAAAGTCTCAAAATTAAAGATTTTGCACTTAGGCAAAATCTTTTAAAAATATTATTTTAAAAAGTTTAAAAATGAAACCGCTGCTATGCACTGTAGCGGTCAAGCAGGAGAACAGCCATTCAAGTTAGTAACAACATCTTCAATTATGAAATAGACCATGGTGTTAAGAAATATGACAATATTACACCATAAATAACATTTTCAAGCAACAGCTAAAAAACGAGCACAAATCTTCGAAAGAAAGCTCATTAGGACACTATTTTGTAAATCAAGACAAGGTTTTGATAAGCCAATATACTGGGTAGCAGAGTAGTGGGGACGGCCCGATAGCAGGAGAAACGCAAATCAGCTTTCGTGAGAGACAAATGTTTTCCGGATATCCAGAAGGAGGTACCAGGTTGCTGTTCTGTGGCTGAGAGGAAAACCTAGCCCAAAATGGATGTGGAGATGGTCTGCTTTCGAGCGCCTGCAATTTCAAATTTGAACTGTTTCACTATTTAAAAAATTATTAAAAGTATTATCAGTTGTGATTGCTACAAGTCTGAATTTTAATAGTAAAATAACCATTTATTAAATTTAGTAAATGTCTTAAAATCATAGTTTCAAATTTTCTTAAATAAAACCATAATCACTTATTGAAAATTAATAATTAAAAAAATATATACGCAAATGACTGTTTTTTAAAATAGAATTACAAGTGGTGGTCATGAAATATAAATTGTAAAATATAAAATGTAAGTTCTAAAATCACAAGATTAAGTTACATCAAGTTAACGTTGAACAAAGTCAAAGCACTATGTATTCAAATTGAATAGTAACATATTTTATTTATGGTCAATATAAGTAAGAGAATAAAAAATGCATAAAGAAAAATCAAGAATAAATGATTTAGTACTCAAGTTAATATAACTTATTTTATGTCCATATATCGTATATTAAGCATGTAGCATCAAATAACTGTAAATATGTAAATCCAGTAAAATTGGTTCTAAAATCCTTCAGATTTATGTTTGGGAGCACAAATATAAATTAAACACAAAGGTACTAAGCTAAGAAGTAATCTTACTTGTTACTTCTACAAATAATTATATGGACCAAAAATAAAATAAATAGGTATAAATTATTCTTCTGTTGTATTTGAATAAGTATGTAAATTTGTGTGTAATTTCAATGCTAAAAAACCAAAATGTTCTCATAATGACTACAAAAGTTAGAGACAGTTAAATAATAGTGTTATCCAATTAATTGATGAACTTTATGAAAAGATTATATGAACATTTCTGAACTGTATCAACCATTTAAGTGTATTTCATGTTTAAATATTGCTTGTTAATATAAAAATAAACAACAAAAATTCAATGGAAATCAAGTAAGAATTGTAAAATATTTAAGAAAAGGAAATTTTAATTTATATTTTAATTTTCATTTAATTAAAACAAGTTAGAACAAAAAATGACTAAAATTATTATAACTATCCTGTGGTAAATCAACTAATAAAATTTTTGAAATTTTTCCAACCAGCAACGAGAGTAAAATTTAGTTCAATTAAACTAGCAAAAAGACTCTTTAAAATATAGTTTTTAAATATACAGGTAATAGATAAATTTACAAACAAAAATTTATAAGGTACAAATTATCACATAAATGAGTTTGAACATTTTGTTTGGTTTTTTAAACAAAGTCCAGGGATTTATCTAATGACAGATTATGGTCGACACACCACAGGTACCAGGATATGGTAAGTCAGGTGAGATCATATTGTGACCGCCTGTTGAACTGGCGCGTTTCGTGCCCACAGTAACTATCGCGTAAATGTGGTCACGTTGTTAGTAGGGTGAGGAACGCAAAAATCAGGGATTCTCTCCCTGAGAAGGTGCAAAAGGCTTTGCCGCTGCATTGCGTGTGTTAACTTTGTATAATGTTATAACACTGTCAACATTTCTATAAGACTAAATGATGTTATCTGAGTATTTATTGTTCTGTAAAATGTGGTTTTGTTCAATGTGGTGTATGAATGTTTCTGCTAAGATTGAGAACCCATAGGTAGGCCATCTTTTTGGGTGTAGAAAGTGTTATTGTAGGGGAAATAATTTTGAGATGTGATCAATTTTGTTAGGTGGTTGATTTCGCCAATGTGTGTTTGTAGTGTATTTTTGTGAATAAGCATTTTCTGAGAATGTTGATAGTTTCTGGAATGGGGTGTTAGTATAAAGATTTGATACATCGAAAGAGACTAATTTGGAACTGTGTGAGATATTTACATATTTTATTTTGTCTATTAGATTTAGGTTACAATGATTTTTTATGCTACAATGATTATTAAATTTTATATGGTTTCGGATGGTTTTATCGGAAATTTAGCTAGAAGATGAGAAGGGGCGCTGCGTAGTTGATTAGTGGACATATGGGGATGTCTGTTTTGTGAAGTTTGGGCAGGGCGTTTAGTTTAGGGGTTATTGGTTTTTATTTGGTTTAAGTGCTTTTTGGTTTAGTGTGGGGTTATGAGTTTTGTTTTGTTGATTGCTACTTTGATTTCGATGTTGTATTTTGTTTTTGGGTTGTCTTTTAGTACAGTGATGTTGGCATTTTGTACCACAATGAAATTGTGTAATTTTTTGTAGAGGTTTTATTTCCAATAATTACTGTAATGATGCCTTTATCAGCTTTGGTTATAGTCAAATTTAGTTTCTTTATTTTGTTATTATTGGATTTGACTATTTTTAGGGTTCTTAATTCTCGTTATTTTGTGTTTTGTTTGTTGTATGATCGCATCTTGTTGTTCTACTGGTGTGTTATGTTGGATTGTGTTTTCGAGATCTAATATTAGTTTTGCTGAAATTTTGTTGACTGTATTTGGGTGTCATGTGTTTTAAGCCTTTGTCCAAGAACGGCTGTTTCGGGAGATGTGTTCCATTGTCTTCTCAGACCGTAACTGATATCAAGGTTTTCGTAGGTTAGGGTGGGAGTGAGATATTATGGTAGGGGTGTAGGTGTATTTGGTGAGCATTAGGAGTTATGATGTAGAAAAGTGTGTGTTGAATATGTGTGTAGGCTGTAGTTTGAAGTTTATATATTTCGTATTGTTTGGTTGTATAACTTTGGTTATTTCAGTATTATTTATGAAGAATTTGTAGGTTGGATGTTATGTTTATGAGGTCATGTTTTGTGGACATGAGATGTTCAGCAAAGTTTTATTGGTACTTATTGTTTGTTAGTGAGTTTATATGTTCTTGGTCATCCTCAACAAATATAAGTGCTACTTTAGGCAGGTTGTAAAATATTTACAGGTGTTTTAATGAAAACTATCAACTCATGTGAAGATGGAACCAACAAATATGAATTTTACAAGCCAAGCATCAACTATTCATTGATATCGCAACATACATCTCAAGGTAAAAAAACTTTCCCTCCACATCTCCTTCAATATGCAGTGTCTAAAATATAAAATCACATCTAATTATGCTAAAATAAAGATTAAAAATTTTAAAAAATACCAAGCTGCCATAAAAACCACACACCAAGCTCAAACACTCTACACTAAAAACACCATAAAACTGTTACACACAACACCCAACAAAACTTACTAATACAACACACACTTTTCACCTCAGAACTTAAACATTTTCAGCTAATGAATTAAAACTACTAGAAAAAGGTTTAAAACACATCACACCCAAATACAGCCAACAAAATTTCACCAAAACTCAAGTATTAGATCTTGAAAACATAATCCAACATAACACACCCGTAACAAGATGCATCAACAAGATGCAATCAGACAACAAATAAAACACCAAATAACCCGAAATAAGCCACCCGCAAAAAAAACACCTAAGAATTAAAAATTGCCAAATCCATCAATAACAAAATAAAAAAACCAAATTTAACGATAACCAATGCTGATAAAGGCAACATAACAGTAATTATTGAAAATAATGACCTCAACAAAAATATATACAATTTCATTCAAAATAACAACATCACTATACTAAAAGACGACCCAACAACAAAATACTACATCAAAATCAAAGAAGCAATCAACAAAAAAAACTCATAAACCCACACTAAACCAAAAAGCACTTAAAACAAAAAAAAACCAATAGTCCCTAAACAAAGTGCCTTGCCCAAATTTTACAAAACAGTAACCTACAAATTCTTCATAAACAACACAGAAATAAGCAACGCTACACAACCGAACAATACAAAATATACAGGCACTTCAAACTACACCCTACACACATACTCAACACCCAATTACATTATAACTTACACACACTTTTTGACATCATAACTCCTAATGCTCATCAAATACATCCACACTCCCTCCATAATATTCCTCCTCCACTTTAACCTACGAAAACCTTGAGATCAGTTTTGGTCTGAGTTGACAATGGAACACAACTCCCTAAACGGCCGTCCTCAACAAATATAATTAAGTTATTATATAGGCCAGTTGTAAAATATTTACAAGTGTTTTAGTGCTTATTGAAGTTGAAGAAAAAGTTCTAGCTAAACGTAATAAAATTTGAAAAAAATGTACTTGGTGTATGAAGTCCTTAGATACAAAGGAAAATAATAAACCTAGTGTTGACACTCCAAAAGTTAAAAAAAATTAATAATTTTATTCAACAACTTACAAAACTGATTAAAATCTCAATTAATTACTTTAACATTAGTTTATGATTATCCGAATTTTAAATTTTGTAAAAACTTACTGAGACAGAACGTTTTCGATCACTGTATGGCGGTCTTTATCAGTGTCTTCTGTGTGAAGTTGTTGGATTAAGCGGTAATGGTTTTAAAGGCATTTTCGATAGTATTAAAGAGTATGTGTGATTTGTATTGTGCTTGTTCGTTTAATATGTTTGTACTTTGTGTTTTTGTAGATTTCATATTGTTCTAGTTTTTGAGATGTGGTCCTTTTTTGTTGATGTTAGATTTGTAGGTTATGGTAAATGCCCAAGTATTTGTGTCCTGTTTCTACCAGCTTTTATGTGATTGTAAAAAGCTGAGTTCGTGTTCTGTTTGTGTTACTCGGCTCTGTTTCAAGCTGCAACATGTTTGCCAAATGTAGAATTTGTTGCACATGTTGCAGTTTAATTTGTATATGCCTAGTGTTTGTAGTTTATCTTTGTTGTTGGTGTCATGTTGTATTTTGTATTGTAACTTATTAGTTTTGTATGCTATTTTGTATCCTGTTTTTTTTTTTAATTTGTGGGCTATTTTATTTGATGTTCTGTTTATGTATAGTATTAAATGTATGTGTTTTCCTTCACTGTAGTGTTAATTTTTTGTGTTTTTTTGTATATTGTGCCATCGATTGCCTATTACTGTGGTGCTGTATTTATTTGTATATGCTAAATATTTAATGGTGTCCAGTTCTATGTTTATGTTTTCTGTGGTCATTGGAACTTCTCTAAGTCTATGGAGTATGGATCTGAAGGCAGCATGTTTGTGTTGGATAGGGTGGTTTGAAGTGGTTGTGGATATCTGTCGTTATGGGTTTTCTGTAAATGTTGAAGCTGTGTTTTTGTGTGAGGCTTTTTGTTATGGTTAGGTCGAGGAAGTTTAGGGATCGGTTGCTTTCAATTTCAATGGAGTTTTGGGTGTATTTTATTAGTGTAGGTGAGGAGTTTTTCGCATTGTGGGGTGTTGCCTCTGTATAGTGTTATATCATCAACGTATCTGTGCCAGTAAATGACTTTGTGTGTGTTTGTACTGTTTGTGAGTATCTTTGTGTTTTATGTTTTGTAGGAAATTTTCGCTTAGGACACTGCTGATAGGACTTCCCATGGGTAATCCATCTAGTTGTGAATAGAAGTTTGAGTTGTGGGTGAAATAGTTTTGTTCGGTGATGGTTTGGAGAATGTTTAGGATTTTGGTGACGTGGGTTTTTGGTATGTTGTTCTGTAGGATGTTGAGGGTTTCTGATACGTGTATGGTGGTGTACATATTTGTTATGTCGAGTGATAGTAGTGTTGAATTGTGTGGTATGGTTATGGCTTTTATTTTACTTATGAGGTTTGTTCTGTTTTCTATGTGTGTGTCTGTGTTCAAGTTAATACATTGTCTGATTATTTTGTCCATGTATTTTGCTAGTTTATGTGCAGGGGCATTTTGGTAGTTGATGATGGGTCAGATGGGGACATTGGGTTTGTGAATTTTAGGGAGAGCGCGGAGGATAGGTGCTTTAGGGTGAATTTGTTTATTGATGGTCCTGTGGTATTTCTCAGTTGAATCTGTATGTAGTTATATTATATTATTATTTATTCATTGATTTTGTCATTTAGGATGTTTGTATTAATAATTACTGTAGTGTTACCTTTGTCTGCTGTGTGAGTGTGATGTTGTTTAGTTGAGCTTTTAGTTTTATGTATGCAAATGTATACAAATTAAACTGCAACAAATTCTACATTGGGCAAATTCTACAGGTTGCAGCTTCAAGCAAAGAATGGAGGAACACAAACAGAACACCAACTCAGCTTTTTATAATTACATAAAAGAAACAGGACACCAATACTCATAACCTCATTTATCATAACCTAGAAATCATACACATCAATAAAAAAGGACCACATCTCAACACAACACAAAGTACAAACACATTAAATGAACAAACCCAATACAAATCACACATACTATTTGATACTATCAAAAGCCTGCTTTAAAACCATCACTGCTTTAATCCAACAACTCCAAGCAGAAGACACTGATGAAGACCGCCACATAGCAATCGAAAACGTTCTGTCTCAGTAAGTTTTTACAAAATTAAAAGTTCATATAGTTATAAGCTAATGTTAAAGTGATTATTTAAGTTTCACCGAACATAATGGACTACAAAATTCAAGAGTAAAATCTCAAGGTTTGTTTTGTTTTTAATAAAACGAATTACATTAAAATATAGATACAGATTCCCAATTAAGATACATTTTGGTATGAGAAAAAGAAAGTTTACTAAGACATCCATTTTGATATAGGCTTTTGCATCACCACATGGAACAAAGAACAAGTGTTTCGCTCACAGCTTTGTTTACATCAGTCATTAGTCAACTTTATTACAGAAAAAAACAAATTATCATAACTGGATACTTTATAGTTATATTGCAGTATAGCTATAGATTATTATGATGTAGTGTTCCATTTTAATAAAAGTCTTGATTTTAATGTGTTGAAAGTGAAGTTGAATGTTTTTCTTGCATCATTTGTATTTTATGTGGCAAAAACGCCACATGAGTAATTATTTCTGTAGTAAAAAAACACCAACCCGGCCGGGTCCGCCAGGCCCCTCTAGAGCGCAAGCCCCTGGGCATTTGCCCCCCTCTCTGGGTAGCCCTGTTTTTTTTTTTTTTAATTAACATGGGAGCGGGTTTAAACTGGCCGAAGCACCGCTACCTTAGGTATATTGTACTTACCTCCCTGATCTAGTCAAAGAGCCCCTTCCCTCTTACCAGGTTTAGAAGTTTCCTGACTAGTGTTTTACCTTCAGCATCCTCTTCCAGAGCTGTGCTATCACAAAAGAGGTTGAAGCGCCTCTCGGCAAGTGCTTCACATCTATAAATGATGTGTGTGGCGGTCTCCAGTTCTTGCCCGCATAATCTGCACACTGGTTCATCTTTGAAGATACCCATATTATGTAGATGTTACCTTAGTCAACAATGTTCCGTGAGTAGACCTGTGGTTATCCTCAATTCCTGCCTAGACAGATAGATGAGACTCTCCTGCAGCCCCAAGAAAGGTTTCCTAAGGGTTAGTTTACTGTGTCTCATTCCTTCAGCCCTGACCCAGTGCTCACAGTGTCTTTCAGCCATCCACCTTCGCATTGCAATCTTGACCATGGATTTGGAAATACCTACCGCCGGCTCCGGTCCAATTAGGGGAGTTGAAGACACCTCTCTGGCCAGTGCATCTGCGGCTTCATTTCCAAATATTCCCCTATGCCCTGGCACCCAACCTATCTTGATTTGATTGTGCCTTGCCAGGGCTTCTAGGTTATTTAGGCACTCCAGACTATGGCCGAGGTGACCACATATCCGTTTAGTGCCTTAATTGCTGCCTGACTGTCAGAGAAAATAGCAATCCGGGTCCTGTGTATTCCCCTTCTCGCTATCTCTCCCAGACAGGTATTTATAGCATATATTTCGACCTGAAAGATGGTATTCGACAGACAGAGGTATGCGTCCCCAAGGAAAAAACTAGTTTTACCCTTTGGTTTTTACAATATAACCCCGCTCCATTGCCGAAGTCCATCTTGGAGCCATCTGTGTACCAGATCTGAGCTCCGATGTTACTGACCCTGACCATTCCATCATAGTTTGGTGGGCCTGGTCAGGTGCAAACGTCCGAGTAAGGTGGTCACTGCCCATCTCCAAGACAGGTTCTTTGACCACGCACTCGATACTCATATGTCCCGAAACATCTGGGAGATTAGCCCAGTTGTTATAGTATGCAATCTCCATGCTGGGGTTTGGTGCTTGTGGTTGATTGCTTCTCACCTGTTGCACCTCACCCCTCACAACATCCAAGCCCTGGACGTTAACATGTTCGGCTCGGTTTTGGCCTCCCCTGCGTTGTGTGCTCAGGATTATTGGCCCTCCCGCTGCTCTCGCCTGATCTCTTCGGAGCCGCCTTCTGGCCGCTCCACTCATACGCTTTCTCCGTAGAGAAAGCGTGCTCAATTCTACAACCATTTCAGTGGTTTCTGCACCCTCTATGTCAAAGGGTTCCCAAACTGGGGGGCGTGCCCCCCTGGGGGGGCGTGGAGAAAGTCCAGGGGGGCGTGACACCCAAATGAAATAAATAAAAAAATTACAAAAATAATTTCCTCAGACCTTTGAAATAAAGTCTTTCTAAGTTTCCGTAATTGTTTTTGTAAAGTTTCAATAAGTTGTGTGGTGTGTGTACCAATATCTCTGTTTGGCCTTGGCGTGAGTGCTAGTGTTCCCCCATCGCATCTTCAATCCAATGCAGTTTGTTCAGTGCTTGCGTTGTAACTAGTCTGTTCTGGTACAGTACTTTCCGTGAATTATCAGTCAGCGTGTTTGCTGTATTGTAGGCAACAACACTGTAAAACGCCGAATTGATGATATGGCCGAGGACATTAAAAACTCAGCTTGACGAGAGTACAGACATAGCACAATGTTCTTATTTCATTGTATATGTTCGTTACATTGAAAATGAAAGAATGAAGGATGAACTGATGTTTTCTACTGAGCTGTTGACCACTACTAAAGCTGTAGATGTGATGGAAGCAGTATCAGACCTTTTTTAAGAAACACGAACTTTCTTGGCAAAAACTTATTGGTGTATGCACAGATGGTGCTCCTTGATTGCTGGGTTCTCATTCAGGCTTTGTGCAGTTGGTCAAAGAGAAAAATGATGATGTGGTTGGGATTTATAGTTTTATTCACCGCCAAGCCTTGGCAGCAAAAACGCTTTTAAGTTATGTTACTGTTTTAAAGCTATGTATTAAAGTAGTCAACTACGTTAAGAACAGTGCATTAAATACTCGACTGTTTAAAGTTCTTTGTGAAGATTTAGGAAGTGACCACAAAACTTGCTATTTCATACAGAAGTACGATGGCTATCAAAAGGCAATATGTTGGGAAGACTATTTGAGCTCCGTGATGAAGTTATTACGTTTTTGGCACAGCAGAAACAAAACGAGCTTAGTGCAGAGCTCAAAAAACCCAGTAACCAAGTGATTTTGGCCTATTTATCAGACTTTTTTGACACGTTAAACAACCTAAACTTGAGACTACAAGGTACAGACTCAAATATAGTAACACATCAGGATGCCATCAAGATGTACGTTGAGAAACTACAACTTTGGATACGTAAAGTGTCAATGAGCCCCAGCAACTATTCAAGTTTCAGCAAAGTAGTATCAGTCTCAGAAGAAGCATGTTTTGAGGACGTTTTTGAAGGACCTCTTTTGAAAAACTTGATAATTGACCATTTGAAGAACCTCAAGGAGTTCAGCAGGTACTTTCCTAATTTGTCACAGGAGTTTTACAAACTATCAACCGACCCGTTCCACATGGACATACAGTTGCTGCCAGAAGAGTTGCAAGAGGAGGGAATAGAAATAAAAAATGACTCTGCTGCAAGATACGATTTCGAACAAATGAACAAGCCCACATTTTGGTTAAAGTACTTAAAAGTTTACCCCAGTGTTTCAGAGAAAGCTGTTCGGATGTACTTGCCTTTTTCAACAACATACATGTGCGAAAAAGCGTTTTCAACTCTTGTGGCGATCAAAACTAAGTACCGCAACAAACTTGATGTCGAAAGTGACCTACGCTGTGCTTTGTCTGAAATTCAACCCAGGATCTGTCAACTTATTCAGAACATGCAAGCGCACCCATCTCACTAAATTACATTTTATGTTTTGTTTTTGTAAGTAGGTAGGCCTATTGTTTCACCTTCCTTAAATTGAAAATGTATCTGTGTTACAATGTTAAATTTTGTATCAGTAATTATATTCGTTTTTCATGTAATACTTGTTTTAATTTTCATCATACGTACAATTACTAAATCTTTCCATTCTGCGTTACCGCATTCAACAGTGAACAAAAAAATTTACCTACTCACCGTATCAAGTAGGCACATACTTGTACGAGTTCATGTACTTGTACAAGTAGGAGTTGGTATGTACGGCACCGTGGAAATAGGGTATTGCAAAATGGAAAGCTGATATGTGTAGGGGGGCGTGGTACAAAAAAGTTTGGGAACCCCTGCTCTATGTTATATCTATGTGTTATATCACATACATTATTAAAATATAGTTACAAATTATCTGGTTAAGATATATATGGTTCTTAAAAAACAGTAAATTAACAAGTAAAACAACAACTATTGACAAACAGATGTTATTCATTTTCCTCACAAAAAATATAGCTACATATATAGAATTTTTCTTATAAAAGTATAAGTTATTTAAATGATATAATAAAATTTGATACTGATAAGAATGAATGTAAAATTTGTTATTTTCTAAAATTTTCAATTTTTGGGGTGTGAGGGGAAATTTCTGTAATTTTTTCCTCATTCCTGATGACTTCTTGCATCACCCGGTATAATTTTGTTAGCTAAATTGGATTACATGGTAATGAGAAACAAATACTTTTGTTACTAAATAGTTTATCATACTAAGAATCTCTGTGGTTGGACTAAATGACATTGCTTCTAGATCACTTTTGGTTTGTATAATAGAAGAAGTATTTAACTTACAAAAAACTAAACTATTGTTCCATAAGGAAGCAATTAATTTATTAATTTTATTTACACATTCAACTACACTTTATTTACAGTAACAAATGGTGTCCAGAGCTTTCTGATTTTTAAACATTATTTTAGAGGAATGTTATTTGTATAATTAGTGTCTAGATTATTTTGAATATCAAACCAAGTAACTGCTATCGGTTTAATGTGTTTAAGGTTATGAAATATCACAAACCAATTATGCTACTACAAATACACTCTACATTTCGATTTTATATCTGAATATGAAATAGAAAATCGAAATATAGAATGTATTTGTAGTAGCAAGGTCTTTGATTAACCTTGAACGGAACTATTCTTTAAGCTTAGCTTGTGAGGTTATATTAATACATATAAAAGAAGGACAAAAAACTCACAAATTAATCATTTGTCAGTTGTAAGTTAGAGTTTGTAGTAGCAACACTCATTGATGATGATGATGATGACTTTGTCATTGAAACGCGTATAAGTTAATAAATGATTAATTTGTGAGTTATGTGTACTTCTTTTATTTGTATTAACCTTAAACAGAATTATTAGTTATTAAGGTAAAATATAGACGTAATGACGTTGGTGTTAAACATTTTTTTTTTTTAATTATATTACTCGTTTTAATGTGTAGAACACGAATATAAACTTTTTTTTCAAGTACGGAAAGTTACTTTTTTCATATTTTAAATGTTAGGTTGTAATGGCATGTATAGCGTAAACGAGTCTTATTGATATTGTTTAAAAAATTTTTTTGTTTAAATTACTCATATCAATGTGTAGAGCACTAATATAAACTTTTTTCCACGGAAAATAGAAAAAGTTAATTTTTCTGTACATTTTTAATGTTAGTCTGTAACAGCATGTAGCGTGAACCGGCCGCGCAGTTGCTAAAGCGCACTGCACTACGTCAAAGTTAGTTTATTTTAATACTAAACTTAAAATCTAAAAATTTAACTTTTATTATACATGTTATAATTTTATACAACATGACTATATACCTACATTAAAATATACCTACGAAGTATCCAGTCAGGATAGATTTGGTTATAATGTTATTCAACTTTACTATCCATCTATATTGAAATATACCTACAAAGTATTCAGTCAGGATCGATTTGATTATACAATACTATATACCTATATTAAAATATACCTATATATGTGAAAGTGTCAAGTCAGGATAGATTTGGTTATAATTTTATTCTACATTATTATCTACCTATATTAAAGTATACCTACGAAGTATCCAGTCAGGATAGATTTGGTTATAATTTTATACAACATTACTATCTACCTATATTAAAATATACCTATGAAGTATCCAGTCAGGATAGATTTGGTTGTAATTTTCTTTATCGGCAATAAGTCTAAATATTTACCATAATTACAACCAAATCTATCCTGACTGAATACTTCATAGGTATACTTTAATACAGGTAGATTGTAATGTTAAATAAAATTATTACCAAATCTTACCTGACTAGATACTTTGTAGGTATATTTTAATATAGAAATATATAGTAATGTTGTATAAAATTTCAAATCTAGACGTAGTGCAGTGCGCTGTAGCTACTGCGCACCTGGTTCACGCTATAGGCCTACATGCCTTTACAACCTAACATTTAAAATCTGAAAAAAGTAACTTTCCATACTTTCCGCAGAAAAAAAGTTGATATTCGTGTTCTATACATTAAAACGAGTAATAACAAAAAAATTTTTAACACTAACGTCATTAAGTCTATATTTTTACCATTATTAACAGACATTAAATAAAAAGATATCTGTTTCATAAGGTCAACATAATTATTTTGCCATTGAACATATCTAGAAATATGTCTGTACAAAAGAAGGCAGTATATCATTTTAATACTTGAATGGTTTTAACCTATGAATTAGTACACTTCATTTGTTATTTTTTTGCACCAATAATTATAAATCATTAATTTTGCAATGTATGATATTTAACAGATATTTCAAAGTTATAATACACAGTCTTTCATTACAAATTCAATGTTCTTTAGTAATTATAAAAAATGCATCCAAAAAAGCTGCTATATACAATCCAGACCAAAGTAAACATACTTTGACACCAATGTAAAAGTATTTTAAGAACTTAGTAAAACAAATAAACTTAAATTGTGTTACAAAAAATTATGTAAAAAACCATGCTCATGCATCCCTAACCTCGTGGCCCTGATTGTTGTAATATTCAATATAGCGGCGCAATGATATCTTGTAGGAAAGTTAAAATGGTAAACTCTACTTTTAATACATAAAATAGTATTTATTTCCTGTAGCCAATTAAGCGATTTTGGCCAAAATATTTTACTGGCCGATACAAAAACTCATAACAAATACAAAAAATAATAAAATACTTTGGCTCACATCCCAAACAGTTAAAATTCTAGGGAAAAATTATCTCAAACCTTTCCAAGCTCACCCAAAACCTTACAAAGTCAAAGGTTGGCAACTCGATGCTGTGTTTCACAGTAACTTATACCGTTTTAGGCCAATGTTATAAATTAAGATATTACATGTAAATATTCAATGCTAATTTTTTGTTATGTGCTTTATGACTGTGGAATAAGTGTCAGGAACTGTTTATTTTGTCCTTTTGAATCATTCGTGGCTTACAATTGCAAAAAATAATGATGTTTTTGTGAGTTTTATAATTCTATAAACTTTGTGTAAAGGGTAGAACATGTTGCATGTAAATAGTGCATGGCATTTTGATAAAGGTGATATTTTTTTTTAAAAATTGTAATTTTTGTGTCTTCAGTAAACATAAATACTTTTCAAGCCATTTTACTTGTTTCAACCTAAAAAATCATGGTAAAACATTGATTTTGTTGGGGTTATAAGTGATTCTCAAAGGAGGTTGGTATCATTTTCATTCCAAAATTTCAATTGTTTGGGATATGAGCTCATTTTTATTTTCTCTATATTTTTTGTTACATTTTCTGTGGGCACAATATTTTCTGTTTTTTTCGTGGAATAGTAACTGACGTTTTCGCCTTTTTTAATAATTTTGCTACTTACTATGGCAAAAAAATTAGACCTGTGTGGGAGTTTTATATTTCTATAGAGTCTGGGTAATGGGTAAACAAAGATGCTAATAATGAACCAAGGTGCATTGTTATAGTTGATTTTAAAAAAAAATCAAAAACATGAGGCCAGAACGTTGAAATAGTAACATTTCACATATGATGTAGAGGGAGTTGCTATTTTCCAAAGTTTTTAATTTTCGAGGTGGGAGTGTAAGTTTTTATGTTTTTCATATTAATGATGACTTTCTGCAGTGGCCGGTAATGTATTTTGGCTGAAATCGCTTACTTGGCCAAATGAAATACATAACTAAATTATTGTTACCATGAAATTTTATACAGAGCACAGTTGCGTAATTATGATAAATATATAACAATAACCCTTGCTACAAATATTTAAACACCCTTGATGTACATTTCGCCAACACAGTTAGCATCATCAGAAGGTTACAAACATACTCACATATACAACAAATATTTGTAGCAAGGGTTATTGTTATTTATTTATCATTATTGTTACCATGTATCAAAATTACAAAGTGTTACTTTTCTATTCATAAATTTACTTACTTTTAAAGTCACTTGAGGATCTATTAATTCTTCTTCTTCTTCTGGCTCTTGGGCTTTTACAGATGGAATGATCTCGTTAGTAGACATTTAGACCTTTAAAAGACACAAGAAATTATTACAAATCTTGATATTAAAATATGTGTATTGTAAATTATAGTCAATGATATAGTCAAGTAGCCATAAAAATGTACTTACTGAGAAAGGAGACGAAAATCAAAACGGATTTTAATTTAAAAACCTGTAAGTTTTCTAGATTATTCACAAACACATTTAATTACGCAAGAAAAAGAACAATATATTTTAGATTTGACCAAAACCTGAAAATTTTGTCTAATCAGCACGTCAACTTCCCCCCACCTAAATAACACGATTCTAAACTTTTCTGTTTTAGTAATGATTTTTGGTCAAATAAACACTTAATTTGAACTTTGTAATTAATTAAATATATTATAAATAATTTTATTAAACTTAGAATAAAACTAGATTTTCCTGCTTCGGAGATAAACATTAATAACATATTTAGCTTCTTTGTATTGTTTTATTTTTAATTGCAGTAACCTAAATTTGGTATTGGTAGTCGCTACCAAGGTAGCAGTTTTAGAAACAGAAACAAATACTGGTAGTATCTGCTAGGAGAGAGTTTTGTTTGTTTTAAGATCATGAAATTTTATGAGAAATATGAGCTGTAGACTAGAAATCTGTCTTCCATCATGTACATAGTTAGGTAAGTAGAATATTCAATCACCAAGATAATAAAATATCTTGGCAATCGTTTTCAGCAATTTTTGTATGTGTATATATATATATATATATATATATATATATATATATATATATATATATATATTTACACACACACACTCGAAATATACAAAAATATTTTCATTTTTGTATATATATGAGTATATACAGCTTAATGAAATAATAATGAGTCAATACTTTACTCAAACATAACCTAAAATCTATATGATTGAATTCATGTGAGATATTTGTTTATAGTGTGTGTGTGTTTGGGGGAGTTTAGTTGTACTTATACTACAGATAATATAACCTCATATTGTATGGTGTGGAGTATTTCCAATTCTTTTGTAATATTTTGAAAGTTATAATTTGTTACTATTCCTATTTGTATTTGCTATAGTTAATACATAACTAAGTGAATACTTAAGAATACTTCCTGGCACGTTTCGAAAATATCGTTTTGCTTTTACAAAGCTAAGCTTCTACATAGCTAGTAGAGGCTTAGCTTTGTAAAAGAAACGATTGTTTCTAAATGCATCAGCAAGTAAGCTTTTTAGTATTCACTCAATTATGTTTTGATTAATTATAGTTTATTAAGTGAATTCAAGATGATTACAACAAGTAACTTTATTATTATTTGTTTCCATCTTTAGCTTCAGTAGCTAGTTTATACTTATAGAACTTATATTAATATGTAAACACTTGCCTGTTGAAGCACTTACGTTTTATTTAAATGATGACAGCAGTTTCAGGAGTTGTATCTTATCAGCTCAGTGGTAGCTACAGTGAAGATGATAATGGAGCACATATCCCAAAACGCACATCCTCATTTATTTTAAACATGATACTTATGGCAAGTGTTTATATATAAGTTTAAAACATTGGTTTCTTTGTAGGACTTCTAAATAACGATACAATGGAAACTCCACGACAGGGAAAAAGTAGTCATGGGAGTTCTTCACATCGTAATCGTAATCATCAAAAAAGCCGTCATCATCATTCTAGAAATGATGGCCATCACCATCATAAGCATAGAAGTTATAAACTTTTAATAGACCCTTTCTTAACAAAAGGATCTTCAAAAGTTTATAGATATGATGGTATTATCCCAAATGATTCTTCTTATCCTTCAGTTCAAGTACGAGACCCAAGATCTCAACTTATTAGAAAATGGACAAGATTAGAAGCTCTGGAATTACCAGTACCTCATTTTAAGGTGATTATTTTTTAAAATTATTTTTTATGAGAAATAAAAAAAGACATTCAATGAGAGTTAGCTTTCGAAATATTTTTTTAAAATATATATTTTACAGAGAATCAAGATGGTCAATTGCTTGATGATTTTAAAGTTTTTTAGAATAATTTAACTACTAATAAAAGTAATGCTGATGGTGCCAAGGGTCAACTTGAGTAAACTTGAATTTTGACAGTTTATTAGTTATTGGATAAATTGATATAGCCACTTGATTAGGCTCGTATTTATTATATAGAAAATAAATATATTGTCATTTGTGGAGTATTGGAAACAACACTTATTCAGCTATTTACTTATATCATTTGTCAGATATTTTGATTGCAGGTATGGTGAAAACAAATGATCCGATTACAAGTTTGTTTAGATGGATTATCTGTTGTAGTAGACTGTCCCACCTATTCCTTCTAGGCTTACTGATTTTTAATTTCATTTGCCAAATTTTAGGTTGAGTAGTATGATAATGAAGTGGTTTAACATTTTCTTTATAAAATGTTTGTGTACAAAACAATACTTTTATTATTTAAAAAATCAGTAATAGTTTAATGTTTTCTCACTTTCTTTAATATTTTGCTTTTTTATTTGTTACTTATAAATACTTTCTAATCAAGAATAAAAGTATTTGGTAATTATTTACTTTAGGGACCTATTTATACATGTGTATAAACCATTCCTAAACATCTCCTGCAGCTATATTGATAATTATCTAGTTTTTATTGTCACAAAAGGATAATTTTATATATACCGATATTGAAATAGTCCAAAAATTCAATAATAAGTGTATTTGATTCATCTTTTATTGATAGTAGTTATTTGTAATTACTTAGCAGTGGACAAGCTGTAACTTTGATAACTTCAATTGTAAATGTATGTTTATATGTTTCCTAAATCTAAACTAATTAATCAGTAAAATTAAATATTTATTGTTACCTACAGAACTAAAAGTAATGCTGATGGTGCCAAGAGTCAGCTTGAGTAAACTTAAAATTTGACAGTTTATTATTAGTTATTGGATAAATTGATTTGGCCACTTGATTAGGCTCGTATTTATTATATAGAAAATAAATATATTGTCATTTGTGGAGTATTGGAAACAACACTCATTCAGCTATTTACTTATATCATTTGTCAGATATTTTGATTGCAGGTATGGTGAAAACAAATGATCCGATTACAAGTTTGTTTAGATGGATTATCTGTTGTAGTAGACTGTCCCACATATTCCTTCTAGGCTTACTGATTTTTAATTTCATTTGCCAAATGTTAGGTTGAGTAGTATGATAATGAATTGGTTTAACATTTTCTTTATAAAATGTTTTTGTACAAAACAATACTTTTATTATTTAAAAAATCAGTAATAGTTTAATGTTTTTTCACATTCTTTAATATTTTGTTTTTTATTTGTTATTTATAAATACTTTCTAATCAAGAATAAAAGTGTTTGGTAATTATTTACTTTAGGGACCTATTTATACATGTGTATAAACTATAATTATCTAGTTTTTATTGTCACGAAAGGATAATTTTATATACCGATATTAAAATATACCCATGTAGTATCTGGTTTGGTTGTAATTTTATACATGTGACGAAACAACTCTACATATATAAGGCTTTAGAGATCTTGTGACGTCACCTGGAAAAAGGTTTTACTCCTCTTAGGTAATGTATAAAATTACAACCAAATCTTTCCTAACTCGATACTTTATAGGTATATTTTAATATATGTTTATAGTAATGTTGTTCAAAATAGTGCAAATAATGCAATTGCATTGAACACTTTTCACTTCTTTCATGTTTGAGATGTAGCATGGTGCGCCATTGCTACTGAGCACCCGAAAAAGTAGTCCCAGCTTAAATACGATAGAAAATAATCTACCGTCTTAATAAAAAGAAAATATTATAATTTTAGTTTCAGGACATCTTTAGGAATAGTTTTATATACATATGTCTAAATGGGTCTCCAAAGTAAGTAATTTCCAATTATTCAAAAACCAGGAAGCAATAAATATTGTTTACATTTTGAAAAAACACAAATTTAACCTTTTACCTCAAGACATATACAACTGTCTAAATAACACTGTAAATCTTGATCATGTTCTTATACAACAAAATATTCTTTTGAAAAAATAATACATTGTAATAAAATTTGGAGTTATCAACCCATATGTAAAAATTGTAAAAAATTTAAACCAAATAACCTGACCGCAATACACACAAAACTTAATTGAATATTTTTTTAAAAAAGAACAACGTTCTTTTACCAAACAGTAACACAAAGTAGGTAACTTGCTAAAAAGCAAAGCCGCCAAAAATGAATTTTGGTGAATGTTTTTTCATCGGTTGACAGAACAAGTTAATATTTATACGATGTTATATATTTTTAATGGTGTAAACTTGTAAATGTTTATAAACTTACCTTACTTACAATAGTAGCACTTACTTATATTTGTTGTTCCATTGTCAACTCAGACCATAACTGATCTCAAGGTTTACATAGGTTAGGGTGGGATATTATGGTGGTGTGGGTGTATTTTGTAAGTATTAGGAGTTATGATGTCAAAAAGTGTGTGTGAGTTGTAATGTAATTGTGTATTGAGTATGTGTGTAGGGTGTAGTTTGAAGTGTCTGTATATTTCGTGTTGTTCGGTTGTGTAGCGTTGGTTATTTCTGTGTTGTTTATAGTGTTTGTTAGCGCTTTTATATGTTCTTGGTAACGTGTGTAGAAGGACCTCCCCGTCTGGCCTATGTAAAAAACTGGGGCACGAAGTAGCTCATGTGAAGATGGAATCAACAAATATAGGTGTAAACTTTATAATTTTTTTAAGGCGTGAACTTTATAATTTTTTTAAAACCACATCCATTATAACTGTGTACTTTATACCTAATCTGTAATAATGTAAAAAAAACATTAAAATCTCAGTTTTTATAATCATCTTGATTTCACTGATTATATGCATTAATTGTTGTCTTACAACTTAATGAAAAAAACCTGTAAACTTACTGTGATGGCATATTTTATATAATAAGCTACAATGTTACCCTAGAGAGCACTTTGTTTTGAATCAAGACAGCACAATAAGTTTCTGAAGTTTTTTTCCTTTAGTTATAAAACAATTATAATAATAAAATCTCCAGATGTTTCTAATGAAACATGTAATTGTACAGTGTAATTTACCATATAATAAAAGATAGAGGTCTAGTTGTCCAAAATACTTTACGTGAAAGAGTAGCCAAATTGATGAAAATAGTTGAAATTGAAGTATTTATCATATTGCTAAAATTTTTAATAATTGTTATTTCAACATTAACTAGGATTATAGAATGGGTATTTTACTTTAAAAAAGTTAATGTAACTTTCCAAACTAAATAATAATTTTCTCTTAAATCAGTAAATCTAACATAAGTGTTTTTACAACTTATAAACAAAAATATATTCATCAAATAAATATTTCAATTATAATAAACTGAAAACAAATCAGTCTAAAAATTCAAGTAATTTTGCAAACTGTAGTACCTGTGAGAAAAGATTTCATACAACAATATTTATATGATTTGATTGCCTTCTAGATTAACTTAAAATGTTTAGCAATTGGTGATTTATAATGTTTTGAAATACAGTAATACCTCGACTTATGCTACTCCGTCTTACGCGATTCCCAAGTTATGCGGTTTTAAATCATGCTGTCTGAACTACACCGAAACTGGCCTGTTCTGGAAGAAAATGCTTATGAGAACATTTATAGCTCGTAAAGAGAAAATATTTGCAGGTTTTAAAGACGCCAAAGACCGATTGATAGTGACATTTTTCGCAAATACAGCTGTTGACTGTAAGTTGTAATCTCTCATAGTTTATCGCTAAGAAAACCCAAGGGCATTAAAAAAGATTTTTAAAGCTTGCTTGCCAGTGATTTGGGAGTCGAATCGGAAGGCTTAAGTGACAGCTTTTTTTTGAGGACTGGTTTGGTCATTGTTTTATACCTCAAAACGGTTGTTACTGTTGGTCTAAAGCAATTCCTTTTAAAGTAATTCCTATTAATTGACAATGGACGTGGTCATCCACCTACTACTTTAACTAGTTTTGACACACTCGTGAAAGTGATATTTTTGCTAACAAACAAATAATTTGCTTCAAACGATATATCATAGAGTCATCAAAACATTTAAAGCATTACACAAGAAGATCATTTACCCATCTACAGGAAGCTATGAGACATAACAACGAGCTCTCTATTGCAGATTTTGGGAAACAATTCAATGTTTTAGATGCTTTGAGAATCATTGGACTATCTTGGAATGAAATTTCACAAAAAACTGAATGGCGTTTGGAAAAAGGTGTGTCTATCTTTTTCGCCACTGAAACTCAAGAGGAATCAGTGTCAAAGTCTGGTGAAATTGCTGATGTGATTGAAGAAGTTGTCGGTTTTGCCAGACAACTAAATTTAGAAGTGGATAATGATGACGTTTAAGAATTGCTGGATTTACAGAACCAGGAGCTGACAATTAATTGATGAGCTCGTAGGAATGCGTGAGCAAGAGCATGACACAAACCAAATTTTTGCCACAAAACAGAAAAATTAGGGAGTTACGAGGAAATTCTGCATGAGGAGATAATATCTTCAATTCTTCAAACGAATTTACTAGATTTTATGAAGTCATCTATATAAAAATAATTTCATTTTACTTACTTCTTTGCAAATATATACGTGTATAATATGTTTTTTGTTGTATTATGTATTTAAGATTTTAAATCAGACCCTTCTTTTAAAAAAATATTAGTTTATTTAGTCTTTGGTCCCAATTAAACATGATTCCTATGTGATTGTTTGTAATATTATACCCCGACTTACGCAAATTCGACTTACACAGTTATTGCTCGGTCCCACCTATCGCGTAAGTACGGGGTATTACTGCATCTAATTGTATATATTTTATTTTTGTCATCTTCAGTATAAAAGTAATACATATAGAAGTGAAGTAAAGAAGTAATATCATATATTATACTAGTTTATATAAATAAAACAACTCTTATCACAAAGTGCCTTCTATCTATAAAGTCAATATTTGTTAAAGACTTATACAATAGTGAAAGCTAACTTTTTATAACTCGTTTATTTCAAATTTCTTTTTAAGTTAGCTAAAAGTAAAATAAAAATTTCTTTTAACCCTTTGCCTGCTGACAGGACTTTCACATCCCGGTGACTTTAATACGCTGTAGAATTCAGTGTAGTACAAATATGGTCTTCAAATGCTGACGAGACTTCTACGTGTCATTGGTATAAACATTAAGAGCATTGGTTGTGATTAGTTTTCAGTCTAAACACATCAAGAGCTAATCTCTTACAGAACCATCTGTCTGCCACCTAGTGTTGATTTGATTTGTGATTGCATAAGTGTTATTGTGTTTTGAAAATACGCTCCCTCTTTAATTTTTTTAGAATAACATTGGTTAACATATAGTATTGAAATAATAGTTGTAATACGGTAGTTTGAATGGTTTTTTTGAGAAGATAATTACCGAAATGTACCCCGGACTTTCAAGTCCCGACAGTAGTTAACGGCGTCTTTGCTGACAATTTATGTTTCACATAACCTATAAGTTTTCGTGACCTATTTTAGTTTCATAAGTGCAATTTTCCAACAGTTTTATATTGTCTATGAGTGGATAAGTGAATTGTGTTGTAAAGTTCATAAATTATTATATTATTATTTGAGTTAGATTACAAAAGGTCATCAAATGAACCTTTGTCATTGGAGTTGATTGAAAAATATCTAAATGAAGATATTCCTGATATAAACTATCCATCAGATATTGATTGTGATGATAATGAAGATGAAGATCTTAGACCAATATCGCCGGTAAATAATTTTGACAACACCATCACGAAAAATTCAAATTCTACTGAAGGTCAAAGAGAAGCTGAAGATCCCTTTATGGAGTTGATAGGAAGTCAGAGAAGTGGTGGAACTGAATTTTTTTGCACTTATGGATATTGCATTTGTAAATGCATATATAATGTATTGCCAATTGTTCAAAAAAATAACTCTGTTAGAAGTTCATCAGCAGATTGGAATGTGCTTGATTGCAGCAAAAAATGGCAAAAAAAGGAAAGGTCAAAAGAGATCCTCCGGGACACCACTACTAGCAGGATCATCTAAGAAAAGAAGAAAATCTGGTTATTCAGTTGTTAAGGATGTAAGATTGGGAAATTTGGGTGGACACTGGCCACAGTTCACAAATAAACGTGGCAGATGTGAATTGTGTAGCATGAACAAGGTGGAATCCAAGCCAGTTTCAATTTGTATGTACAATTGTGTTGCAATGAAAAAAAAACTGTTTTGCTAAGTACCATGATATAGTAATTTAGATGCAATAACATACTATTTGATGTAGTTTATTTGTGAAATAATATTTGTAATTATTATTTTAGGTAGTTAACATTGTAATACAATTATAAAAACTATGATTTTTATATTTGAAATGTGTGTTGGATTTTGCATATTTTTATTATTATTTCTTGTCTATAGTTTTCTAAATATGTTATCAATTTGCATACAAATGAAAAAATCATTGTAGAATTAGGCTAAAGTTTCAAGTTCTATGTTTAGTTTGATATATTTAGGTAGGTATATAGTATTTTGATTTAGACAATATGTGTAAAAAATATATAAATGTGATCAAAGATTTTTATATTTTTTATTAATAAATAAATATGACATTCCATGGATAATTTCAAGTAATAGCACTGTAGTAATAGACGATATTATGTATAGGGAATTGTATTTATTATCAAAATTTTTAATTAGCGTAATAGTATTTTACCACCCCTTATATGCTGTCGGGACGTGCAAGTCCCGGATCTGTATGCCCTCTTTGTATAGAATTTTTTTTTTGAAAACATACCTACATCAAAATTTAACTGCAGTAAGCTAAGAAAATGCAGTTAATTTAAAATTGTCGCTTGTTTTTTATAGCGATACAGAAAGGGTTAAAGTACTGTATGTGAAGTAAATTTTATTTAAAACCAAATTTATCATCTTCATATGTTTTAACTGCATTTTAATATATCTTTATCATTTGAAGTAATGGTTCGAAATTCATTCATATTTTGTATAATTCTATCACGCATCTCTCTTTAGTAAAAAGCTTTCATATTTTTAATTATGCCTTAGTCACATGGCTGAATAAGAAATGTAGTATTGGGCGGATGGTAAATCACTTTGATATGTTTCAGCGTAGTGGTTACCCCATTATGTGCAGTTGCCTATTGGAAAGACAATGTTGTTTCAGGCTAGTATCCCATTTAGTCACCCATTCATTAAATTTTTCGGATGTCATCCAAGCACTGGGGTTTGAAAGATGTTCAACAGGTAGCTTCTTGATACCTTGAAAACAGCGTGGATTTTTAAATTTCCCGATAATAAGGAGTTTTTCTTCTTGTCCAACCATGATAACTCAGCATGAAACAGTTGTACATTGTTTACAGCCACTAGCATTTTCATTTTTGAATTAATAAGTATGTTCAGGTAAAGCACAATAATAAAGCTCTGAATCATCTGCATTGCATTCGCAGCTAGGAGAATACTTAGCCAAAATTGTTTCCACTCATATTGTAACCAGTCCTCAGCTCCAGCAAAATCAGCATCTCTTTTTCACCACATGTTTTAATATAAAAAATGTTTTCTTATTTTCTATCGATTGAACCATGCATATGTAGCTTGAAAATTCTGCTTTCCTATTTTTGTTTGCAAGATCCTTGGCTTTTTGGTGTATTAAATGGTTATAACTCAATCATCATTTTCGTGAACATTTTAATACCATAATTTCAAATCTGATTTCATTGTAGATCATTCCTGGAATGATTTCTTTTCTTGTCAACATTTTCATTAAATTTTGATAATGTTGAGATGGAGTCTTTGTTCTTCAAAATTTAACATAAGAAAGGTTGTAAAGTTGACAAGCAGCGTGTTTGATAGTGTACTGTATCGATCAAGAATGTCAAGTTTTTCTTGAAGACTTAATTCTCCTTGTTTCTTTTGAGATTCAGACATCTTGCTACACATTGAAACTTTGAGTGACACCAAACCTTATAGAACAAATGAAAAAAGATATTCCAAAATTAAATTACATAAAATCACATTGAAATCATTTAAGTATATGAAAATAAAAACCCGTACATAGTAGGCTTACGTATAAATAAAATAAAATCAATTAGGCTTGAAAAAATCTAGCATTGACTTGTTTTAAATGGTTAGTTTTACTTGCTTGTGTTTCAGTTATTGTTTTTAGTTGTAACAAATGGTGACGCATTTCCGGGCTGTTAATACGTACTGCGAAATCTTCTAACTCACAAATTTTCATTAAAGCCTCGCCAAATGTTTTTATTTTGTTTTCTACAACTGGTCCGTCTTCAATTTCTTCTTTTCCTTCTATTTGCGCAGGTTTTTTGCCTTTTGGAATGAAGCGGTCTCTCGCCTTTCAATATGTCAATCAATATGTCTGGCCGTGGATGTTTGTAAACCATTCATTGTGTTATCTTGAAGGAAACGAGTGCTGACACATAGCCTATCGTAAATTATGGATGTTTGTATACCATTGAGTTATCTTGAGCATATCAGCAATCATTAACGTTGTTACAGAGTTCTCAGAAATAAATATGATCCGTTACAATTAAGCAGACCTAACTGTGAATTTTGTTATGGTAAAAAAATATATTATAAACTGTATTTTATCTAAACGGAAGTCATTGTAACTTTATATTTTACAGCACATATATGATCAGATTTTCTGGCTTATGCAGAACTAAGACGTAGTAAATACGTATCACTTATCCTTTTGCTTATTCTGCTTCAGCACTAGACAGTTTCCGGCTTAAGAAGGTTACTAACCAGGTAAATTAAATAGGTGACAGTCGGGACTTTTAACGTTTTCCGCGATAGACGGGATTTTGCCTAACACAGGGTCCGTCTAAGACAGGTTTCACTGTATGTTGTTTTGTATTAATTGGGTTTCTAGGGTGTTGAGCATTTCGGGTATGAGTATGTTGGTGTACATATTTGTTTTGTCAAGTGATAGTAGTGTTGAATTGTGTGGTATGTTTATGTCTTTAATTTTATTTATGAGGTTTGTTCTGTTTTTCATGTGTGTTTCTGTGTTCAAGTTTATGGATTGTCTAATTATTTTGTCCATGTATTTTGCTAATTTATTTGCAGGGGCATTCTGGTAGTTGATGATGGCTCGGATGGGGACGTTGGGTTTGTGAATTTTGGGAAGAGTGAGGAGGGTAGGTGCTTTAGGGTGGATTTGTTTTAGGTGGTATTTTTTGTTTTTATTGATAATGTATTTAGATGTATTAATTAGTTGTTTGATGGTTCTGTGATATTTCTCTGTTGGATCTGTATGTAGTTGTACTATATTATTATTTATTATTTAATCATTGATTTTGTCATTTAGGCTGTTTGTATTAATAATTACTGTGGTGTTGCCTTTGTCTGCTGTGATGAGAGTGATGTTGTTTAGTTGGGCTTTTTGTTTTATGTTTGCAGCGATTTTAATTTCATTGGTCATGTTTTTGTTGGTTATGTTTTTCTGTTTGGTTAGGTTTTTTATGTCATGTCGAAGTGAGTCTTGTAGTCTTTGATGTCAGTTTTTGTATGGCTGTTTTAGTTTGTAGTATAATGTTTCTGTTTGTTATGTTATTGGATTTATAATGTATGTTGTATTTTAGGAACACAGAAACACACATAAAAAACAGTACAAACCTCATAAATAAAATAAAAGGCATAAACATACCGCACAATTCAACACTACTATCACTCGACATAACAAATATGTACACCACAATACCCATACCCAAAACGCTCAACATCCTAGAAACCCAATTAATACAAAACAACATACCTAAACCCATGTTACCAAAATCATAAACATCCTCCAAACCATCACCAAACAAAACTATTTCACCCACAACTCAAACTTCTATTCACAACCAGATGGCCCACACATGGGAAGTCCTATCAGGAGTGTCCTAAGCGAAATTTTTCTACAACACATAGCAAACACCAAGATACTCACAAACAATACACACGCTCACAAAATCATTTACTGGCACAGATACATCAATGATATCATAACACTATACAGAGGCAACTCCCGTCAATGCGAAAAACTCCTCACCTACACTAATAAAATACACCCAAAACTCCACTTCACTTTAGAAATTGAAACCAACCGATCCCTAAACTTCCTCGACCTATCCCTAACAAAAAGCCTCACACAAAAACACAGCTTCAACATTTACAGAAAACCCATAACGACAGATATCCACAACCACTTCAAACCACCCTATCCAACACAAACACGCTGCCTTCAGATCAATGCTCCATATACTTAAAGAAGTTCCAATGGCTACAGAAAACTTAAACAAAGAACTAGACACCATTAAATAATTATCATACGCAAATAAATACAGCACCACAGTAATAGACAATCGATGGCACAATATACAAAAAAACACAAAAAATTAACACTACAGAGAAGGAAAACACATACATTTAATACCATACATAAACAAACAACAAACAAAATAGCACGCAAATTTTAAAAAATGGGATACAAAATAGCATAAAAAAATAATAACAAGTTACAATACAAAATACAACACAATACCAACAACAAAGATAAACTACAAGCACCAGGTGCATACAAACTGAACTGTGACGAATGTAACAAATTCTACATTGGACAAACTGGTCGCAGCTTTAAACAAAAAGTCGAACACAAACAGAACACCAACTCAACATTTTACAATCACATAAAAGAAACAGGACACAAATACACAAACATTTACCATAACCTAGAAATCCTACACATCAACAAAAAGGACCGCATCTCAACACACTAGAACAATATGAAATTTACAGATACACAAAAACACAAAGTACAAACATATTAAACGAACAAATCACACATACTCTTTGATACTATCGCAAACCTACCTTTAAAACCGTCACCGCTTGACCAGACAACTCCAAGCAGAAGACATTGATGAAGATTGCAACATAGCGATCAAAAACGTTCTGTCTTAGTAAGTTTTAACAAATTTACAAAATTTAAAGTTCAGATAGTCATAAACTATTGTTTAAGTTGTTAATAAGATTCTCCAAACATATTGGACTACAAAATTCATAATACATATGTTGTTCAATCATAAATGTTCTGATTTGCCAAGTTTTCGGGGGTTGAATTTGAAGCATTTTGTGTATTGGCTATTCCTTCTAATTTATATATATATATATATATATATATATATATATATATATATATATATATATATATATATATATATATAATTGCTATAGGATTTGTCAAAGTATTTTATATAGCACTAAGTGCTGGTTTTGCAGTACAGGTGGGACACATGAAGATGCTTTCTTTTATTCTTTGTGCTCTTCTGTTTGGCAAACTATTCAGCTTTTGCACTTTTACAACCTTTTGTACAGCTTCTCTATATTTTACAAACTTGTGTTCAATGGAGTTGCGGTGTCTGTTTGGTAGTCTTATGAACTTGAGTCATAAGCTTTACAGAGACAACAGTTCTTCAGGTAGCTGCAAGCTAAAGTTGTACAAAGAGATCTTGTGTGTGGTATTTTCTACAGGTGCATGTTGGACAGCATGGAATCATTTATGATAATCATATGAAGAATGTGAATAAATTTATACTACCTTCATTTTTTTCTGTTAAAGTGGATTTATTATTGGTCATGTTTCTGAGTACTCTTCGTATATGTATTGCACTGTATGATATACAGTGATACAGTAAAACTAGTTACATTGTAAAAAATAAATAAGAATATAAATATCCTGTGGAGGAAACAAAAACATCTAGTTCTGAAAATTACATGAAAATTTAGTTTCCTATATAGAAGTGAACTTGAAAATAAAACTTCAATCTCCAGAAGTTACATACAGCTCAGACTAAAGAAAGATAAATCTGTTTACATCTTCTTTTGAATTCACTCACTTCAGCTGCCTTGCCAGTGATTTTATCAGTTAAGCATGAAGAATCTGCAGTCAGTATGTTAATACTGTTTCTTTTATTACATACAACATTAATTCAGATGTTTTTATAATATTTTCAGTTTCTTCACATCATACAGTATACTTTAACCCTTTATCTGGCAAACGACTAGTGATTAGTCATCTTACTGTGCCAACCCACTGGCTAAACCCTACATTTTGATCTACGGACTAGACTACATTGTAAATTACAGTACTGAATTAAAATTAAGTAAAATGAATAGTTTTAGTTTTAAAATGTAAAGTAATTTGCTTGCCCATGTATGGAGCTCCAGATGTCATATTTATCATGACATTTCGTGGGTGAATTTTGTTTTGCAAATAAGTGAGCCACTTCACTGCATAGTGTATTTCTTTGTGTTCAAGAGTATCTGACAATTGTTATGTCTACTTATAACATAGATGTACCTATTTTTTTCTGTCACCAAAAACTCACAAAATGTTGTATTTCTTTTTATCATAATAAGCAAATTTTATAATGACAAACGACTGGTATGACCGAGTGATAGATTTAGGTTACATTGATGGGTCAGTTATATAGTGGGTTCATATATTCGATTCTATGTGAAATGACAGTTATAATGATAGAAGTGATGGCATATTACAGTTGGTTTATTGTGTTATGTTTAGTTTTGAATAGAGAAATATTGTCAGCTACTTTGCCATCTTGATTCAAAGAGAATTGTTTGATGATCTTAGGGTTTTGATACTTTGTAGATTTGAGATTTATTTTACTTATAAATAGTTGTTTTAAAAATGTTATATATTATAATGTGAATTTGGCATGAAATGAGAATAGTATAAACAAATTTTCTTCACTAGGGTTAAAAAAAACATTTTCATATAAATTTATATACATAATATGTATTGAAATTATATCAAGTTGAGTTTCTTTACAGTAAATTTTATGCACTACAATTTAATATTATCTAATTATTTTACAATATAAAATTATGTAGACAATTTTTTCACAGCTCATTTCCTTTTTGAAATCTATACACTTTTTTGTAAAAATAGAATAATAGAAAATACAAATAAAAATATATGATTTTATCAGAATTTTGTTTAAAAATATTTTCAACTTTTGTATGTCTTGTATTTTTAATAAATTTTCTATTTGTATTTTTCAACCCTAAAGTAGAGTAATTTTGTTTTTAGACTTTGCAATGCATGAAAAATTTGAAACTTTTTCTTTAAAAAAAATATAATTTTCATAATGTTGTTTACTGGAATGTCACAATTAAGAAAATATGATGTACACTTTTCATTATTAACCTTCGAGGGGGTGCATACAGTTTCAAACAGGAGCGGGCGCTTGCAGAGGTTTATTCCCCACAAACCCTTTAAAATTTAAACGGTTTTCGACTTTATATTTGGGTGCCTTCACAATTAAATACTGTATAAATAAATTCTAAACAATTTTAGAAATCATTAATGTACAATAATTAATGAAATTACTAAATGTCATATTTTTAAAAAATATTTTGAATTGTTAAAACTTGTAAGTAATGTATACTATACCACTGTTTTTATTACGGGAGAGCCGTTTGCGGGTTATTTTTCTGTAATAAAGAAATTCTCAACGTCTAAACTTTAAAAAATATTTTAATGTGATAGTAGGTCCTATATATAAGAATAGGAAATTAATTATAATATTTAGTGAAAATAAGGAATGTTTCAATTCAAATATATAACCCTAAAAGTTATTGAATGAAAAAATATTGGGTTTATAACACAACAGGTTATAGTGTAAAATAAAACTATCATAATCTTACAGTCTTTGTTGAAAAACCAATTCATAATTGTTCATTTATAAGCTCACTAATCACCACTATTGTAGCGTGAACATGACCCACTCTCATGAGAAATATGTCTCTTCTTGCTGTCTTTACTTGCCTTACTGATTCAGTATACCATAGCATTTTTCGGATTTTACTAAACAAATTGAATTCAGGGTGTAGAGTAATGAGCCAAAAATAAACTTCTGACAACTGGAAAGACATTTTCTTAACAAATAATGATACATGTAGAGAAAAACTCTACATGTGCCCCTCTCGAAGTTTAAAATACTGTCTATAGGGGTTTAAAGAAGATTGTGCATAAACAGTAAAAATGGCCTTCAGTATTGAGGCTTTGAGACAACCAAATACATAGTTAAAAATGTTTTCAAAATTAGTTCTCATAAACATACTTGCAGTAAGACTTCATTAGTTTAAACATGTAACAAAAATTAACATTTTCCATGCATATTTACAAGTAAAAAATGTGCAATTGTATAATTGCTATAAACTAACAAATATATTAGCTACCTCAGCAACAAATTCCTTGAAAAATCTTGTAGATCTTTTATTTATTTTGACAAAAAAAAGCCTTTGTATACTTGTCAAACATGTATACTGTGGACATTATGATTTATATGTTTTGTTTTAGATTGATGGAAATTATGTTGGAGAGCCTCCACCATTAGAAGTGACAATTTGCAATTTAAATGACAATATTGACAGGACGTTCTTATCAGATATGGTGAGTCCATCTTGTAATAATGACTAGTCAAATATAAAAGACAATTAGAGTAAAATCAAAATCCAAAAAACAATTAAATTCATTCACTACCTACACACAAATTAATGTATATTTTTAGGCTTATTGAAGATTGTAGATACTAAGTGAAATCCCACTTTTTGTAGTTAATAAAGGTACATTTTTTTGTAGAAAGTGTACAAAATGTTGAATGTACAAAGTATTTATTGAATCTGCCTCAAGTAGGTTTTGCTGCTTTTTTCAATATTTTAAATAAACTGCAATATCAATTTATATGCATATCAATCAAATAGCACATCGTCTGCATATGTTGTCTGTAGGTTCATTAAATTGTTGTGTATGTTTTTATAAATGGGGTATTTTTCTAGTGAGCTTAGTTCTATTGGGTTATTATTTATTTCAAGTATGGTTAGGTTATTTTCGTAATTTGTTATTTCATGTTTGTATATATATATATATATATGAAGTTGGTGACAATGGGTAACGTTAAATATCAAGAATATATATATATATATATATATATATATATATCACTTTCACTTATGTACTTAAACAAGAATCTTACTTGGTATTTATGCGAGCTAACTTTCAATGGCTGGCTGTGCCGTCATCCTCGGGCATAATGAACAGGGTTGTTGTAGGCTGCGAGCTGAGTGGATTTCCCGTTGACCTTGGTGTACCGCTATGTTCTATTTTTAGATTCACTGCACTGTGCGAGTTTTTAACGTTTGTTTTCGGGTTAATATTGTCTATTAGATTGAATAATTTATCGTTTTTTGATTTTATTTGTATTTGTTCGTTAATGATATTATTTTTATTTTTATAAATTTCTAGTTGTTCCCAGATTCTCATTTTGAGGCCTTTTTGAACCTTTTTTTATTAGGTGTACGTTTTTTAATGTGGGAAATGTGTGTTTGTTTTTGATGGTGCTTGTGGTAGTTTGAGTTATAAATTTCAGGTTTGATGTATGCATTGAGGTGTTCTTGATATCTGTCTTTTAATTTCTTTTTTGTTTGGCCTATGTATATTTTATTACAGTCTGGGCATTCGATTTTGTATATTCCGTTATTAAGTGTGGGACATATTTTTTCTGGTTGGTTTATTTTGTTGATTATGTTTCCTGTGTTTTTGTAGGCTATGTTAATATTATTATTTTTTAGTGTTTTAGTTATTCCTTTTATGTTGTATCCTGTGTATGTGAGAGGCAGTTTGAGCATCCTGTATAAAAGTGAGTTGTAAGCGGCCATTTTATGTTGTGGGGGATGGTTGGAGTGGTTTGGTATTGTATTAATGGTTTGTGTGGGTTTCCTATGAATAGAATATTCAATGTTATTGTATTTCTGGTCAATGTTAGGTCTAGATAGTTTATTTCTTCCTCCATGGTGAATTGAATGTTAGGGTGTAAGTTATTGATTTCATTTAGGATAATGTTATTATTTATTGCTTTATTTTGTGAGATGTATAATCCTTCGTCAACATATCGTATCCAATGTCCGTTGGGGTCGTGTGTTTTTATGGTTTGTGTGATTAATTCGTCAAGTTTTTGGAGGTAAATTTCTGATATTATACTAGAAAGTGGTGATCCCATTGCTAAGCCATCTATTTGTTTATATATCTTATTATTGAATATGAAATAGTTTTGGTTTAGTATGGTCTTTAGGCATTTTGTGATTTGGTTTGTGTATTTGGGGTAGGTTTTAAGGTAAGTAAATTCTGTTTTTTATTATTTGGATGGTTTCGTTAATTGGTATATTAGAGTACATGTTTGTGATATCAAATGATATAAATTTGGTGTTTTTGGTTATGTTTATTGTTTTTAATATTTCCGTTAATTCAATTGAGTTTTTTATGGTGTATTTATTTTTTGCAATTTAACTTCGTGTGTTAGGTTTTTGCTATTATTTGTGATATTTTATAGGCAGGTGCATTTTTAAAATTTATTAAGGGTCTTATGGGATTGTTGATTTTATGTATTTTGTTCGAATGTATTTGAAATATCTAGTTGTTCCCAGATTGGCATTTTGAGGCCTTTTTGAACCTTTTTTTATTAGGTGTGCGTTTTTTAATGTGGGGAATGTGTGTTTGTTTTTGATGGCGTGTGTGGCTAAGTTTGAGTTATAAATTTTAGGTTTGATGTATGCATTGAGGTGTTCTTGATATGTCTTTTAATTTCTTTTTTGTTTGGCCTATGTATATTTTATTACAGTCTGGGCATTCGATTTTATATATTCCGTTATTAAGCGTGGGACATATTTTTTCTGGTTGGTTTATTTTGTTGATTATATTTCCTGTGTTTTTGTAGGCTATGTTAATATTATTATTTTTTAGTGTTTTAGTTATTCCTTTTATGTTGTATCCTGTATATGTGAATGTAGCCCATTTTGTTGTTTGTGGTTCGATTTTAGGTTGTTTTAATTTATTTAATATTCTAATTCTAATTTATCTATAGTTTTTTTATTGTATCCATTTTTTTGGGCTATTTGATATATTATTTGTTTTTCTTTGGTTTTTTCTTCATTATTCAGAGGCAATTTGAGCATCCTGTATAAAAGTGAGTTGTAAGCGGCCATTTTATGTTGTGGGGGATGGTTGGAGTGGTTTGGTATTGTATTAATGGTTTGTATGGGTTTCCTATAAATAGAATATTCAATGTTATTTGTATTTCTGGTCAATGTTAGGTCTAGATAGTTTATTTCTTCCTCCATGGTGAATTGTATGTTAGGGTGTAAGTTATTGATTTCATTTAGGATGATGTTATTATTTATTGCTTTATTTTGTGAGATGTATAATCCATCGTCAACATATCGTATCCAATGTCCGTTGGGGTCGTGTATTTTTATGGTTTGTGTGATTAATTCGTCAAGTTTTTGGAGGTAAATTTCTGATAATATACTTGAAAGTAGTGATCCCATTGCTAAGCCATCTATTTGTTTATATATCTTATTATTGAATATGAAATAGTTTTGGTTTAGTATGGTCTTTAGGCATTTTGTGATTTGGTTTGTGTATTTGGAGAAGGTTTTAAGGTAAGTAAATTTGTTTTTTATTATTTGGATGGTTTCGTTAATTGGTATATTAGAGTACATGTTTGTGATATCAAATGATATAAATTTGGTGTTTTTGGTTATGTTTATTGTTTTTAGTATTTCCGTTAATTCAATTGAGTTTTTTATGGTGTATTTATTTTTTGCAATTTAACTTCGTGTTTTAGGTTTTTGCTATTATTTGTGATATTTTATAGGCAGGTGCATTTTTAAAATTTATTAAGGGTCTTATGGGTCTTATATATATATATATATATATATATATATATATATATATATTTGTAGCTTTGCAACACTGTTTTCTTGTATTCACTTATCACTTTCACTATATGTACTTAAACAAGAATCTTACTTGTTATTTATGCGAGAGAACTTTCAAAGATTGGTCGTATCTCCATCATTGGGCATCACTGACCGAGGGTTGTAGTAGACTGCGAGCTGTTTGGATTTCTTGTCACAAGGTGTGGTGTACCGTTATGTTCTATTTTCGGATTCACTGCACTGTGTGAGTCTTTTAAGTTTGTTTTGGGGTTAATTTTGTCTATTGGATTGAATAATTTATCTTTTTTTGATTTTATTTGTATTTGTTCGTTTATGCCACGAATCGCATAATTTCCATTTAAGGGAGTATTCACTTTTTAGATCGGACTTCGTTACAGAAGATCGAGCTAGAGGTGGCGTAGCCATCCTAGCCCGTGACTGTATCGATGCTGTTTCTCTAAACTTAATAACTCCTTTACAAGCAGTTGCCGTTCAAACAGCTGTCCCGTATAAAATCACTGTGTGTTGTGTCTACTTGCCACCACAAGAAAACCTGCATCACAGTGATTTAGTAAATTTGATAAGCCAGTTACCAACTCCGTTCTTATTAGTAGGGGATTTTAATGCCCACCATTCGTCTTGGGGATCTCCGACTAGGAACTCTCGAGGTGATCTTGTTGAGAGTGTAAGAACGGAACTAGACTTACGTCTGCTAAATGACGGTTCTCCTACTTATTTAGCAGCATCTACTGGTGGATGGACAGCTGTTGACCTATCGATTAGCAGCCCTCAATTAGCTACTAGATGCACATGGTCGGTACTCAATGATTTGTATGGAAGCGACCATGTGCCTATTGAGATCAGTTTATGTGACTCCCAACCCTGTTATGCTCTAAATTCTAGTTGGATTTTGCGAAAAGCCAACTGGGACTCCTACTCGAATTACCTTGTATCACTTGACATGGATTATCTGACACCCATTGATGAAAATATAGAAAATTTTACGAAAGCAATTTTAAATGCCGCTGAAAAGACCATTCCGAAAACCTCTGAGCATCCACGCCGACCGCCTGTGCCGTGGTGGAACGATGAATGCACAGAAATCCTCCGTTTACGACGAAGAGCTCTTAGGAAATTTAAACGACACCCAACAAATGGAAACCTTCAGGAATATAAAATACTCCGTGCGAAAGCACGGAGGATATTTAGGCTGAGTAGAAAGAACTCTTGGGAACAGTACATTAGCACAATTAGACGAACAACTCCGTCCTCCACAGTGTGGAGGAAACTAAGATTAGTTTGTGGTACTTCCATTCCGTTGCCAGCCATTGCGCTGAAGCAACCAGATGGGAGATTAATCACAAACAGTGATGATATTGCTAATGTACTTGGAACATCTTTTTCTAACTTTTCTGCTACTACAGCCTATAATAGATTGTTCCAGATGTATAAACTGAAGGAAGAAGCAATACCGTTTACTGTTGGGTTGTCTGAGGACTCTACTTTAAACACCCCTTTCTCTATAGGGGAATTGGAGTCAGCTCTTGCGTCAACGAAGGATTCTGCACCAGGTCCTGATTCCATCGTGTACTCCATGCTAAAACATCTACCATCATCGGCGAAACTTGTCCTCCTTCGAGTATACAATCGTTTATTCGAGGAGCGCTCTTTCCCCGATGCATGGTTAGAATCGACTGTAATTCCTCTTTTGAAGCCAGGTAAGGACAAAACCAACCCCAGTAGTTACAGGCCTATATCACTTACAAGCGTCTTGTGCAAACTACTGGAGAAGATGGTCAACCGCCGTCTTGTCTGGTACTTAGAAACCAACAACCTTCTTAGCAACGAACAATGTGGTTTCAGACTAGGACGATCATCAGTTGACCAATTGGTTTTGTTAGAATCCGCTATTCAAGATGCCTTTCTCTTGCGTCAAACACTCGTTGCGGTTTTCTTTGACCTTGAAAAGGCATATGATATGGCATGGAAAAGAGGAATTCTGAACACTCTGAAATCATGGGGTATACAAGGGAATATCCTAGCATTCATCACTAACTTTCTATCTAACAGATCTTTTCGCGTTCGTCTTGGAGGCACAAATTCAAATAGTTACAGACAGGAGAATGGTATACCGCAAGGCAGCGTGCTGAGCGTCACGCTATTTGCCGTTGTAATAAATAGTATCACCAGTAATATATGATCTCCGGTACACTGTTCCCTTTTTGTGGATTACTTTTGTATATTTGTTCCTGCTCGTAGTATGGCAACTGCGGAAAGATCTTTGCAGTTAGCAATATACAGATTAGAGGAATGGTCAAAAACTACAGGTTTTAAATTCTCTGCTTCGAAGACCCAATGTGTAGCATTTAGTCGTCGTAGGCAACACCAGGAGCCGATCCTTTATCTTGACGGGGTTCAGCTTCAAACCACGGATAGTGTTCGATTTTTGGGTCTTTTATTTGATAAAAGACTCTCATGGAGTCCACATGTTCGTGATTTGAAGGTGAGATGCAGCAAGAAATTGGATATGTTATGAGTCCTTAGTGGTACGAATTGGGGAGCGGACAGAACTACTATGCTTCGGTTTTATCGCGCATAGATTATGGTTGTCAAGTCTACTCATCTGCACGACCCACAGTTCTGAAAACTCTTGATACCATCCACCACTCTGGACTTAGACTGGCTACTGGTGCATTTAGAACTAGCCCAATCCCTAGTCTTCTTGTCAAAGCTGGGGAACCTGCCCTTTCTAGACGACGTCAGATGCTACAAATATCTTGCGTTTCTGTTCTTCGAAGCAAACCCAACCACCCGGCATTTGAAATAGTCTTTCATAATACGCTAAATCAAGTGTACAATACACGTCAACGTTCGACCGCTCCATTCGGCATACGAACATTACGAATAATGGATAACCTTGGGTTGCAACTACCTACAGTGTTTGAACGATCAATGTGCTATATACCTCCACGGATAATAAAAGCGCCCTGCTTTGATTTTTCATTGTCCAGTTTTATAAAAACCAATACTCTTAATGTGGTGTACCACCAGGAGTTTTTGGCAATATACAGATTTCACCAGTATAGTGAGATTATTTTCACGGATGGATCTACACTGGACAATGGCGTTGGGTGTGCGTTTTATGCGTCTGGACGTACCTACATGTACGGATTGCCCTCAGCTTGCAGTGTTTTCACGGCAGAACTATTCGCTATTTGTAAAGCTTTGACCGTCATTCAATCTCGATCCTCGCATTATCTTTTGTGTTCGTATTCCAAAAGTGCTGTTCAGGCTCTTCAGGATGTTTTCTCTAACAACCCTTTAGTTGGGGACATTTTGTGTGCTGTACACAGGCTTCAATTGAGGGGTGTGGGGGTAACTTTCTGTTGGGTTCCTGGACATTGCGGAATACTTGGAAACACAAAAGCGGATGAAGCGGCGAAGAAAGCTACAAGTTTGGTGCCTATTACTCAACTAGTTATGGCATCTGACTATGTGTGTTTCGCGAAACATTTATTGCTCGCTGCTTGGAATGACGAGTATCATACCGTGATTCAGAATAAGCTGAGGGAAATTAAAGATACCATCCGTCCATGGAGGTCTTCAATTCATTCAAAACGTAGGGAGGAGGTGGTGGTTACACGCCTTAGCGTTGGCCACTCTTTTGCAACTCATGGATATTTGATGAGTCGTGAAGATCCACCAATATGCCAATACTGCGGTGATATCTTCACAATAAAACATATTTTAGTAGATTGTGTTAATGTAAGCAATATTCGTGCCCTTTTTAATTTAAAAGGGAGTTTGAAGGTGGTGCTAAGGGACGATGCCTCGGCCATTTCTTGCACCACTTGAAAATATTTTTTGAAATTTAATACACAAATAAATTTTTTTTTTTTATTTATACATATAATTCTCTGTTTCTTTTATTTATTTAAATTTAATTTATTTTGTGTTCTTGTTATTGTTATTGAGATTTATTTATTGGTAAATTGTTACCTATTATTGTTTTACATATTGTTATTATTTACTTACTGTTATATTGTTCTTTGTTGTTATTTATAGTTTTTTAAGAATGTTTTCATTGTTAGAGATAGGGATGGGCCGATTCCTAAAATTTTCGATTCCGATTCCGATTCTAAAATTTTCCGTTCGATTCTCGATTCTTTAGTCGATTCTCGATTCTTTCAAGTTATATTAGCTTACATTCTAGTTCTCTAATAATTAATTTAGTTAACATCTTGGTCATATGGCAAAACCTTTTAAAAGTTCTGTTTTAATGTAATAGGCTACACAAAACCTTCAACCTTGATTTATCAATAGGAATTTTTTTAAACATAAAACATATCAGATTAAAGTAATGACTTATTTTAAAGTTAAAAATGTGAACTTTACTTATTTTATGATGTTTGAAAAAAATCCTAAGCCTATTTACATTGTCTCCCAAACAAAACAAAAATTAAAAACAAACGAACAACATAAAAAGTAAAAAATTAATACAAATAGGATAGTTTTTAATATTTAAAAGTATGGCAAGTAATGTACATTTCTGTTCAAAAACACAAACATTTGAACACGTTGTGGGTCAAGCTAGTTTCATTGCTAGTCACATGTAGCTCCTGAAGTTGAGAAAGGTTTTTCAGAAAACACTGTCGCGAGTGGGCAGACAGGTATTTTATTGCCATTGCATTTAAATGAGGGTATTTGGCACTTTGTACTGCCAAATACTTCCCAACATCACAATCTGGACTGGCTAATGGTTTCCCCAGATAATTGTTTACTTCTTCTTCTACTGTCAATTCCCCTGGGGTACCTTCTTCCCCAACATTCTGGATTAGTGGGGCATACCTTCTCCACATCTGGTGGGATATTTTTTCTGCAGGTGTCTGGAACAAGTGCAACTGATTCAGACCTATTTTGTTTTTATTACTCAATCCCAGTTGATTTTTAACCGACTATCACTTGTAGGTCCTGTGTCTGAGGATAAGGTTTCTTCAAGTAAAGATCTTTTTTGTTGATAAATTTGGGCAAAATGAATGTTGTTTAAGTGCTTTTTCATATTTGATATATTATGTGGTTTTCCACCGTCAGTTTCTGTTAACCGCCATCGAATTGACGCGACGGCCAGTACCCTGAACTGAATACCGTCGGGCCTCTTAACGCTTTATGTTTATTAGTACTACTCAGCTGGTGTTGCTACTTTTGGAAAAATTAAGGCACAGTATTTAACAACAAGCTTCACACTACTTACAGATGTATTTACGATGGTTTTTGTTTGATAGATAAACGCCGACGGGATTAAAAACATGATGTTATTCTAAGAGCTTTTTGTCCGTAGTTACGGGCCGACACACATATTTGTTATAACGTATTGTAATGATTTTCACTACTGTTTTCAAAATTTCACAAAACCTTAAAAGTAAGTCGGAAATATTGACTAAATATTTAGTTGTAAAATAATCCTTAAAAACGGACTTTGCGAAAGTTAAGTACAAACATTGATACACTTAGATAAACTCATCCTTACTAGGAAGTAAATTATAACGTAAATTCCTTAACAAGTAAATTATTTGGTGTTAAAACTTTTACTTAATATGAATCTTGGATAGTATTTACTAGACCTGTAGCATTACTTATCAGAGAGAGAATATATTACACTTTAGTTCTATATTCAAAATATTTATAAACTGACAAATCAATCACATGTGACACGTTTAAGTGTCTTAGTGATAGGCGCCAAAACACTCTTATCACCAGTCAGTTTATTATTTGGGTAACCGGGACATGAAATTATAGTTTTGTTGTTTCTTGCTAACACAAAACACAAAAAATATCAAAACAGTGTTGCACAGATAATAAAATTTAATTAAATCAAAAACCATGTCGGGTAAATTGGTCCGACGGAGTTTATTTACGTTTCATTTACGGTAGGAAAAAACTATGTTGGGCCAGTTGGTCCGACACATGTTTTTATAAATATTATGATGAGAAACGTATATTCATACTTAGATGTGATAGGGGAACAAAGTATAAGAACACATGATTTAAAAATGAGCTTAAAATATTTTGGCAATTGTGTATGAAAATGCGATATTGTGGCCGGCAGCTAAAGTATTAAGGTACAGTGACGCGTATCGCTTTGTTTGTTAAACTACAAGAACTATTTCACCTGTAAGTTTATATTACTGTACATTATTTTGCTACATTTTTAGCTACTGTGCGGATCTGTTTATCATGTAATAAATAGTTTCATTTGCTATTACAATCGTGTTTATTTTCTTTTCGCTCCGAAATATATTACATTACTGTGAGAGTGATATCTGTCTATAATATAATTTATTGAGGTTAAGTTTCGGAGGAATAATACTGTGTTTCTGTTATCCGTCTATTCGTTCAACCATCATGGCCACGGTTAATCGAGTTTTTACTGTACTTTTTTGTGTTTTGTTCTGACATCTATAAATCGGTGGCAGTAAGACACGTGAGGGAGAGAGAGAGAGTATCGAACCCGCTCTAGTGAGAGAGAGAGACGAGCGATGTCAAACGACTAGAAATGGTTACGATCTTGATTGCTGTTGCTTCATAAATAATAATATTTTCGTTTACTTAAATCATTTAATTCATTCAAATCAACCAATAGATAAATAAGATATAGTTGGTAATTAATTATTTTTCCAATAAATTACTCCACACACATATTTTAATAGTTAACAAAATAGGAATCGGAATCGACATTTTTATGATGAAGAATCAAGTATCGACGATTCCTCGATACCGCCTAGAATCGACGATTCCTGGAATCGAGAATCGGAATCGGCTCATCCCTAGTTATAGATTTATTGTTTTTTTTTGATATTTATTGTTGTTGTTTTTGTTTTGTAATATTTGTTGTATTTAAATTTATTTGGTTTTATTTAAAATATTGCGTTCCGTGTTAGATTTTGTTTGGCGATGATAACCACAATTGGTTTTTCGCCAGGGGAAAAAAAATATATATATCTGTCTTAATTTATTTTTTTGTTGGCAGATGTTTAATTTGTTACAGTCTGTGTATTCGATTTTATATTTCTCGTTATTAAGTATTGGACATATTTTCCAGTTGGTTTATTATTTAATTGATTATGCTTCCCGTATTTTTTAAGTTATGTTAATATTGTTATTTTTTATTATTTTAATTATTCTCATTATGTTGTATCCTGTGTATGTGAATGTGGCCCAATTTTTTGTTGTTTGTGGTTCATGTTTAGTTCGTTTTAATTTATTTAGTATTTTAAATTTATCTATAGTTTTTCAATTGTATCCATTTTTTGGGTTATTTGATATATTATTTGTTTTTCTTGGGACTCTTTCTACATTTTTTAGTGGTAGTTTTAGAATTCTGTTTACAAGTGAGTTTTAATTAGCCATTTTATGTTTTAGGGGGTGGTATTGTCTTAATGTTTGTGTAGGTTTCTTCAAAATTAAGTATTCAATGTAATTTGTATTTCTGGGTATTGTTAGGTGTAGATAGTTTATGTTATTGCTCATTTTTTCTTCCATTGTGAATTTTATGTTAGGGTGTAAGCTATTGATTTCATGTAGGATGATATTATTATTTATTGCTTTATTTTGGGAGATGTATAATCCATCATCAACATCGTATCCAATGGCTGTTAGGGCTGTGTGTTTTTATGTGATATGTGAATACAAGAAAACTGTTGCTAAGTTGAAAAAAAATATATACTTACAGTAATACCTTGACTTACGCTACCCCATCTTATGCCATTCCCAAGTTACACGGTTTTAAATCATGGTTATGCAGTTAGGTAGAAATTGGCCTGTTCTGGATAAAAATGCCTAAAAGAATTTTTTAGCATATGAGGAGGAAATATTTCCAGGTTTTAAGGTCACCAAAGAACGATAGTGATGGTTGGCGCAAATACAGCTGGTAACTAATTTGCAACCTCTCATAGTCTATCGCTCAGAATATCCAAGGACATTAAAAAATATTTCGTAAGTTAGCTTGCCCGTGGTTTGGAAGTTGAATCAAAGGCTTGGGGGATAGCTTTTTTTTGAGGACTGGTTTAGTCATCATTTCATACCTCAAGTCAAAAGTTATTGTTGGGGTAAACAAATTCCTTGTAAAGTAATTCCTATTAATTGACAATGCACTTGGCCATCCTCCTATTACTTTAACCAATTTCAACACAAGCGTGAAAATGATATTTCTGCCAATAAACACAACTAGTTTGCTTCAACCGATAAATCTGGGATTCATCAAAATATTTAGAGCTTATTATACAAGAAGATCATTCGCGCATTTGCATGAAGCTATGAGGCAGAACAACCAGCTCTCTGTTGAAGATTTTTTGAAATTATTCAATGTTTTAGATGCTTTGAGAATCATTGGAGAATCTTAGAATGAAATTTCACAAAGTTTTGAAGGTAAATAGTGGTCAAACTATTAGTGTTAAATAAAAACATGTCACACTATTGAAATATATATATATATATATTCTTGATATTTTACGTTATCCATTGTTTTTCTGTTGCACTGACTTTATGAAGTTAATATATTACTATTGTAAGTAATTTTATCCACCATTAAGTGCAATGATTTTACCTTGAGTGATGAGGCGCCTTTCGGTCATTTGACCATTGTCAAATCACTGATTACTTTTTCTTAATTTTTCTGGTGCAGATGTTCGGTCCGTTGTGTTGGTAATTGTTGACGTCATATACGTTTCCTCTTGAGTCTTGTGTATTATGTTTTTGAATAGTATGTCTTCTGTATATGTTGTTTGTAGATTCATTAAATTGTTGTGTATGTTTTTATAAATGTGGTATTTTTCTAGTGAGTTTAGTTCTATTGGGTTATTATTTATTTCAAGTATGGTTAGGTTATTTTCATAATTTGTTTTTCATGTTTATGTGATATTAGGTGTGCTGCAACATTTGATACTTTTGAATTTTTGTTTTTGAATGCTCTGTAATGTTCTTAAAATCTTATTTTAAATAATCTGGTTGTTTTTCCTATGTAAAATGCGTTACAGTTGTTACATGTAATTTTGTAAATTCCTGATAGGTTATGTTTTCCTGAATTTGTTTTGTGGTTTGTGTTATTAAGATATTTTATTATTTTGTTGTTTGGTTTGTATGTTGGAGTGTAGTATTCTTTGTTGTATATATTTGTTATTTTTTTCTATTTTGTTATTGGTGTATTTATATTTTAGGTAGATTTTTTTATTTTTATTATTTTTGTGTTCCGGTTGTAGTGTTGTGTTGAGGTTAGGTTTTTTGTGAATTTATTGTATATATTTTTTGTAAGGTGTTTGTTGTATCCATTTTCTATTGCTATTTTTGTAATGTTATCTAATTCTTCATTTAATTTTTGTTTGTTATCTTGTGTGTATTTTATTGCTTTATTTATCATGTTACTGTAAGTATTGCGTAACAAATTACGAAAATAACTTAACCATACTTGAAATAAATAATAACCCAATAGAACTAAACTCACTAGAAAAATACCACATTTATAAAAACATACACAACAATTTAATGAATCTACAAACAACATATATCTTATATAGTATATCTTACTTAGTATGTATGCGAGTCGACTTTTGAGAACTAATAATTACATTTTCTGATTTTCGAACTTATTCTGATACTAGCGGCTTCTTGTAGTTGCCAGGTGTTTTACTTTGTCACATGGTATATTGATATTGTTATACTTTCTCACTACACTAAGGGAACATTTTAGTTTGACTTGTCGTTAATTTTGTATATTAAGTAGTTTAATAGTTTATTCGTTTACTTTTACAATTTTTCATACTTCAATATTTGGTGAAGTTATGTCTCGCAATAGATTTTATATAATAAGTAAATATTTACATTTTTCGTCATATCTTGATTCCACAGATAAACTTATTAAGATTAGGCCAGTTTTCGATACAATATTGAAAACATTTACACAATTCAGGCTAAACTTAGCAGAACAACTCCTACAGTCCACACAGCTACCAAACAGGTCAAATTCTGGATGACCATCCATTTTAACAGATTTGCCTCTACGCCAGGCTAAACTTAGCAGAACAACTCCTACAGTCCGCACAGCTACCAAACAGGTCAAATTCTGGACGACCATCCATTTTAACAGATTCAACTCTACGCCAGGCTAAACTTAGCAGAACAACTCCTACAGTCTGCACAGCTACCAAACAGGTCAAATTCTAGATGACCATCCATTTCCACAGATTTGCCTCTACGCCAGGCTAAACTTAGCAGAACAACTCCTACAGTCTGCACAGCTACCAAACAGGTCAAATTCTGGATGACCATCCATTTCCACAGATTTGCCTCTACGCCAGGCTAAACTTAGCAGAACAACTCCTACAGTCTGCACAGCTACCAAACAGGTCAAATTCTAGATGACCATCCATTTCCACAGATTTGCCTCTACACCAGGCTAAACTTAGCAGAACAACTCCTACAGTCTGCACAGCTACCAAACAGGTCAAATTGTAGATGACCATCCATTTCCACAGATTTGCCTCTACGCCAGGCTAAACTTAGCAGAACAACTCCTACAGTCTGCACAGCTACCAAACAGGTCAAATTCTAGATGACCATCCATTTCCACAGATTTGCCTCTACGCCAGGCTAAACTTAGCAGAACAACTCCTACAGTCTGCACAGCTACCAAACAGGTCAAATTCTGGATGACCATCCATTTCCACAGATTTGCCTCTACGCCAGGCTAAACTTAGCAGAACAACTCCTACAGTCCGCACAGCTACCAAACAGGTCAAATTCTGGATGACCATCCATTTTAACAGATTCAACTCTACACCAGGCTAAACTTAGCAGAACAACTCCTACAGTCTGCACAGCTACCAAACAGGTCAAATTCTAGATGACCATCCATTTCCACAGATTTGCCTCTACGCCAGGCTAAACTTAGCAGAACAACTCCTACAGTCCGCACAGCTACCAAACAGGTCAAATTCTGGATGACCATCCATTTTAACAGATTCAACTCTACACCAGGCTAAACTTAGCAGAACAACTCCTACAGTCTGCACAGCTACCAAACAGGTCAAATTCTAGATGACCATCCATTTCCACAGATTTGCCTCTACGCCAGGCTAAACTTAGCAGAACAACTCCTACAGTCCGCACAGCTACCAAACAGGTCAAATTCTGGATGACCATCCATTTTAACAGATTCAACTCTACACCAGGCTAAACTTAGCAGAACAACTCCTACAGTCTGCACAGCTACCAAACAGGTCAAATTCTAGATGACCATCCATTTCCACAGATTTGCCTCTACGCCAGGCTAAACTTAGCAGAACAACTCCTACAGTCTGCACAGCTACCAAACAGGTCAAATTCTAGATGACCATCCATTTCCACAGATTTGCCTCTACGCCAGGCTAAACTTAGCAGAACAACTCCTACAGTCCGCACAGCTACCAAACAGGTCAAATTCTAGATGACCATCCATTTCCACAGATTTGCCTCTACGCCAGGCTAAACTTAGCAGAACAACTCCTACAGTCTGCACAGCTACCAAACAGGTCAAATTCTAGATGACCATCCATTTCCACAGATTTGCCTCTACGCCAGGCTAAACTTAGCAGAACAACTCCTACAGTCCGCACAGCTACCAAACAGGTCAAATTCTAGATGACCATCCATTTCCACAGATTTGCCTCTACGCCAGGCTAAACTTAGCAGAACAACTCCTACAGTCTGCACAGCTACCAAACAGGTCAAATTCTAGATGACCATCCATTTCCACAGATTTGCCTCTACGCCAGGCTAAACTTAGCAGAACAACTCCTACAGTCTGCACAGCTACCAAACAGGTCAAATTCTGGATGACCATCCATTTCCACAGATTTGCCTCTACGCCAGGCTAAACTTAGCAGAACAACTCCTACAGTCCGCACAGCTACCAAACAGGTCAAATTCTGGATGACCATCCATTTTAACAGATTCAACTCTACACCAGGCTAAACTTAGCAGAACAACTCCTACAGTCTGCACAGCTACCAAACAGGTCAAATTCTAGATGACCATCCATTTCCACAGATTTGCCTCTACGCCAGGCTAAACTTAGCAGAACAACTCCTACAGTCCGCACAGCTACCAAACAGGTCAAATTCTGGATGACCATCCATTTTAACAGATTCAACTCTACACCAGGCTAAACTTAGCAGAACAACTCCTACAGTCTGCACAGCTACCAAACAGGTCAAATTCTAGATGACCATCCATTTCCACAGATTTGCCTCTACGCCAGGCTAAACTTAGCAGAACAACTCCTACAGTCCGCACAGCTACCAAACAGGTCAAATTCTGGATGACCATCCATTTTAACAGATTCAACTCTACACCAGGCTAAACTTAGCAGAACAACTCCTACAGTCTGCACAGCTACCAAACAGGTCAAATTCTAGATGACCATCCATTTCCACAGATTTGCCTCTACGCCAGGCTAAACTTAGCAGAACAACTCCTACAGTCTGCACAGCTACCAAACAGGTCAAATTCTAGATGACCATCCATTTCCACAGATTTGCCTCTACGCCAGGCTAAACTTAGCAGAACAACTCCTACAGTCCGCACAGCTACCAAACAGGTCAAATTCTAGATGACCATCCATTTCCACAGATTTGCCTCTACGCCAGGCTAAACTTAGCAGAACAACTCCTACAGTCTGCACAGCTACCAAACAGGTCAAATTCTAGATGACCATCCATTTCCACAGATTTGCCTCTACACCAGGCTAAACTTAGCAGAACAACTCCTACAGTCTGCACAGCTACCAAACAGGTCAAATTCTAGATGACCATCCATTTCCACAGATTTGCCTCTACGCCAGGCTAAACTTAGCAGAACAACTCCTACAGTCTGCACAGCTACCAAACAGGTCAAATTCTAGATGACCATCCATTTCCACAGATTTGCCTCTACGCCAGGCTAAACTTAGCAGAACAACTCCTACAGTCTGCACAGCTACCAAACAGGTCAAATTCTAGATGATCATCCACTTCAACAGATTCGCCTCTACATCTACAAGGGAAATATTGGGGCCACTTTAATGAAAAAATTCCTTTAATATCAAAACCTAGGCCTTCACGGCGATGTAAAGTCTGTACAAAACAGGGGAAAAGGAAAGAAACTGTATACCAGTGCAAAAAATGTAAAGATCCACTCATTTGGAAAACTGTTTTGAAAATTATCATAACAAGACAAACTATTTAAATTTAATTAAATTGGTTTAAATATTGTAAAATGTGTGTAAATATGTTTGTGCATTAGTTAACAAATCACATCGAAGAAATAGTTGAGATGAGTGTTATTAATTCAATTTTGGCAAGCTAATCGATTTAAACTATAAAAATCAAAAATATATTAGGTACTGAGGGTCACATATTTTTATGACTAATCTGGTAGTGAATGAGTTTAATATTTCTTTCAATTAATTTGTTGCGTGCCAAATCTGTATTCTAAACAGATTACAATTAAATAAAGATTTCTCGATTTAACAACAAAAATCGTAACAAATTGATTCTTAAATTTACTAGAAGTTTATTTCTAATTTACATTAAACACTTTTATAAATTTGCTACTTAGCTTCAACTGTCACACAACAACAAAAACTCTTTACAATTTAACAACTGTCATAAATATAATCTTACTAGACACAATCTATGTTAAATGTAGTTATCTGTAGGCGCGAGGTTACTGGGTTGTGGCTTGTAATGTACAACTCTACTTATTATGCCCGTTTCAAAATTTTAAATGTTGGCTTTCTAATTAAATTGTACAAAAATTGAAATTTAAAAAAATTAATAATTATGAATAACTTGTACTTGAATTTGCGTTGAATAGCTTGGGTGATCCAAGGACAGTGTCTCTGAATTGTCCTTGTGATCCACGGCGTTCCTCTTCAATCATGTTGCCTACTCTGGCTCCTAGGGCTGGACCACCTCAACTCGACTATCCTCCATTGAACATCCTCAACTCAACACTCTTTTGACTTATAGGCCCTGTCTCCCCTCCATTGCTTTCCTTTATTCTGTCTTCTCTGCACCCGTTCGATTTGGAAATAATACAGGTTTGGGAATTCCGCCAACAAAAGGTTTCTTTCGGACTCTGGGTGTAATCCTAGAAATCTACCTAGCATCCCGTCTATTGTTCCCTTCCCAATTTAGAACTTTCTACACATTTATAAAACAGTTTTCCCTTTCCAATTAACAGTATAGCTTAATACAGCAAGCCTCGGCCTATGGATTTATAAATTTATAACAATTCTTTTTATTAAGTATTACTAGTTAGAAACATATTTTGTTATAATATATTATAACATAAACATATGAGGCATATAATATAAATTTAGTTAATATTAAAAATAATAAAAATCAGTAAAAATATTAAGAAACTAAAGTATTCTAAGATATAAGTATTTCGGGAAAATCAAGAATAGCATGGGACAGTAACACTGTTACTGTGTGGGACTAATTTGTAAAGGTGCGTGAGAACCCCCGAAATAACTGAGGTGTTGAGAATTCACTTTATTAATCCAGAGTTAGCAAATTTTATCCACTAACTAATGTTTCATTCTACTTGAAAGGACCAATTGTTGACAACGGATAGTCATTGTTTCTGTTTATTGAAATATAATCTGACACTAAAATAATATAAAGTTGATTGTTTTATAAATGTGATAGTACTATCCTACTACGCATTTGGTATTGTAATAAACTATATATATGGAGTCATATTTTCACATCCAACCAGCCTTATCTGTTTAAACTGAATAATTTTTTGGTGGGAGAAGAGATACCAATGCAATTTCATCCAACTACCTATGAACTCACTCTCTCTGAGCTAGCTGGACAGTACTGTGCAGAGAGGTTATAAAGAGTGGAAATTTAAACCTTTATGATGTTTAGTTAATTAAAGCTTATCTAGTGAGAAAATTCACAACAGTAAAAATTTAAACAGCTTACTCTAAATTTTACTACACATTAGTTTATTAAATTTACACACTAGTTTATTAAAACAAACAAGACTAGTTTTAACGACGATGTCGTCTTCATCAGTAGTGCCAAGCACTGATGAAGGTGACATCGTGTAGTGATAAACTAATGTGTATTGAGACTTGAGTATAGAAATATCAACTAAAAACACTTATTAATATGACTTGTTAATAAACTTTCCTGTAGTAGCTCTTACTTTTATAATTGTTGAGGACGGCTGTTTCGGGAGATGTGTCCCATTGTCAACTCAGATCATTACTCTGTCTGAGTTGACAATGAGACACATCTCTCGAAACAGCCATCCTCAACAATTATAAAAGTAAATGCTACTATAGGCAAGTGTAACATATTTGCAAGTGTTATTAGCTCAAAACTAGTAGCTCGTGTGAAGATAAAATCAATTAATAGAACTATCATTCCTGAAATTACTTTGTTCTAAAAAGCCAATAGAAATTTTAACCTGATATTTATTGTTAATTACTTCCATAAATTGTTTTTCTACTGCGATTAGTCTCTCATTTCATACTTTTTTGTTTGGTTGTTAAAGTCAATCTAACTTGCTATGTAATATATTAAAATCAGTAGATAAAGTTTTTGAAATTCTGTGAATGCATGGTAATGTATGCAAACTAAAATTAAATCTTGTTGATTGTTACAATAAATTCCTTTCCATAAGTGACAAATTGTAATTTATTCACAAATTAGAAATCAGATACTCTAACTTTATGTGTGTAAAACTCATGGTGAAAATGAAAATGACCGTGCAATTGTAGGCAATCAATAATCCCAGCTCTTGTGGTACAAGGCATTTTACGTAAACACTTTGTACAAGACATACTTAATTACTACATATGTCATGTAATTGAGTAAATAATTCTAAAAATACTTTTTGTATATGATTTTATAATGTTTCTAGTATTAAAAATAAAAATGAAATTACTATCTATTTAAAAAAATTGTATTTTTTTATTAGGTAGCATAAACTCTGGTTCAATTCAATGTATTTAATTGTGTAGCACTAAACATAGGTGTTATTGATTTTGTGTGTGTAATATTATTTGTGTACTGTTGAGTAATATATAATGTCAAAGTTTACCCATCGCGTATTGCTGCGATATCACAAGAAAAGAATGCCAAGAAAACTTGTTATGAAAAAATTAAATTTAAATCGTGTGATTTTTAATAAAGTAGATTTATATTTGTTGATTCCATCTTCACGTGTACTACTAGGTTTCACTAAAACACTTGTAAATATTTACAAAATTGCCTATAGTAGCATTTACTTATATTTGTTGAGGACGGTCGTTTCGGGAGATGTGTCTCATTGTCAACTCAGACCGTAACTGATCTCAAGGTTTTCGTAGGTTAGGGTATTAGGGTGGGGGTGAGATATTATGGTGGTGTGCGTGTACTTTGTGAGTGTTGGAGTTATGATGTCAAAAAGTGTGTGTGAGTTGTAATGTAATTATGTATTGAGTATGTGTGTAAGGTGTAGTTTGAAGTGTCTGTATATTTCGTATTGTTCGGTTGTGTAGCGTTGGTTATTTCTGTGTTGTTTATGAAGAATTTGTAGGTTAGATGTTATGTCTATGTAGTCATGTTTTGTGACAATCGGCGAAGTTTTATTGGTAGTTATTGTTTGTTAGTGCTTTTATATGTTCTTGTAGCGTCTGTATATGGAATTTAAGTGTTTTAAAAATATGTGTGCTCGGCGTGTGTTACCTTTGTATAATGTTATGATGTCGTTGACGCATCTATACCAGTAAATTACGTTATCTGAGTATTTATTGTTGTGTAAAATGTGGTTTTGTTCAATATGGTGTATGAATATTTCTGCTAAGATGCTAGCTATGGGGAACACATAGGTAGGCCATCTCTTTGGTTGAAAAAAATGTTATTATAGGTGAAGTAATTTTGAGATGCTATTAATTTTGTATGGTGGATGATTTTGTCAATGTGTATATGTGGTGTGTTTGTCTCTATAAGCTTGTTTTTGAGGATGTTGATGGTTTCGGGAATGGGGATGTTGGTATGTAGATTTGATTTATCAAAAAAGACTAAAGTGGGATTGTGTGGGATATTTACGTTTTTTATTTTGTCTATTAGATTTAGGCTATTTTTTATGCTACAATGATGATTAAATTTTATATGGTTTCGGATAGTTTTGTCGAGAAATTTGACTACAAGATGAGAAGAAGCGTTTGTGTGATTGTTTAGTGGATGTATTGTTTTGCCCAATATCTGTTTTGTGAAGTTTGGGCAGGGGGTTTAGTTTAGGGGCAATTGTTTTATTTGTTTTAGGTGCTTTTTGGTGTAGTGTGGGCTTATAAGTTTTGTTTTGTAGATTGTTTCTCTGATTTGAGCGTTGTATTTTGTTCTTGGGTCTTCTTTTAGTATAAAGATGTTGTGTAGAGATGATGTTTAGTAGAGAATAAATAACAATTTTGGATGAAGTTGTGTTCTTTTTTGTTGAGGTTGTTATTGTCAATAATTACTGTTATATTGCATTTGTCAGCTTTGGTTATGGTTAGATTTTGTTTTTTTATTTTGTTATTGATGAATTTGGCTATTTTTAATTTTTGGGTGTTTATTTTAGGGGGCTTACTTTGAGTTATTTTGTGTTTTGTTTGGTGTCTGATTGCATCTTGTTGTTTTACTGGTGTGTTATGTTGGACTATGTTTACAAGATGTAATATTAAAGTTTTTGTGAAATTTTGTGGGTTGTATTTGGGTGTGATGTTGTTTTAAGCCTTTGTCTAGTAGTTTTAATTCATTAATTGAAAATGTTGTATTGGTGAGGTTTACAGTTCTGGGGTGAAAAATGTGTGTCGTATTAGTAACCTGGGTTGGGTGTTGGGAGTTTTTGAGGTTATATATTTTTTTATGTATTAATTTAATTTAATTTTTTGTGTCTGTAATTAGTGTGTTAGGGAAATTTACTACTTCTTGCAGTTGGATGTAGTGTAGTTCCATTGTAAAATGTTGGTATAGGTGATAAGCAATTTTGTTGAGATTGTTTTTTTGTTTGTATAAATGTTTTATGGTGTTTTTAATGTTGAGTGTTTGAGCTTGGTGTGTGGTTTTTGTGGCAGCCGGTTGTTAATTTTGTTTTTAATGTATATTTTGACGTAATAGGTGTGATTTTATATTTTATGCACTGTATATATTGAAGGAAATATGAAGGGAAAGTTTTGTTACCTTGAGATGTACATTGTGGTATCGATGGATGGTTTGATGCTCGGTTTGCAATATTCATATTTGTTGATTCCATCTTCAACGTGAGCTACTAATTTTCACTAAAACATTTGTAAATATTTACAAACTTGCCTATTGTAGCACTTACTTATATTTGTTGTAGACGGCCGTTTCCGGAGATATGTCCCATTGTCCACTCAGACCGTAACTGATCTCAAGGTTCACGTAGGTTAGGGTATTAGGGTGGTGTGGGTGTACTTTGTGAGTGTTAGGAGTTATGATGTCACAAAGTGTGTGTGAGTTGGGAATGGTACGTTTCGCCGCGGCCGTTTCGCCGTAAGCCCGTTTCGCCGCAAGCCAATTTTTTGCTAAATGTTTCTTCCTCAAAAATGGCGTACTGTTAGAAGTTAGAAAAAAAAATTTCAACTCAAAATACTTATAATTTTTCCTCGCTTAGTTATAGTTTAGCTTAGCAGTATTACCTGATTCTTATTTCTGTTTTGTATATAAGATGTTTGTCACACGTTTAATAAAAACATTAACCTTAGAGTAAATTAATTCTCCGAATTTAATTATCAAGTACTAATCCGGTGGTTACTTTCGACTGTGGAATCTCATTATTCTATTACTATTCACAACAAAATACCAAGTACTTGAATAACGGTATATGACCGACAGCGGGTGATTCAGGCTCATTATCGGATAACTACTTTCTTTTGATAAATTGTTTGTTGCCGAATGAAATTTCCCAGAATTTATCCAGATAATGATGAATAATGGACTAAGGACTAAATGAGTAGAAAATTTTGAAAAGATATTAATAATTTACCTGGAAGATATTAGGTTTATGCAACTGGTGTATCAATAACAAGGGGTAATTATTTGTTTCTGGTGACCTCAAAATTTTAGTAAGAAAGTGGGGATTATAGTTTACCTATAGGCTATAAAGGGATGTATATATAAATGAAATTCATAACTAATTTGCAGACCCTAAAGTGAATACGCATTAGCTTAGTGGTATTAGTAAACAATGGAACGAGTAGTTCTTGAATCTAAGCGTGGTCAGCAGAAGTTTGCTGATGATGGGTTTCTATATGTATTTGATAGAATGTCCAGTGATGGGTTAGTGCAGTTTTGGCGATGTGAAAGAAGAAACGAGTGTAAAGCCAGAATTCACATTGACAATGGTAACGTCATAAAACATATTAATATTCATGCGCACAGTGCCAATCCAGAAAAAATTGAAGCAGTAGAGGGGATTGTTAATATGAAGAGGAGAGCTGAAGAAACAATGGAATCAACATCGCAAGTAATAAATAACTGTATCCAGAATATCAGTGAAGCATGCCAAGGAGCTCTTCCAACTACTTCAGCTTTGCGAAAAATAATAAGAAGAAAAAGAAATGATGTATCATCTGCTCCGCCGAGTCCTATGGCATTGGAAACCTTAGAAATTCCGGAAGAATACAGGAAGTACAGCATCAGAGAAGGCGAGTTCGAAAATTTCCTTTTACATGATAGCGGACCAAATGAAGACAGGATTTTAATTTTTGGACGACAAAGTAACTTGGCCGCGTTTACAGCCTGTAGCACATTGTTTGTGGACGGTACTTTCAAAATCTCTCTGAATCTGTTTTCCCAGCTATACACTATTTCTGGTTTGAAACATGGTGGAGTTCTTCCTATTGTTTACGCCCTTCTTCCCAATAAGAAGAAAACAACATATGATAGACTTTTCCAACAATTTCGAATACTGATGCCTGATCTACAACCACGCAGCGTAAATTGTGACTTTGAGCTGGCAGCATTTCAAAGTTTATCTGAAAACTTTCCTAATACACGCATTCGTGGCGGTTTTTTCCATTTAGCTCAGAACCTTAAAAAACATTTATCATCTGCAGGACTTTTAAATTCCTACAATAACGACGCTACTTTTGCGCTTCAAGCCCGAATGATTACGGCTTTTGTTCCTATGGACGACTTGGAGCAAGCTCTTGAGGAACTAGGAAATACAATGCCAGTAGAACTACAACCCATTCTTGATTGATTCGAAGATAACTATATTGGGAGAAGGAATCGCCGTGGAAATGGACGTCGCCAACCCACTTTTCCCCGTAGAATGTGGAACGTTTACGAGACAACACTTCAAGGTGAAGACAGGACTAATAATCACGCTGAAGCGGCTCTCAGACGATTACAAGTAGAACTTGGGATGACAAGCCCCACGATTTGGAAATTTATCGAAAGTCTGCAAAAAGTGCAACATGGAAGAGATCTCTACCACGAACATCTTGTCGCAGGAAGAATTCCACCCCGAAAATTTAAAAAGTATAGGGATGCAGATGAGAGAATTCGACGGATTGTTTAAACATACAACAATAGAAATATGGTGGAGTTTCTTCGTGGATTAGGTCACAATTTTGAGATGATATGAAACAAGATATTATTATCAAAAATATGGAATGAAAGATATACATATATATATATATATATATATATATATATATATATATATATATTAAAAAACAAAATAAATATTAAAAAACTTTTAAACACGCCAGCAAATTGCTGCCAGTCTTAAGCCTCGGAAAAAGTGTGAAGGAAGGTTTTTTCCGTATTTTTCTATTGACGTTGAAAATGATTAGAAGTGAAGATTCAATATCAATTCGTACATATATTAATTATAACTATCAAACCTTCCTGTATATGTGAGGATTACATAAGTAGTCGTCTCTTCAATTAATAAGTAAGGTTCTCGCGGCGAACCGGCTGCGGCGAAACGTCCTAGATCCGTGTGAGTTGTAATGTAACTGTGTGTTGAGTATGTGTTTAGGGTGTACTTTGTGAGTGTTAGGAGTTATGATGTCACAAAGTGTGTGTGAGTTGTAATGTAATTGTGTATTGAGTATGTGTGTAGGGTGTATTTTGTGTGTATTAGGAGTTATGATGTCACAAAGTGTGTGTGAGTTGTAATGTAATTGTGTATTGAGTATGTGTGTAGGGTGTACTTTGTGAGTGTTAGGAGTTATGATGTCACAAAGTGTGTGTGAGTTGTAATGTAATTGTGTATTGAGTATGTGTGTAGGGTGTACTTTGTGAGTGTTAGGAGTTATGATGTCCCAAAGTGTGTGTGAGTTGTAATGTAATTGTGTATTGAGTATGTGTGTAGGGTGTACTTTGTGAGTGTTGTGAGTAAGTGTGTGTGAGTTGTAGTTTAATATATATATATAGTCTTTGTATGTTATCCCTCTGAGGATGGTTACTTTGTAACTGAAATGTACATTAGGGTAAATTAAAGAAAGTTTGTGGTTAAGAGGTTTTTGTGTATTTATTATCCTAATAAATAGTAATATATATATATATATATTATACAGCCTTTGACATTCCACCTGAAATAAAGAATCTTCATTTAAAATTTTAAAATAATTGATCAAGTACTTTTTAAGATTTTTGTGAACAAACGAAGACTGTCTTTATATAATAGTAAGATTATTGGGGATTTCTACAATATTTAGTGGTATTTCATTTTTATTTCTTAGTATTTAAAAAATATTCTGTTTTTTGAATGATTTTAATATATAGTTTAAAATGCTATACAAACTTTTTTTACTAATAACAGGCATTGTAATATAACAAACATATGGATATGACAATAAGCTAATGCCAGTCCCTTGAGGGTAAAATAGAAGAATTGTTTCTGTATGTGATTGTAATTATTCAAGTGGATTATTTGGTACTTTCTGGGTGAAATGTTTTTTTAATTCATGTACTGTCTTGATGAAATTCAATTTAATGTTTGTACTGTTTGAAAGAAATACATTATAAAAATCTATGCACAGGTGCAAAAGTTTGGAGCAGTTGAAGATGTGTTCATTTATTACCATCCTGCTACCAGTAAACATTTGGGTTTTGCTAGAATAATTTTTGAGGAGGTTAAGGCTGCGAAAGCTTGTGTTGAACGCCTAGATAACACTTCAGTAATGGGGAAAGTGTTGAAGGTTTTCAGCGACCCATTTGGTAAGTTTTCTAAACCTTGTTTAAAATTTGAATTCGGGAGAAAAAAAGGAAATGTCTAATGTTTTATAATTTATTGGGATTAGTTATAAATCTGAAACATTAAATATTGTTATTTAAAAATAGTACAGTAGAACTCCAATTATCTGAAAGAAGAGACTGGATCTTATTTGGATAAACAAAAGTTTGGATGATTTGATTTTTCTCATAAAAAGGCGCAATTTTAATTAATGTATGTTGTAAATAGGAGAAAATAACTATATTTTTTACTATAGTTCTCTACTTTTTTCCAAGTTTCTGAACTAAGGCCTTTGTTTTTTCACAAAAAATTGAAGCCAAAGTACAAATTGAAGTTGGGTTTCCCATAGTACATTGTTTAAAAAATCACTTGAAAACGATATTTTCTAATTCTTTGTTTTTTGCTGCATTGATTTTTTTGAAGAACTTCCGTCTTCATTTTCAAGCACTTGCATCAAGTTTAAAAGTGTAAGCTTACTCCTTTTAATGTCTGAAAGAGTTAATTGTCTAACACCATAAGTCTCAGCCAATTGTTTACCTGTAACTTCTTTATCGATTGATCTATAATTTTTAGTTTATCCGCTAACAATAAAACATTGGTGAACAATATAACTCTCAAACAAAATAACAGGCCGATGCCAATCAAAGACAGTCTGACTGAGAAATCAAAGTGAATGGTAACAGTTATGCCAGGCCGGCGACGGATGACAGCCAACTATATAGAACTGCGCTAAGATGGTTACTCAGCATCCAAATAATGCTTGCGCTGCACCTAGACTACCTTTCCGGATAAAAGGCCAATAGCATCTGTAAACAGAATCATTATTTTGGAAATTGCAGTACGTTTCGGTCCATTTTTTCTCTGAAAATCTGAAAGTGATTCATGTAATCAGCGGTTTGGATAGTCGGAGTTAGGATAATTGGAGTTATGCTGTGTATGTAATGCTGCTGTAGATATAAACCTGAAACTAGTTAGAGTATTTTTGAAAAATAGTGTGTGTGTGATATGATTGTCTATTATTTAGACACCTCTCTTCACCATGGTTGAGAGCAATTCTACTGCAAGTAAGCGACCCTATCCACATTTCAGTTACATGATTGTAAATGTGATCTCATAATATCTCTTTTGTATCTTGTTCCAGGGGAAGTTATGTACTTAATGTTATGTAACTTAATCTTACCTATATTCACAATCTTTTTTTATCCTTATTTGGTGATAATAGTTATACTGGCTGAAACTACAAGGATTAAAACTATATAAAAAAAGGTTTCCTTGCTTTGATGTTTGCATTTATTATCGTCTGATTTAGTGTGTCTGCATATCCATTGTTAATTCAATTGTCATTTTCCTGTTAGTTAATGTATTCACTATTCTAAAAAGGAAACATAAGTACCCGCAGGGGGGTGCAGACTAGCCACACCTACTAAGTAGGGTTTGGAGTCCCTAGCATTATCCCAGTCTTACATACACACTACTTACAACACTCACTTCACTGTTATACATCTCCTTACACAAATTACATACGCCACATTCACAACACAATCATTACATGTTAACACTCACATCTTCTAGGGATTTTTGACTGGTCAGAACCGTTGCGCATTGAGAGTGCTGAAAAGGCCAGAGCTTGACAAACTCTGATCCAGAATGCTGATGTGAGCTTGCTCTGCCGAAGATGTAAGCGCGGTTTCTGGTCTGCCAGCCGTTTCAGTCCTTGGTCAGGGAGTATCCACGGTGCACGGGTGTCGGAGCCTGTGCACAGTATTGTGAGCACAGTATCCAGTCAAGCCAAGGAGAAAAGCTATAGGACTCAGAGTTCTAAGGATTGGAAATGATCTTAATGTGATCTAAGGGTGTACCCGTGACGCTTGACACGATGGTTGACTTAAGAAAATTTGTGGATTCAAAAACCCCGTCAAATATGACTAAGTTAAAGAGGACACACTAGGATTCTCCTGATGGTCCTAATATTATAGATGTGAGTAAGAAATTGATGATGGAAACGTCACAGAGATTGCCATCACCAAAGTATTTAATATTTTCTAGTGCCGAGGAAGGAAAAGATCTTTCTAAAGTTTCTTTTTCCCTTATTAACAAGGCCATTACTGCCTGTTCTGGAGGTCCAGTAGTCTCTATTAAAAAACTTAGAAACAGAAAACTGTTAGTTGCATCCTCCACCGAGAGACAAATTCGTTCTCTATAAAAAGTGACATTTTTCTTTGATCAGGTCAGGGTATCTTCGGCTCCCTACAGATCCTTGAATTACTCAAAGTGGGTCATTCATGTAGGGATTTAATGTACATTCCAATTGATGAAATTAAACAATAGTTTATGACTATCCGAACTTTGAATTTAGTAAATTTGTTGACAAATTTACTAAATTCAAAGTTAGGATAGTCATAAACTATTGTTTAAGTGATTAATAAGATTCACCGAACGTAATGGACTATAGAATTCAAGATGAAATTAAGTCCGAACTGTCGTCTCAGTCAGTTACGGACCTGGTTCCTATCATGAAAATGGACAAAGGCAAAAAAGTAGCTACAGCGTCTTTTATTGTCACGTTTGGAAAATCGGAAATATCCGAATACTTTAATGCAGTTTACCAAAGGCTCTCGGTGAGACCATATGTGGCTAACCCTAGGTGCTGCTTTAAGTGTCAGCGTTTTGGACATATCAGCTCTACCTGTTCGAAGTAGAGCATATGCGGTAAATGGGGCATTGAAGGCTGAAAAGGAATGCGTTAATTTTCCAAAGTGCGCCAACTGTGGTGGTGACCACCCAGTGCGATCTTACAACTGCCCTACATTTAAGGAAGAGAAGGTTATCCTAGACATCATGGCGAAAGACAAGATATCGTTTCCAGAGGCCAAAACAGTTTATAGATATACTAGGCCAAAGGGTGACGGTAAGACTTATGCCGCTACTATGACTGCTTCTAAATCGTCTTGTACCAACTGTGCCGAGCTGTCAAAAAACATTGAAGTTCTAACAGAGCAAGTTTCACGCCTGTTGTCCTTAGTCACAAATGGTCCTACCTTGAATTTGGTACAACCTGCAGCAACGCATCGTGATTTACCTCTTGTACCAATCCCTTCCACTTGGGGAATTGGAGCACAAATTTAATCATCAAGTGAGCCTTGTGTTTCCGTGCAGAAGACATTGCCAACGGGTAATAAACTTTCTGTGCCCAAGACATTGAACAAAAAATGAAGCACGTAGACCAGTGGTATATCAGACCCCAGTGGAATCAGAGGAATGTATGCTTGAGATGTCTTCGGACATCATGGGCAAACGAGAGAGAACTAAAGGGTGTCAGAAAAATTCATTGCTAAATTGATAAATGTCTTTGCTTAGCAAATCAGTGATACAATGGAACGTCAACGGTGTTAAGAGAACATCTTCTAAGTACTAGTGTGAGATGTGTATCCAATGTTTGTATGTCAACGGGAGACACATCTCCACGAATTGCATAATTTGCATTTAAGGGAGTATTCAGTTTTTAGATCGGACTTTGTTACAGAAGATCGAGCTAGAAGTGGCGTAGCCATCTTGGTCATGACTGTATCGATGCTGTTTCTTTAAACTTAATAACTCCTTTACAAGCAGTAAACAGCTGTGCCATATAATATAACTGTGTATTGTTTATACTTGCCACCACATGATAATCTACAACACAGTGACTTAGTGAACTTAATAAGCCAGTTACCGACTCCATTCTTATTGGTAGAAGATTTTTTTTGCCTACCATTTGTCTTGGGGATCTCCGACTAGCAATTCTCAATGTCAACTTGTGGAGAGAGTAAGAACGGATCTGGACTTATGTCTGCTAAATGACGGTTAGCCTACTCATTTAGCAGCATCTACTGGTGGATAGACAACTGTTGACCTATCAATCTGCAGCCCTCTTCTGGCTACTAGATGCACATGGTTAATCCTTAACAACATGTATGAAAATGACCATGTGCCCATTAGGATCAATTTATGTGACTCCTCACCCTGTTATGTTCGACATACCTGTTGGATTTTGGGAGAAGCCAACTGGGGCGCCTTTTCGAAATATTTTGTATCACTTGACACGGATTATCTGACACCCATTGATGCAATTGTTGAAAATTTTACCAAGACTGTTTTGAATGCCGCTGAAAAGACCATTCCTAAATCATCTTAGTACGCTCGCCGTCCACCTGTTTCGTGATGGAACCATGAATGCACAGATGAAGAGCTTTAAGGAGATTTAAGCCACACCCAACAAATGAAAACCTTCAGGATTATAAAATACTCCGTGCGAAAGCACGGAGGATATTTAGGCTGTGAGTAGGATGAATTTTTGGGCACAGTACATTAGCACAGTTAGACAAACAACTCCACAGTATGAAGGAAGTTAAGATCAGTTTGTGGTACTTCCATTCCGTTGCCAGTAATGTAATCCTTAGTGACCACAGACATCCTCTTTTATTAAAATGATACCCCGCAGGGGGGTGCGGACTAGCCGCACCTACGAGGGATTTGGCGTCCCTCGCGGTACCCTAGCCTAACACTACACTACTCACAAAGCATACACACACACACATACACACACCAACACAATCTATACACATTTCAACACTTACATCTTCGCTTAGGGAATTTTGACTGGTCAGAACCGTTGCGCGTTGGGAGTGCTGAAAAGTCCAGAGCGTGACAAACTCTGGTCTGGGACGCTGATGTGAGCTTGCTCTGCTGAAGACGTAAGCGCGGTTTCTGATCTACCAGCCGCTTCGGTCCTTGGTCAGGGAGTGTCCGCGGTGCATGGGTGTCGGAGCCTGTGCACAGTATTACGAGTTCTCGACTGATGCCCATCCAGTCGAGCTAAGGAGAAAAGCTATAGGCCTCAGAGTTCTGAGGATTGGAAATGATCTTATTGTGATCCAAGGGTGTACCCGTTCCTATAGTCTCGCCCGTAACGCTTGACACGATGGCTGGCAAAAAATATTTATGGATTCAAAAACCACGTCAAATATGACTAGTCTGAAGAGGACACGCCAGGATTCTCCTGACGATCTAACTTGTAAAGATTTGAGTAAAAAGTTGATGGTGGCAAAGTAGCAGACATTGCCATCAGCAAAGTATTTAGTGGTTTCTAGTGCCGAAGAAGGGAAAGATCTTTCCAAAGTTTCTCCTTTCCTGATCAACAAGGCTATTACTGCTTGTGCTGGAGGCCCAGTAGCCTCTATTAAGAAACTTAGAAACGGAACAATGTTAGTTACGACTTCCACCGAGAGACAAACCTGTGCTCTATCTAAAATGACCTCTTTCTTTGATCAGGTCAAGGTATCTGTGGCTCCCCATAGATCCTTGAATTATTCAAAGGGGGTTATCACATGTAGGGATTTAATGTACCTTCCGGTTGATGAAATTAAATCCGAACTGTCGTCTCAGTCAGTTACGGACGTTGTCAATATAATGAAAATGGACAAAGGAGAAAAAGTAGCAACAGCTTCTTTTATCGTCACTTTTGGAAAGCCGGAAATATCCGAATACTTGCATGCAGGTTACCAAAGGCTCTCAGTGAGACCATACGTGGCTAACCCTAGGCGCTGCTTCAAGTGCCAGCGATTTGGGCATATCAGCTCTACCTGTTCGAAGCAGAACGTATGCGGTATATGTAGCGTTAAAGGCCATGATGATAAGGAATGTGTCAATTCTCCGAAATGCGCCAACTGTGGTGGTGACCACCCAGCGCGATCCTACAACTGCCCTACTTTTAAGGAAGAGAAAGCTATCCTAGGCATCATGGCGAAAGACAAGCTGTCGTTTCCAGACGCCAAAAAAATGTATAGATCTACTCAGCCAAAGGCAGACAGTAAGACTTATGCCGCTACTCTGACCGCTTCCAAATCGTCCTGTAACAACTGTGCCGAGCTGTCGAAAAAAATTGAAGTTCTAACTGAATAAGTTTCTCGCCTTTTGTTCATAGTCACGAATGGTCCTCCTACTTTGAATTTAGTACAACCTGCAGCGACGGATAGTGATTTGCCTCTTGTACCAATCCCTTCCACTGGGGGGATTGGAGCACGAAATAAATCATTAAGTGAGCCTTGTGTTTCTGTGCAGAAGATATTATCAACGGGTAATAAACCTTCTGTGCAGAAGACGTTGGAAAAATCCAAACCACGGAAACCAGTGTTACGTCAGACCACATCGCCTCCGTCGTTACCGGGTATTAAGAAAAATGCTAACAAAGGAGGGAATGTAAAAACTACCCCTCCTAAACCCAAAACTTCCTCAGATTCCATCCCTGAACGGGTGGATATGGAATCTGAGAAATGTAAGCCTGAGACGTCTAAAAACGTCCCCGGCAAGAAAGGAGAGAGCACCAATGGATGTCAAATAAACCCTTTGCTAAGCTAATAAATGGCTTTGCTTAGGAAGTCAGTGATACAATGGAACGTCAACGGTGTTAGGAGTCACATAGAAGAACTTAAAGTACTCGTGCGAGATGTGTACCCAATGTTTGTATGTCTACAGGAGACACATCTCCACGCATCGCATAATTTCCATTTAAGGGAGTATTCACTTTTTAGATCGGACTTCGTTACAGAAGATCGAGCTAGAGGTGGCGTAGCCATCCTAGCCCGTGACTGTATCGATGCTGTTTCTCTAAACTTAATAACTCCTTTACAAGCAGTAGCCGTTCAAACAGCTGTCCCGTATAAAATCACTGTGTGTTGTGTCTACTTGCCACCACAAGAAAACCTGCATCACAGTGATTTAGTGAATTTAATAAGCCAGTTACCAACTCCGTTCTTATTGGTAGGGGATTTTAATGCCCACCATTCGTCTTGGGGATCTCCGACTAGGAACTCTCGAGGTGACCTTGTTGAGAGTGTGAGAACAGAACTGGACTTATGTCTGCTAAATGACGGTTCGCCTACCCATTTAGCAGCATCTACTGGTGGATGGACAGCTGTTGACCTATCGATTTGCAGCCCTCAATTAGCTACTAGATGCACATGGTCGGTACTCAACGATTTGTATGGAAGCGACCATGTGCCTATTAAGATCAGTTTATGTGACTCCCAACCCTGTTATGCTCGAAATCCCAGTTGGATTTTGCGAAAAGCCAACTGGGACTCATACTCGAATTACCTTGTATCACTTGACATGGATTATTTGACACCCATTGATAAAAATATAGAAAATATTACGAAAGCAATTTTAAATGCCGCTGAAAAGACCATTCCGAAAACCTCTATGCATCCACGCCGACCGCCTGTGCCGTGGTGGAACGATGAATGCACAGAAATCCTCCGTTTATGACGAAGAGCTCTTAGGAAATTTAAACGACACCCAACGAATGGAAACCTTCAGGAGTATAAAATACTCCGTGCGAAAGCACGGAGGATATTTAGGCTGAGTAGAAAGAACTCTTGGGAACAGTACATTGGCACAATTAGACGAACAACTCCGTCTTCCACAGTGTGGAGGAAACTAAGATCAGTTTGTGGTACTTCCACTCCGTTGCCAGCCATTGCGCTGAAGCAACCAGATGGGAGATTAATCACAAACGGTGATGACATTGCTAATGTACTTGGAACATCTTTTTCTAACTTTTCTGCTACTACAGCCTATGATAGTTTGTTCCAGATTTATAAACTGAAGGAAGAAGCAATACCGTTTACTGTTGGGTCGTCTGGGGACTCTCCTTTAAACACTCCTTTCTCAATAGGGGAATTGGAGTCAGCTCTTGCGTCAACGAAGGATTCTGCACCAGGTCCTGATTCCATTGTGTACTCCATGCTAAAACATCTACCATCATCGACGAAACTTGTCCTCCTTCGAGTATACAATCGTTTATTCGAGGAGCGCTCTTTCCCCGATGCATGGTTAGAATCGACTGTAATTCCTCTTTTGAAGCCAGGTAAAGAAAAAACCAATCCCAGTAGTTATAGACCTATATCCCTTACAAGCGTCTTATGCAAACTACTGGAGAAGATGGTCAACCGCCGTCTTGTCTGGTACCTAGAAACCAATGACCTTATTTGCAACGAACAGTGTGGTTTCAGGCAAGGACGATCATCCGTTGACCAATTGGTTTTGTTAGAATCCGCTATTCAAGATGCCTTTCTCTTGCGTCAAACACTCGTTGCTGTTTTCTTCGACCTTGAGAAGGCATACGATATGGCATGGAAAAGAGGAATTCTGAACACTTTAAAATCATGGGGTATACAAGGAAATGTCTTAGCATTCATGGCTAACTTTTTTCAAATAGATCTTTCCGCGTTCGTCTTGGAGGCACGTATTCAAACAGTTATAAACAGGAGAATGGTGTACCGCAGGGCAGCGTGCTGAGCGTCACGCTATTTGCCGTTGCAATAAACAGTATCACGAGTTATATACGATCTCCGGTTCATTGTTCACTCTTTGTAGATGACTTTTGTATATATGTGCCAGCTCGTAGTATGGCAACTGTGGAAAGATCTTTGCAGTTAGCAATAAGTAGATTAGAGGAATGGTCAAGAACTACAGGTTTTAAATTCTCTGCTTCGAAGACCCAGTGTGTAGCATTTAGTCGTCGTAGGCAACACCAGGAGCCGACCCTTTATCTTCATGGGATTCAACTTCAAACCACGGATAGTGTTCGATTTCTAGGTCTTTTATTTGATAAAAGACTCTCATGGATCCCACATGTTCGTGATTTGAAGGTGAGATGCAATAAGAAATTGGATATGTTAAGAGTCCTTGGTACGAATTGGGGAGCAGACAGAACTAGTATGCTTTGCTTTTATCGCGCGGTTGTTAGATCGCGCATTGATTATGGCTGTCAAGCCTATTCAGCCGCACGACTTACAATTCTGAAAACTCTCGATGCTGTCCACCACTCTGGACTTAGACTTGCTACTGGTGCATTTAGAACTAGCCCAATCCCTAGTCTTCTTGTCGAGGCTGGGGAACCCGCTCTTTCAAGACGACGTCAGATGCTACAAATATCTTACGTTTCTGTTCTTCGAAGCAAACCCAACCACCCGGCATTTGAAAGAGTCTTTAATAATACGCTAAATCAAGTGTACAATACACGTCAACGTTCGACCGCTCCATTTGGCATACGAACGTTAAGAATATTGGATGACCTTGAGTTGCAACTTCCAACTATGTTTGAACGACAAATGTGCTATCTACCTCCATGGACAATAAAAACGCCGCACTTCGATTTCTCATTGTCCAGTTATATAAAACACGATACTCCTGTTGTGGTCTACCACCAGGAATTTTTATCCATTTATAAATCTCACTAACACAGTGAAATTATTTTCTCTGATGGATCTAAACTGGACAATGGCGTTGGGTGTGCGTTTTATGCATCTGGATGTACCTACACGTACGGATTGCCCTCAGCTTGCAGTGTTTTCACGGCAGAACTATTTGCTATTTTTAAAGCTTTGACCGTCATTCAATCTCGATCCTCGCATTATCTTTTGTGTTCGGATTCCAAAAGTGCTCTTCAGGCTCTTCAGGATGTTTTCTCTAGCAACCCTTTAGTTGGGGACATTTTGTGTGCTGTACACAGGCTTCAATTGAGGGGTGTGGGGGTAACTTTCTGTTGGGTTCCTGGACATTGCGGAATACTTGGAAACACAAAAGCGGATGAAGCGGCGAAGAAAGCTACAAGTTTGGTGCCTATTACTCAACTAGTTATGGCATCTGATTATGTGTGTTTCGCGAAACATTTATTGCTCGCTGCTTGGAATGACGAGTGGCATACCGTGATTGAGAATAAGCTGAGGGAAATTAAAGATACCGTCCGTCCATGGAGGTCTTCAATTCGTTCAAAACGTAGGGAGGAAGTGGTGGTTACACGCCTTCGCGTTGGCCACTCTTTTGCAACTCATGGATATTTGATGAGTCGTGAAGATCCACCAATATGCCAATATTGCGGGGATATCTTCACAATAAAACATATTTTAGTAGACTGTGTTAATATAAGCAATATTCGTGACCTTTTTAATTTAAAAGGGAGTTTGAAGGTGGTGCTAAGGGACGATGCCTCGGCCATTGACCGAGTCATCGCTTTCTTGCACCACTTGAAAATATTTTTTAAAATTTAATACATAAATATATATATATATTTTTATACATATAATTTTCTGTTTCTTTTATTTATTTTAATTTAATTTATTTTGTGTTCTTGTTATTGAGATTTATTTATTGATAAATTGTTACCTATTATTGTTTTACATATTGTTGTTATTTATTTACTGTATAATGTTTTTTGTTGTAATTTTGTTATTTATTATTGTTATAGATTTATTGTTGTTTTTTGTTATTTATTGTTGTTGTTTTTTGTTTTGTAATTTTTGTTGTATTTAAATTTATTTGGTTTTATTTAAAATATTGCGTTGTTCCGTGTTAGATTTACTTTGGCGATGATAACCACAAATGGTTTTTCGCCAGGAAAAAAAATATATTAAAATGATAAACTACACAATTAATTACTTTCATGTTTTTCAATGCGTTCAAGATTGTCCTAATATAAGACTTTCTAAAGGTCTTTATCCAGTAGAACGTATCATACAAGCACTGTGCCTGTATTGACACGTTCTGTCACCGGCCAACACAGTAGCGTGCCATGCCCAGCTAGCTCAAAATTTGTCACCAAACATATTTTGTCTGTGATGGCACACTCCATATATGGTATGTGACACCGTTAAACCCCGTTGCAGTTGCGGAAATACTGGGGAAACTTTTCTTCATCATCAACTAGGTGCCTATATAACGTCCAATATTCTCCCTCAATTTTCCGTTTCCTTAGAGATTCATGAATCCAATAGTGTTTCTAGTAATTTTTCCTCTTCCTTGTCTAAAATAATGGCAAACATTGCCAATTCTGTTCATGAAAATCACCTAATAGCCATATTATATGTTTTCACATAAAACAATTAACATAAGTTCACAACTCTCTGCACCACAAAATAAAGTATAAATATTAATTAAATCTATAAAAATATTGGAAAGAACCCCAATACCACAAAAATAATAAAAAATAACAAATAAAACAAGTTACTTAAGATTAAACCCTTATGTACATTTCGATGATCATATCATCATCATCAGAAGGTCTTATTACAAAATACAATCTAGCACACAAGAAGTTACAAACTAGAATGATCTTAACTGATGTATGGCTCTTTTGCATCTTTATGGCGAAATTACCCTTTAGTTTTAGGAGTGTGTAAGGAGTTTTAGGAGTGTGTAAGAAATTTGTTTTAATAAATAAACTACGGTTTTGTTTGCAAGTTAGTAAAAATCTGTTTTCATTTTATTTTTAAACTTATGAATATACAGCACCATTTGTATGTTTCTTATTTTAATTAACTCTTTAAAATTTTAACAATTCTTTTCTATTTAACTTTACTTTATCTCTTCTTTTCTATCTAAAAAATTAACATTGTAATGTTAGTGGTAATACTTTATCCCAGTTAACACTTACTTTTACATATTTACTATCCAAATTTATTTTAAACTTCTTTTTTAATTTACTCTAAAATCAAAAATTTCTAAGAAAAATAATTTTTAATTATATTTACTGACAATTGTCAGTTTATTTTTGTTCTATGTAATCCTTTAATATTTAAATAAAATTTGCTTCATTTTCTAAATAAAGCCTTTTTTTATTTTCTAAAATTCTCTCTTAAACCCTTTGAAATAAACAATCCCTTTATGGAATTTTGCAAATTTTGAAGATTTGATTTTAATCCCTTCTACATAAAAATAAACAACTAATCTTTTAAAAAACATAAGTGCATCAACAAATAATTTTAACCCCTTTAAATAGCCACTTGATCTATTAAAAAACATAAATTTATCAAAAACCAATTTTACCCCTTGAAATTAAAAACTGATCTTTTAAAAACAAAAGTTTATCAACAAACAATTTTAACCCCGTTAAATTAACAACTGATCTTTTAAAAACATAAGTTTATCAACAAACAATTTTTTCTATTTCTATAACAAATCAAAACAAATTGTCTTATATCTAAATCTGAAATTCTTAATCTAAAATTGATTTACCCGACCCACATAATCTTTGTTAAAATATTTACTTCCTATTATCTTTTGTTTAATTTTCTTTCAACATAATTTACTCTTATTTTTAATCAAAGAAATTATTTGAAATTATAATTTTGTTCCCTATTTTCTACTTCACTACCCTTTATTTCATTTTCAAATAATTTTGTAAACCATTTAATCCCTTTAATCTTAATTGATTCTCATTGATTAATTTTAACTTTTTACCTTTAGTATGAACTACTAGTATAAAAAGAAATATTTTCATTCAAATGGCCCATATTTGGTTCATTTTGCACAAAGTTCATAACAAATTTTCTTAACTCATGTTTACTTTCCCTTTTTTTCTTTAATTATTTATATTTAAAAGCCTTTAATTTCTAACATTGATTTAATTACTTTCCTTTCTAAACAATTTATAAACTTCTTTATTAAAATTTCCAAATGACCAAAGTTTGTTTTTATTTCAAAACTATAAAATTTGTTAGGTGGAGTCCTCCATCTTGTGGTGGGACTTAACCCCCCACTAAATACTACCCCCACTAGTTAATGTATTAAACAAAGCCATTGCTTGATATCTTTGTATCTCTAAAAATAAAATTTGTTTAAATTTAAATTTTTGAAATCTCAATGTTCCCCAAAAATCTTCAATAATAAAAATTTAATTTAATTGAAAAAGAGAGAAGGTAAAATCTCACCTTTACACTTAAAATCTCTCCTCGGCTAGGTAGATTTGCTTGATTTTCTCCCTCTATCCTTGGTTAGCCATCTTGGATGCGAAATAGACTCGTCCCACAATGGAAGCGTCACCCAAACCGTCTTCTCTGTGGATAGCGTCCTGGTCCGAACACAAAGCCCCCCCCTCCATCTGCACGTCTTTTCTGCGTTGTCTAGTAGAATTCCAGATCCCAATTTTGAAAACTTTAAAATTTTGCTCCCTCACTCTCTTTCTTTAAATTTCCATTGTTCTATTTATTATTTAGATTTCACTGTTTATTTTTAAAATTTTTATTTAAGATTGAAATTTAATGGAATTTGAATTTTACACTGATCCCTTTTTTATAAATTTTGAAGCACTGTTCGATGTTTAATAATTCACTGACTCTAATTTTCTTTTACACTGTTTACCACAAACACACAAACTACATTTTCATCGACTGCCTATCGAGCCTTTAGCCCTGCATGTTTGTGTTCTATTTTTCGAATTACAAACTATAAAAGACTTTTAAAACGGAGCGACCCGAACGCATGTCTTTACTGCTTGACGTCCAAAGTAACGCTGCCCTCTCCAAATAGATTTTTCTTGGCTGTTGCAGAGCGTCTCATCCTTGCTCCCTCTTTTTGACCAATGGCGACGCTTCAAAATGACATAATTTCTATCATGTGATGTGCTCGTCGTTTCCTGTTTATCTTTGTCATGAGTAACATTTCTGATCCAAACTGATCGCTATTTTTACCTGTTTTCTTATTAGTCGTTTAACTCTTTCATCGTGCGTTTTTATGGTTTTTGTTGCTGTCCATCTTCCTTTTCTTTTGCGTCCCCTTGAATGTTGTTGGTGTTTTTAGGTGGATTTTGACCCTTTCTCCCCTTTTCAATATGTATAAAGTATAATTAAAAAGACATAAAAAAACCCCTCTCCCTGCTAATATGGCTTAGTTTCTTTTATTTTATACCCCTTTACTTAGCCTATCATAACCCTTAGGTCCCTTTAATTTTTTTCCCCCCTTGAAATCTCGCTTATATAACCCATCGAAGAACCTAAAATTTCTTTATTACTGCGACGGTAATCTGTGATCTCAAATTGCCCATTGCAACATGTTCTGTTTGGCTCATGTTCGTTATTACTGAATCAGTCTAGATGACATGTCTTATATATGTATAAATAATTTAATCAAATAATATTATGTACTGTTAGTTCTAGAACTCATGTTTGTGTTCAAGGTTGTACTAATGTAGGACATCCTAATTTAAATCTATAAACTGCACTTGACATCAGAATTCTTTTCTAAGTATATATTGATAAACTACTCATATATTATATATGTTTTTCTTGTTACTAGTTCAGAAACACTTATATTTAAAAATAAGTTACACTTTTACTGATGTATGAATCCCTAATAGTTTAAATGTCTTAGATGTTAAAATTATCTTGAAGCAAACTAACGTAAATAACACAACTAATTTTACCTACTATCAGTAATGTGATGCTCTTGTTTATTAAGTTAATGATACAGTATGAGTCTGTTGCTGTCTTAGTAGTCAGAATGCTTCATAAAAGTAGTTATTTTTAATCTTCTTAATTTGTTTTGCCTACTATTAGTGAAATATTTGTTATGTTGAAGAATGTGTTAAATTTTAAAATGTATTCTGACAAATAGATAGATAAAATCCTTGCCGCTCTCTTTTGGGATATCTAACAAACAACATAATTTCTATGTATATTATATTATAAAGTTAAAGTTCATATTTATTAACTAATTTTATAATCAAAATTCATAAAAGTAGACTTTTGTAATAGTCTAGAACATGAATATTTTCCCATCTAACTCTAGTTACTTTTAACTGGTAAAAGTAAAGACTGTAGTGAAACTGGTGACATATTAAATAATATTGTTTTTCACATTCCTTTATAATTTTGTACATGCATCCCAAGGTGTGCTCATTTACCAATCACATTCATCATTATGATTCATACAATATCTAAATAAAACAAATATAAACAATTTTACCATAAGACAAGTAACATTCTTGCTAAATGTACTGAATATAAAAGTAAGTGATATGTGAACGAAAGAAAACAGTGTTGCTTTAATTGTAATTATTTATATTTATATATACCTGTATTCTCATGTTGTTTCAAATTTTCAGTACATGTATTTTTTATTTAAATTATTTTATTTTCTGCCATTATCTTTCCATTTGTTCATTTTTATTTCTGTTCCAGAAACTCTCTGTACTGCTTAAGGATATCTTTTAAATAATAATATGTAGGTTTTTATTTGCATGTGTTTCATTCCAAATGTTTTGAAGCTTTTCACAACTGTTTCAATATTTAACTGTATTCCATTCTTTAAAAATACATTCCAAAGTAAGTGAAAGTGAAGGTCTTATCATTTTTACAGATGGGGTATAGGTATGTTCACCATTGCACATCCACTGGGTGTACAGATTTCTAAAACTGCCTTTGAAAGGTTTATTAACTGACACCTCAAGAAGATGAGTTATGGATGTTAATTTGTCTGGAATTACTGCTGAATCAGTTTTCATATCTGCCAGCTTTTTCTTTACAGTTTCAGTCAAATGCGCTTTGAAACTATCCATGACTAATAGACTTTTTTTGTTAACAAAGCTCCTGGTCTTCGATTTCACACTGTTTCGACCCTCCTCCATCCATTCCTTCTCTTGGGCACGAACAATAACATTTTGTGGAAGATTTTCTTTAGGTTAAGCTTTCCATTTAAAAACATTATATGGAGGTAACTTGAGTCCATTAACGGTAATTGAAATCATGACGGTGCATCATTGCTTCTCGCATCCTGTTGATCTCATCAGTACCGACTTGAGTCCCTTCTGTTCAAATAAAGCAGCCATCGGCATATTCCTAAATATGGGCCATTGATCAGCAGTTCCAATTTCCAGCAGACAATTCCAAATTATTCCTCCTCCTCACTTGTAATATAAATCAATGAAACTCAATAATTTTATTTCCGTATTCATCGTCTAAATGTTGATCTAAAGTGGTTCATCTTTGAATCAAAAGACCATGTGTACGAAAAAACCTTGCAGACCAACCAAGACTTCCTTCAAATTGTATATTATCGATGTTAGGACGTTCGTCTTGCATCGATAAAATTTGTCTTGCTTGATTTTGTATCATTTCCCTAGTCACCACAAAAGCTGCACTTCTTTTTTCTTGTATAAACTCAGCTAGCTGTGTTTCTACATTTGGATACATTGCTTTCTTGCCACAAAAAGACCACCAGTCATGTGTTGTAAGGGATAATTTTGCTTTTTCCACTCCCGGAATTCTTTTTTGTAGATTAAATTTGCATGGTGGGGCCCAATTGCCTTTTTCTTCTGCATGTTTTATTAATTAGTTTAAATTTTTATTAATTTTTCAAGGTAAACCCCATATCTCTGGTTTTTGTCATTACAATCATCCGTATTCATGTATAACATGCACTCTTATTTTGTAGAAGGAATTTTAAGGGAAAATATGTGCGTTATACATGTATTAATACGATAATTCACTTGAGCCATGAAAAATTATTAAAGAAATAGTATAAAAAATCTTTGTCTCATATTAGATGTAAAATAATTTTGTAAAATTTAATTTTGTAAAGGATGATTGAATATCATTAATTTATGTAATGTTGAAAATAATATTTTCTATTCTTATAATATAATTTTAAAACCATATTATATTTTCAGGAGTAGAATGTCAGAAAATTTTCAGTGATCAAACAGAAGAAAAAGAGAAAAATGTTGAATTAGAAACAAAAATCCAGGAACAAAGGACAGAAGAAAAACTAAAAAAGGTTAAACCTCTAGAGAAAGAAGAAGACAGTAGTTCAAACACATCAAACCATGCTTCTAGGAAACAAGGAGATAGTGAAAATCTTAATGACGAAAAAGCAGAAGGAATTCAGATTTCCAGTAGCAGATATAAAACACCAGAGTTCATTTCACACAATTCTGTATCATCAACCTCATCAGATTTAGGGTATCATTCTCGAACACCAAGTGAAACCTCTTTTGGAAATGTCAGCACACCTGAAAGAACTTTTGTAAACAATATCAAAGACTTTACCTATCCTCCTAATCCTTCAGCTGTTCCATTTGAATATAATCACTATCCTCATTACAGCAGTGTACAAAATCGTCCTCCTGTTCCGCCTTTCTCTGTACCTCCTCCAAATATTTCTCATTCACATGGTTCAACAATTCAACATCCTCCTTCTATTCTTTCACAACCTCCAACACATACACTTCCTCCCCAAAGTCTACCTCTTTCTCCTTCACCAAGACTTGGTCCTCTTCCGCTTAGAACACTTCCACCTCCTCACCCACCACATTCTTCTCTTACTCAAAACCATCATGGACATGGAATGCTTTCTCAGCCACCTAAACATCCAGCAGGCTGGGGAAACTGGGTAGATAGACCTCCTCGACCGCCACCTCTCCCTCATTCGCATTGGGAAGCTACAGAAGCAGTTCACTCCAGAATTACTACACTACCTCCAGCTAATGCTACACCTACTTGGACACCAGCTGCTAGTGGCCAACTACCAATATTTTCTAATGACCAGACCCATAAAACCTTGAAGCGTTGCTATAGTTCTAGTCCAGAAGAAATACAGAAAACTTTAGATTTAGACACTCGTATAGAAATGTTGCTCAAAGAAAAAATTGCAGGTGGTTTAAATCCTCCATTTTTAAGAATAATGGGTAGTGACTCAGATGATGAAGGAAAGAAATCGTTACTTCCAAATCATATTAAAAGAGCAAGAAATTCTTTTTCTGATATTTCTCTTGACATATTAAATAAATCACCACATCCATCAGATGATGTATCATCCAGTATGTCAAGGAGCCCAGTAATACCACTGTCTACTCCACCCTCACCTTTCCTCTCTCAAGAAATATATCTTTCATGTCTTTCAAAGGGATTAAAACAGACTGAAGATGCAAAATTACAAGAGAAAGGGTTTTTAGAAAATGCTACCAAAGTTGGCACTTTAGATGATTTACTTCATAGTGAAATTAGTTCTAGTGAAGATGAAATACTAACTCAGAGAAGCCCTAAATCTATAGAAAATTCTCGTCCATCTACTCCTCTGCAAGACGAATTAGATGATAGAATGAGTTTATCAAGTTTGAGCTCAGGGGACGAAAAAATTGAGGAACTACCTCTGCATGTTCTATCTCATCCACATCCACATCCACCTCCAATGCGTAACCCTCCACCAATTCAACATCCACCTTCTCTTCCGCACCCTCCCCCTCTTCAACACCCGCCGCCTTCTTTACAACATCCTCCACCCTCTCTCCAACATCCACCGCCACCTCATCAACACCCTCCTCCATCTCTACACCAACCATCTGCGCTTCATAACCATCCTATACCTCATAGTCAACCTCCTCCACTTCATAACCAATCATTGGGTCAACACCAGCAACCTCCTCCCTTATACACGCCAGATATGCATGCTCCTCGATTACAGTCCTTACCTTTTCCCCCTCCTTTCCATCACAATATACCTCCACCTTCTTATTCTATTCCACCCCCATCTCTCCATCAGTCGTTTCCATCTCGTCAACCATACACTCAACCCCCTGAACATTTTCCTCCATGGCAGAGGAATTATCAGTACCAAAGGCCCCTGTTTCCTCCTGTATATCATTCTCCTAGGTCAGGAATACCCATTAGCAGGCCTCAATATTCGCAGCCTCCAAATCCTATGGTTATGCATAATCATTTTTCTAATTTCCCGACTAGAATGCTACATAGGCCAAGAATGGCAGAACCACCCAAGAATCCTCATACTGCACTAATAAAGTAAGTAATGCATTTTTCTAGAAATAATCTTTAATAATGTAAAAAAATATATTTATGATGAACATCGACATGTTCCAAACCAGTTTCTTTAATAGTTTTAAATTTTATTTATTTTTAATCCCTATTGTTGAGAATCATCCCATAAAACTAGAATTGACTTCAAGTTCTTCTTCAGTTTTCAGAAAAAATTATGTTTTCAAAAGCTCTACTCTAGGGTTTCTTTGAACTTTAAAATCTGAAAACCAAAAAAGATAACGCTAGGAAAGACAAAACAGTATTCTTCTGGTCGATGGAGCAAATTTTTGTTCAAATATAAACAGAGAAAATAAAATTAGATAATACATAAACAATTGATTAAAACTATTAGATATTATTGATGTAATAAAATGATTGATTGGTTAATTATTATTAATATTGATGAAAGTTGTAAAATACAGATTGATATAATAATTATGTTACACAGGTACATTTGAAAGTTGCAAAAAAGATTAATTGATAAAACTGATCTATTTAAAACAAAAAAATTTTTTAAATAATTTTCCATTTATTTTAAAAAATAATCACAATTTATTTATTTACCATACTTTTTATATCATACTACCGTTTTTTTTATCTTCATTTAAATTTGCTTTAAGTACATTTACTAACATCATTTTTTACTTCTTTAAAAGATAAAGCATAATACTGTTGCATAGTCTATGTTAGTAGTTCCCAACTAATTTCCAGTTTTAGATCTATAAAAGGATTTAGAATAAATCTTGGTGTTTTGCTTTGGGGCACTAAACATTTCAATGGCATTTTTTTCAGGATGCAATTAACAGGTAGATTTCTTATTGTTGACACATTGCTGTCTAACAATTTGTGAAGTGTGCAAAAACTTGAGTAGGTTATGTAAGTAAAGATAGGCATAGGATTTTTCCTATAAAGATAGTGTAAGAAAATCAAGGAGATTGATCTTTATATATATATATATATATTCCTGATATTTAATATTATCCATTGTCCATATTATCCAGAGAGAGAGAGAGAGAGAGAGTGGTCAGACACAAGGGAGAGTTGCCACAAATCCAAACCCACTCTCTACCTAAATGGTACTAAAAGCAATATTATATGGATTTGAAAATTTGTATTATGGTTAGATCGCTAGTGTGATCAGATATAAAGGATTTATTAATCCATGTCTATGTGAAGGATTAAGGTATAGGCGCACTTGTATGGTGTAGGAAGGGGATGAGACTCAAGGGAGAGTTGCCAACCATCCAGACCCATTCTCTATCGGGGATCTACCTAAATGGTATTAAAAGCAATATTATATGGATTTGAAAATTTGTATTATGGTTGGATCACTAGTGTGATCAGATATAAAGGATTTATTCCTCCATGTCTTTGTGAAGGATTAAGGTATAGGAGCACATGTATAATGTATGAAGGATTTATTCCCCCTTGTATGGTGTAGGAATATATATATATATATATATATATATATATATATATATATATGAAGTTAATATATTACTATTGTAAGTAATTTTATCCACCATTAAGTGCAATAATTTTACCTTGAGTGATGAGGCACCTTTCGGTCAATTGACCATTGTCGAATCACTGATGTTTTTCTGTTGTAGATGTTCGGTCTGTGAAGCTGGTGTTTGTTGATGTTACGCGCACTTTTTCTTGATCTGTGTGCGTAGATCAAGAAAAAGTGCGCGTAACATCAACAAACACCAACTTCACAGACCGAACATCTACAACAGAAAAACATCAGTGATTCGACAATGGTCAATTGACCGAAAGGTGCCTCATCACTCAAGGTAAAATTATTGCACTTAATGGTGGATAAAATTACTTACAATAGTAATATATTAACTTCATAAAGTCAGTGCAACGGAAAAACAATGGATAACGTTAAATATATATATATATATATATATATATATATATATATATATATATTTCACATTTGCCATTATTTTTCCGTTGCACTGACTTTATGAAGTTATTATTATTACTTGTAAATAATTTTTTCCACCACTAAGACATTTGTGATTTGACAAGTAATAATATATATTATATATATAATTAAAAAATTAAAAATATTTCAAAAACAAGAATACTTTTAATGCATATATTATTCAAAGCTTTATTTAATATTCAAAGCTTTAATATATATATATATATATATATATATATATATATATATATATATATATATATATCTATATATATATATATATATATATATATATATATATATATATATATATATATATATATATATATATATTACATATATATATTATTATATATATGTATGTAGTATATATATATATATATACATACATACAGTAATACATTGACTTATGCTACTCTGTCTTACGCGATTCCCAAGTTATGCGGTTTTAAATCATGCTGTCTGAGTTAAGCAGAAAATGATCTGTTCTGGAAGAAAATGCTTATGAGAACTTTTACGGCTCATGAAGAGAAAATATTTTCAGATTTGAAGGCTGCTAAAGACCGATTGACAGTGATATTTGGCGCAAATACAGCTGTTGACTAATAGTTTGTCGTTTAGAAAATCGAAGAGCATTAAAATTATTTCTAAAGCTAGCTTTCCCTTTGTTTGGAAGTCGAATCGGAAGGCTATGGTCATAGCTTTTTTTTGAGGACTAGTTTGGTCATCATTTCATACCTCAAAACGAATGTTATTGTTGATCTAAACAAATTCTTTTTCCTATCAACTGACAATGCACCTGGCCATCCTCCTACTACTTTATTTAACTAATTTCTATGAATGTGGGGTTCTATGAACAGTTGTTTTTGCATTTGGACAGTACATTGTAGGGTAATATAATAGGTCAGGCTATTCTATATTAGATAATAGGATTATTATTTGTTAAGGAATTAAGGATTGACGTTTAGCCCTATTCCATATAGTTAGCATTGTTAGGATAAGGTAAATTGTGTAATGTCTATAAATTTAGTAATTATAAAATAATTGTTATCGAATAACTATAATACAGGAATAGCAAACTGAATTGATGTTTAATGAAATTGTATAACTAGATGTCGACATTTGTGATTCGACAATGGTCAAGTGACCAAAAGGTGCCTCATCACATAAGGAAAAATTATTGCACTTAGTGGTGGGAAATAATTATTTGCAAGTAATAATATATATATATATATATATATATATATATATATATATATATATATATATATATATATATATATATATATATATATATATATATATAATAAATTTAAAATATTTCAAACACAAGAATACTTTTAATGAATATATTTATTTATGTGTTTGAAATATTTTAAATTTATTAACTATATACAAGAAAACATATCACCATATTTAATATATATATATATATATATATATATATATATATATATATAGAGAGAGAGAGAGAGAGAGAGAGAGAGAGAGAGAGAGAGGCAACACTCCAGAATGGAAATATCAACACAGGAATTCACATCAAACCGACAAACCACCTACAATATCTCCATTTCGACAGCAACCATAAAACAATCCATTCCATACAGTCAAGCAATCAGGGGTAAGAGAATCTGTTCGAATGATAAGGAATTGGAAGATTTTAATAGAAAGATATCAACAGCCTTCCAGAGAAGAGAATACCCAAAAAGACTCATTGAAAACCAAATTCATTCAGCACAATCCTCGGTTCACCCCAAACCACAAACAGAACAAAATAAACTCTCATTAATAACAGACTACCATCCTGGTCTACATAAACTCAACAAAATATTGAAAGATGGCTTCAAAATTCTTCAAGCTTCCGTCTACACCAAAAATCTTTTCACCGATCCACCTCAAATTTGGTACAAGCAACCTCCCAACTTGAAAAACATCCTAGTACATCCTAAACTACCAGACCCTGATGCAGAGAAACCACACAAACTTCCTCATGGCTCCTTCCCATGCGATAGACCTAGATGCAAGACGTGTCCAATACACCCCTCAGCAAATAGTTTCAACAGCCAAACAACAAAAATGGTCTTCAAAATACAGAGTCATCATAATTGTACATTGAAAAATGTCATATACCAGCTACAATGTAAATTTTGCTCAGCACAGTACATAGGCCTGACCACGGATAGTCTGAATATCAGAATGAAAGGCCACAGACATGATTTTAAATTATGAATATGGATAGGTCAACAGCTCAACATGCTGCGAGTCACAACATCACAACTTATGATACTGCTATACCACAAAAATAATTAAATCACTCCCCCCTGATTGCAATCCCTCAGAACTGAGAAGATGGGAACTATCATATCAGTGGTATACCAAGTCCAGTGAATCCCCTAACCTTAACATCAGATAAATCCATTCACTTTTTGTCCTAATAGTCTCATCAGACGTCTCCCCTGACATTTATATAAACTATAATCACTCATATGCTCATGGAAACAATACATATATCTTTAATCTGTGACATCTGATTTCTACTCTACAGAATCTGTGATTACAACTTATATTTATTTTATTTCATTCTCTCATATTTCTTTTTGTGTTTTCTCTTTGATTGACAAAGACCACTGTGTGGTTGAAATAAATCATTGGTTAAGTGCTTTTATGTGTTTCTATTTCAAGACTACAGAGTGGACTCTTACCAAGGTAAGTCTGTCAGTCTCCTAGTCCAAAATATATATATATATATATATATATATAGGAATTTTTTGGACTTGATAGGAGACTGACAGACTTACCTAAAGGCAATAGTCCAAAACTGCAATCTCTTGGAAATAAGCACACACACACACACACACACACACACATATATATATATATATATATATATATATATATATATATATATATATATATATTCTTGATATTTAACATTATCCATTGTTTTTCCGTTGCACTGACTTTATGAAGTTAATATATTACTATGTAAGTAATTTTATCCACCATTAAGAGTGATTCGACAATGGTCAACGACCGAAAGGTGCCTCATCACTCAAGGTAAAATTATTGCACTTAATGGTGGATAAAATTACTTACATAGTAATATATTAACTTCATATATATATATTTAGGATAGTTTTTGTTGGTAAAGATTATTTAGATTTTTTGGACTAGGAGACTATATATATATTTATACAGTAATACCTCGACTTTTGCTACCCTGTCTAACGCGATTCCCAAGTTATGCGGTTTTAAATCATGCTGTCTGAGTTAAGCAGAAACTGACCTGTTCTGGAAGAAAATGCTTATGGGAACTTTTATAGCTCATGAAGAGAAAATATTGTCAGGTTTGAAGGCCGTCAAAGATCGATTGACAGTGATATTTCGCGCAAATACAGCTGTTGACTAATAGTTTATCGCTTAGAAAATCGAAGGGTATTTCTAAAGCTAGCTTTCCCGTGATTTGGAAGTCGAATCGGAAGGCTATGGTCACAGCTTTTTTTTTGAGGACTAGTTTGGTCATCATTTCATACCTCAAAATGAATGTTATTGTCCATCTAAACAATTTCTTTTTCCTATCAACTGACAATGCACCTGGCCATCCTCCTACTACTTTATTTAACTAATTTCGACATACGCATGAATATTCATGCCACCAAACACAAATAATTTGCTTCAACCGATGGATCGGGGAATCATCAAAACATTTAAAGCT